>CM025850.1:24291779-24401742 GCA_003952965.2 Morella rubra | reverse complement strand
TAGATTTAAAAAAAACTCCAACTTTTCAATAGTAAAAAGTTATGAAACTTAAATTATATTTATTTCAAAAAAATAGAGAATATAAGTGTTTTCTCCTCTTTTAATATTTTCAAACTCTTTTCTTATTTATATTTACTTTGTATTATTTTCAGAGTGTCTTTACAGCAAACTCAATTTTTGACTAATATAAACATGTGTTATATATATTCTTAGAACAAGAAAATTCTTTGAGAATATTTATATATAGAACTTTTCATATTTTATATATAGCAAATTATATAATTTAAAAATAAAAAATATATTATAATATTATTTTGGCCACCCAAAATAAATTCCTAACTCCAGGACAGATGACTTTTGAGAAGATGGAGATGAAAGAATTCCCTGTCTCAATCATTACTCACAAACTTTCTTTGTTATAAAGAAACAAACCATCTAAGTGATCGCATGGTAGTCGATGTAGGAGAATTTGATAAGTTGAATAAAGAGAAAATTGAATATTTCAAAGTTTTAATATATAGAGTGAATTTTGTTAGATAAATTAAAACATTGATTAATTTTCATTGATTCCTTATTAGAGTTCAAAAGCCTCGGAAACGGCATACTCATAGCCACTAAACCAAAGGAAGTCGTTAATAATTGTTTCTTTTTTTCTCTTCTCCCTTCCGATCCCTCTTTTTTTTTCTACGTCCTTCCGATCCTCTCACTCGCGCACACTCTCTCTCTATCTCTCGGCACTCTTGCTCTCTCTCATCTCTCTCTCTCTCTCTCTCTCTCTCACCGTCGCCCTCAATCCTCTCTCTCTGTCTCCATGTCTCGAGACTCTCTCCTCTTCTCGCGGCGGCAGAGGCAGGTAACCTCTCTCTCTATCTCGTTTTGAAATTTCCGTTTTGGTTGCTGGATTTTGGATTGGTGATCGATTTGGTTGCTGGATTTTGGATTGATGATCGATTCTCATTTTGAAATTTCCGTTTTGGGTGCTGGATTTTGGTTGCTGCCGATTCCTTTGCTTTTCTCCTCTCAAATGGTTACGGCTGCTAAATCTATCAACCCTTTTCTGCTCTTCTCGAATCGTTTGCTTTCTAGGTATTATTGTTGTCGTCTAAGGATTTCATTCCGTGCTCAAAACTGTTGTCATTATTCTACTGCTACCTCTAACACTACCACCGCTGATAAAGAAAATGTCAAAAGCCAAGAATGAGGCTCTGCTCTCAGAGAGGCTGCGGAGTCCCCTGGGCGGATGCCCCTTCTCTGAATGCCTGCAGAGCCGATGATTATTCTTACTTACCTAACTGCCCTCGACGCACATACTGCATGTTTACCCACGCTCTTCTTCTTCTCTCCTCTCTCTCTCTCTCTCTGTCTCTCTCTCTCTCTCTCTCTCTGGTTCTGTAATCGAATGTGATGAGGCGGATATTTTCAGTGTGTAAATCAAACACTGAGTAAGGTTCCCGTCTTCTTGGCGGGGCGACTCCGAGCTTCCCGTCTTTAATGAGTATCATGCCCATTTTCGCGGGCAGCTCTTTGTTGCAGCCATGGACGAGATCGGGCTTCTCCTCCTTTGTCCAAGAAAAGGCGAATATGAGCCTAGCTTTACTGAAATATAAAGTACTTATAAAAAAAAATGTCGCAAGCCCCTCTCAATTTTTTGAAATCTCTGAGAGAGCAATGCCGATCTGGAAGCATATGGAATCTCGATCTCTCTCTTCTCTCTCTCGCTCTCTCTCTGGTTCTGTAATCGAATGTGATGAGGCGGTGATGATATTTTCAGTGTGTAAACAGACACTAAGCAAGGTTCCGGTCTTCTTGGCGGGGCAACTTTGAGCTTCCCGTGTATAATGAGTATCACGTCCATTTTCGCGGGCAGCTCTTTGTTGCAGCCATGGACGAGACCGGGCTCTTCCTCTATCTGAGAAAAGGCGAATCTGAGCCTCGCTTTAGTGAAATATAAAAATACTTATCAATGAGCAATACCGATCTGGAAGCATAAGGAACTCTCTCTCTCTTTCTCTCTCTCTCTGGTTCTGTAATCGAATGTGATGAGGCGGTGATGACATTTTCAGTGTAAATCAGACACTGAGCAAGGTTCCCATCTTCTTGGCGGGGTGACTCCGAGCTTCCCGTGTAGAATGAGTATCATGCCCATTTTCGCGGGCAACTCTTTGTTGCAGCCATGGACGGGACCGGGATCTTCCTTCCTTTGTCTGAGAAAAGGCGAATATGAGCCTCACTTTATTGAAATATAAAAAATACTTATAAAAAAAAAAATGACGAAAGCCCTTCTCAATTTTTGAAATCTCTGAGAGAGTAATGCCAATCTGGAAGCATATGGAATCTCGATTCTGCCATAGGGTTTTTTGGAAGGATGGTTCGCATGTGCCCTTTGCCTTCCATTGTGGATTTCAATCAATTGTTGGGTGCGATTGCAAGAATGAAGCATTATTCGACAGTGATCACACTCATTAAAGAAATAGAATCCCGACGAATTGCTCCTAGTGATTATACACTGAGCGTCTTGATCAATTGCCTCTGCCATTTGAACCGGGTGGATCTCAGGTTCTCTGTGTTGGGAAGAATTTTTAAACTCGGTTATCTGCTAGACCAAGTTACTCTATCTACTCTTGTGAAGGGGTTTTGTCTTCAAAGTAAGATTGTTGAAGTTATGACGTTGGTTGATGAAATGGAGAACAAAGGCTACAAACCCAGTGCAGTTACCTATGGGACGATTATTAATACCTTGTGTAAAAGTGGCGAGACTAGTGTAGCCGTTGTGTTGCTTAAGAAGATGGAGGTAGCAAACTTTAAACTCGATGTAGTGTTGTATACACTGTATTGACAGTTTATGCAAGGACAGATTGGTAACTGTGGCTTTGAACCTCTCCTTTGAAATGACAAGTAAAGGAATTCACCCCGAATTGGTCACGTACAATTCCTTAATTCATGGCCTATGCAATTCCGGCCTGTGGAAGGAGGCAACTAAGCTCTGCATGAGATGGTGAAAAGGAAAATCATGCCAGATGTGTGTATATTTAACATCTTGGTGGATACACTCAGGCAAAAAGGGAATGCTTACAAAGGTAAAAGAAGTCTTCGATGCGATGATTCATAAAGGCATTGAACTTGACGTAGTCACATACAGCT
Source organism: Morella rubra (assembly GCA_003952965.2). Taxonomy (NCBI): domain Eukaryota; kingdom Viridiplantae; phylum Streptophyta; class Magnoliopsida; order Fagales; family Myricaceae; genus Morella; species Morella rubra. The sequence continues at coordinate 24,398,601 of CM025850.1, read as the reverse complement.
CCTTGATCGACACACTTGGCAAAGAATGGATGCTTACAAAGGCAAAAGAAGCCTTCAATGTGATGATTCAGAGCGGCATTGATCCTAATGTAATCATATACATCTCCATTATTGACGATTATTGTTTGCAAAACAAAATGGAGGCTCTCAAGGTGCTTAATTTGATGTTGGTGAGGGGATGCTCGCCTTTTGCTTTTACTTATAACATTTTGATCCATGGATACTGTAAGAGCAAACAAATAGATGAGGCAACGAGTCTTTATCAAGAAATGTCAAAAGAATGGAATTATTCTTAATGTCGTTGCTCACACCGCTTTTATAGGTGGGCTTTGTCGAGTTGGGAGATCTCAGGCTGCTGTAGAGGTACTTCATAAGATGCTAGACTATGGGCAACATCCAAATCTCCAAGCTTATACTGTTTTGTTGGATGGCCTGTTTAAGAACCAACAATTAACCCAAGCAATAACACTGTTTCTACAAATGAAAAACCAAGGCTTGGCCTTTAATATTGTTGTTTATAACATTTCAATTGACGTAATGTGTAATGCTGAGAAACTTATCACTGCAAGAGAACTCTTTCATAGTCTTTCTACCAAAGGATTTCAACCGGCTGTTCGAACTTACACCATAATTATCAAAGGATATTGCAAAGAGGGACTACTAAATGAAGCATATGCACTACTCAAGCAAATGGACTGGAATGGTTGCTCACCTGATTACTTTACATATAACGCAATCATCCAAGGGCACTTGCTACATAAAGAGACATCAAAGGCAATGAAATATCTCTAAACGATGCTTGACAAGGGTTTCTTAGCAGATGCAACCACCGCAACCATGTTCGTAGAATTTTTGTTGGCTGATCAACCAGATAAAACTGTTAAAGAATATTTTCAGAAGACTGTGTGAAGTGTTAGCCCAAAGTTGTTTTGCAAACAATCCATAATTGATTTTGATGATAAACAAAAATTCTAAGTTTTGAAGGATTTTAGATTTTACATTATCAATCCACTATTTCTATAATGTATTTCAAAGGATTGAAGTTATTTCTTAAACTATTTTTAAGTGGACTTGAACACCATTACACAAGTTGATAAGATCAATTTTTCATATTGTAGGTGTTTAAAGAAGTGTTGGAATGGTTTGGATGCTTTAAAGTTGAATTGGAGAAATTGCTGTCAAAGAACAAATTTTTCAGACTAAGTGTTCAATGTGTCGACACATTGAAGGCATGTGTCGACACATTGAACTGTCTCCCGAGAGCTTATTTCCAGGCCATTCAAAGTGATTTTTTGGCTAAGTATGGGAAGTGTCGACACATTGAAGGCATGTGTCGACACATTGCACTGTCTCCCGAGAGCAAAATTTCAGACCAGTTTTAATGTGTCACACATACACAATGTGTCGACACATGGTGCAAATTTGCAAAAATCCTGGAATGACGCCAGATCGTCCAAAATGGTTCTCAAATGACTTTTAAACCCTCCAACGGTAAAATGAAGCCACTTGATGACCGTTGAAGACCTAGGGGCTATAAGAAGAATGAGATGGAGAAAAAAAGGCTCGCATCATTATCGCAACTATAAGAGAGAGAAAAAGCAAGATCCAAAGAATCATTTGTTGATTCCTTCAAGATCAAAGCTCTCATTGTTAAATCTTCTTCTCTTGCTATCCTTGACGATCTAGCCTCCAAAGAGAGAGAAGTTTCTTGAAGAAGAGACAACACACTTTGCAATCAATCGTGCCCTAACTTCTAGAGAGAGAAAGTGCTTTGAAGAAGAGGGAAAACCGCATCTACCAAGAAAGCTTGTGCTCCTACTTGCCAAACTTTAGGTTTCATTCAAGAATCTTGTCTTCTTGCACTTTATTGAGCTTTTCACTTGCTGATTTGGCTTAGAGAGCCATTCCACACGTTGTGAGCTTTCCACTTGCATATTCGGCTTAGAGAGCCATTCCTTATTGTACCCATTATTTGTAAAACATTTGAGTGTTGGGTAACACTTGTCCTACTCATCCCTAAACACTTGTCCTACTTGTGAGAGTAGAAGAAATCCTTGGGTTTTGGGATTTGTGAGAGAGTTGAAGCGTGAGCTAAAAAACGCTTTGTAAAGGTTCCTTAGCACCCCGGAAGCTAAGGTGTATTTGCTATTTGGAGAATAGTGAAGGAAGCCCAAGGAAGTCAATAGCCTTGGGGGTGGACGTAGGCAAGTGTTGGCCGAACCACCTAAAATTACGGTGTCATCTCTCTAACTCTATCTCTTACGTTTCAGTACATATTCATTTTGTGGAGATTTATGCTTTATCATTATTGCTTATATTTTGCTTAGCATTATACACATTCAGATCTGCATTATTAATTGTTAAAAGGGGTATTTTTCAGATCTGGGTTTTTATTGAAAAAGGACTAAGTTTTTAAAAACCCAATTCACCCCCCTCTTGGGTTGTTATTTAGACTCACAATTGGTATCAGAGCTGAGGTTTAATATCTCTATCTATGACAACCCTTGTTAGTACCTCCTTAGCTGAAGGTCAATCCACAAATAGACCACCTTTGTTCAATGGGACTTGTTACAACTATTGGAAGGCAAGGATGAGGATTTACATCCAAGCCGTGGACTATGAACTGTGGAGAGTTATCTCAAATGGTCCTAAATTTCCTAGAGACAAGGAAGGTAATGTTGAAAGATGAAAAAGATTGGGATGATGCTGATCTTAAGCTTATGTCCTTAAATTCTAAAGCTATGAATGTTTTATATTGTGCACTTGATTCAAATGAATTTAATCGTGTTTCCGGTTGTGATACCGCGAAACAAATTTGGGACAAACTTCAAGTGGCCCATGAAGGTACGAATCAAGTCAAGAAAACAAGATTAGTATGCTTGTTCATAGTTATGAGCTTTTTAAGATGAAACCTATGAAAATATCTCATCTATGTTTACTCGCTTTACCGATATTATAAATGGTCTTAAATCTCTTGGTAAAGAATACACTAATGTTGAAATGGTGAGAAAGATTCTTAGGTGTTTACCAAAAGCTTGGGAACCCAAGGTCACTGCCATTCAAGAAGCCAAAGACTTGACAAAGCTTTCTTTGGATGAGCTCATGGGATCTCTCATGACACATGAGATGAATCAAGTAAAGGAGATGAGGATGAAGGAAAAGGAAAAAGAGCATTGCCTTGAAAGCCTCATGCTCTAGTGATGAAGAAGTTGCAAACCTATGCTTCATGGCAAAGGAAAATGAAGATGAGGTACAATCTTCAATTCAATTTTTTCATTTGATGAATTGCAAGATGCATTTGATGAACAATACCTTGAACTAAAAAGAATATTTTCAAAATATTGTTCTCTCAAAAAGAATTTTGAAAGTATTGCAAAAGAGAATGATACTTTGAAAGTCAAGTCATTTCTCTTAGAGAGAATCTTGCAAGACACAAAAGAAAATGAGAAAATCTTGCAAGAAGAGTCAAATGATTTGAAATCTGAAAACAATGATTTAAAAAGGAAAGTTGACTCTCTTACTCAAGATCTTGCAAGATTCACTCAAGGAAAAAGAAACCTTGATATTCTTCTTGGTTCTCAAAGTGTTGTTTCAACAAAAGTGGCATTGGATATGATTTTTTAATGATCAAAATCTTATTCTTATATGATTACAAAATCATCTACATCATTTACATTGTGCAACTTTTGTGGAAAGAATGGACATATATCACACACTTGTCCAACTAGAAAGAAATCCACTCATGGGATCAAATTTGTATGGATTCAAAAGACAAGGTGAAGGAATTTATTTCTAACACCAAAGGACCCAAAAGGATTTGGGTACCAAAAGCAAGACATGATTCTTTTTGTAGGAGTGCTTGAAGTCAATCAAAGTCAAGGAACATTGGGTTCTTGATAGTGGATGCTCCAAGCACATGACAAGGGATAAGAGTTGGTTCAAATCTCTTAGCCCAAAAGAAAAGGGATCGGTTACTTTTGGTGATAATGGTAAAGGAAGAATACTTGGTATTGGAAATGTCGGTATGACTCCTAATCCTGCTATTGAACATGTACTATTTGTTGATGGTTTGAAGCATAACTGATTGAGCATCAATCTATTATGTGTTAAGGAAACCTAGTCTTATTTGAATCATATATGCATTGTTGAAAACATTGAAAGCAAGAAAGTCTTGTTTGTTGGACATCGACAAGAAAATGTGTATATTGTTCACTTAGAGAATATATCTTCTAAAAATGTAAAATGTATTTTCTCTCTAAGTGACAAGGATAGTTGGTTGTGGCATAGAAGGCTTGCTCATACAAGCATGAACTTGATTTCAAAATTAGCCAAAAAGAATCTTGTTTAAAGTTTGCCTAACCTTATTTTTGTAAATGATAAGATTTGTGCAGCTTGTCAAAAAGGCAAACAAACCAAAATTTCTTTTAAGCCCAAAAATGTGATGTCCACTTCTAGGCCACTTCAACTTCTACACATGGACTTATTTGGTCCAACCCGAACGTTGAGTTTGGGTGGCAAACATTATGGCTTTGTTGTTGTTGATGTTTTCAGTAGATTTTCATGGGTTCTATTTCTAGCTCATAAAGATGAGGCTTTTCATGCTTTTGAAAAACTTAGCAAGTGAATTCAAAATGAAAAATGTTTTGCTATTTCTAGCATAAGGAGTGATCATGGAAAAGAATTTGAAAATTCCTCTTTGAAAAGTTTTGTGTTAAAATTGTATTAACCATAACTTCTTGGCTCCTAGAACTCCTCAACAAAATGATGTTGTAAGAGGAAGAATAGGACTCTTGAAGAGATGGATAAAACCTTGCTATGTGAAAACAACTTGCCTGATTACTTACGGGCTGAAGCCATTAGTACAAGTTGTCTCGTTATGAACCGTTGCATGATTAGACATTTTCTTAAGAAAACTTCTTATGAGCTATGGAATGATTGAAAACCCAACATTAGTTATTTCCATGTTTCGGATGCAAATTCTTTATGCTCAACAACAAGGACAATTTGGGTAAGCTCGATGCAAAAGTGGATGAAGGTATCTTTCTTGGTTATTCAACTTCTAGTAAAGCCAATCGTATTTTCAATAAACATACTCTAGTGTTGAAGAATATTTTCATGTAGTATTTGATGAACCTAACGTTTCCTTGAGAAGATGATGAAGATATTGTAGATCTTAACAAAGAGGTTGATAAGCTTACAATCGACAAAGACAAGGAGGAGACACTTATGCAAGAGCAAGAACCTCGAGAGCCTCAAGGAGAGTCTCAACAAGATAATGATGATCTACCAAAGTCTTGGAAGTACGTCAAGAGCCATCATCTCCAACAAATTATTGGTAATGTTGAAAAAGGGGTAAGGACTCGATCTTGTATAACCAGCTAATAATTTTGCCTTACTTTCTCAAATTGAGCCAAAGAATATTTCTGAGGCAAAAGATGATTAAAGTTTGATTCATGGCATGGAGGATGAAGTAAAACAGATTGAGAAAAATATGGTATGACATCTAGTTCCTAGACCCGAAGATCATCCAGTTATTTGTACTAAATGAGTTTTCAAAACAAAATGGATGTATCTGGGGATGTGGTAAGGAACAAGGCAAGGTTGGTAGCCCAAGGTTATAATCAAGAAGATAATTGATTTTGATGAGTCCTTCGCACTTGTTGCTCTAGATCTAGAATGTTTTTCACATGTTTTAATGATTTCAAATTATTTCAAATGGATGTGAAATGTATATTTCTTAATGATTATCTTGTCGAGGAAGTGTGTGTAGAACTACCTCCTGAATTTGTAGATGAAAAGCTACCACACTATGTGCTTAAGCTCCAAAAGCACTATATGGCTTGAAGCAAGCACCTCGAGCATGGTATAAATGGTTAAGTTCTCTTTACTGAAAATGGATTGTCTCATTTCAAGATTAAACAAATCATGAGGGCATCTTCATAAACCAAGCCAAATACACAAGAGACCTACTCAAAAGATTTGGGATGGACAATTCAAAACCGATGGTACACCAATGAGTCCATCAACCAAAATGGAAAAGGATGAAAGGTAAAGACGTTGTACACACAAGGTATCGAGGTATGATTGGATCTTTTCTTTACCTCACTGTGAGTAGACCTGTTATCATGTTTAGTGTGTGCATGTGTGCAAGATTTCAGTCTTGCCCTAAGGAGTTTCATCTCCTTGCGGTTAAAAGGATATTTTGTTACCTTGTTGGCACACAAGATCTTGGCCTGTTTTATCCAAAGAGTGTTGAATTCAATTTACAAGGATACTCGGATGCGGATTATGCCAGTTGTAAAATTGATAGAAAAAGCACTAGTGGTGCGTGTCAGTTTCTTGGCCCATCTCTAGTGTCATGGTTTTGTAAGAAACAAAATTCTGTGGCTTTATCAACCACAGATGCCGAGTATATTGTTGTTGGTAACTGTTGCACACAAATATTGTGGATGAAACAACAACTGAAAGATTTTAATCTTTATTTTTCTCTCATCCCAATTAAGTGTGATAACATGAATGCCATAAAACTTTCTAAAAACCTCATTCAACACTCCAGGACTAAACATATCGAGATCAAACATCATTTTCTCCGTGATTATGCTCAAAATGGTGATGTTACTTGAGTTTGTAAGCCCAGATCTTCAACTTGCTGATATTTTACAAAAACCTTTAATGAGGATAGATTTTGTTTCATACGCCAAGAAATTGGATTGAGATTTCCTTGGATTAAATTGGTGATATGTGAGTGATTTGTTTTTTGATATTAATTGTGTTAATTGATTACATTGGACATGTTATGTCCTTTGTTTAAAGTGCTCTCTGTGCATTTCTTTTGAAATCATACTTGTCAGTTGAGAAAACATTGTATGTACTCATTTTGCATGCCATGTTTTTAAACACTGGTCCTCGTGGCACACAAATACTCACCAAGGGCTAGGGGTTGACACTTATCGCTTCTCTTGACCTCCTAGAAACCTCTCATCTCTTCCAAATGGCCACATTCTCACATTTCTTTTCCAATTGGTATCTCATAAAGGCTACTACTAAAAAGAAGAAGCAAGGGCTGCTTTATGGAATATTTTTCACGCATATGTTTCATGCTCTTGAAGTTTATTTGACTGGGGATGCAAGAGAAAAACCCAAAAACTCCATGGAGTATAACAAGAAAACCCTTTGATTGATGGGTTTTGTTCAAAATGATGATGGAAAATGGGTAAAGAAAGGTGTGGTGACACCTCAGAAATGAGGTGATGTGGGTTCAGATTATGAGGAAAATAAGATGAAGATGAGGAAGAGGCTGACACTGAAAGGACTCCTATGGGTGAACAAACTCCTATTTCTTTTCCTTCACTGTAGATTGGATCACCTTCCATATTTCCTGCTGCTAGTTCTCGTGAGCCTCACCTAAGTCAACATGAGGATTCAATTGCTGAAATCAAGGCGGAACAAAGAAAATTGAGTAAGAATATGGAGAACATTGCCACAAGTATGAAGCTGGGATTTGAAGATATCAAAAAGCTGCATGTTGTTCATACAAAGCGTTTTGGGGCTCTTGATAAGGAAATGAGGGGTCTCAAGCATCAAGTTAACAACAGCATCCATGTGACTAGAAATGTGTTTCCGCATTCTGTAGATGAGTTTGCTTCCACCTCTACTGAGCTTCAAGCTTCTGTGAAATCATCAGCTGAGGATGTTGTAAAGGCCACAGAGGTGCATATGGAAGTTGATAGAAATCTTCGGCCTCATGGAATGAAATGGACATATTAGTTCTCCACGACTTGGATGGAATGGCTGAAGAAGTTTGCAATTGTGTATCCTCCTCCTCCTATCAAGAAATCCAAACCTTCCACCTCCACTTCAAAGACTCCACCTATCTAGCCAGCTGCCCTTGACCTCCCCTTATCCTATTTTTGATGATGCCAACTATGGGGAAGAAGTTTTAAGGTTATAAGGGGAAGAAGTTTTAAGGTTTATGGGGAGAAGTTTTAAGTGATTATGTTGACTCTCCAGCTCTTACTGAGGACATTTCATTTTGATGTTGGTTGAACACTTGACTTGCCTTATCTATGAATATCTCTGTATTTATTTGTCTCTATGGATTATTTGATTATGCTTATATCTGTTGATTATCTCATTGGTATCTAAAAGGATTTGAGAAGTGCTTATCTCTTTGCACTTCATTGTGGACATTTGAGATTTCCTTTACAGGTAGTATTCCTAACTTTCAATTTGTATCAATATGAAGTCTTGTGTTCTGATTGGAAAATTGGAAGTTTGGGAAGTTTGGAGGAAGCTTATAGAAGTGTTCTTACTTGCTTTTAAATTTTGGGAAACCTCCATTTACAAAGGAAACTCTTGCAAAATTTTTGTAAAATCTTAAAGTCCTTTTTGCTAAAAATGTCATGAAAAACTCCTGCTTGTTCTCAGGGGGAGCTTTTCCATTTGTTAGCAAATTGTTGTTTTTAAAATGGTTTTGTCATCATCAAAAAGGGGGAGATTGTTAGCCCAAGGTTGTTTTGCAAACAATCCATAATTGATTTTGATGATAACAAAAAATTCTAAGTTTTGAAGGATTTTAGATTTTACATTATCAATCCACTATTTCTATAATGTATTTCAAAGGATTGAAGTTATTTCCTTAAACTATTTTTAAGTGGACTTGAACACCATTACACAAGTTGATAAGATCAATTTTTTCATATTGTAGGTGTTTAAAGAAGTGTTGGAATGGTTTGGATGCTTTAAAGTTGAATTGGAGAAATTGCTGTCAAAGAACAAATTTTTCAGACTAAGTGTTCAATGTGTCGACACATTGAAGGCATGTGTCGACACATTGCACTGTCTCCCGAGAGCTTATTTCCAGGCCATTCAAAGTGATTTTTTGGCTAAGTATGGGAAGTGTCGACACATTGAAGGCATGTGTCGACACATTGCACTGTCTCCGAGAGCAAAATTTCAGACCATGTTTTAATGTGTCACACATAGCACAATGTGTCGACACATGGTGCAAATTTGCAAAAATCCTGGAATGACGCCAGATCGTCCAAAATGGTTCTCAAATGACTTTTAAACCCCTCCAACGGTAAAATGAAGCCACTTGATGACCGTTGAAGACCTAGGGGCTATAAGAAGAACGAGATGGAGAGAAGAAAAAGCTCGATCATCATCGCAACATCTAGAGAGAGAAAAAGCCAAGATCCAAAGAAATCCATTTGCTGATTCCTTCAAGTCCAAAGCTCTCATTGTTAAATCTTCTTCTCTTGCTCATCATTGACGACCTAGCATCCAAAGAGAGAGATTTCTTGAAGAAGAGACAACACACTTTGCAATCAATCGTGCCCTAACTTCTAGAGAGAGAAAGTGCTTTGAAGAAGAGGGAAAACCGCATCTACCAAGAAAGCTTGTGCTCCTACTTGCCAAACTTTAGGTTTCATTCAAGTATCTTGTCCTCTTGCACTTTATTGAGCTTTTCACTTGCTATTTGGCTTAGAGAGCCATTCCACACGTTGTGAGCTTTCCACTTGCATATTCGGCTTAGAGAGCCATTCCTTCATTGTACCCATTATTTGTAAAACACTTGAGTGTTGGGTAAACACTTGTCCTACTGTGAGGGTAGAAGAAATCCCTTGGGTTTTGGGATTTGTGAGGAGTGTTGGGTAAACACTTGTCCTACTTGTGAGGTAGAAGAAATCCCTTGGGTTTTGGGATTTGTGAGAGAGTTGAAGCGTGAGCTCGAAAAACGCTTTGTAAAGGTTCCTTAGCACCCCGGAAGCTAAGGTGTATTTGCTATTTGGAGAATAGTGAAGGAAGCCCAAGGAAGTCAATAGCCTTGGGGGTGGACGTAGGCAAGTGTTGGCCGAACCACCTAAAATTACGGTGTCATCTCTCTAACTCTATCTCTCTTACTTTTCAGTACATATTCATACTTGTGGAGATTTATGCTTTATCATTATTGCTTATATTTTGCTTAGCATTATACACTTTCAGATCTTCCTTTTTAATTGTTAAAAGGGGTATTTTTCAGATCTGGGTTTTTATCGAAAAAGGACTAAAATTTTTAAAAACCCAATTCACCCCCTCTTGGGTTGTTATTTAGACTCACATGAAGGTTTTCTAATTTTTTATATTCAAGAGAAATATTTCATAAACCTTTGCCGGAACAAGGAAATATTTAGAAAAGGTGTTTCCTTTCCATGTCTTTGGAGTAGGTTGTTTGTTGCCACTTTTTTTTGTTTCTTACAAAATTTATCTGTGAACTTGATTTGCAATTGAAATCTATCTGCTAAATGTTTATCCAGAGTTTGGCTTACATAAAGTTGTTTGTGTATTAGCCCATCGAATTGGACTTGTAGGTGTTTCATCACTAATCAAAGGGTGATATTCTCAAAGGATTATTGGGCAGCAAATATCGTTTGAATATTTGTAAGCTGAATGTGTCTTCATGTTATTAGCTGGAACCGGTTCAACATCATTAGATTAGGAAATTTATTTGCAGTTAGTGTAGACTGGTTAGTTTATCAACATACGGAAGTTGCTAATAATTATCTACGTGCTTCTTTGTACAATGACTTGAGATATGCAACTTGAATTGTAATATACGGCAATAATGACATCAGGTCTTGCTAGAGGATTCAGCATTTAAAGAAAGCATTCTACTTTTTTGTTCACCCATTAGTGTTATATCCTCTTGTCGTTATTGTTGTGGTCATGGTTATTATTGTTGTTCTTGTTATCGTTTATAATGCTTTATATTAAATATCATAATTTAAAGGCCTTTCACCGTTAACATTGCTATATATTCTATGAAATTGTTTTTAATTTTTTTCTTTTTCTTTTGTGCAAACAACCAAAAGCAGTTAACACTTAACGTGGTGTTCTTGTCCTCATGCTGTCATTGTTATTTCGTTTTTTTCCTCAGGCAATCGTACTTGACTTTCTAATTGTTTTTTGTGCCTTCCCTCCTGGCTCATCTTTCGAGTCAGATGTGTTTACCAAAGATTACGTTCCTGTTTCAAAGTTTTATCCCATAATCACGGGAAGGGAGGATTGTCTATTAAAACAATCCAGTTATTCTAAAAGCAGATTCAGGGGGTTGGGTCGTCTGTGAGAAGTTGAAATCAAGAAGCCAGATCAAGGGTGTTATCACTTGTGGTTTGCTTGATGAGCAGAACCAGGTTCCTAGAACGTATTTTCTAAACAAGTTGGGGGCGCTTGTCTTTGAAATTTTTTTAATTTGTTTCAGAGCCACAGTAGCCAGGTTGATGCATTCTTACCACGAATTTGTGGATGGCATTATGAGTTTTCTTTCTTCCTTTTTTTTTTTTCGTTCCAAATGATGGTTGACAAGCGATTCTCACAGCAACTCATATTTTAACCCCTTTTTGGACAATTGATAAGGCATTAGTGCATTTGCATCGAGTTTTTATTATAACTTCTACAAGGTGATATGCCTTTTCATTCCTTCGGACCAGGTTTTTTGCTTCTACCCGTACTTTAATCATCTTTCCTCCCAGGTGATACGCCTTTTCATTTCTTTGGACCAAGTTGTTTGTTGCCTTTTCACTTCATTTTTTGGAGTTTTGTTGATCACTAGAGCATAAATTCATCTGGATGTGAACCAGATGAAGTAAACGTGCATAATGAAGACATGAATGAGCTGAGGTTTAAATATCGACTGCTTCGAGAGAGGGGAGTAAAACGTGTGCTTGAAGGAAGAAAAACAGCCACATGGATATGGAAGTCCAAGGAGTTTCCTTCCTTGTGGAGGGTTCACGTCACCTTACTCATGCCATTCCTCCAAGATAACCTAAAACTTTTGATTAGTTGTCTTCAATCCTTACGACATTAGTTGGCAACTTGGCAACAGTATTCAGGGTTGCATATCCGACAAATGCTAAACCTTCTTACTTATTGTGTTCTATGTGAAATTTCTTGTCCTGTTAAATTTCCTTCACACAGAGAGAGAGAGAGAGAGAGAGAGAGGTAGACTGCGAAATATGAATTTTTCAGCTGCAAATTTATTCAAAACAGCTCAAGTTTGGACCAATGATATCCATCTATATACGGTGAAAACTTGTATATAATCCAGTGCACAGTCGAGCATTTCCTTGAACATCTATGTGCAAGGTCATTGATAGAGCACAAATGGAAAAACTTGCAACTTTTCATTGAAAACAACCAGGGAATGGGAGCCCCTCTTTGTGTTCATATTTGCAATTTTGGTCCATGAATGTTCCCTGGGATCGAATCTCTCAGCAGAACTGAAACAATAGAAAATTTCGGTCAACTCTTGGTGCAGAAACCACATACAGCCATTTAAAAAGAAAAGCTGTCATATGCAGTTATTATTCTGCTTCCTCCTCCTTTTTCGCTTTTTCTGATGCATTAAAGACTTTTAAAACTATTATGGGCATCATTTGCGTCCATGTCTGTGTCAGCTCATGCAGAGATGTTCTTTTACATGATTCTGACTCGTTGCACGCCGAGGTGAGGAGATGGATATATGAGAAACAAAAAAACCAAGAAGTCATCTTCCTTCAAGTGGAGGGCGCAAGGTCCATTCATCATTATAAGGGCTGTATGACTTTTCTTTTTTTTTTTCGGAAAAAACCTTCATTCGTTAAAACGAAACTAGAAACACGAAATAGAAGAGTATTTGTCATTCCCACTCTGCTTAGATATTCACTACCAGATGATACTCGAAAGAACAAATTGATTGCTTAAAAAAAGAGCAAACCAGTCTTTCTTATTAGAGTTGAAGATTTATTTGAGTTTAAAAGCCTCAGAAACGGAGGAATTCATGGCCACTAAACGAAAGGAAGTTGCTAATAGATGTTTCTGCGCTGCTTCCAAATTGGCCACTTGGATTTCGATATCTAAGATTGTCGTTTTGATATTAAGAAATCTTCTGTGGAATAATGTGAAGTGATATATGTGATCTGGCTTCAATTGTTGCATAATGCGTTTCTCAGTCTCAGATGAGTGATGATTCACCGCCACCCCCACTGCTTTGTTTTTTTGTTTTTTAACTAATGATGCACGTCGTGGTTTCCCTCTGTACGTGCGGGAGATCGCTCTGGACGGACTTGTGGGTTTGAGTAAGACCGGTGTCATCGAGGACCGTGGTATGATTCAGGGTTGTTATTCCCGTGCCGTTCAGCTTCTTCAAGACATGGAAGACTACGTAAGATCTGTTGTTGTCATTTTTTTTTCCCCAAGAAAGGCGGATCGTACTCTGATGCAGTTTTTCAACTCTATGATGTCCTCCTAGCAGAAGAAATTTGGAGGTGCCATAGACATTTGGAGGCTAATGATTTTTATGAGGATGCCCAAAAGCTTTGGCAAAGTGAGAGTTAAAATAGTCTCGGGATGTTCATTTTTTAAAATATTATAAGATTTTTAATATTTTAATAGAATTATAAATATTTATGTAAATGAAGTTTTATAAATTTTTTGTGTAAAGGTTAGTGAAAGTTTTAAAGATATTTAATTTTTTTTTAAGTTTATAAAAAAGTTTAAAGAGAGATGATTTTATATAATTATTTAATAAAAAAGTATTGGAGTTAGATTAAAAAGTATAGAGAAAGAACATTTGTTATAATTTTTTTTGAAAATATATTGAAATTTGTATGAAAAGTTGTTGGAGATTGTGTAAAATATATTAATGTTTGTATATAAATTTTTGAAATTTTGAATGTTTGCTTTGTAAATTTTGTTGAATATATTTATATTTTAAAATACTTTTATAAACAAACATGCTATTGACTTCTTCTATACACTCGGAACAAAATCTCAATTCCCTATGCTCGTCCACAGTTTTCAACTGAATGTATGTATCGACAAGCCAATATCCTAGTCTAACCTAGGAAGCACTTAAAAATCATAATACTCCTATTACCATTTCAAGATACTTACCGCGTAAATCGTAAATTTTTTATGACCAACGAAACACTTATTAGATGGACCAATGAGTATACAATAACATCAGCCACATTTTGGAATCCACTTTGAGAAGACAAATCTAACTCTGAGCCATGAGGTCATAGATGATTGGGATAGCAACAAACACACTAGTCCAATGACATATCCCCCCCCCCCCCCTTAGAACTTTTTGCGATTTTAAAGAATTAGAAAAATTTCACGGACTTTTGAAAAAGCTCCTCAACTGTTTTATCTGGCTGAGTTGCAGACAACAAATCGCCAAACATGGTTTCGGTGGTCGCATCTGCTGAGAAAACCCTTGTTGAGACATAGACCGGTGCGAAAGAGTCTTTAGTCTATAAATTGCTGGGAGTCGTTTGTAGCTCTTTCCCCTTTTTGCCCCCAATTCATTTCCAGCGAGTAAATTAAGGTGCTTTAAAAGAAGTATGGTAGCATTTTGTCTTTAATAACTCACTTCTTAGGCGGCTATAAGGAAATTAGTTTAAACGTACGAGTCACGAACATTTTACTCATCATGTCCGCAAGATTTCTTCTAATAAACTTTTATAATTTCAATTTATAATTTATTTTCATATTATATGGTATCCTCTTTAACAACGTTAGCAACTTCTGTTAGTAAAGTAGATAAAGGGACTAACTTGGGAAATGGGTAGAGCTCATGGCAAAAATGGTACACTAAGAATTAAATTGAAAAAAGTATAAACCAAATAGATGAACAAAGTGGATTAGAAAAAAAAAAATAGACGAACTAAGTAGTTTAGCCTTTGTAATATAATGTTGTTTTCTTATGATCCTAAATTCTCCTATTTTAAGATCACAGCTAAAGATAAAATGAGAACACGCCGGTGTTTATATCCCAAATGGCCTAATAAAGTAATTATAAAATAATCTCTCTCCCTATCAAATTATTTATTTATATTATAAAAAATATAAAAAAATTTATTCAAATAATCTATTTCTTCACTTTTTCACCAACTCTCATAAATCAATGCCAAAATTTTGACTTACAACCATCACAATCCAAACTATAATATGATATCTTTTGTGAGGGGCAAATGTCAAAAAGTAAAAAAAAAAAAAAGGGATAAATGATCATTTGGCCCCTGTGGTTTATGCAATTATTAAATCGCTCCTGAACTTCAACTTTCATTAATTTACTCCCTATAGTTACCCCTTTATACGAATAATGTCTTTCCACCCACCCATCTACAAACTTAATGGGTGTTTTATGTCCGACCGATAGAAAATAGTTTATGTTATTTATAAAATATATGTTTTGTATTATATGCTCATATGTGTTTTGTAAATGTTTAGGGCCTCCAAGATTCATTCTACAACATAATGCTTGATGTCAAGCACCATTTTTATTTCCAACATCTCCACACCATTTTCAGATAGATTCAAAGGTATGACGTTTAAATAATTTGAGCTACGGCGTGCGGCAATTGCATCAAAGAGAACCAAGTTCGAGCACCACATGAACAAGATAAAAAAGATGGATGAGATTCGTATCAGAGGGTAACCACAGGGAATAAATTGATGAAAGTTGAAGTTCGGGGAGTAATTTGATAACCGTGTAAACTATAGGGACTAGATGATAATTTATCCCTAAAAAAAATTTCCTTAATTTTTGAAGGGTTGGGGGGCCACAGCCCCACTTGGCTTCGCCCCTGCAAACCGGATACCGATTCGTGCAAACTGATATGTACTATGAACCTCCTTGATTTCTCGTTATCTATAAGAATCATTGGTTTAGACAACAGAAACGAAAACCTGAAACTGATTGACGACCTTTAAAATATGCAACGTTTTCCTTATCTGAAAAACACATTATGCAACAAAATATTTTATTGCATAATGCGTCAACCAAAATGCAAAAACATTTCCCTTATCTTCTTGATCACATCGCTTGTTGTCACATTTTCTTTGTTCTCTTCAATTTGTCTTTTCCCCAAAACATGCCATAAAACATCAACCAACAGTTCATCAGTTTTGAGTCTTAACTGGATTTAGCGCTAACAGAGTTTTTTCAGTCATCTTTTAGTGAAAGAATTTGTAAAATATTTTATTCGCATGATGATTGATTTATAGTCCAAATTGAACATTTATGTCAATATTTCTTCCAATGTCTCAAGGACTAATTGGCCCAAACACCAAGCTCGCTTGGAGTATCTATGTTCACGAGTAGTCACCAAATTTTTTGTTTCGCCTTTCTATGTGCTATATGTTCACTTTATTTTGGGTCTTCTGAGAATAAGACAGCAAGTTGATAAAGAGGAACATCCACAACTTTGAAAAAAATATATATATACTGTCTTAAATGATTTTTTAAAGACACGTGTAGTGATTTTTTATTCTGATAAAAAAGGGACTCAGTTGACTCAGCTGAATAGAACTTTTTCTTTCCCACCAATTCTTCTGCCAAAGCATGCTTTTTACTTTGCTTGTTTAACTACCAAATATACAAAGATCTGAAGACAATTTTAGAAAATAAGTAACTTGCATATTGTGAATAAAGCAAGGAGTTCCAGCTTTTGCTCCAAAATGTCCAGTCTTCTGATTTTGTTCTGCGCTAAAATCCTTTAGGTCTTGCACCTTTTGAATTAGCTACAAATATGAAAGCATGTGAGAAAAGGTTGAAAACCAAAATCAGTGGTAATCTCATTTGCATCCTCAAATACTTGAGCTATGGACTGACAACCAGATGATGAGTCAGGATTCTGTTCGATCTGCTCTTCTACACCTGTCGGTTTCCCATGAATACCATACACAACAGCAGTCACTACAACAAATTTGACCTTTTGGAACGGATTTTTTTGTGATGCCAAAAAATCCGCCCCAAAAAGTACTCTTTGGGGATGGTCTTTAAAATATGTCTCGAAAAACATAAAAGTTTCTCATTTTGGGATGGAAATTCAAACTGTCCCCAAAAAAAACTTTTTGCAAAGGTTTTGAACCTTTTCGTTACAAAATTGCCCATCCAAAAAAAAAAGGTTTAATTATTTAGAACTGATCTATCTATTCCGAAAGCATTGTTCAAATGATAAACTAAACATTTGTACAAAACTTTGAACGAGCATTACCCTTCTAATGCAAAATTGAATTTCGGTTTAAAATTAAACGGTAGTTCAAACACAAATGAAAATATCGGAATTTAGAAACTCACATTCGTTCTTAAAAATTGTTGTTCGAACGGAACATAATCTTTTTAGGACGATGGTTCGCGTCTCGAAAAATCGTCAGTCATTCGAACAATTTTGAACGCCACTTTTCCACCTACCCCATAAATGCAAGTCCAATCACCATTAATTTTATATTTTTTTCATTACCATTCAAATGCTTAGTGTTATACGTTCCAATGATTATTTGACTATTAAGATATAAGTTGTTTGTTAATGAACGGTTTTAGATGATTTTTTTCCTAATTGCTCGAATGCGTACGAACGATCATCGGAATATTAGAACACCCGAGCCTCATTTCCTCACATTTCCACGTACCTCTCTCTCTCGAATTCTCTCAAACTCCTCTCAATCTCCATTGCCATTTCAATCTGTGGATTGCATCCTTTCTAGTCCTACACACTCTCAGGTACGTTTTGTAGAGCATTTTAACTGTTTAAAATGTGTTTTTCTAAGTTTTTTTGGTTTGACTTTGTGCATTGAATTTGGCTTGAATATATTAATAAACTTGTAAAATATGATGCATTTTGATGAATGTGGGTGTTTGTAGTTAGTTTAGGATTTTTTTATATTGATTTTGATGTAAAAAAGTATATATTTAGGGAGTTTCAACATGACCATGATCGTTTTCGAGCTACAGTGTTCGAACGATACACTTTATCATTCGAACGTAATTGCTAAACTATTTCGAATGTTTTTCCATTCTATAAAGGCATATTTCATTCAATGCTTAGTTTTGTATCCGTTCGAACATGTTATATTACGTTCGATGGTTAGATATTATTGTCCGTTCTATATCCATTAAATGCTTAGTTTCTTCACATGTTCAAATTAATATTCCGTTCGATGTTTCTAATTTCTGTTCTACATTCGTTTGATGCTTCATTGTATTCCATTCGAACGTATATTCGTTTAATGTTCTTCGACCGTTCTAACTTTTTTTTTCCTTTTTTATATTAACTTAAAATGGCAAAACTTTTGAGAGCTTCTTCCACACAACAAAGAGCACTGACTATAGTTGAGAGGCAAGCGATTATTTTTATGCATATAGTAGTGGCAGAGAGGTTGGTTAGCACATAAGACTTCTCAAGTTTCAATTCGAGGGTCGCACGATTGACCACATATTCACCCATTATGGTTGGGCCCACGTGCCCTCTTGGAGGGGCCTGTCGTACACAAATATGGTCAAAGAGTTATTCTCGGTGCTGTAAAATGTTGACACCTACGAGGACTAGTGGGAGGTCTACATTTGTGAACGGCCGATTAGGATCTCCCCCCACAGACTCTCCACCTACTTGAGCATTTCAAGGCAAGTGGGTGTCTATCTTGCTGTGGAGCCTACTACAACTTTGTCACCCAAAGAGATCTTTAAACTGATGACTAGGAAAGACCAGTATTTATTATAGTCATCAGTTTCGCAGAGGGCCTTGCCTGCCTTTTGGAGGATGTTCCACCTTATAGTCAGCCACAACTTCTTTCCAAAGTAACATCACACAAAGTGTACAGCCGAGTGTGCATAAGTGATGTTGATGTTGGCTCGTCTCGAGCTGTTCAACCTCCCGTTCCTCATCTTCCAAACCATAAGGACCGAGGCTCAGTTAACAAGCAAAAAGGGTTTGCCGTACAGAAACATATTGACACAATTGATTATGGATGACGGGATAGATGCCAGACATTATAAGCCGACTTCGATGCAACTCAAGCACATCAACAGTGCAACTTATTAGTGTTTGATGGTGCATGGATCGAGGCCACAACGTCCTCCAGCTACACCGCAACATTCGGGTGATATGACCCGAGCTGTGCAAGAAACCTAGGATTTGCTAGAGATGGAGCGCAGCATTGTACATGCAGTGGAGACTACCACCATTCCTATCATTAGCAGTCTGGCTGCTATGGAGATGAGACTCGAGAAGATTGAGTCGATGCAGCTGGAGTTGAAAAAGGCAAATGCCGAGAGCCAAAAAGACATCATGCAGATGATAGCTGATGTCGAGGGTGACGTGGTGTAGGAGCTGAAGGAGATGGCCTCATAGTTTTTTTATAGTATTTTGTCATGTATTTAGGTTTTTTTTCAGACATTTGAACAGTTATGTTTGTACATATTATATTATTTATGCATGATGATTTAATTTATTTTTTGGCTAAAGGAATTTCTTTTTATTTGATAAGTTAATTATAGTTAAAAAGAAAACCACACGTAATAATAAATTAAAAATAAAATCACAGTAAAAATTAAGTAATAATAAATTTATTTTCTATTCTAACGATATAAATCGTTAGAACGGACAACATTATATAACCATTAGAACGTTAATCGTATTGACGTTAGAATGGTAAAAATAGTAAATCAAATAAAATTATAAAATTAATTAAAAATAAAAAGAAATAAAATTAATTAAAATCACATATTTACATATAGTACCTTATACATATTATTTAATATAATAGTACCTTATAATACATGTTATATATGTAATATATAGTACCTTCTACATACTATATATGTAATATAATAGTGAATTGTACATATTATACATGTTATATATATAGTATTTTATACATATTATGTAATAGTACCTTATAATACATGTTATGTATGTAATATATATACCTTGTACATATTATTTAATATATAGTACCTTATGCATATTATTTAATATATAGTACCTTATACATATTACTTAATAGTACCTTACACATATTATTTAATATATAGTACCTTATATATATTGTTTAATAGTACCTTATACATATTATATAATAGTACCTTATACATTTTATGGATGTAATATATAGTACGTTATACATATTGTTTGATAGTATTTTGTACATATTATATAATAGTACCTTATACATATTATGTAATAGTACCTTGTACATATACGTAATATATAGTACCTTATACCTTGCCTTACCTATACATAATATATAGTACCTTATACCTTACCTTATATGTAATATATAATACTTTATACCATACATTTTATATATGTAATATATAGTACCTTATACTTTACCTTATATGTGTAATAGTACTTTATAGATATCAATTATTCCACAAACGTTCGAACATATAAATACCGTGTGAACTTCGACCTATAAATAGCATGAAACGATGTCGTATCAACTATAAAAAATGTTCCAACGTTACTTTGATAACCATTAGAATGAGGTTGACAACTAAGATGACGTTGTTCAGATAGAAAAAGAATCGTTTTAGCGTGTGAAACAAATGTTCGAACGGTAGTTTAAGCACGCTTTTTTGCCACCCATTTTTTGTGTACCATTATAACTCAAAAGTATAATTCAAACGAACGTTAAAAAGCATGAAACGACGCTATTTCATTTTCTAAAATACGTTCAAACATTGTTTCAATGAACGTTAGAACGATTTTGAAAACTAACGACGTCATTCAGATAATAAAGAAGCGTTCGAGCGTTTGAAAAATGAACAGTACTTTAAGCACGCTTTTTCCCCATCGATTTTTTGACGTACTATTCTAATGTAGGAAATAATGTTTGAATGGAAACCACGAACTCAAACACTACAGATTCGACAGTGAGACCTCATTTCACCCACACTCTCAAAACATCACAAATTTGCCTTGGTTTTTTTCTTCTATAGAAATCTTACGTTTTTTGTCTTATTGTTGTAGGAAAATACTCAAATGAAGCTTCTTTGTGTTTTAGATGTAAGATTTATCATCTTTATCAATAAATTTCTTAGTTTTTTAGGTATAGATTTTTTACTTAGATTTGTGGATGAAATTGATGTTTAAATGCTTATGGTTAGTTTCATATGTGTTTAAGAGTGTTGGATGCATGTTTTAAGAGTAAAAAAATATGTTTTGGGGATTGATTGAAATATTTTAGGTTGTTGTTTATCGTAGGTTTTGCCCAGCATTCGAACATTGTAAAAGTTTTCGTTCAACAGAATTGCTAAAATGGTTTGTTTACAGGAATGTCAAATATGTTCGAGCAATAACTTTATACCGTTAGAGTGTATTGTAGTCGTTCAAACATATTTGAACCCCTTTTTTTTTGAAAAATTGGAAGTTTAAACTTATGCACAACAAATATAAATTTAAGGTGTCGGGTCTCAAATGGATTTGTATCACTGTAACAATATTAACATCCACACGAAACTAAAGGAGAGAATGACAAAAACTGATACAACATTTTCCAAACCAACATCTTTCACTGTATGGAAAGAAATAGAAAGCAATACTCTGGTTAGTAGGGCCGAACTTCTGAAAACCTTTTAGCCACACATTGACCTAAAAATAGTTTTTTCATTCCAAACTAGAACGTACAAAAAACTGCTTTGTAAGTCTAATGTGTGACTAAAAGGTTTCAGATGTTCGACCCTACCAACCAGAGTATTGCTCTCTATTTTTTTCCTTACAATTATGAAAGATGTTGGTTTTTGAAAAATGTTGTATTAGCTTTTGTTATTCTCTCCATGTTGGTTTCTTATGGATGTTAAAATTGTTACAATGATGCAAGTTCCTTTTAGGCCCAACACTTTTTTATTTAGATTTATCGTGCATAATGTAAAACTTCTAATTTTCCTAATTTGAAAAAAAAACATTTTGAATGTGCTCGATAGATCACAATATGTTTGATCGGTGTAAAAATGTTATATATAATCCTTTAGCTGCATCAGCCTTGCATGAGGCCTTAGCTTTTCCTATGCTAATATTGGATCACCTTCACCGAAAACAACATCAAGTAGATGTATAATTAAGTTATTTGATTTTTTCATTTAGCTGAATTTTTTTTTTATGATTATTTTTGTCAATTATTTAAGCATTATATTGATTATAATTTTTGATGTAGGAAGATAAGGATGCACGCAAAGTTGGAAAAAATTTTGATGCACGCAGAGTTGGATGCATGCGATGGCAAAGATAGATCATCTTTTTTATTGCATATTATATTTAATTGTTTCGAATATTGTGATTGATTATTTAATTGTACATTTTATTTTTTTATTTAATAATATATTTTTGAATAATTTTTTAGCAATTTTTTAATTTCTTAAAAAATAAAAATAAAACGTTATAACGTTTGTTTTAACGTTCAAAATACAACATGTCTCCCTACGTTCGAACAGTATTCAAACCTTCGCTTTTCCGTTCATAATATGTTTGAACATCAACTTTTTTATTCCTCGATCGGTATATCAAACGGATTTAACGATATCTGTTGGAACGTCATAAAATGTTTGAACTTGTTTCCACTTTCTGTCTGAAATCGTCCGAACCGTTTTCACGTCAACTATTGTAACAAATTAAGAATGGTTACGGACATTCCATTTAAAAGCGTTGAACCCAATAACTAGAACCAACGTTTGGCTTGGTTCAAGGTTACTGCGACACACTCACGTGTCACATGCTAATTGGCATAGACTTCTCAAAAAATTATCTGACGTCTACCTAATACCTAGACAAAATCCGTGCATCGAAATCCTGTCTCTAAACATTTTACAGGACATCAAGAAAAATTTCTTCAGGTGTCGTTTTGTTGTTACTCTTCGACAGGAAGCTGTGATCCGAATTCCCTCTCCTTGTTCCACCCTCACTACCCTACCGTCCATGGCTGCCAACCTAAATGCTTATTTATTTTGGGGTCTCCTTCTCTCACTGCCTCTTTAATACCCATCACCATCCTCTTGCCACCTTCTTCCTTAGTAACTCCCCAGCGACCCACATCTTCTCCGTACAGATTCCACACAAAATAAGCTTTACTGTTTAAGACAGACCATTAGAATCATCATTAATACAGCTGATTCCTTCTTCATATTTATGCCAAAACACACTTAGAAGCACGCAGGGAAATGAGTGAAAGAAGGCACTTAGAGATGGTAAACTACTTATGTCATATACCTACTCAGAAGGAAAGAAAGAAGCAATGAAATCCTCTTCCTCCATGAAAATCTGTAAGTTCTTGGACTTCATTAGAAATTCCACTGCTTCCACCGTGAAGCCCAACTTGATTAGCTTGGAGAGTGCACCAATATAATTGTTGTTCTCCCACAACAAGCCCTCCGAAATTGCTTCAAAAAAATAGGTAGCATACTCGATGATATTCTTATATCCACAAGACCTCATGTCCTGCTTCACCGCAAAAAACTTTAATGCCTCGCTATACCAACGTATCGTTCTACATGATTTCACCTTCACGATTTCCCTTGAAGTTAGTGATAAACTATAGTTCATATGAAGGGGTTCATTTGTCGCCAAGATTTTCATATGAAGAAGTCCATGGACAGCTTCATGCCACCTCTCGACTTTTATCTTCATCAGGGTACCTGCCCACTTTGACGCTTTGGGATAGTGGGCAGTCGTGCGAGCCCCGCGCGAGGTCCTGCACAGTCGAGCGAAATGCCCACTTTCCAGAATGGGACAATAGGCATTCGCCCGAGCCCCACATGAGGTACGAAATGCAAGCCAGCTATATGTGTCAACTTTATTTTGTTCAATTGCTTAAAAAAAAAGCCTCTTTATTTAATTGTTTGGTGTATGTGACATGTCGATGGTTGTGAAAGACGTGGTCAGCAAATTTGGTTTTGTATTGACTGCTCAGTGCTCACGAAAGTTGCATATATATATATATATAATGCGCGCGCGCGTGCGCGCGCGCGCGCGCACATAACATTTAATGAAGATGTCGGTACATTTAAAGGGGATTGTCGGATGAGAGTTCAAGCGTGTCAGGTGAGATTATTAAAGCAGGTGCGCGGCAGGCGAAGTTCAGCTAGGGTCCAACTCACGGAACCAGAACTAGAACCTGGACCCTGAACCAAGACCTGAACCCACAACCAAGCAAGTCCTAGAACCGTCAATTCCGAAAGCAAGTGGCTTGAACCCTTCACCTTCCTCTCCTGCATATAAAAAAAAAATGCACTAAAAGATGTTCCATAACAAATGAAGCATGTGAATATATATATATATATCATTTTTAGCATGTGAATATAATAATCTCAGGAATTAACCCCTTCAGTTCCTGCTAGAGTAAGGGAGACGAAGATGTGAACAAGTTTTGAAAATAAGCACAGGGAAGGTAACCAACCTCCTGGCGAGTATCCAACCAAACAACCTCAGGAGTTTTTAAGACATTCGATACTATTCCTGTCGGCGAATTAAGGTAGAGAGGTGAAAATATCGAGTTAACCAGGTCTCCTTGATTTCATCTTCCACAAAATTTCTTTCCGTTACGTAAGACTAGTTAAATATTTAGAAACCAAGATAAGTAGAGAGAAATCAATTTTCAGTAGCGAAGAAAGTCTCTCGTTTATAAATGGAGAGATGGAAATCAGAAACTTAGAGGGGGTGGCTGCGAAAACCAAAAGCTCTTCTGTTCTCCCAATAATTAACAAACATGTTGGACCATTTGTGCAGATGACGTAACCAGATAATGCTGAGAAAAAAGGGTTGAACTGGATGGGGATTGATTCCTGTGGATAAGACGTGTAAATGGAGAGATGGAGAGGCTACTTTGTCCAGTCTTTATCAACATAATTAAGGGTTTTCAAGAGGAAAAGTATCACGTCTAGTCTAGTCATTTTCTCGACGTAATACCCCTACTACACTTGCCTAGCCAAGTTGTGATCTGCAGCTTTCTTCTTGTCAATAATTGTGAATTTGTGATTAGCTTTTCCGATCTTGGCAGTCGGCGAGGGCCCATTTATGTAATTTTAATCAACTCAAAAAACAGTGTTTAATTGTAAATACTTACATGATTATATAGTCTGTCCCAAGCCGATGCCTCCACACAAGGGGGACGTGGCCGCGCAAGAGACGAAGCTAGTGGGGGGAGGGCTCCCAAAATTTTGTAATTTTTTTTTTAATTTAGGGGCTTTTGTCAGTAAAAAGATAATAGTCTTTGTGACGAGCCCCTAAAAAATTTTAAGATAGAAAGTGAGAATAAGAAAAATTTTGAGAGAGAGAATAACAACCTTAGTAGTGGTTTCTCAATTTTTAAAATAAAAAAATATTAAAATTGTATTTTTTTTTTTAATTTTTTCTTTCACTCGGCCTCTTTTCTAACTTTTGACTTCTCTCTCTTCTTGCCTTTCATTTACTCTCTCATTTCTCTCTCTCTCCCACTATTTTATCCCTTGTCTGACAGTCGCTTGCTCATTCTATTACAAATAAACTTTTTGTGTCTTTTAACTATTTTTGTCACCCACATATAGAAAATCACAAAATATATACTCAACACTTGTAAAACAAATTTTTACTTTGTACACAAAAAATTTTCTCTTCAAGATTAGAATTTTCAATATTATTACATTTAATTATTATTGTCTACTTAAAATATTATTTCTCTATGTTTATATGTCATAAACAAAGAAAAAAAAATGTATGCCTTTCTTCTTTGTATTCAATTAACTAAATGTTGTGTATTTTGCCTCTATAATTTGGCTAGATTTTAACATTGTAGGTTTAATGAGAAGGCAATGGAGCTTCTTACTCTTAGTGCTTCTTTGGATCCTTAAAAATGATTATCAATTATTCGATATTGACAAAATATGCAGTCTTGTAGAGAAATTTTACCCTAAAGATTTTAATGAGCAGGAAAAAAACATTTTTAAGATTTTAGTTGCAACACTACGAGTACAAGGTGCATTATCATCTAGTGTTACAGAATTTGTCCATCATTTCTAATTTGTGTCAAACATCAGTAAAAAATGGAAGTCAAAATTTATTATTTGGTTGAAAGATTGATTCGGCTAGTTTTAACTCTTCCAATTTCAACTGCAACTACTAAACAAGTTTTTTCAGCGATTAACATCATTAAGACAAAACTTTGAAAGATGACTTCCTTGCAAATTATCTTATTGTTTACATTTAGAAAAAAAATTGTAGAAGGTTTTAGTACAAATATGGTAATTGATGACTTTTACTCGTCAAAGGAACTTCGAGTTCAATTAATATAGTCGATGAAATTTTAATTTTACACTTAAGTCAAAGTTTATCTTTTTTTTTTTTTTTTTTTTTAAGAGTATGTTGTTATACTTTGACTATTCTTATTTTGATTACAATGAAAATTTGAAGATTTTTATTTACTGTGTACGTTATTAGAATTTTTTAAATTTAAAACAAAAATTATATTTGGCCCCCTAAGGACAAATCTTGACTTCAACTCTGGGTGGCTTTCAACCATCCGCTCTCTTAATATTTTTTTGTTCACTATTAGTAATAATATTTTATTATGTGTGGTAGTAAAATGATGGGTCTACAACAAAATTCACCCTTGCACCTTGACCTGGGTATCAATTTAACCCTTGTACTTCCAGTTTAAACAATTATAATAAATACTTATTCGGTCCCTAGGTTTTGACAGTTTTTAATAAAATTATGCTTGAGTTTTCAAATCGATTATAGAGATCCTAAATTTTTAATTTTTATCAAAAAAAATTATTCTGTTAAACTTTCATCCACAAGGACTAAATCATAATGGACGTGTGTAACTCTTTTAATGGTTCTGATGTGTTTAAAATGTCAAGTGATCAGCTTTTTCCGTTGGAGAATAGAAGGAGGACTCTATGTTTCATTTTGATGACCACAAAGATTAAATCGGTAAATGTGATACCACATGAACTAAATTATTACAAACTGAAACCAATGTGTCTATTTGAGTAATTTGGCCTATATTTGAAGATTGTAAATTTTTTAAGCTTAATTAATCCGTCAGTCCCTAGAATTTAAACTTTTTCCATATTTGTTCTTATGGTTCACTTCATCCCACAGAGGTCCCTAAGGTTAATAAATTTCCTTTTTATGTCCCATTGTTAATGTGGCCCCACAAAAATGACGAAACTTATCGATGTGACAGAAAAAGGTCATATCATACACAATGACATGCTTACACATGACTAGTCCATCCATCTCGTGCAGCCAACACCATGTCAATTAAATTTTGCCACATCAATTAAACAAGTTAATTTTCTATTTAGACGCCTCATGAAATCCGCAATGTTCGTCCAGAGCCTAAAAATCACTGTCACCTCCTCTATTGGTAATGACAGTGGCAGTTTGGAGGTGCTCCCTACCAGTCTGGTGTGTAACTGTGAGCTGAAAGCAAGGTCGAGGACTAGCATGACCACCGGTAATCCAGGCTGCGCTATTATGGCTATCCCTGATATGGAAAACAGGTTTGGGTTCAACGATTTTAAAAGTGTTTTTTTGTTCAGGTTTTTGGTAGAATTTAATTATTGCTATATGTGTGATTTAGACATTTCTTTTATTTGTATTAATGTTTGTTTGCTTATATAATTTACAGGATCATGTATCCATTGATTTCTTTAAATGGTTGGACCTAGGGCTAGGCATAAAACCCAAGACCCGATGCCCCGACTCAGAACTGACCTGTTCCGACTTAGTCGAGTCGAATTTATTTGGGGTTGGGTTTTATGTATGCATTCCGACAATATTCGGATTAGATTCGGATTTGTTCAACACATATCGAAAAACCTGGACCCGACCCGAATATTCTAACTCTATGCATTATTTCTCAAAAAATATGGTATTGGGCTCAAAAAATTAGAGCCCATAACGTTTTTAGCCTAAAAAAATTAGCCTATAACATTTTGGGCCTATAATATGGTCGGATCGGGTTTTATGTATGCATTTCGACAATATTCAGGTTTGTTTGCACATTTCGAAAAACCTGAACCCGACCCAAATATCCTGACTCTATGCATTATTTCTCAAAAAATATAGTATTGGACTCAAAAAAATTAGAGCCCATAACGTTTTTAGCCTAAAAAAAAATAGCCTATAACATTTTGGGCCTATAATATAAATTTATAAAATGAAATAAAAAAATCCCAATGAAAGCCAGCCTTGACCTAAGCCGAGTCGAACCCAAGCTACTTGGGGAGGCTCAGGTTTAGGGGTTATTCTGGGTCAGGTTCGGGGTGGGTGAAACTTGACCCGAAACCCCAAAAGCCCAGCCCCAGTTGGACCCAACAGTTTCAGCAGGTGAAGAGGAATTTTGTCTTATCTTCTTCATAAACATAAAAAGATGGATGAACAACTTCGAAGGCAGCAAACAAGGGAGAATCAGCTGAATTTTAATTAGCTCGTGAGCTATGTTCTTGAGAGTTTGTAGAGATAAAATACAAAACATATAGACAGCACAACAACTTCATTGAGTAGCCCTCCCTTTGTTCTTCATGGTGATTTTCGTGGCAACAAATCTGGTTGAGTGCTAGATTTGCCACTTCTCTTTGAAGTCTTTGGTTGGGTACTTGCCTGCCGAGATTTGCCACTTCTCTTGCGCAGTGAGCACCTTAAAGTTGGTTGTTAGGAACCCCAAGGTGGATGGTACATTTAAGACATCTGTTCCCTGCACGATACACATTATTACATTTTAGCAGTTATAGTTTTTTTTGTGCAACTTACTAAATTCACAGTTTCTCACCCCATAATTCACAATGGCTTGCCTTCTTTTTCGTGTTCTCTTGGCAGTGGCCCCCTCTCCAGCTGTGGATGTTCCAGCCTTTTTAGTACACTATTTATAAATATTTCAGATTTCTTGCACATATCACTTAGTTTATTCATCTATAAGTCAAATAACTTGATGAAATCAACAACATATCGTAAATGTTCTCACTGATACATTTCCCTTCTTCTTATTGGGCTTATTTGGACAATCCTGCGATTTGGGTTGTCAGTTTCTTTGCAACTACAAGCATTGTGGTCAGCCACGCTACATGTGCGGCACTTAATGCCGTATCTAGCTCTTGTGACTTGATAGGGGAGCTGTGGTTAGTCCTCCACTCTCACTGTTGTTGTCCTCGACCTTCCTAACCTCACTCTCACATGAAGGGGTATCATTGGATCAGCTGCAGCATGGGGCCAGGCATGTGGCCCCGGCATAGCATGAATCTTTAGTGCATAGGAAACAATGTAGGTGTCCTTACAGTAGCAAGCATCCACAAAATCCTCTATGATCTTCTAGAGTAGTATATGGCAGCGTAAGCATGGAACATGATATTCCATTTAGCTGCCAACTATTAGAAGAGAACTCATTCCTCCCAATATGCACTAGTTTATGACCCTCGTTCAATAGCTTCACTTCGAAGACATCCCCATCATTCCAGCTACAAAGGCAGAATCTAGAATCACCTTTGTTCTTCTTCAGTTTTACTTTGAATGCATGCCATGACCAACTCTTCAGGTCAATAAGATCCAGATCATGAGTTGCAACTTGCAGCTCATCTTTATACGCCTTCTCTTAAATCTCTTGCTTTTTTAATTTGCATACAGATGCTTCACACAATGTTGTTGCTCAGCATCCGGTACCAACGCTTCAAATGCATTCCGAAGTTCCAGAGCAATGACAAAAAACATAAATGGGACAAACTATTTACATCTTGGAAAAAACTATGAAAATTATAAGCTTTTTACACATGAAAAACATTCACAAGTATGAATAAAATCTATGAATATAAGCTATCTACGAAATTTGTCAACTACCAATTCTACTTAATTTACCCAAACCAAGATGCATGAAACACGAGAAGGCAATTGTGAGACTATTAACCAAACAAAGAAAATTTTATTCTAGGGAAGATACATTTTGCTTCACTTTATATCCCGTATTAAGATCTCACTATTGAAATCAATTAAAAATGAAATTATAATATCAAGTGCAAAGTATAAATGTATTAGTTAGTAATTTGGGATGCAATGTGCCTTATTTGGCAGTTTGAATACAAATTGCAAAAAGTAGTGTAAAAATTAAAAGATGCAAAATATAACATAGCGTTTGGTTATAAAATTTTAGTTAAAATTTTATGTTGGTGTTAAAAAAAAGATGTATTAAAATTAGTGAATGAGTATAAAAAATAAAAGTAAAATTTTAAAATATATTTGAAAAAGTAAAATTTTATTAAAATTTTTACAAATGCTACGAAACTATTTTCCTTTCCTTTAGTTTAGTATATATCTTTCGTTATAAGTCAAAGTCCAAAGTTACTATCCTAAATTTTTTTACCTTAAATATTCACATTGAAACACAGACGAAGCCATCTTTCCTTTAGTTTAGTATATATCTTTCGTTATAAGTCAAAGTCCAAAGTTACGCCTAAATTTTTTTACCTTAAATAAACAACCTTACATTGAAACACAGACGAAGCCATCTACCGGAGACCATTAAGCAAACAAAGAAACAGTTTTGTTTTATTTTATTGGATATGTTTCTTTATAAGCCGGCCGTAAAGAATCGTTCTCCACGCAAGTCTGCCTATATTCCCTAACATCCATCTTAATAATTTAAAGCAACTTTCATAAAAAAAAAACATAATAATAATTCATAAAAGAACAAATAATTTAAAGCAACCTTTATTCTTCTTCAATCTACCTTTAATACGGGCATACGGGCACTTTTTTTTTGTCTATACTCCAATAAAACAAAAAAAAAATATCCTACGTACGGTTGCAGTCCGATGGAACCAATGGAGAAAACGATTATTTCTTTTATTAATTATCATATAAATGGGCTTATAAGATTAGTCTTAACTTTTCTTGAAACCCACACCTTCTTGTTAATTAAGTCGACAACACGTACGTTCACATGCCGCTTGCTTTACGTCTCCGACTCTCCTCTAGAGATATTGACCTTCAATCGTTTTCTGTTCCTTCACGCATTATCAGTTCATCGTTGTCTGGTCTTGACTCGACATTATGTGCATAAATACAAATGAAACACAAAGCACGTGTCCGGCCCCACACACGTGCGCTTAAACAATTGAAGAGTTGGTTACGTTTTACTTTCGGTCATTGACTTTTTTGATCCCGGAACAAAACCTTGAATGTCGATGAATTCCCTACTTTTAATCTTCTAACGTTGGATATTTTGAACAATTCTCATAAAAAAAAAAAAAAAAAACTTTAGATATTTTGAAAAATCGTGTTTAGAGCTATTATCACTTATAATTTTTTTTTTTTTCATTTTCAACAATTAGATGACGCTTAACAAGTTGAGTTTTTTAAAATCGTGATGTCACTTAAAATTTTTTTTATCTTTTGAACACTTCAACCAAATAAATTTAATAAATTATAACTCAATTAAGACATTTCGAAACGAATTTTATCAATAACAAAAAGACAATAACACATTGAATTGAGCCAAAAATTTTGAAATAAAATTGTCACATTTGTTGAATTGGTCAACAGTACGCATGCATCCTCTTGATTTTTTTTATTTTTTTTTATCTGGTTTGAATCTGACCGGAACTTAAGTGGGAAATTGATCTCCTTCTAGAGCTGCTACGAATTTGAACAACCTACCAATATTGAACATTAATGAGAACATGATGGGCGCATGCGTTTTGTGTTGCCTCTTTATGTACGTGTTGACAACTGTAACTATAACTCAGAGACCAGAATTTTTATTAACAATAAGACAACAAGTGGAAATAGAAATGTCAAATGAACACTAAAAAGGGATAAATGTTTTGTTGGGTCAAATCTTACCCCCTCATTCTTCGTGGAATGGTGGGGGAAAACGCATACGTAACTACTACCTGTCACTTCTTTTTAGACTGGTCTAGATTTTTCACAACAACAATCAATCAGGTTAAGGAAAAAAAAAAAAAACTACCGACGCAAAGTTAAATACCAGAGAATAAATCAATAATGATGGCACACAGGAGGGACCAGGGGGCTGAGGGGGCCAATATGCACCCCACACCACACCTCCCAAATTCTGCAGAATTTTTTTTCACTTGAGCCCAAAGATTAAAGAAGTGATATTTCGAGATCTGTTTGTAAATTTTTTTTTTCGCAGTTTGGCCTCTCAAATTGCAATTTAATGAAGTTGGCCCCTCCAAATCTCCAATCCTAATTCCGTCCCTCGGAGTTTTTTTCATAGCGATCTAGATTTGTCGCCGCAGCAACTAGATGAAGGGAAAAACTACCGACACAAAAGTTAAATATGGGAGAATAAATCAATTGCATGACACAACGTGACGAAGTTAGGGGAATCCCCGAATTTAGCAGAACTTTTTGTTCTTTTTTTTTACAGTTTGGTCTCTCAAATTGCAATTTAATGAAGTCGCCCACTCAAATCTCTAATCCTAGTTTCATCCCTGATCAAAAACGCTATGATGCGAAATTTTAGTTATGACAGTACAGGAGTATAGAAAATGAAAGAGATGCTTATTTCTCCGTAGAATGATGAAGAGCAACTATACTTCACAGCTACACCAATCACCTTACTTCTCAGTAAAGTTATGCACTTATCAGAGGAAGACGTAGATCATATAGGTAAATGTACATGATGAATTTTTATAATTTTTTGACCGAATTATATAATATAATTTAAAAATAAATAAATATAATATATAAATTTTATTATAAAATTTATATTATTTAAAATTTTATATGAACATAATTAAATAATATATAATCTATTTGATATATTTATATGTATTCAAATTATATTAAATAATTTAGACAAAAAAATTACATAAAATTAAATCGATTAACTAAACTTACAGTGCGTCGTAGAATACATTAGCACCAATTATTAATGGAATCCTACTCTGCTTGCCCTATAAAAGAAGAATCGAATCCTACTCTGCATAAAAAGTGGTGTGGGTCAGGAACTTTTGCGCCGCCCCACCGTTCAATTCACTCCGTCCCTAATAATTTCGTCTTAGGATTAATAAACAATGCACTCGTGCTATCATAAGGGATCGGAAAGTCCCATACTCCCGTGTCCCCAGTCGCCCAGCTCATAGAAAAAATAAAATAATATCAAATTGACGCGATGTGATCTTCAACAAACTAATCACCACAACTTGTTTTTTTTTATTCAACAAATTAATCACCACAACTTTTTCTTTTTTCGTTTGTTTTGTTAAGGTAGAAGATTTGCTCTACCGCCTCCAGCAAGACTGATATGGATCGGAGTCATAATATTTATTATTAGAGTCAATAGTCTATTTGAGACTTCGGCCTTTTTTATCGATTATTTTTTAATGGATGAAAAATTCATGTTTAAAAAATAGAATACAGAAACTGATTAGTTTAAAATTATACTCTAAAAACTAATAAATTAAAAATCAATACCACAATGATCTATTAGTAATTAAGCGACAAATAAATTTCAAATCCAACTAACATTATAGTTTGAAAATCAAATAAGTCAAGAATTATTTGTTACTTCTGTTTATTGAATACAATTTGGATAGAATTAGAAATTTATTCTCCTAACATTGAGCAAAAGATTTGAAATTAAAAATCTGTTACCAAAACTTGGAGTTTGTATGCGCAAAAGCCTTTTGCTAGTGCTAGAGGAGGCGAGAGGAAGAAAGAAACCCAGTTGCCCGTCGCATGTCGTCGTAAAAACGTTGCAGCAATAAAAGTCTCAAAAAGGGACATTGTAATCTGAAAGCGTGGACCCACTGAGAATCCTATACACAAATATCCCGAGGCATTACGTGTATACGGACACGACACAATCCTAGTCGAGACACCGCTACAATCTCCACCTCCCGGGCAGCCCGCGGGCAGCCCATTGCCAATCATTCATCCTAATTAGTCACGTACATAAATAGAGTAATCGGGAAGGAAAACTTCACCCCTCATTTCTCCTCTTCCCTTTTCCTTCTTTTCTCTGTCCCAAAGCATACCCAAAGGAGAAGGAAGTCTGCCCGCTTCCTCCTTGACAATCCAACAGTTTATTGCGATCAGAAGCAATATTCTCTGCAGGGAAGGCGGGCAGGTTCCTCTAGATTCTCTTGATTGTATACGACTCTCAGAATCGGAAAGAAAGGAAAAGGAAGAAGGTCCACGCTCTATATTACAGGCTCAAAAATCAAATTAGGAAACAGAAAAAAAAAACACAGGCTTTATAACTATCTTAGGACGACGACAGCAGGAGTTGGTGTGCTAGTTGGAGAAGTTGCGTGATCTCGGATATGGGCTTCTTGGTTGATTCGCAAGAGGGTGGTGGAACGGGAGGTTCATGGGGTTGTGTTAGGACTTTGATCCGGAGGAAGCAGGTCGATTCTGCTCGTGTTAAGTCAGGGGGGCACCAATTGGCCAAGGCGTTGTCTGTGGCTCATCTAATTGCAATTGGTAATTTTTTGTGTTCAATTTTTTTCTTTTATCACATGTTGTCTGAATTTTTTGTTTTGGTTTGTTTCATTTGCGTTTTGGGGCAGTACAGTTCACGCGTGAAGAATATCATTCGTATTTTTCTCATGTCTACGATTTAAACTTGTGTGTCTTGTACTTTGATGCTTTCCTGTTTTATGGCTATGACTTTTAAAGTATAGTACTTCAGCCTGCTTAAGCTTCATCTTCAATTAATTCATTCTGAACACTCAAAATCTTAACTCTATATATGGTTTTCTGATTTATTTTTTAACTCTTTTTTTTTTTTTTCCTTTCTCGTTAATTGATAGGAATGGCCTTCTGTGTCTCCATACGTCAAACTTATTGTCGATCGAAAGTATTAATGCTAAAAGACTAGAAAATTGGATGTATACCATTTTTCTTATGGAGTTTTTGCTGCTAAACTTTTGCGTATTTGAATTTCTAATTATATTTTCCTTTCTCCTTCTGTCTCCTACACACCATTAATTCCCAACCAAGATGGTGAACTCCTACTGGAATCCACTTTTTAGATTGTAATTTACTGCTCAACTTTTCTTCATATTCTTTTTAGCTTACTACCAAATGTTTGTACAAAATGATTAGGCGTTGGCTCAACAATTGGAGCTGGAGTTTATATTCTTGTGGGAACCGTTGCTAGAGAGCATTCTGGACCCGCACTTGCCATATCCTTTCTAATAGCTGGAATAGCAGCTGCCCTTTCAGCCTTTTGTTATGCAGAGCTTGCAAGTCGTTGTCCATCGGCCGGGAGTGCTTACCACTATTCTTACATCTGTATTGGAGAAGCGTAAGTTTTGCAGCTTCTTAAATTATTTAAGTGGTGTTTCGTTAGCATTTTGAAGGTTCCTTTCTTGCTTTTCTCGAAAACAAAGGAAGCTATATACTCCCTTTTATACTGACATGGTCTTTTACCAGATAGTCTGCTTGGAATGAATTTTTTGTAGTAGACGTTTGTTTGTATAATATATTAGGTTCTTTTAATGGATAGATGTAGCTGTTGATTCCAAGATTAGTTACATGATTTACACATAACAAGTGTTCCCAACATGGGAATGTTGGTATGTCATCTGTTGCTGACATTGGTACTTATACTGTCATTGTTTGCAGCGTTGCTTGGTTGGTTGGTTGGGCCCTGATTCTGGAATACACAATAGGTGGTGCAGCTGTTGCTCGTGGCATATCGCCCAATTTGGTGCAGTGAATTTCTTTCTCTTGATCATGATTCAATTTAGCTTGTGGATGTTTTTGTTTAGCTTTGAGTATTTGGTTGTTTTTTTCTAGTCCTTAGCTGAAATTTGCTTGTCATGTATGTCTAATCTATTACTCTTCAGCACAACTTCTTGATAACTTCTTGATTTTGGACTTCTCTGTTCTCTAAGTTTCATTTTTATATTCTGACAGCTCCATTGTAGATACCAATAGACAGGCCATCAATAAGCATGGGAAATGTCAACACATGAAAATCACTCGTACCACTGGGAAACTAGACATGGAAAATAATGGCGTTGCTCTTTTTTTTTTTTTTTTTTTTATATGTGTATTCTTCATCACTGTAATGGGAAACACATGTAATTATGCTTGAAAATTCTGAAGTATATTCGCAGTATGGTATTCACATGTATAACTAGATCTATAATCTTAGATGTATAGTCAAATATACAATTTATATTCTAGCATCAATAACATAGTTCTCGAGACTACTGAACTTTTGAAATTCCAACCTCTTCAACATTTGTAAATTGCCTGACGTTACAAAATGAATGAGCAAGTGCAAGATTTTAAAGTGTGTAGTGTTGTAGTTATTTCCCATTTTAATTGCACTACAGAAAGATAAGTGGCAGGTGCTTTTCTTTGACAGCCTTGTCGACACAAAGTCAATTATTCGCATGGAATACAGGGTCAATTGACAAGACATAGATAGAATGATCCTTTAGTTGTTTTTTTTTCTCTGCTCTTTTTGAAATTACAGAGGTCAATTTTGTATATGACAATTATGAATGCCAGAAATTGAAGATGTTTGTTTGTTTCTTTTTGAATTCTAGCTAAGAGTGCGGGAGATTAAATTGCTTCATCCTCGATAATTTATGTTCTGTCATTTCATTTTTTTTTTTTTAGCGTTGTTTGGAGGTAGTTTGCCTGCTTTAGCCCGTCAACATATTCCTGGCCTTGATATTGTCGTCGACCCGTGTGCGGCAATTCTAGTATTTATTGTTACTGGGCTATTGTCTGTTGGAATCAAGGAGGTATGTATGTATCTTGCTTTTTTTCTTTTCTATTTTTTGTATTTACCAGAACGTTCCAAACAGATTTTCCTCTTATTTTAAAAGTAGTTTCTTCATCGTCTTTACTTTGGACACTTCCATTTTGCAGAGCACACGGGCCCAAGTCGTTGTCACTACAGCAAATGTATTTGCCATGATATTTGTCATAACAGCTGGTAGTTATTTGGGATTCAAAACTGGATGGGTTGGATATGAACTTCCAACAGGGTACTTCCTGTCCCTGCTTGTAGATTCACTCTGATTTTGATTAATTTCTTAAATTAGGCTTTACTCATTTCTTTCCCCCCACCTGCTGCCAAAAAACAATGTGGTTGATTTGATAGGTATTTCCCCTTTGGGGTGGATGGAATGCTTGCTGGTTCTGCAACAGTCTTCTTTGCTTACATAGGTTTTGATTCCGTTGCGAGCACTGCCGAGGAGGTATACACAGAGTTGCTGCTGTTTTTCAGTTTTTTGTCATTTATGATGCAGGACAGGAAAGAGTGATGGGCTTGGGTATCAATTTGATGCAAGATCTTAGAAATTCTGCACTATTGTGGATCTCTTGATTACATGTTGGAAGCTTCTTGAATAGGTTTTGATGTTTCAGGATTTAGGGATTGTCAAATTCCCATAAAGATTAAATCTTGAAGGATATGAGAGAAAAAGAAAGGAAATAACTTAGGCAGTCACACCTAGCAAGACGGCAGTAACACCCTTAAAAGTTTGAGAAAGCTGCTAGAACTCTGTTAAAGTCAATCTCTGAATTTTGTCTGAGTTCACAGAATAGGATTTCTAAATACAAAAAGGAAAAAAAAAAAAAAAAAAAAAAAAGAATAAAGAAAAAACCTACCAAATCAAGTAGGAAATGGCTGAAAGAAAATAGAAAAGAATCCTAGAACATAAAATAAGACTTTAAAGGGGGCTGCCAGTGAGATTCCCATCAAGTTGTATAGGTCTATTCGATTATATGATTTCAGTTGTATGAGGATTTATGTACTTCAGGCAATATGAACTTACAACCGCCTCTTGCTTGACTTAACAGGTGAAGAATCCCCAACGAGATTTGCCTCTTGGGATTGGTGCTTCATTGTTTATTTGTTGTGCATTATATATGATGGTCTCTGTCGTAATTGTCGGTTTAGTACCTTATTATGCCATGGACCCTGACACACCCATCTCCTCCGCATTTGCTAGCCATGGGATGCAATGGGCAGCGTAAGAATATATAACTTTGTTTAAATTTCTTGGTGTATTCGACTCGGTTTATAATTTTGTGTAGTGAGTTTTATGTTGAAGTTTATAACTGTTAATGTGATTGTGATTACAGGTACATTATAACTGCTGGAGCTATTACCGCTCTCTGCTCAACATTATTAGGTTCCCTTCTTCCCCAGGTATATAAATATATAACCCCTGGTGTTAATTGAGACTAAAAATATTGGCCATCGAAAAAAGGAAAAACAAACAAAAAGAGTAAAAATAGTATTTTATCTCTACATATGTGATTATTTCTTTTGTTCTATTTGGAAATGA
Organism: Morella rubra; assembly: GCA_003952965.2. NCBI lineage: Eukaryota > Viridiplantae > Streptophyta > Magnoliopsida > Fagales > Myricaceae > Morella > Morella rubra. The sequence continues at coordinate 24,360,539 of CM025850.1, read as the reverse complement.
TCTGCTGACACTGTAAGAGTGTTAGTTGGATTAACATCTAGAGCTTGTGCAGGGTGAATCATGGAGTCTTCAATGTAATTTTTGTCCACATTCTGGGTTCTACATATTCTAGATCCCAAATAATCAAAAACTTGTAACGTAATTTTGGTAGTGTTCAGAGTGTGTAGCATAAGATGATCATGGGTCTGGATTTGTTTACATGGCAACTGCCAAATTGGCAGTATAGCATGCGTGACAAAGGATGTGCATGTAATGTGATTTTCCCTGATTTGCATATTTTTTGCACTTCCACCTAAAATTGAGTTTTTTGAAACATATTTAAACCAGCTATTATAAAATAACTTAGTAATATCAGCAGTGTGTGTGATACAAATGAATCTTCATTTACAAAATGGGGCAAAGATTCAAGTTAAAATGCAGAGTTTAATTACCAATAGCTTTTTTTCGCCCTCCATTAATAAGGTATAGATGCACCCAATAGACATCCAACACATTACCTTAAACTCCACACATAAGAGTGCACCTGAGCAAGAGTCATTCTTGTTCTTTTTTCTAGGCAAGGTAGAGGTCATTGGCTGAATATCAATATAGTTTCAGAAATATGATAGTAATTATTACCAACATAGAGGAGAATCATTACCGAGAAAGATATTGACTTGCCACATTCATGATTTTTTTTCCCTAAATACCCAACTGATTAATTAAGCTTTCCTCAATCTTCTATGCAAAAAGTTGATATATGGGTTTGACGGCTTAGTCATTATTGGGAAAAAAAAAAGGTGAATAATATCTTCATTATTGGAAATGTCTTTTCTCATTTAATATATTTGTAAATGACACATTTTGCTATAGATGCTCCGAACAGTTACATTATGACTTTGACAGATGTCATCTGCTGTTGTAATCTCAATGAAAGAACCTTGTTCCATCTGGGATTCCTAAGGTGCGCTGTGCTTGATTTTAAAACCATACACATGAGAAGTTGATGTACAAAATATAGAAACCTCTTTGGCTAACTTCTGTAGAAATATTTATTAATGGAAAAATAATGACTTTAGGATTTCTGATTCAAGGGTCTTAGTCTTTGAGGTTGAATATGGTTAGGACCTGATGCTGGTTCTGATGGAAATATATCAAGAATAGTTAATAAGTATTGAAGGATTTTCCTTAAAGCTAAAATATGAAGAGTCTTAAGGCTGACCTTAATGGGTTAATTGCTGGCTTGAGGCTCACCTAGTATGGTTAATCTTCTTTCTCTTGGTTGATGTGCACAAATGTCCTGTTGCTTTTATCACAAATGGGGATTGTTTTTTAACTGGCTTAATGACATGTAAATGACTTCCATGTTCCTGTGTTTCTCAGCCACGGATTCTGATGGCTATGGCCAGAGATGGATTGCTGCCACCATTTTTCTCAGAAGTAAACAAAAAGACACAAGTTCCACTGAAAAGCACAGTAGTGACTGGGATTGGTTCTGCGATCTTGGCATTCTTTATGGATGTTTCACAGCTGGCGGGGATGGTGAGTTGATTTTGCAGCAACCGGGATTTAATGTTCTTGTTTGGTGCAGTTGATCTCCTCTTAAATTTGTGATGGAAGTCTAATGACTCGTACTTTGTTGTTGTGGCTTACTCTACTAAATTAGTGGGGAATTACATTTTGGCCATGATTTCAAGATTGGAGGAGCCAAATTCACATATGGGGGGGAGAGCATATACTCTCCTCTCGTGATGTTACTCAATACTCGGGTAAAACTAAAAATATTGTAAAGTTTGGGGGTCATTCCCCCCACCCCCACAAACAAATCATTCCACCTCGAAACGTTATATGTAGCCCTGCCCTAGTTACAATTGTTGATGACAATTGCGAAATTTGGTTCAATATACTTGGGATCAGACCTAAATCCAGTGCGGGAGGTCCTTGCTTATATTTTAGTCCGTTCCAGAAAGCCTTTGTTTGTGGGCAACAATGAAAAGCTGCTTATAATATTCAGCTACGTTAATAAGGGTTAATTTAGAGTTCCCTTTTCTAAGGCAGGCCCCACTGACTGGATTTGTTGGGCTTCTGAATAGCCCCTGAAATTAATCAAAACTTGGAAATTGTTGCCATTCTAGAGCATGGTAAGGATGATTCCATTGTGTGGTGAGTTGCTGATGGCTTCCTTTTATTTGCAGGTCAGTGTGGGTACACTTCTCGCATTCACCATGGTAGCAATATCTGTATTGATACTTAGATATGTCCCACCAGACGAGGTGCCATTGCCTTCATCTCTTCAGGAGTCCATTGATTCAGTGTCATTGCGATATGGTGGGATTACTCAGGAGAAAAATGGAGAAGTCTCTAAGGTTAATGTTGGCACTTCTAAGGATAGTGCTAAACCTTTGCTTGGCGAAGAGGTTGTATCCACTGAATATCAGCTTGCAAAATATCCGTTTCTCGGCAATTGTAAGTTGCCTGCTCTTCTTACTTTAATGTTCATGCCAGTGCATGCACACTGCGCACTTTACATAAGTAGACACTCACAAAATAAAGAACACAAAAAATGGAACATGGTTCATCACCTTTGTGGCTACATCCACTGAGAACACACAGGAGAATGCTCTAAAGAAAGAAATAGATTACATGATACAGAACCATAAATGCCAACCTCAGGAATGTTAGTTGTTCTTGGCTTTACTATTCTTGATCACTTAACCTCAATTGCCAAACTGGTTGACAAAGAAGCCAAGGATAAAGATGCGATCCAAGATAAGGGAAAAAGGGAAGAAAATAGTCCTGAACCAAGTTCTTGTGCTCTCAAAGGAACTCAGTGTAGGTTCTCCTAGATCTCAGAGTTTTCCACAAGGGATCTCCAGGAAAGTCTGTAAGAAGTCTCTGAAAGTCCCAGAGAATCATCCTCTCAGAAAGCTCCTTTTGCTTGGAGGATTCGTAAAAGAAAGAAGAAAAAGATGGTCTTCTTCTTCTTTTTTTAGGGCAATGAATGGGTTTAAATTAAAGAGCTAGGGCGATGGCCGGAGTATCTCACAAACCCTGTATCTGGCATCTGTCTGATAGGACCAACCTGAAATCCTTTGTTCCAGAAAATACACTTATTTTCGAGAAGCAATATTTGTACATATTAGAATGCTATGTTTTGTAGGATTAGCAAGAGTTTATGCAGCTGCTTTTGTAATTAGCATTTTGGAGGTACTTCTCTTGCTTTTGGAACAAGTTTCTTGTTCTCTATCTCTAGCACTTCATGAAAAGGAAATTAAAAGAAGTGTAATATGAAGCCGTTTTACACATTATGTAATCTATATTGCTGCATGGACTCTTTGCATGTTAAGCGAACTAGGAAAACAACTGCCTACTTTAAATAACTAATTTTTGAGGATTGGGTGAGCCTGACTACTGGACACATCTGAACTGCAACCCACTTAATGTTACTTTGTTACTTTCTGTCATCTAGAAGCTGCTTTAGTGCTTATGTTTCTCCTATGCATCAATTATTGCAGACGAAATAAGTGAGGAAAACAGGCGGAAAATTGCTGGTTGGACAATAATGTTCACGTGTTTTGGGGTTTTTCTCCTTACGTATGCAGCTTCAAATTTGGAACTTCCCAGGTGTGTTTAGCTGCATATCTTAGCACATTAGCTGTTTGTGGTTACTTGAATTACCTGAAGCATTCTGCATATATGAACTCTAGAGAAACCAGTATAGTTTCTCTCCAGATGACAAACTGCTATTTCTCCTAATAGTTTTTAGATACTAGTTTCCACTTCTTGCATATGTTGTCCAAAGACATGAAATGCTTAAATCATGGGAAGGTCCTAGGACTTGAATGGGATCTTCTTGTTTGACATCATGATTAGTTGCCTGAAAAGCTTAAAGCACTAGACAATGGTAAATTTTATCAATAGTTTGATGCAATCTGGTAATGAATGAGTGTGTGCGCGCTAAAGAGAGAGACACACAGACCCACACAAAGACACGAGAAAAAGAAAGGAAGAAAGAAGAGAAGAAAAATTTTGGTTTGCACTTAATGACAATGGCAATTTTCTTTTCCGTCGTTCCGCCCTTGCACTTTTTTCTTTCTTTCTCTCATAACTAAGACATATCTTGTATGTGGTTTGGTTTTTTATAATTTTTTTTTTTTTTGCATATTCTTTATTTGGATGGCAGATTTCTTCGTTTCACACTGTGTGGAGTTGGTGGCACTCTTCTCCTTTCCGGGTTTGTTGTGCTGACTTGTATAGATCAGGATGATGCAAGGCACAGCTTTGGGCATGCTGGAGGTAAGTTCACCATTTAAACCTTTGCTGCTGATAACTTAACAAATCTCATACCAAAAAATGTCTTGAGGAGCGAAGTAAATAAGTAGTTATCTGAAGGAGTATCTCAACATACGTCTCTCTCGCCCTTGCTTATGTTGAACAAAGAGTTAACATCTAAGCAAATGGAAAGAGTTAAGAGTGAGAGACCCATGGATGTGGGTCATGATTGATAAGCCTTTTTCTGATGATCTTCACTAAAAGCTGGCTCTATGGCAAATGGATAACCTTGCTCACTCTATCATGAGAACAAAGATAGTCCTAGCTAAAGGTAGCTTGTCTCGCGGAGGAGGTGGGAACTGTTGAGAACAATGTGGCAAAAGGATATTTAACAAATGGGGGATCTTCAAAACAGTTCTAAGGTTCCATTGACTATCTCGATGCTGCACACAAAGTGGCAATGAATATAGGCTACAGGTTGAACCTGCACCTGATGTTGAAAATAGGATCAATATGTTTTAGTTTTAAAGATTTTCTATGATGTTCTCTTGATCTATCTGTTTGATATGTGTTTAAAATGTGTGAGCTGTCTCTGTCCATCAGACATTCATCCTAAATACAGGAGGAAATGGGACAAATTTAAGACTTTAGGAAGGATCCTTTATCCTGAGATTGGTGAAGTAGTTATGCAAAGAGACATTAGACACGCATTGGATCCTATGTTAATTCAGGTTTTGAAGCAAGGCTAGGCTGAGGGTGCCGAGTCTTATTACAAATCTACTTCTCTGATTTGTTTTACTATCTGTTTGCCAAGCATATTTGTGGGACCAATGTGTTCAACTTTCTGAAGTCCTTCTATATGTAGTACGAAATGAATTTCGCCTTTTGATTATTTATTACTTCAAGCTTAAATAAGTTGCCTATACATTGGAAACTACTTGATATTCCGGCAATTATTTTTATACTATGAGATGATAAGTTGATCTTTTTTCAGGATTCATTTGCCCATTTGTGCCGCTGCTACCTATTACGTGCATTCTTATCAATGTGTACTTGCTAATTAATCTTGGGTGAGTTGCTGGTGAACTTATCTTCTTTTTACAATGTGTTTACCCCATCAAGCACTCTTTCGGTAGGTCTGCTCTATCGTGGAATTGTTTTCACCCTAATTGGAATAAAGTGAACCTGTTTTGAACACACTAAAAGGAATCTTATTGGTAGCAAAATCAATGGAATTGAAGACAACCTCTAATATGATCAAACTTGATAAAAACATGTGTGAAACTGGCTTCATAAGATCAAGTAGAATAGCTGAGAGTAGAATAATTTGGGTTAGCATAATACAGATTCTATGTTATCAATTTACTTAATGGTATGAAATTTATTTTAATTCTTTTGTATAGATACAATGTAAGAGATCAGATATTGTCGGAGTGAACAAGGGATCCAAAGAAGAACAAACTCTACACTCTAAAACCTTCTGTTCTTGGGAATGAAAGCAAATAACAAATGTCTGAGACAACCTAGAAAGCAGTTTTAGCATGGTCAACTTTGTAAGCAGATAGTATTAAGTATTTACCTGTAAAAACTGAATTACTTGAGTCAACCAGAGCAATTTAACACACAAAAATGATAAGTATAACAAGAGCAAGAAGGAGATGTACACAAAAGGCTCGTTTGTGTTTGCAGGTGTAGTGGGTCATCTAGAAATTGAAGAGTCATAAAATGTTCGTGTCTTTGATTTGGAGTTCCATCACTTTTTCACAATTGTTGCATTATCTGAGAGGTGCAAAATCTGCAAGATTCTTTTTTCCCCTCTTACATTTGTCCATTGATGTATTGATCATCAGAGCTGCCACTTGGGCCCGTGTTTCTGTATGGTTGATGATCGGAGTGCTCGTGTATGTATTTTATGGCCGAAAACATAGCTCTCTGCGTGATGCAATTTATGTACCAATGGCTCATGCGGATGAAATCTATGGTAACCCTGCAAGTGATTCGGTGTAAAGGGAATGCCTTTTCAGCCCAGAATATGGGGTCGCAACTTATCTTGTTCCATAGAAGAATATCTCTGTTGTATCCTTGAAAGCTTTAGGCATGTATTCTTTTTCGTCTCATTGTTCATTATTCATAATTCGCAACTTATATTGTTCCACTGAAGAATGTCTCTGTTGTATCCTTAAAAAGCTTTAGGCATGTAGTCTTTTCCTTCCCATTGTTCATAATTCATAATATTGTTGTTGCATTGACTGAAATATCAGTCTTTTGTTTGTATAATAGGTTATTTAAGCTGGTTAGAGGCTTGTTCAAACGTTGTAAATAGTTTGCAAAATGAAGTCCCTTCAAGGGAAGTACGTTTCAGGCAGAAACTCTCAGTCCTCTCCCACAAGCAAGAAAAAGAAAGAGGGGGAAAACATGCCTCTTTTATTATTACTATTATATGTTTTTATGTCAACTGAGAATGTCAACTTAAAATAATTTGTATAGAGAAATGGCAAACCTTCTAATTTTAGCATAATTCTAATGAACCTTTCGACACGAAGTCCAGTTTGGGCAAGACTAAGAAGAAGAAATGCCCCTGCGGCTTGACTCTGCTTTGGAGCAATCATGAGGAAGTTTCGTGGGAGATAGAGTCGGAAACGAACCGTTGAAGGGAGAATGGTACATGTCTCCCTCTCCCGGTCAAGTGAAGACCTGCATGAATTTAGTTCGCGCAGGTGACTTCATTGGTTAAAAAGAAAAATAAAATGAAAGGTAAACGACGCAACAAAACACTTTTGCACTTTTTTTTTTTTTTTTGGTAAAATACTCTTTTCATCTCTAAGTTTTGGCTGTTTTTAATAAATCGGTTTTCAACTTGATCATAGAGGTCTCTAAGTTTAAAATTTTTATCAAAGAAATAATTCTCTTAAAATTTCATTCTTAAAAGTAATGATTCACACGTTAGTTCCAATCATAAGTCCACACATGTAATCCAAAAACTAACATAACGTGACTTATAATTTTTTAAAAAAATTATCTTAATTTTTTATTTTAAAAAATAATTTACTTTGTTTTATCTTTTAAAAAACAAAAAATTATGAAAAAAAAATTAAAAAATTATAAGTCACATGATTTTAGTTTTGGTTGACATGCGTATTGGAATCAGCGTGTGAATTGTTAATTTTATAGATAGAAATTTAACAAAACGACTTGTTCGATAAAAATTGTAAACTCGTGGAACTTCATGATCAATTTGAAAATTCAAAGACTATTTATTAAAATGAGTCAAAAGCCAGGGACTAAATTGGTATATAAACCTTTTTTTTTTCCTCAGCAAAACACTATTCACTTAAAGCACGTAGGGCACCTTTTCACCGGTGATGGTCTATCTGTTTGGGTGAATTGGATTCGGACATACTTCATTTGGAGAGGATGCTTTTGAAATTTAAAACGTCCTAGTGTTTGATCTTGGAATTTTGGAACTGACAAAATATTCTTAGTCTAAGGAGTGTGGCGAGACAGAAGAAGAAGATGGAGGAGAAGAAAAAATTTATTTTGCAGCAGTTTGTTTTACTTAAGCAAGACACAAAAAGGATAAACACTAGATTGTCGGACGCAGGGAAATTGTCCCTCTCAAAGCATTTGTTTTACAATTTAGTCTCGTAAACAAATGAGATAACTTCGAATTAAGGGCATATGGGACCTTTCAACCATAAATTAGCACTTATGTATTTTCTAAATTAATAGACTTCAACGCAATGCAACTTATATCAATCAATTAAGGATCTAGAGCTTTTATTTAACAAACATGAAAACATGTATGGTTTGGGAGGGTTGCATGGCCTGGGGTTTGTCGTGGCGTTAAACCCAACTCATGCGTATATAGGACCAAGTCGTTCGAGCTTGGTGCACGTAAATAGGTGCCCGAATTTTTCTCGTTACCTAAAAAAACAAACGTGAACAAATAAAATGTAAAATTTCACATAACGTAATCAATTGAAAGTTATATCCCTTATAGCATAACATATACTGGAGCCATTTCATAATGTGTCAATATTAGCAACTTAATGTTTGACAATCTTATTGACTATATTAATCGATAATCTTGGTGATATTTTTATGCTAGGGTTCTCAATATTCTCACTTCTCAGTATTCGGTTCTGCATAATGAACTCGAGAAATTCTGTGGAAAAATTTGTTCAAACACATGCAATAAACTCGCATAATTAAATGATTATGCACAACCGAAGTTTATTGTAGAAATGTCATTTTTGTGCCCAATGTGGCATAATTTTGACAATTGGATTTTATTTAAGGATATATATTGATGAATTTTGATAGTTCAAAGGTTCAATGTGATGAATTTGGTAAGTTGGACCTTAAAATGACATTGACCTCATAGTTTAAGGGTGCAAAATGAAGTTTTCCCAAGTTTATTTAATATAAGGTTAATTACAATTTACCCCTTCAAACTATCACCCGATTCTCAAATATCCCCACAAACTTTAATCCCCACAGACTATACTTCTCGTTGCGATTTCATCCCCCGACCTGCTAAAGTTATTATATCGAACGATTTTTGTCCTACGTAAACGACACGTGACCTTCTCCTTACTTGAGGAGACAAATTTACCAGCTCGATTCTCAACGAGTCATCTTTTTGTTTAAATAAAAAAAAAAGAAGCTAATTATATAGTATTTTTTGGCTCTACGAATTGCTAAAAGCACTACGGAAAACTAGGGAGGACTCAAACGAGGGTAAAATTATCTTCACACATAAAGAGAAGGTCACGCGTCTGTTACGTGGGATATAAACCGTTCGATATAACTGTAAGAGTTGCAGCAGAAATTTTTGGACCGTTGAAATCGAACAGCCCAAGTGTTCTGTCTCCTTCAGATCCACGCACACAATTTTTGAGAGAGTTTTTAGAGAGAGAACGATTCTCTTGAAAAATGGTTTCTTCTATCTCAAATGAAGTTTCTGAGCTATTTATAATGGTTTACTCAGAGCTTCTCCTGTGCTTATGCGTAGGATCTTTAGGGATCTCAAATCTTGGCCATATGATCATCATGAAAAACTCTTTTTCATTTAACTCCTCTTATATTCTGTATTCCGAATTTATGTGCTTCTATTAATTGTGATCATGTTCATTAACATATCACAATTAACCCCTGAGATAATGAGACTATTTTTGTAAAATCATTTTGCTAACAATTATTTGTTTATTTATCTTTCTACCATGTTATATTTCACATGAGCTAATAGGACCGGAATAATATCACTGATTAAGTCCCTAGCTTATATAATTCTTAATTCACAATCTGTAACTCGTTGGATTTTCAAATTGTTTCTAAAACAATTTACAAATAAATATATAATATATATACATATATTAATTTCAAAAAACATTTTCTCAAAACTCCACTGGCTAGTGATTTCTTTTCGAGTCCAACTCTATACAGATTTATTGAATATACTGTCTCACATGGAGATTGGTGGATTCCTTGTTGAGTATTTACACAAGCACATTTATCATGTACAAGACCCAACGTTGTCTGGAATATTTGATCTCGAAAGATCATCACTAAATGACTCGGTCAAAGCACAAGTATACAACAGACAGATCTGCATAAACCTCTCATGTGTAAGGATACAATAATATAATTGTGATGAATACATTTTCAACATCAGTGATCACTTCTAGAAGTTATTTATATTTGATCTCGTTAAGTGCATATACTCTTACAGTGCACTCACTCATTTGCTTAAGGTCATTACTGAAAGATCGTGAAACGCAGTGGAAAAGATCTTCGAATCAAAAGCAGCCCAAATGTTCTGCTTCCGTCAGATCCACGCGCACAGATTTTTCGAGAGAGAGAGTCTCAAAATTAAAAATGAATTTCTTTTACTCTCAAATGAATTTCTAAGTCTTTTATAATGGCTTGCCCAGAACTCAACTGTGCTTATGCGTGGATCTTTAGGGATCTCAAATCTCGGTGTAGGATCATCATGAAAAACTCTTTTTCATTAAACTCCCTTATATTCTGTAGTATGAATTTATGAGCTTCTACAAATTCTGATCATATCCATTAACATATCACAATTCACCCTCGAGATAATGAGATTGTTTTTATAAAATCCCTTTTTGCTAACAATTATATGCATATTTATCCTTCCACCATACTATATTCCACATGAGCTAATAGGACCGGAATAATATCAGATAAAGTCCCTAGCTCATGTAATTCTTAATTCTCAGTCTGTAGCTAGTTGGACTCCCAAAAATTTAAAAATAATTTTCGCAAATAATTATTTAATATATTAGATTATATATATAACAAAAAATCGTGAAAAAATACTTTTCACAAAATCTCGCTGCGCAGCGTTTTTATTTGAGTCCAAACAATCGACAGACATAATGAATATACTACCTCATCAAGAGACTGGTGGATTCCATATTGTGCAATTAAACAAATTCACTTACTATACACAAGGCTCAACATTATCTAGAATATTTGATCTGCGAAGACCATCACCAAACAACTCAGTCAAAGCACAAGCACAAGCACAAGCACACAACAAGCAAACCTGCATAACTCTCTCAAGTCTAAGGATAACATAAGCTAATTGTGCTGAATACCATTTTCTACATCAGTGATCATTTCCAGAAGGTATTCATATTTGATCTCGTTCAGTGCATATACTCTTACATTGCACCCACTCATTGCTTAAAGTCACCACCTCAATGACGTATCCATCATTCTATCTTATAGAGGCACAACGAGTGTAGACCTATTTGTACATTTTTATGTATCTTAATCTAGAACAAAGTGAGTCAACAAGGATCCAAAAAATCATACTCCCCGCCTTCGATTCATTAATCATTGGCCTGACTTTTCTACAATGTTACTCAACAATATGACATCTAATATATTGTAAATATGACATCTTATGTCATTGCACGTACCCAAAATAATAATATACAAGTGATCAATCAATAACAATAATTATAATAATAATTATCTCATAATTATTCAAAATGGTTGGTTTTGAGGGCATACATCTAACAATGGAGCATAGAAAGAAATCATAAAATTATTTTAAGCCAACACTCTTATGAATTTAAGCCCTCTTTGCAATAGTCTATATATATTTAATTAGTTAGTTTATTCTCATCCTCTATTTTCTTTGCTTCCAAATTAATAGAGATTAACAACTTAATGATTTGTTTGAAGCTCCTAATTTAGATGAGGGTGTTACACTGTGTTCGATCTATTTTTCACATATATAAAGGCACCAAAAAGAAAAAGATCAGCCCTAAGACTACCATCCTCAATTCTGTGGAGGCCAGTCTTGTTCTGTCTCCCTACCCGACGCCATGTGCATCCTTGCCTAAAATTACCGTCCATGACAATTAGGGCCGTAAGGAACTTGATAAGGTTGCACTCTCCGAATGCCATGTTTTTGTCTGAAACATTATTATCGGATTGTAAAATCCTCTATTTTGTTGCTAAAACAGGGTTTCAGAATCCTCTTTCCATCTCTATGCGCAAGAATATCTTTCCTTCATCATCTAGGCCGCCCTGTGTTTTGGCATTTTATGGATGTACCACAATCACATTGTCTACTTCCAAGATCCCACTAACCTTCTTCAACTATCATGTACTTTAAAAAGCTCCATAATGAGCAGGTGGCTGCATGAGATCATCCTCTCCATCCATGTACTTCACTCGGGCACCTTGACACCCTCCTCCTCTTGTGGACACTTTAAAAATTATTTATAACGTTGCTGTTTGACTCTCCATGTTTATCTTCGCAGAAATTTACATAGACTCTTCTGGCTCTGTGATCAAGTTTTAAAATCGCTAGACAAGTTTCGCAGACCCTTATCTTGCTGAGGCTAATGCAGCCCTGCTGGCAGCACAAATGGCTCGCCTGCTACTGTTGACTGACTTCATTTTTGGAGGGGACTTGTTGATTGTCATTCTTGCCATTTAGGATATTCAACTCCTATCCAACTCTGGAAAATATTGCCTTTAATTCATGATATCATTATTGTTCTCTCTGCAATTCCATCCTAAAAGGTTTCAAAGGTTCAAATCGGTCTTACAACCGATGTGCGAATGAGCTTGCGCTTTGGGTCGCCTCCATTTATCTTAGTGGAGAACTCTCGTGCCCCGTCTTACACCCCTCGGTTAAAATATATACCAACCCCAAAGTAATCTCTTGGGTGGTGTTCGATTGCAAACATCCTTGAAATTTGTAGAAAAATTGATATGGATGTGAATATTTAGGTAGATTGGAGTTTGCAAATAGTTGGTAAATTTTTTTAAAGATATTTGATTGTAGATTAATTTTTATTGGAGTTTATAAAAAGGTTTAGAAAAAGATAATTTGAATGAAAATTTTTAATAAAAAAATATTGGAGTCTGATAAAAAAATATAGAGAGGGCAGTTTTTAAAGATTTTTTTTTTAAAAAATATTGAAATTTATGTGGAAAGACGTTGGAGTTTGTGTTGAAGTTTTTGAGATTTTGAATTTTTTATTACTAGAAAAATTTAGCCCAAAAAGTAAAATTTTTTGATTAGCCGAACTAGGGCTGAGTAACGGTGATGTAGGCAAAATCAGTACCAGCACCATTAATCCCTGTGGCCCAGATTTGACACCAGCATCGCTGGCCAAATAACTGGCCTTTACTGGTGCCAGTTACATGGTAACCAGCAACCAAAACATTTCACAAAAACATGGTAATGTCCATATAAAACCATCATTGAGGTGCCATGGAAACAGAAATCCATGGAAAGAAAAAAAAGGAAAAATAGAACACCATCACATGCCTGCTTGGTCATTGCACCCGATAATTCTCAACTCTAGCGGTGGCTATAGTTATCCAAAAAGCAACAATTACCGGCCACCATTTTCTGAAAAAAACTACAATTGGGTAACGTAACCCTAGTCTCCAAAGAGAAACTACATTTGGTTTGTGCAGGCTCGGACTTGAAAAGAGAAATTAGCAAGCTTATGACTGTTTAGGCTAACGCTTGACTTTACCGAAAATTTTTTGATTTCTGATCCTTGCAAAATATCCCCGTAGTCTTAGGGAGGTGCATAAGCAGTGGTAGTGACGGTTATGTCCTCCACCGGCACTGGCACCGTGATGGGTGGTTCTTCAAAATGGACACTACAACCGATCCCGTTAAGAGAGAAAACTGGCATCTAACGATGGCGGTTACCGCCACCAATATTGGCAAATCAACAACTCGCAACAAAGAAGAGAGTTGGAGGAAGAAACTGCAAAAAATCCAATCGCAACAAAACTCAACAAAAAAACGACCATAATCTTCAAATTGCATCAAAACTCAACCAAATTGTAACAAAATTCAACCAAATCGCAAATAAAATGAAGTTGTAGAGAAGGAGAGAATCGAGAGAGAATGTTGTTGGAATAGTCGCCACTCGCCAGCCTTGTAGGGAGGGAGAGAGCTAGGAGAGAGAGAGGTATAGAAAAAGGCAAGATCTGCGAGTGAGGGAGGTTGTGAGAGATCGAGGAGGGAAAAGAAAAATCTTAGGGAGGGAAAAGAACAAAAAAAAAAAAAAGAGGATGTTGTGCATATTTAGTAAAAAGAAAAAAGACAAAACAACAGGGGTGGCGGTGATCCGCCTAACGGTGGGCGGTTCACCACCACTGCCCTTTTTACCACTAAAAGGTGAAATGGGCCACCAATACCAATCTTGCTAGTCAACGAGAGGACCGATTATTGGCAACGGTGCCGGTAAATCAGCACTTCACTGGTACTGGTGAACTTCAGGGTAGCCTCCTTGTTTCTGCCTTTCTTTACTGATAGGCATTCAGGTTGGGGCCTGATTGGACAAAAGATTTCATCATTTGTAAGGGTGGGCAAAAATTCTAGTAAGAATCGAAATTTCCGGTTCCACTTCTGATTCTGGCATATATCAGAACCGGAAGTCATTTTTGGCAATTTCCAGAATTGAAATCAGAACCGAAAATTTCGGCGGAATTACCAGAATTTCCTGTTTTGGTTTTTCTAAAAAAATAAAATAAAAATAATGCTCAAAATTGATTGAATGTTTATTTTACAATCTAGATTTTGGATAAATATTTTATATTTATTGTTAATTTATGATGAATAACTAAAAAATATCGAATTCAAGTTCCAATCTTTTTAAAAAAAAATAAATAAATAGGGCTCAAAATGAAGTATAACATATGGAATTTGCTTGAATTTTATTCTAGAATCATATTTTGGATGAATGTTCACATTTATTATTAATTTATGATGAATAATAAAAAAATCTTCCAAATATTCAGTCCAAAAAATATTTTTAGCTCATTAAGACCTAAAAAAATATGTCCAAAAAAGCCCACATGCAGAATCGGAATTTCCGGTTCCATTATGATAAAATACCGGAATGGAATTGGAACAAAAAATTACATTCCGGTGAGTACCAGAACGAAGTCAGAATTGACCATTTCGGTTCCATCGGTTCCGGTACCCACTCTTAATCATTTGCATCAAGCTGGGTCTGATGTGGTGCTATTGCAAACATGCGAGAAGGAGTAATGCCCATAGAAAACCATCAGAAATGGCGGCATTGCAGACGTGCGCCAGCGCCATGGGACGACAAGTGATTCCATTGCAAACGTGAGAGAGGGAAAGAGGGAATGAGTGAGTAGAGAGAGGGGGCGGGGGTGGGGAGAGAAAGTTGGAGGAGAGAGAGGTGGACAAGATTCTGTTCATCCAGGACCAAATGACATCGTTCTCTTTGAGTAGAGAACAAGGCTGTTTTTTAAGTTAAAAAAAAAAAAGGTGGCGGGTGGTTCACTGCCACTGTTATCATTACCAGTAGCGGTGAAAAAAAGCTACTAATACCGGCACTGATAATCATCGGTTGGGCATCTACCGACTAGGCCGAACATCACCTTAATTGTAATTTTTTTTTTAAAAAAAAAAAATTTCATAATTTACACCTTAACTATGAGCAAAAATCAATGTTACTGCCTAACTATCAAAATGGATTTTTACATTCTCTAAATTTTCAAAATAATCAATAGTCTCCCTCCATCCAATTTTAGTGTTAAAACAGATGAAATTCTCATTCACGTGCCTCCACGTGATAAAAGTTAACGAATTTTTACGTCTTCTAAGTTTCCAAAATAATCAATAGTTGCCCTCTATCCAATTTTGGCATTAAAACAGACGGAATTCTCGTTCACATACCTCCCACGTGATATTCACCCAGTTAACTCTACGAAATTTGCCCTTCTCCCTATACGTAACATTCTTCTTCATTTGGAAGCCTGGAACTCGGAGCAACCTCCTCTGCGCAACACGTTTGCAATGGCTTCACAAGTCTTTCTCTCCTCCTCTCTGTCCCCTCCGTCCACTCCAGCTTCTTCTTGTTTGCAACTTCAACGGCGAATCTAAAATTGAGTACATGAGCCTCTTGCTGGAATTTCCTGCTTTCTTCTAGTGCTTGAGACTGATATTTGGCCAGCGACTAAAGCCCCTGAAGCGCTTCAGATTGTCCCTCCAGAAGTTATTTTTGCTTGTCTAAGGAGATTCCAGCCACCTTCCCAATCTCATCAGCTTTGCCTTGGAGGCTTCTCATCTTTGTTTGCATTGATTCTCCGACTTTGCTTATCTTATTCTCTAGTTCAACAGTTTCATACTGTAAATGGTCTATCTTCTTCCCGAGGTTATTGTAGGAATCATGAATCGCCGTCATCCCTTCGTCCAACTGTATCCTCATCCTGTCTTGCCCCCTCTGCAATTCTAACTGAGAAGCTGCAATCATTTCAGATTCCTCCAAAACTACCTCTGACTGAATCAAGACTTCAGTGATGTGATGGCTAACGTTCTCAGAAGTTTGAGCCACTTGATGCGTTTGTTGATCAATTCTAGTCAAAGAATCATGGATATCTTTTGAGCCCTGCAGCAAATGCTCTGATTTCTCTTCAATGCTTTCTAATTTTTCTTCTGCATAGTCAGCTGATTTTACCAATTGATTCACCAGTTTCTCTGTTTTTTGCCTGAAATAGGCAGACCTGCAAATATAACAAAATCATATTTCAAATCCGATATTTGAATTTTCGTCTTGCTTCTTCTACGTCTCTTTGTGGCCTCACAACAAGAAGTCCATTCTTAGACTATAAAGATTCCACCCCGCCAACGTAAGGAGCAGGTAGGCTAAGGCTCACCCAAGAATTAGAGTAACATATTTCAAGAAAATAGAATAAATCAAATAAGAAAGCATAATGGACTTAACTGTAACTGATTGCAAATCAAATTGGTTTCCAGGAAGAATTGCCGATATGTATGAATGGCATTGTTGTCTAGTTTTTCGAGGCAGGCCTCCATGGTAGATGCGGCGTGGCACGGGGGAAAGGGGGTTGCCCCGAGTTCCAGGCTTCCAAATGTAGAAGAATATTAAATATAGGGAGAAGGGTAATTTCGTGCAGAGTCAACTGGATTAATATCACGTGGGAGGCACGTGAATGAGAATTCCGTTTGTTTTAAGGCTGAAATTGGATGGAGGGTTACTATCGATTATTTTAGAAACTTAGAGGATGTAAAAATCCATTTTGATAGATTTATTAAGCAGTCTCTTATTCAAGAAAAAAGAAGCTATCATCTGCTTCACTCGGAAATACAAACCAACCTCTTAAGGGAAAAAAAAAAAAAAAAAACACAAATGCACGGTAAATTTTGTAAGCCAAAATTTCCAAAATTTTGGCATGATATAATAACTTCAAAATATTCTCTCTCCCCCATCAAATCATCCAATTTTTACTTTAATAAATATAAAAAATTTGTTCCAATCATCTTTCTCTTCATTTTTTTACCAAATTTCAAAATCCCAAAATTTTAACACTCAAACACTATGTGAGGGCGGAAAAATGAGAGAGGCTAATTTTAGAGAGACCGAAAAAAAAAGCGGCCATGTTTGGTTTGGTTTGAAAACGGTTTTCCTATAATGATTAAGAAAAATTTTTAAGATATGATTTTTTAGGGGTTTGTGAGAATGGTGGAACCCACATGAAAATTTTTGAAATTTATTCTCTTGGTGAATGTGAAAGTAAAAAAATATGTTTAGATAGAAAATTTTTGTAAGATGTTATGAATTCTATAATTATTGAGAATTATGGATGACCATGAAACTGCCAATTGATTTTTCCAACCTCTTGGTTTTCTAACTCCTATGACCTTTGAGTTTGTAACATCCATCTCCTTGTATTCCATGTATCTCATTATGACCCTATGCCTATATAAAGGGGTATTGAGATGAGTTGTAGACAGACAACAATATTTAGAATATATCATAGTTCCTGAAGAATTATTTCTCTATTTCTCTCTTTGTTACACTTTTTAGATTGTACTATTCTTTAGTTTTACAACACGTTATCAACACAAAGCTTTATCGATTGTGAAGGAACCCTTGTCTTTTTCTTCATTGGCATCCGAAGTTATTTGTCATCAAGTTATCAACAAAGGTTGTGGTTTTTCTAATTCATTATCAAAAACTTTCCGAGTGAGACTCTTAACACCGAGTAAGTTTTTCAATATCTACTTTGTTATAGACAAAGTTGAATCCTACAAATCTTGAATTTGTGACTCTTGATATTTCTGTTAAATATTGACCTTGAGTTCTCGATGATGAGATCCGTCTTGATACTATGAATCCCGAAGATTCCATCAATGAAAGAAAAGACGCATCCCTGCAGGATTGTGCAACAAATAATATTTTTCTTTACCATCATTCCATAAGGGATTGAAATCTAATTACCTCATCGTGAAAAATCTCCTTACATTGTGTTATAATTTAAAAGTGAGATTTGAGCACCAGAAGTGTGTAATCCTCTCAAAAAGTTATTTATAACTATATGCACCTAAAGTTGTATGTACAATGGTCCTTACCTCGAATATGCTCCTGAAGTAGTAATATTAAGAACATTAGTTCAAATATGGTTGAAAAAAAAAATTAAGGAACTTTTGATGAAAATCATCAATCTTGACCAATTAGCTTTTATGTCATTCCCTAAAGCAAATGCAACATCAATTTGCTCTTTGTCATTCCCTAAAGCGAATGACACATTCCCTAAAGTGAATGGAACACTCCCTGAAGTGAATGAAACCTCATTTAAAAAGAAATGTGGTACTGAACATGGAAAGAATAAAAATAGAGGGGGACGTATTTCTTCAAAAAGTCAAAACCCGTACCACAAGTGGAACAAGGAGAAATAAGAAAAGACAAAAGTTTGCAGAATAAACCCATGAAGAATTATGAATAAAATTGTTGGCATTTGCTTGGGTACATGTTATATTATATGCTACGTCTTTAATTGGACATCATTTGGTTGTGCTATCTACAATTCGATTACACCCATTCAGTGTTCTCTGATGGATTCTCAATGTAGACTTAATATTTATTGATTTTGATTCTCTATCTGCTAGTAGATATCTTGAACCACAAACTGTTGATATGTTTAAGGCACATTTCAATTATTTTCATTTTGATGAAATTATTTTCCCACCATTAGGTGGTAAACATTCATTGCTTAAAGCACGATGTGAGATTACTAAAAACTATTCAATGTTGTCTTATTTTGATCCTCCACCAATCAATGTGAACTAGAAGTTCAAAGGATCATTCATTTGCAAAATGTTGTAAATCAACTACCGAATGCTTTTACTGATAATAAAGGAATTGTGAAACGTCACATTCCGACTTATAATGCTCCGGTTCAAATTGAAGTCCTTACAGGACAATCAATGAATATAGCAGAAAAAGAGTCTAAGGCATGCCTGAAGCATGGAAGACCATTTGGTTTAAACAGATAAAATTCTCCAGAAGAAGAAAGCACAAAGAAAAAAAACTCCTGAAGAGCATATAATTCCTAAAGAGAATGGAACTTTTGAAGGGAATTAAAGTGTACATAACTCAAGAAGAGCACATAACTCCTGAAGAGAATAGAGCTCTTGAAGAAGATATACCCACAAAACAGGCAATAAAAGTTATTCATCCATTCAGGCTTTATTGAACCAAATCTCCTGGAATAGCACCTCCTGAAGAGGAATCTCTCGAAGAGATATCTCCTAAAGCGAAACCTCCCGATGAGGAACCGGTACCGGTGAATAACGAGATCTCAATTCACTACACAAGTATAGGAGATAAATGGGATAGAAACAAAATCGTTGTCGACAATATATTCTTATATATAATTGATCTTGATATTACTAGAAGTAATGATCAAGTAGAACAACAATCCATTGAAGAATGTCAAAGTATAAATGATTGGCCAATATGAAAATAGACAATTCTGGTAGAATTGAACTTTTTAACAAAACATAAAGTAATTGGACTTATAGTCCAGACACCTGAAGATGTCATACCTGTTGGATGTAAGTGGGTCTTTGTGCGAAAAAGAAATGTGAAAAATGAGATGATGTGATACAAAACACAACTCCAAGCCTAAAGTTTCTCGCAGAGACTTGATATTGAATTATGAAAAATATATTCACCTGTAGTGGATGTAATTACATTCAGATTTGTTTTATCAACTTAGTATTAACAAAAAGTCTGGATATGCGATTAATAAATGTGCTCACTGCATATTGATATAGATCCCTTGATACTGACATATGTATGAAAATCCTTGAAGGATATAAAATACCTGAAGCATATGACGAAACTGAAGGATATAAAATGCTTGAAGCATATGGTTTAAAAATCTTGAAGATTTTATTATATTAAGCTACAAAGATATGTATATGAGTTGAACCATTTTAGATGATGTGGTAATTTTGTCTCGACTTGCAGTTTGAGCATTTTTTGAGTAAAATTTTATTTATTGATTGTTACATACTGAAAGGGTCCTGAAAAACTTTATATGTATAGAACTCATCTTTTGAGTACTTGATCAATGGTTGTGCGACTATATGTGAAGAAAGATCATTTTCATCCTGACGATGAAGAATTGGTACTCTAACGTACCTTGCAAATTGCACTGGTCTTTATATAGTATTTGCAGTTAAATTGCTTGCTAGATATAGTCTGCGCCAACTTGGAGACATATGGTATTATCTCCACGACACAATTGACATGAAGTTACTTTATCTAAAGGAATCTACTGCCAGTTGGTTGGCTTTGCAGATGCAGATTATTTATCTGATCCTTATAAAGGTTGATCATCTACTGGATATTTGTTTGTCTATGGAAGTATTGCTATATCATGGAACTCTATCAAGCAAACAATATTGCTATCTCTTCAAATCACTCAGAAATATTTGTATTCAGAAAGGCAAGCCATGAATGTGGTTGGTGGGAATTAGTGATTCAATAAAAGTATGGTCTTTCGACAATTAAAGATAGCCGAATACCATTGAATGAAGACAATTTTGCTTGCATTACACAAACTAGAGGAGGTTACGTTAAAGGTGATATAATCCTAAAAGCTTCAAAAGAGCGATCAAATCAGTATCCATCAGATACGATTAAGTGATTAGTAGATTTATTCATTAAAGTATTATCGATTGCAACATTCAAGAAGATGTTATACAACATTAGAATGCGACGGCTCAAGAATTTTTCATTATGAAGCTCATCATACTTTTGAGGGGGAGTCTACTAGTTTGATACAGATTGTACTTTTTTTCCTTCACTAAGGTTTTGTCCCATTGAGTTTCCTTTGCAAAGTTTTAATGAGGCAATCTTCTACCACTCAAAGGTATACACGAATAATGTATTCTTTTTCCTTCGCCATTGGTTTTTTTCCCATTGGGTTTTCCTTGACAAGGCTTTAACGAGGTATATTCGTTGTGTATGGTCATCTAAGGGGGAGTATTATGAATTCTATAATTATTGAGAATTATGGATGACCGTTAAACTGGCTATTGATTTTCTCCACCTCTTGGTTTTGTAACTCCTATGACCTATGAGTTTGTAACATTCATCTCCTTGTATTCCATGTATCTCATTATGACCCTATGCCTATATAAAGGGTATTGAGATGAGTTGTAGACAAACAACAATATTTAGAATATATCATAGTTCTTAAAAAACTATTTCTCTATTTCTCTTTTTATTACGCTTTCTATATCGTACTGTTCTTTAGTTTTACAACATACGAGGAGTTTTTATGGATTTTTGTGTTTTTTTTATAGAAAGATATAAAATTTTATTGAAAATTGAAATGTTTTTTTTTTGAAAAAATTGAATGGAAAAACTTTTTTAAAATAAAAGACTTTTTTTAAAAATAAAATCATACCCAAAAACGCCTAGGAAAAAATAAATAAAGGAAAAGCGACGGCCTTTTTAGGGGCATTCGGGAGAGAAAATTTTGGGAGTCTTGAGGTTTGTGAAAAAATAAATATATTTTATGAAATTTAATGAAAAAGTGAAGAAAGAGAAGATTTAAATGAATATTATAATAAAAAAGAATAAATTGAAGAAAGAGAAAATTATTTTATAATTTTTTAACGTGGGTAGAAATTTTTGGGGGCGGAAATCACCACCTTAGTGATACCGTGCACGTGCCAATACCCGTGCGATTTATCATTTACTTCACTCTGCAAATTCTCTGCCACTTAAAACCTCCCGGCCATGCACACCTTGTTCTGAACAGCCCATAGCTGTCTCTTTAGGGTTCTTTCTTTCCACTCGTTCCTTCTTCTTCTTCACCAATCTGCAGGGTCTAGAATGATTCTCCTAGTGGCACTACCCTCCGGTCCGTCTCTCTTCTCTCCGTGCTGCTCTGCTTCTTATAGGCTTAATTCGCTTCTCTTCTCCAAACGGCGTCGTGGCGTGGGGCTAGCACCTCGCTGGAATTTCAGTCGATTTAGACCTTTACCTTTTGCAGCAGGTACTTGTATCTGCAATGCTCGTCTTTGTTCGGTCCCGTTCTGGAAAAATCGGAGAAGTGGAACAGAAAACTGATGTGAAAAAAGTGGAATCAATTAACTGCCGGAAAAGATACGAAAAATGAAGACAACATGGAGCGCCCTAAATTAATTTGACTATGCGCTAGAATTTTTGTTTTGTGTTCGAGCGGAATTCGGTATTATCAAGTAGTAAGCAAAATCTGTGATGAACGTGAGATACTTCCTTTTGTTGTACACTTCGTGTGTCCGCATATACCCGACGAAAAGACAAGAATATAAGGGGAAAGAAAAATCGGATTCTATATTAGCTGGTTGAGTCGCAAATGATGAAGCATTTAAAATGCAAGACTGTTTTTTTAGAGTCTTGTTTAAGTATGTTAACTTAATGAATTTTTTGTAAGTTTCTAAACTTCATGAATTCGTGTTCTTTTTCGGTTTTCTTTTGTAGTATTTCTTGGCAAGCCGAACTATCTAGAGTTCCATTTTAGTAATTTGGTGAAAAGCGTAACTATGTACCATTGTTGTGTGTCTTGGCATGAACAACTGGTTGGTTACTAATGCTGAACTGGAAGTGATGAAATTTTGAAATTTTGAAGTTTTCAGCTCTCTGCCAGCAGCTTTTCTGAATTCTTGTTTTTTTTTTTTCGTTGAATAAAACCGTGTATTGGATTTTGTTGGAGGTGAGACTTTGTTTTTGACAATGTTGTGTCGAAGTTTGAGCCTAATTTGTTATTTTAAATGACATTTCAGTTGCTGCAACAGAGAATGGCGTCTTTACATCTCCAGAGATGGCAAAATCATTCGATTTTACTTCAGAGGAACGAATATATAATTGGTAGTTTATTTCTTTTTCAGCCTTTGCTAATATCTCTGGTTGAACTGTTGATTTTGTTATTGATAAGTTTTCAGAGTGATTCTTTTGCTAATTCCCTTGAGTCCCACTTTGTGGTTGTTTTATATCTTTTTCTTCACTTCAGTTGATGAATAAATCTTCCGCTAGGTGAAATTAATATTTTCTACTGAAGCATAACATGTGCACCTCATTAGTTCATTTTCGCACAATGGTTAGTTTGACATATTGCCATGGTTAGTTCGACATGTGTAGGGTCTCATGCAGTACTTTGCATTTCCAAAATGCGTTTAGACATACATTCATCCACACTGTACGAGCCATATTGCAAATGGCTTCAGAACCTTGCAAGTTTACTGGGGAGTAACTCTTCCCAACAGTAGGGATACTATTGCAGTTAATTGAGTGTCGTATAACAGCATTGAAGTTCATTGTAACAGCACTAATGCATAGTTGCTTCATTTGCTGGGAAAACATGTCCCTAAATTGCGCCCTCTTTGATATATATATATTCTTAATAAATTTTATTGGTAAAGTAAAACTTCCTGCCTGTCTATAATGTGGCTTTTGTTAACTCATGGCTTGTTCTCTGAATATTTTACTAGTTACAAGCGGCTGCCTCATGTGTGTAAACATTTCTGGCTTTTTTACATTACAAGTCTTGTTTTTCATCCTAACTTGGCCTCTGTGTTTTTGCGTGCTTATGTGGGTTGAAATGATCACAAGTCTAATGCAGTCCAGACTAGCTCTGAGTGCTATCTATCTGACATACTTTCATTTTGCAGTATCAGCATTGTAATGTGTTCATTCTATTTGTGGATATTAGGTGGGAGTCTCAAGGATATTTCAGGCCAAATATTGACCGTGGAAGTGATCCATTTGTGATTTCAATGCCACCTCCTAATGTCACTGGTTCACTGCACATGGGACATGCGATGTTTGTGACTCTTGAGGTTGTGAATTTAGTTTTAGGTTCTTGAAATAGTTATATGGATTTCACTGAAATGCCTGCCATTGATTTGCTCCCAGACCATACTTTTGACTGCAAAATTTAACTGGTAGTTGGAGTAAGTATTACACTTTCATGTAATGCATTTGTTATGTATACATTGATCTGTGGTTCATGGTTGACAGCCTTGTCCCGGCATCCTCACTGATGGTAGCTTGTCCATACTAAGTTGTACATTTTGTCAAGTGTTATAATCTTGGTGTCATTATCTTGCTTAAGATCTATTACTCTATGTGTACGCATCTTATAGTTTAATAACAAAAACACACATTTATGCACATCTCTGCATATTTTTAGACATTATAACAATATGTAGTGGTTACATACTAAGGTCGGAGGAAGGAAAGAAACTGTGTGAAGAGAATCAAGAGTTGAGATAAATTGCTACTGTTGTATAGCCTATTTTGGCGGTTTTTATGCCTATATGGCTCATTTACATTGAAGTCAATTACTGTGGAAGTGAACAGCAGTGTGAATTGATCAAATGAGTTGTGTAATGTCTCTAGATGTTCTAATGTTGCTACTTGGTAGTGTTGTGGGTGAAGTTGCATTGTAATAGAATGTGATCCACCACTCTAAAGGGTTGTGAAGAGTTGGGAATCTTGGGACTAACTTTTTTTTTTGATAAGTGGAATCTTGGGACTAAGAAAATATCTACCTGATAAATAATTGAATTGAAAGGGATGACCTTGTTTAAGATAGACTCAATTGTCTTGTTCTCGTACTTTGACTTGTTTTACAGTATCTATACTCTTTGCAGAAGTGGGATGGCAATTTTATGCCCATGCCTCATCCCTAATATGGTAGGTCTTTCCCTTCCCTTAATGACGACGGTATAGGCTATTTTGCCTGGACTGGACTTGAGCACAGGTCGATTATGGATTTTGATTGCCTTTGCCTACCCTGACTATATTTAGGGGTAATTCCAAGGTGTATGTTAAAAATGTCATGCATTTTGCAATATGCCCCTGAAAATGCTAACCTCAACACATTGCAATCCAATACTACCGATTGGTTTTAATGACCACCATTTGTTAATTGTTAGATAGGAGGTTGTTGTATCTCTTCTTGTTTCTTAGTGTATATGTCTTGTGTAACAAGTGTTTCAGTAATTTTAGTTTTTTAAATTTAGGAAATGATATGCGTCATGATGACACTTTAATGTGGATTCACCCTTTGTACCTTTCTTTGCCTCCATTTATAGGACTGTAAATTCTGTCTTTTTTTCATATTTAATTCCTAACGCATCATTGATTTATACAACTATCCAAAAAATACATGGATATTCACTCAGTGTATCATGACATGCTTATTGTGAGTATAGCACGATACACGCTATCGTTTGAAATGTGTGTTATAGCTTTATTTATTTAATACTTTGTTCCCATTAAAATAGTAAGATTATAACGCCGGTTGGAAGACTCAAACATCTAAGCTAGAGAAGCTGAAGGGTGGGAGTAACCCAGTCCTGGCAGATGATATGAATAGAATAAAACCTGAGCTCTCACCAAAATGAAATAATATGCAAGGGGGAACACTAGAAAAGCTGTGCATTGGGATATGTCTTTCATATGTCAAGTAAACTCCCACAAAAAATGGAACTTGGTGGCATTTTCAAAAAATAGGTTTTGGATGGCATTGAGCTTGGAAGTACTTTCTGGTGCACGGTAATGCAACCAATAATGCAGAAAGGGCTGTTCACTTGTCTTAGGTGCAGGGTCAACTATTTTATTGGATCTTTAGTCACAATTTTGATTACCAAAGTAAATTAAACAAATAAATAGAAAGTTCACTAATTTCAGGAATTTTAGTAGCAATCAGGACTAACCAACAAAAGAGAAAAGGGGAAAAAAGGTTTGGGGAGAGTAGAAGAATAAAGCAAGGATTATTTGACACCTAAGATCCTGTTTCCTGATATGGATTACCGGACTCAAGTGCTCAAAGGCTTTGCTTGTGGGGACAACTACATACCGTTTCCTGTTGTATTTTATACAAAACCTCCAATTTAATATTGTTAAAGCTCAAACCGAACTCCGTATGTTAGAGCAGCCCATGATATAAGAATGCCTGTACATGTCACTTTCTGAGGCCTCTCATTCTAGGTTCATCAGCTCCTTTTTATTTTCTTAGTGTCTTTTATTTGTTGTGGATGCACACCATTCCATTGATTAATGCCAAGGTGATAAATTCTTGGTCCTTTCTTTCGATATCTGTATCTGGTTGGTAATGTTTGGTCAGATCTCATGAACGCAGTCTGCCTTGGTGTTGCATCTTATGTTTTTGGTGACGATGTTTATTTGTTTATGTTTATGGTTGCTAGGATATTATGGTTAGATACCATAGAATGAAGGGAAGACCAACGCTTTGGCTTCCTGGGACTGATCATGCTGGTATTGCTACTCAGGTATGTGTCTTCACCAACAGCATCTGTAGCTGTGTCAGAGTTTCGACTAAGTTTGCCTTTTTTGTGGAACTACTTCTATACTTGTTCATTTTTCCTCCATCTTTTACGAATTATTTTAACTGTTGCCAATCTTTTTCAAATATTGAATAGTGATTCAATTTGTAGATTTTTTATTTTATTTTGCTAAGATTAGTAGTGTTACCCCGTCAAACCTGTCAATTTATATTCCTTTAATGGACTAAAGTCTTAGGTATTGTTAATGATTATTTTAATCAATTTTTCTTCTTATTCTGGAATTTGTTGTTGGAGCTATTATATTTCTTTTAGCTATTTTTTCCTTCTTTTCCTTCCAGCTGGTCGTGGAAAGAATGCTTGCATCTGAAGGCATAAAAAGGGTTGAATTGAGTAGGAATGAGTTCACAAAGCGAGTTTGGCAGTGGAAAGAGAAGTACATATTCTTGTCTAATTGTTTGTCTTTTCCTCAGTCTGTTTTCTCAATTTTAAGGCAAGACTCTATGCTTGCATTGATTTACTACAACTACCTTCAGTTAATCCAAACTTCTTGATTGCACTCTATCTATGATTTTGTTCTTTTGATTAAGAAGAAAGAGAAATATATGAGGGGGAAAGAAAGGAAAAGCCATTTTACTAGCCAGTGTGTGATACCCCAAATCCCACATGGAGTGAGAGAAGAGAACGAATGAGAGATTGGTTTTATAAGGGCCAAGTCCCACATTGAGACCTTACTAGGTTGAACTGGGCTTTATAATAATCCAAGGATCTTCAAGAGCAACCTTGACTAGTCCTTTTGAAGTCAAAGCACAGATATGGCTGGTGCTTTCCTTGGGCCATTACAAATGGTATCAGAGCGGTCCTAGTAACCACCAATATGGGCTTAGTGGGCCTTGACGAGGACGTCAAGGGTTTAAGGGGGGAAGATTGTGATACCCCGAATCTCACATGGAGTGAGAGAAGAGAATGAATGAAAGATGGTTCTATAAGGCCAAGTCCTACATTGGACCTTACTAGGTTGAACTGGGCTTTATAATGATTCAAGGAGCTTCAAGAGCAACCTTGACTAGTCCTTTTGAAGTCAAAGCACAGATGTGGCTAGTGCTTTCCTTGGGCCATTACACAGTGCTCATAGTATAATTTTTCTTCTTATTAATATTTTGATACAGCTGACTTTGTGCGTGTTTGTGTTTGTCCTCCTCCAGCCAGCCTCTTCTTTTTAATATTTTTGTCCATCATCTACAGATTCGTGGTTTACAAATGTCAATTAGGTAATTGTTAATGACTAGGAATTTATGGACGGTCAGGGAAAAAAAAAAAAAAGGCAGAATTACGTACTCGGATGAAATACAGCTCTTCCCTTCTCCTCTATTTTTGGTTGAGGGTGATAGATATTTGTTTGGCAAAGGACTGAAGGTCATTCAGTTGCAATCCCTAAGCACTTCTGTAATAGCAGTAATTGGAATATAAGAAGACTCGATCTATCCAACTTCCGTAAAAAGCGGTTGTTAGTTGCAGTGATTTTTTCTTCTTTTCCTACGGCACATCCAAGAGAAAAATGTATCTTACTTCGAAATCATGATTTCTGTTTTCTTGAGAAGAAGTTTCCAATCTGCAAAGAAACAAGGTAATGCAAGGAATACATACCAGAGGCACTGCTGTTATCAAGTGCATGGTCATATTCTCCTCAGAGTTTCTGCTATGCAATACAAGATCAATATGTTAGTAGAATCGCAATGTAAATAGTTGAGTAAGAATTTTAGTTATGGCAAAAGTTGAATAAACTTTCATCATAATGATGTAGATTTACTTTCTTTATTCTTTATTTTTTCTTAGAAAAAGAAAAGTGGATATGGGAAGGAAGATCAGCTGTTAACTGGGCTCTAAGGAACATTGATAACAAAGGAAGTGATAGGGGGGGAAAAATCAGCTGTTAACTTGGCAGTGACAAATAGGATAATGAATAAAGTCATGCGTGAAACAGTCTATGTCATTGGATATTTTTGATTCAGTACTCGGAAACTTGTTTTCAATTTGGGAAATGTACAAGTCGAGCTTGCTAACATTACAGCCTTAATCAACTACCCCTCCTCCCAAAAAAAGCGATAAAAAAAGAAAGCATTACTGGTTCTGTCAGTTGTTTTCAATGTTTGGTAGTTTAAGTACATGCATAATCGTAGATGTTGGTTTTTTGGTATGGTTAATGAGTTGTCATTACATTTTATAGTTTTGTTTTTGGTTTTGAGTTATTTTAGATTTTGTTGATGTCAGGTATGGTGGTACCATTACAAATCAGATAAGGAGACTTGGCGCTTCCTGTGATTGGACTAGAGAACACTTCACCCTTGATGAACAGCTAAGTCGTAAGGCAGTTCTCTCTCAATTAGAATTCTACCCACAATAGAAACTGTCTATACCATTGTTACAGTGATGTTATTGATTTTCTGTTGTGGATGATACATTCTGTGTAAGGTATTAAATGCTTTTGTAAACTCCCTAGTTTTGGTGACACTTCATTTTTACAGATATCTTGTATTCATTAAATGCCTCCAGATCCTAGTCTCAATAATGAATGTATTCTATGAAGTGAGACCTTGACTTTGACCTTTTGCAGGAGCTGTAATTGAGGCCTTTGTCAAGCTTCATGAGAAAGGCCTAATCTATCAAGGTAGTTTGCTTATCTTTCTAACCTAAACCTTTGAAAGGCAGTTCTGGTGGCTGGGTTTGTTTTGCTGCTGATCTCTCTTTTTTCTGTTGTTGTCATTTTTTTTTTTATACTTTGGCTTGCAAGTAAGTTATTAACATTGTGAAAACTGCAAACAATTGTTTTTTTATTGATCCTCATGAATTGCCTTATTGCTAGCCAATAGTTTGCTAACTACAACGTTTTTTTCTTTGAAAAAATGATTGTGCAAGAGGTCAACCTGATTCTTGAACCTTTATTGGTTTTGTTTGGATGAAGTGCACCAACACCCTTTCCATTATTGGCGAGTACCATCAACACTCCCTAATCAAGGCCTTTGTCTATTGCTTGTAGTGTTAACATGTTTCACAGCTTATTTATGTACCTGCCATATCGTGCCATGATTTATGCACTAATAGTATTGTCCCATGTTGGAGACAAGTGTTTAAGTTTCTTTTCTACACCATTTTATTGTTTCTACTTTTGTTAAATGAGTTATTGATCGAATCAAGCGAAAATAAAAAGGAAAAGGCTTCTTTGCCACTAAATGGTACCTACTGCAAACCCTCCTCCATAGCTCAAAGCTCCACACAAACCTAGCAACATATATGCCAAAAATTCACCTCCAAGCCATGGTTTCCACCTAACCACCTTAGGCTTTTTCCTCACCAAGCCCACTAGACAAGAAGCACAACAAACCCAAAAAGCTCCTTTGTCATTGTGAATCTATCACTTATCTCAAAAGTTTAAGCTTATAGGAAGATGAAGATTTTATTATTTGAATCGAAGAGGGCTTTTCCGTTGGGAGTGGTGGGGTGAGCATCTCTCATTTGCTCTTTGCTGACCATATCCTTATTTTATGTGGGGCTGAGGAGAGTCAGTTTCGTAATCTTTGCTGTCTTCTTCTCTGTTTTGAGGCAGTGTCTGGGCTTAAGATTAATCTCTAGAAATCTGAAGCTATTCCCATTGGTGTGGTGGGTAATGTCCAGGAGTTGGCTGATATTATGGGTTGTAGAGTTTCTTCTTTGCCCCTTTTATATCTTGGACTTCCTTGGGTGCGCGTTTCAAAAGTTCCCACATTTGGAAGGCATTATTGAGAGAACGGAAAGGAGGTTGGCTAGGTGGAAGCAAAGCTATCTCTCGAAAGGAGGTACAGTTACTTTGATCAAGTCTACTCTTGCTAATCTTCCAACTTATTTTTTGTCTCTTTTCCCTATCCCCTCTACTGTGGCTAGTAGATTGGAGAAGTTACAAAGGGGATTTCTTGTGGGATAGCGACGGTGATCAACACAAGTTTCATTTGCTTAATTGGGATAAGGTTTGCTGCCCTATTAGATATGGTGGTTTGGGTATTAGGCGGCTGTCCACTTTCAATAAGGCTTTGCTTGGGAAGTGGCTGTGGCGTTTTTTTGTGAGCGTAATTGTTTGTGGAGAAATGTTGTTGCGGAGAAGTTTGGGTGTGAGATGGGTGGGTGGAGGACCATTCAGAAGAGAGGTTCTAACGATGTTAGCCTTTGGAGGTATATCAGCAAGTGGGGGGTTCTTTTCAATCAGAATATCCGGTTTGTGGTAGGCTATGGTAATAGTGTTTGTTTCTGGGGCGATCTTTGGTGTGGAGATAGACCTTTGAAGTTTGCTTTTCCACTTCTCTTCGCCATTGCTAGAGATAAGGATGCTTTGGTGGCGGATTATTGGGAGGGGAATTTAGGTTCGGGGGTTTGGAATGTCCAATTTGTTAGGGCAGCAAATGATTGGGAGCTTGAGGTTTTTTCGTCCTTTTTCAATCTCCTTTATGCCAAGGTCATGAGGAATGGGGTTTGACAATAGATTGTGCTGGTTGGGTTCCAAGTCCGCAAGTTCTCGGTGAAGTCGATGTATGGGCTTCTTTATAGCAACCCCTATGTTTCGTTCCTGTGGAAGTAGATTTGGCGATCCTTTGCTCCCATGAGAGTCTCCTTCTTTGTGTGGGAGGTTGCCCACAAAAGAGTTCTGACCATCGACAATCTAAGGAGGAGGGGGCTATGTTTATTAGATTGGTGTTTCCTTTGTAGATGTAGTGGGGAATCTGTGGATCATCTCTTTTTTCATTGTGAGGTGGCCAGGGACCTATGGGCTCATGTATTTAAAATTATGGATTATTGTTGGTTATGTCACCGAAGGTGATTTGATGTGTTGTTTTGCTGGAAGAGGAAGTTTGACGATCCTCATGCTCTGATTGTATGAAAATTGATCCCCTTGTGCATTTGGTGGACTCTCTGGAGGGAGAGAAATGATAGATGCTTTGAGAACACTTTTTTGTCTATTGAGGGGTTGAGGGGCAAGCTGATGGGTTCTCTATTTTCTTGGGCCAAAGCTATGTTGGGTTTTCGTTTCTGTGATTTTTCTGATTTCATTTGTTTTGTAGCTTGTTTGGCTTAGGTTTCAGTATAGCTCTTTGTACTGTTCCTTCTTTGGTTTTTTTTAAATAAAGTTTTCCTTACTTATAAAAAAAAATATATATATATTCTCTAATACTCTTCCTCGCGTGTGGGCTGGACTTTCCTTTTATTTGGAGGCCCAACACGTGCAATATTTAATTAAAATTTAGGTGAAGTGTGGAGTCAGGTCTTGAATTTAGTACCTTGGCTTTGATACCATGTGAATCTACCACTTATTCCAAAAGTTTAAGCTGATAGGAAGAGAAAGATTTTTATTATTTGAATTATATTCTTTAAAAGTCATCAACTGAGATCCCATGGTGGAAGCATCCAGGCCATGGCATACTACCAACCAGAGGAGCGGCCGTGAACAGCTATGTGTTGGCTATAAACGTTGAGTTTATCAAATATCCACCAACACTGAGACCTACAATGTAGATGCACATATCTCATATTTTTCTTTTTGGGGATGGGTACGTATGGAATTGTCTGATTCATTTTCAAATTCCTATGCCTCAAATTGAATGCTGCTAGAGTGTGCTTGAAACCCTTCTTTTTTAACGGTCAAAGTGCTCAAAGAGAGAGCTTCTTCAGTTTAAGCTCTTGGAGGAATGCAGATATTTGGAAGGAGACATGGGAGGTTTGGCAGGTAGGGAAGAGAAATAGATCAGTCTAGATTCCAAGGACGAACACGAGTAGGGAAGAAGAGGAAGGTGCTAGGTGATAGGATTAACAGCGCGTTTGGCTTTACAATTTTAGTAAAATTTTATGTTGGTGTTAAAAAAGAGATAGTATTGGAATTGGTGAATGTGTGATAAAAGTAAAAGTAAAATTTTGAAGTGTGTTTGATAAAAGTAAAATTTTAGTAAAATTTTGGCTAAAATGTTAAACAGGCTGTTAATCGGATAGTGAAAATTTTGAAGTGTGTTCCGCTCTTCCGCAAAACAAACAGGCTCGGGCTGCAGGGTCCGCTTTTCATACCGGTTTTGTTTTTTTTTTTTTTCCCTAGCAGCGCAAGATAGTATATACTACAAGGTAGAGCTATTGTTGGCATATTTCTATTGGGTAGTAAAGTAGAAAAATGAGTAGAATTTTGGCCGGTTGTTTCGGTCTTTTCTTTTTTCCCTTCAGCAGCATCCAAGTATATATACTACAAGGTAGTTATTAATATTTCTATTTTTATGTATAAAAAAAATATTTCTATTGTTATATTGTAGTAAAGTAGAAAAATGAGTAGAATTTGCCGGCCATGGGTAAGAAATTATGTGCATCACTTGACTTCGGTGGTGTTTGAGTGCCAAAATTTTGGGGTATGAGAATTGGTGAAAAAATGAAGATAGTTTATGGGAGTTGGTGAAAAAGTGAAGAGAGAGAAGATTTGAATGGATATTACAGTGAAAAAGAATGATTAGATGGGAAGAGAAAAATTATTTTGTAGTTTTTTTAATTATGCCAAAATTTTAGAGTGTAATTTTGGTATTCTAACACCACCAAAGGTGATTGCAAATGGCAAGTGGATGGAAGGACTCCTGAATGACGCCTCAAATTTGGAGTAATTAGATAGGTAAAATTGCAAGAAGAAACAAGCTGGAACCTTAGAATATGGGAACATTGATGGACTCCAGTCTTTCAAATAAAAAGTTCCCCCCTCATTACATTGATCTGCCATTTCAAATATGGGAACAGATGGACTCCAGTCTTTCAAATAAAAAGTTCCCCCCTCATTTCATTGATCTGCCATTTCAATTGTCTGTTTTGGATTAAGAGTGAAAGATGATTGATCTTCTGGAACTGTGATGCCAATAGTGAGTTAGCAGGACAAAACACACACATGTCTATTGCCTCATCACTCTTCTGTTAATATGAAGCTCCAATTTTACTATCTAAAAGATACACTTCTTTTTCCTGCGGTGAGTTTTATTTTCTTTTGTTTTCTTATTCTGGCGTAATTGTAATTCTATTGTGAGAGCAAAAGATGGCTACCTGTCAAAGAGTAACTAAATATAGGTGCATATTCATGGATACAGTTGGCGTTTTCTGGCCATCTGTAATCTCTCTTAATGGCAACAGAATTGAACAAATCGTTCAAATGGTAGGAGTTACTTTCTTTTGTTGGTCATCCAGAATTTGAATGTCATTTTTGGAGACTACCATCTATCTCAGAACTGTAGGAGGTTAAGCAATTGCCAATACACAACTTGTGACCAGTGTTATTAGCAGTGAAGTAGATTCATGTTATATTTATTCTATTCAGGATCTTACATGGTAAATTGGTCTCCTAGTTTGCAGACTGCAGTTTCAGATTTGGTAAGTGTCTCTATTATTTGTTTCCTGTCACTATTATTTTTCGATTATTCTATGTATTTTGTGTTCATGTTTTGATCTGAGACTTCTTTGCTTAGGAAGTAGAGTATTCTGAAGAATCTGGTACTCTGTATTATATGAAGTATCGTGTTGCCGGAGGTTCAAGGTACTTACCCAACTATTTTTCCTAATTGTTTGTCAAGATATGTTCATATGTAGTACACAAAGCAAATATTTGTAATGATTAGAAATAAGCAGTCGACACTAACAATTATTTGGGTGAAATTAACTGGTACAGGAACTTATTTTATAATTGTGGCAATTATGATTAGTATGATGGTTTATGCATGAAGAACTGGATTTGCTCAACCAGACTAATGAAAAGATACCCTTCTTCTCAAATTATAATCTCCAAACTTTCAAAAACCTTGGAAGTAGGAAGTAGTATTTGAAAGTTTAGAAACAGATGGAGGTCTTACTGCCAGTGAACTTGTGGGTTTTGGGCTTCTGGTTGTGGAGAATTTCAGTTTATAAATTCATAACGGGGAGTATGAAACAAATTGGGCTGCTGGCTTTCTTGTGAAAATAACCTGTTTTAGGGATTTTGGGGCTGTTTAGTGAACACGCTGGGTAGAGAAGTGTGAATGTGAAGTTAGGAAGTGGAGTTAATTGTGTTCAGAGAATGGCGTAGATAGAATAAAGAGGGTGGAAAAGAGAAGATGGAGAGGGGGGGTGGGGAGGGTGTGAATCTTTAGTTATTCCAAACTTGGGGTTCTGGGCCCTAGGATTGCGGATGGAAGGAGATTAAGGTTAGTATGTTGATTATGGCATGAGAAACAATTAGGGCAAAAATGTAAAGAGGGATGCTCTCGAAGAAAAGGATCAACTTTCTTGGTGGAGGCTGGCTGTTCTGGGTTCTGAGGCTGCTTGGATGGAGGCTAGGGTGGACAAGAAGTAGGATTATGACGTAAGGAAAAACTTGGCTGTTTGTGTGCAGAGAATTAAGAATGAGGAGGTTGCTGGGGAGGGGAGAGGGGAAATGGGATCCTGATATAGTGAAAGGTTGCGGATGTAGACAAGTGCCCTAGGAGATAAGGTATACTTAGATTTTCCATTACAACCCTTGTTTCTCTGAGGGAATGGGGTTCTTGAAGGAATTAAAAGGCCAAAGGTAATAATGTTTATGAAAAATGTTAGCTAGGGTTTTACATTATTTTTTGCTGCAACCCTTCTTTACACCATCTTCAATTTTGTTTTTCTTTGTTTTTTTCTTTTTCAGTTTTCTTTCTTACCAATTCTTTGGTTTCACGGTGATGTGAGTGGCACAACTTTCATCAGGACATTGGAATGTGGTTGCTGACACTGTGGCTGGTTGTTTGGTGGTTGGTAGAACACAGCATGGCTGCCGGTGTAAGAAGAAACATCCTTTGATGGACAATTACGATATTGGGAGTTATTATTGCTTGATGATCCATGATCCATGATGCATTATTGGTAGTTTTGGTGGTTTTCTCTGGTTGTTTCGGGTGATTTCTTGATCCCTAGTAAGTTCTATGGCGGCTACTGGTGCCTCGTAGGTGTTCTTGCATTATATGTGGTGTCTTCGTGGCCTCTTACTGCATCTAGTGGCAGTCAGTGGTTGCTAGAGGTCTCTCTTGACAAGATTTTGACCGAATGATCTTTTTGAGATTCTTCATTTGAATTTATACACAAAAAAAGGGAATAACTCATTTACACGATAAGATAGGAGATCAAACTAGGGAGGCTGGATAAGATAAAAACCTAAAGCCCCGGAAACCCTAGGTGGTGACTGCTGCATTTGATAAGTTAGGGCTGTTGGAACCCTAGCTTTGATACCCCTCTAGGTGATAAGTTAGGGCTGGTGGAAAATACGCTTGTGTGAGCTTTAGACTCAGGCTTGCCGAATGTAGTGACAATCAACC
The DNA here is from genome assembly GCA_003952965.2 of Morella rubra. Lineage (NCBI taxonomy): Eukaryota > Viridiplantae > Streptophyta > Magnoliopsida > Fagales > Myricaceae > Morella > Morella rubra. Next base: position 24,324,782 of record CM025850.1, on the reverse strand, counting down.
TCAATATGTTTTGTTCGCTTGTGTGAAAAAAGGGATTGGCCCCTATTTGAATAGCACTTGTATTATCACCATGTAATAGCAACCAAATGGAGATGTCCCAGAGAATCCATGAATCTGCTCACAATATGGACGGCAAAGGAAATATTAGGTCATGTAATCGTGAGGTATATGAGACTACCTAGGAGTTGTCAGCAAAGAGTAGGATCCGCTAGCAAGTCTCCCTCATCCTTTCGGTACTTAACATTGACTTCCAATGGAGTGTCAATAGGCATAGAATGAGCGATGGATAGTCAGGACCTAAGTTATGCACATAACAAACACAACCAAAAATCCGTGGAGTTAGAGAGAGTGATGGAGCAGTGGGAAATAAAATAGAGTGAGGTGACACATTGCCTAAAATAGAGGAGGGCATGCGATTAATGGGATGACAGGCAGTAAGAACGGCATCACCCCAAAATCTTTTGGGAACATGCATGTGGAGCATGAGAGCCCGGGTCACCTCCAATAAATTACGATTCTTATGTTCAATAACCCCATTTTGTTGGAGCATGTAACACAAAAAGTCTAGTGAATAATGCCTTTATTGGAGAGATAACGAGAAAAAGAGACATCCTCATATTCTTTGGCATTATTAGAGCACAAGATCTGAATCTTATGACCAAATTGTATTTTGATTTCTTTTCGAAAAAGCTGAAAAATCGAAAACAATTCAGATCAATTTTTCGTCAAGAATAACCAATTCATACAAAAATGTTCATCAACATACGTCACAAAATAACAAAATTTATTAGATTCAATGTGAAATGGTCCCTATACATCCGAATGTACTAATTCAAAAAGACATGAGACTCAACAATGTTTGCTAAGTTGACACACCTCACAACTGAGGGATGACACATGACTAACACTCATGACTTGATACTTCAAATTAGAGAGAGATGGATGACCCAAACGACAATGCCATTGAAGAGGAGATAAGGATGTCTCGAGTGCACGAGGAGAAATAGTGTGCATATCCAAGTAGTACAAACAACCAACTTCACGCCCCATACCAATTGTCTTCTTCATCTTAAGATCTTGGAAAATAGACAGAAGGGTCAAAAGTGACACAACAATGATGAGTTTTAGTAAGTTAATGATGGACAATAAATCAAGAGAAAAATTAGGAATATACAAGATAAACAACAAATCGATATCAGGAGTAAGATGGATGGTGCCCAAACCATCAACTTTGGCTAGGGAATCATTAGCTAGAGTCACTATGTGGGGGAAGTTACATGATGATAATCAAATAAGGAAGTGGACAAACTAGTCATGTGCACAGGGGTGCTAGAGTTGATGATCCAAGGACCTTGAGTGGAGGATAAAAGATATGTAAGTGCAGTACTTGACTGAGCCAGAGTAGCCATGGATGAAGAAAGGGCTCACTTATGAGACAGGAACTGAGCATACTCATCTTGAGAAATGAGAATCACGTCGGAGTCAGAAGGAGGGTCGAATAGTTAGGATGACGCATCCTGAGATGAAGTAACTTGATGAGCTGTAGCTCTAATCGGTTTTCCATTTAGATCCCAACAATAATTAACCGTGTGATTAGATCTACCACAATGAGTGCATTTTCGAGGGTCACGCCCCCAATGTGACCACCATCTCAAGAGTCACGTACACCACGGCCATCAAAACCACCACGAAAACCACCAAATGGACCTTGAGAGGCGACTAAGGAGAACCCAAAAGAGAAGGATGATCAACCAATGTAGCTCGCTAAAGTCTAGAGAAGACATCCAGGAGGGATGGAAGATCAGAGCTACCTAGAATTTGTGCACGAATAGGTTCATACTTAGATTTTAAACCAATCAAGAAGTGAACCACATCAACTTCCTGACGTTGTTTCTCCATACTAGAGACATTGGAGGAGAGTGGCTGATACATATTTAGTTTTTCTCAAACACTCATGACTTGTGATTAGTACTCTCTCAAGACTCTTGAATGCCCTGCTCAAGGCCAAAGTACTGCTTACAAACTTCATAGATTTGAGTAAGATATTCCAAAACCAGAATTCTTGTGGCGTAGACGCTCCCTAATAGACTTAGTTGTAGTAAGATAGAGCAATGTGGAGCCAATAGTAGGTGCAATGCTTGTGAGTATGAGTAACATAATTTGTGCATCATCCTACTTCCAAAGATTGGCACGAGGTGTAATAAATGGGCATGGATTTGGTGAATGATTGGGAGTGAGGGTTTCTGTCGAGAGGAAGAGCCGAAAAGAAGGGGGAGAAGAGTGTTTCAAGAGGGTTCGAGAAGCATGAGGAGGAATAAGGCGTGTGTCTTTTGTATTCGGTCGGAACGGTGCATTCCAAGAGTGGGCTGGTGGGCTTGCGTGTGGACTGGTCTCCAGTGGACTCATTTAAGTAGTGTTGGGTTTTAAGTTGTAAGGGTGATAATGTGCTATTCGGGTTAGGCCAATTAGGGCTCAATCCTTGCATTGCATTCTGTTACGTTGATGCTCTTTGTTACGTGCTAGGCTTTTCGTGATTTCAAGAAAGTCATTAGATATAGTCGCAGAGGGGAGCTGGGAAGGGGGCATGAAGGAGTTGAGTATTGATTTCTTTTGCTTTTCCTGGAGGTGGCTAGCCTTGAAATAGCCTGTATTTCCTATCTTTGCCTACAATTCAACTTGTAGCTCATTTCAATTACAGTTTTTCTTCATCAATCAAAATACAAAAATAGCAAATATTCAAAATCCAATTTGTTTGTACCACGAGGATCTAAGGCATTAGCCTTATCTAAGGTTAGATGATGATTTAACCCTTTGCCAGTTAAAAGGATCTCAACTGATCTTGCCCATAAGACATAATTTTATCATTAAGTCAAACAGAAGTCGTTGGAGAGTTAAACTGTTGAGATCCCACATTGATTAGGAGAACTTAAGTGGAAGACTTAGTAAGAGGGTTTGGACAACTCTACCTTTAAGATGCATCTTTTGGTCTAGGGCCCAGGTCCTCATTAATTGGAGGCCCATGTAGGTCTTTCTTGGTTTGTGCGGTGGCTTGCATGAACCCATTTCTTCGATCCTATAGATTCGGTACGGGCTGAAAAGGCCTAAGTTTGGTGGAAGCGCCTTATTGAGGCCATGTGGGAGATGCAAATGACGAGGACGTTGGTCTTCGAAGGATGGAGGAATGTTAAGGTCTCACATTGCTTGGAGAACCTAATTGGAAGACTTAATAAGAGGGTTTAGATAACTCTAGCTTCAAGGCGCGTCTTTTGGTCTAGTGGTCAGGTCCTCATCATAAACATAGAAGTAGGGAGACTAGAATCTTTCTTAGGATCCATGATAAACAAATGATGGTACTCGAAGGCCAACTTGTAAAGCCACGTGAAGAAAGAGTAAAGATAGAGTGCACTGGATCAACCTGTGAGCAGCAAAAATGATGAAGCCCGGAAAGTAGAACCCAATATCAACTAACAAATATGGGCCTAGTGAAGAGATGTGAGCTGGAGCGGGTTGGGTCTTCTCATTGTCAACCAGCAATTAACGAGAACCACGTGGGTCTTCCCATTGTCAACCAACAACTACGGAGAACCACTAGAGATGGAAACCAGTCACCATCGACCATAACTCAACCTCCGGAAGGATCAAAACCACCACCAACAGCCACAGAACCTGCCGAAGATGTCTCCAGGCACCGTAGAACACCCCATGACATGCTGGAGCACCGGATCAGGAAAACAGCTTCATAACATCGTTGGATAGTCACACAAGATGACCAACCTCTATAGACATCCCCGAAGACCAAGAAACACACCAGAAAAGCTGCAAAACATACGAGAATGATACCCACAACAAAATATAGTATCGAAACCAAACAAACAGCCAACAAAACCCAAAAAACGCACACACAAAAAACAACCACCTAAGCCACAAAAAATATTGATAATACGCTAGACAGACCCAGCTGTCGAACCAAGTACCACCACACATTACATAAACACCCTTGAGTTGTTCATTGAGTCACGGAAAAATTTAACCTCCAACAGCCATGCACCGGATATGCTGACCAACAACTAACAACACCCACAACAACAATGGGGATGACTGCAATGGTTGGCATGACTTCTGTTGAGATTCCACATTACTTAGTAGAATGAGAAATAAGTGAAACACACTTAAGCAGTAAACAAATGGGCAGCCCTCAAGAAAATAAATTCCAAGCCTAGAAAATAAATACCAAGCCCATGCCAACAGTCACAAACAGATAAGCAAACTCACTTAGGCAGCAAAGAAAAATGCAGCCCACTACTCACATAGCAAAAAAATAGACAGCCCAATAGAAATTAAAAAAGACAAAAGAGCAGCCCAATTTGTAGGACACCGCAACACCCAAAGAAAACCAAAAAAGGGAAATCCAACGACACTCCAAATCAGCCCATGTGAGAACTCGTCTTCCCCAACACCCCGAAAGCCACGGGAAGAACCAGAACTTCCGAACACGTCAAAAACTTCAAATCGACAGCAACCCAACCACCAAATGTTTAGGAACTGGCTGCCATTCTGTGTTGTAGAGTCTCCTCACTTTCAATGACATACCTTGGGCTTCCTCTTTGAGCCAAGTTTAGGAGTGTTTGCATTTGGGATGGGATACTTGAGAGAATGAAACGAAGATTAGTGGGTTGGAAGCGACTCTATTTATCTAAGGGAGGTCGGAGTACTTTGATCAAATCTACTCTTGCTAGTCTTCCTACATATTTCATGTCTATTTTTCCAATCCCTATAGTGGTGGCAAATAGGTTGGAGAAGTTACAAAGGGACCTTTTGTGGGGAAGTGGTGGTGATGATCCTAGGTTCCATCTTGTTAGTTGGGCCAAAATTTGTTCTCCACTTTCTGTGGGTGGAATGGGTTTAAGGAGGTTGACTTTATATAATAAAGCTTTATTAGGGAAGTGGTTGTGGAGATTTGTTTTTGAGATGGATACTTTATGGAAGTCAGTTATTATAGTGAAGTATGGAAGTGAGGTGGGTGGATGGCGGACTCTTCAGCATTGTGGGTCTTATGGTGTGAGTTTATGGAAGTATATTTTTTCCAAGGGGTGGAATTTCTTTTTCGCGAATTGTAAATTTTTGGTGGGAAGTGGCACTAGAGTTTGCTTTTGGTAGGATTGTTGGTGTGGAGAGCAAGCTTTGATGTTAGCATTTCCTCATCTTTTTTTCTATATCCAGGAATCAAGATGCGGTAGTGGAGAATTGTTTAGATGTGAGCTTTGGTGTGTCTGTCTGGCATGTTTAGTTTATTCGAACCTTTAATGATTAGGAGTTGAATGAAGTCACGAATTTCTTTTCTCTTCTATACTCAACGACAATAAGAAGAGGTGTTCCTGACAGGTTGCTTTGGATGGGTTCTAAGAATGGTTTCTTCTCAATAAAATCTATGTATAGACTTCTTGTGGGTGATTTTGCTATGGTTTTCCCTTGGAGACAGTTATGGAGGACTTTATGACCTTCGCGACTCTCTTTCTTTGTGTGGGAGGTGTCTCATGGGAAGGTGCTGACACAACTTAAGAAAGCGAGACATTTGCGTGCTTGATTGGTGTTATTTGTGTAGATGTGATGCGGAGTCTGTGGATCATATTCTTCTTCATTGTTTGGTAGCTAAAGGATTGTGGTCACATATGTTTTCCATGTTGAATCTTCCTTGGATTATGCCTAGTAGGGTGGCTGAGGTTTTGATGTGCTGGAAGAGGAAATTTGACGACCCAACAGCTTTGGTGGTTTGGAAGATATACCATCTTGTATTTAGTGGTGTTTATGGAGGGAGATAAATAGTAGATGTTTCGATAATAAAGCGTCATTGTTGGAGTTCTTAAAGGGACATATGTTGCAGTCTCTTTTCTTATGGGCAAATTCAGTGTTGGGATTTCCATTTTTGACTCTTTCAGATTTCAGTAGTTTTTTAGCTTGTATGCTTTAGTTGTTCTCAGTATAGTCTTTTGTACTGTTAACTCTTTCACTATTCAATAATATTTAATCTTAATTATCAAAAAAAAAAAAAACACCCAATCCCTACAATCACCACAAATGCCGCCGGTAGGAAGTAAGCACCATCACCCAGCTACCACAAAAGTGTCGACAGCCACAAGAAAACCTTCAGCCACCACAGAAGATGCTGACAGCTACAAAGCACCACCACCTAACTTCAAGAAACTCCGAGAACTACTACAGAAATCATTGGGAGCTACTCACAAAGTCAAAAGCCCTAAACCTTAGAGAACTATCGGTAAGTACCTATAACATTCTAAAAATTGCAATGAATATTGCACACGAGTGATTAAGACCACAAAGAAACGGAAATCAAAATGGGGGCTTTGATACCATGTTAATTGGTCTGAATACCTCTTCACCGTAGGTTGCTTCTCTATTTATAGATACATGTGTTCAAGGATTGCTTGGTAAGAAAATAATCTACCCTATTTCATATGTACAACTAACCTATAAGGAATGAATCAATCCTGAATAAAATCTCTAAAAATAGATCTCCTAAAATCTCTCAAAATATCTTCGTAACATTCATGACACAAGTGCCATTCCCACTTAACCACGGGCATCAGCCCTAGCAAAAACTACAGAGTGTAGATCACTGTAACCGACAGAGAGAGAGAGAGAAAGAGAGACTCACGAGATGAGAGGATGGGAAAGATAGAAGAAAGTGAAGAGACAGTTGAACCCTAGTGCTATGGCTTTGATACCATGTAAAGATTAGGGTTTAGTGTAAAGGACAGAAGAAGATGATGTCCCTTTCTCGGTCATTCCATTATATATATCATCACAATACAATTGGCTTGCACTTATTACATATATCTCTTTCCATAGTTATAAACTCTTTCCTTGACAGTTTGAAAAGTTTCAAACCACTCTCCTCGGTTTTTTATTCACACAGAGTCAGAGTGACTCATCTCTTTTCCTATAGAGGACACCTAAGGGCATGGTACTTCTCCTAGTTTATGTGGATGATTTCATTGTCACTGGATCAGACTTGGAGCCTATCTTGGCCATTTAGCGGTTACTATACTCTTACCTTTCATATGAAAGAGCTCGGACAGCTCACTTATGTCTTGGGTTTGGAGGTGCATCGTCGATCTCAGAGTATTTTCTTGAACCGGAATAAGTATATTCAAGACCTGATATAGTTGGCCAGACTTACAGAAATTGCTTCAGATGACACTTCTATGGAGATAAATGTCAAATGCCAGAATGATGAAGGAGAACTGTTAGAGGATCCTACTCTCTACCGTAAACTTGTTGGTAGTTTTATCTACCTCACCATCACGAGACTCGACATTTTCTATGTTGTTCACAAAGTAAGCAAGTTCATGGAGGCACCACGGCATCTCCATCTTGCTGTTGTCCGCCGTATCATACATTATCTTATTGGCTCCTAGTCGTGGTTTATTTTTGCCTGCAATTACTTCCATCTAATTTCAAGCTTGTTGCGATGTTGATTGGGTTGGTTGTCCCGACATCAAGAAATATACTACTGGATGGTGTATGTTTCTTGGTGATTCCCTGATCTCTTGGAAGTGCAAGAAGCAGGACTGTGTTTCCAAATCATCCACTGAGGTTGAGTACCAAGCTATGTCTGCTGCATGCTCGAAAATTATCTGGCTATGTGGGTTCCTCACTGAACTTGGCTTCTCCCAAGTACACCCTACTCCACTATATGCTGACAACACCAGCACCATTCAAATTGCTGCAAATCTAGTCTACCATGAGAGAACTAAACACATAGAGGTTGATTGTCACTCTATTCGTGAAGCTTTTGACCGCAAAGTTATTACTCTCCCTCACATTTCCACTACTCTCCAGATTGCGGATATTTTCACCAAATCCATGACATGTCACCACCATCAATTCCTTGTTTGCAAATTGATGCTTGTAGATTTATCAACATCAATTTGAGAAGAGATGTCAAAGGATATAAATCTTGCCTCCTTAAAACCAGACGACAGCCTATAGCTGGCTCCTTTAAGCTAGCGGATTCCTTATTTGTACAGCTTATAGAGCTTTTATTATTTCCTTGTACAACCTTATTATTTCCTTATTTAGACTTATGCTACGTTAGAATAGATCTGTATATGGTAGTTTAGCTGCTCTAAGGGCTGGAAATTAGTGTGTAATCTGGGCATATATTGAGAAATCTCTAAGGAGAGAAAACAGTTTTTCCAAAACTCTCTTGACCTAACATTGACTGGGCTTGAACTTGAGATTTTTTTCGCCCTTCTATTTCGTTTTTTTCTCCCCCTGTGTGATTTGAAGTTTAGACATAACTGAATTTCATCCTAGCTCTTATGCACCAATGTCAAGGTCCAAGGGAAACGATGGCAGAGATAATCATCTATTGAAGATGGATTAAACATTCAGTTAGATACCAGAAACTCAGAATATTCCTTCCTTTTTGACTGGTGGGACGAAGTCGCATTGATTGAATCAGTTCTGGTCTTTGCTGAAAAATTGGAGTCCCAAAGGAGGAAAAGAATCTTTGCTGATAGATGGATATGTTTCCTATTGGTTCAATAGTAATATAGCCCAAAAGGAAGAATGTTGAAAATAATATGTTAGACAACGCTGTGTGTATATTGGAAACGCTTTAAATGTGTCTTTTGGAGTTTGTGGAATAGATAGTCTTATGAAAGGGTCGAAAGAAATAGAGAATCGAGGTAAACTGCATAGCAACAATAGTGAGCGACTAAAGATGCACCATCTGCACTCTTGCTCCTTTTAGTTGCCAATGATTGGGCAAAGGACAGTACTCTTCAATAATAATCTCTGTGCTCCTCCCAACCCTCCTACATCCCAAAGAGAAAAAGAAAGGAAAATATGTAAGAAAATTCTCAACGTATCAATAATGGGAATCAGAATTTGTTCTGTGTCCTTTGTCTTTTTTGTGTTTCAATCAATCTGTGTGAACAGTTCATTGTAGGAAGTGTTAATGAGTCTCATACATTTTCAGCGTTTGGACGTTTTGGAAATTTTTTTAGTGTTCTCATACATAGACTTTTATAGACTATTGTGCTCTCTGGGTAAATTTTACTTTGGTACGCTATAATTGCTGCACATCTTATGTAACCTATGTTTCACATGTTTGCACAGCCTCTCTAGGAGTTGCAGTGCTACATATACTCATATATATTTTTTTTCTTTTTTCACCTTGTAGCAGTGACTACTTGACAATAGCAACAACACGTCCAGAAACTTTATTTGGTGATGTGGCTATTGCAGTGCACCCAATGGTAGGATAACTTTCCCTACCTCAGAGGCTTGCACTTTAAGTATTGAGATGAATGGTATAGGTGTTTGGAACTTATTCTGTTTATGTGATTGTCATCATAGTTTTAAACCATCTAACTGGTGAAGAAGGTAAGATGAATTTATGGTGTGTACCTTTCTTTTCTGGCCACTTTGGAAAAATTTAGTCAGCTACCTCAGTGGGATTTTTCTGAAAGTCAAAAGCTTATCTCTAATATTTCGAGATCGTTACTGATTACAGTTAAAGATTATACAGTTTTCTTGTGTGTTGAAAGCTGATGCAAGAAGATGGAATTTTTTTTAAGTGCCTTAGAAGCAAATATATTTTTGGAAGAAGCACTGGAATGAATGTCCCCTATTGGGGATACAGCCTTAAAATGATAGTGCCATATACGATCAGTTTATATTTAAAACTCACCCTCGGGAATATAAAATTTATGTGCAGCAGTAACTGCATTTTGCATTTTCTGTTAGTAAGTCTCTATTTTTATCTGTATTTCTGTTGTCAGATTATAGAGGAGTATCTTTTTTGTCATTTCCGATTGGCACTTAAACAGAGAACCTCTCCTTTTTACTATGTTGAACATAGGGCTGTTTTGCTTTTTGTATTATGGCCATCTTGACCACTGTTGGTGCCTATAATATATTATGCACTGTACTTTAATCCAAGATTGGCACTTGAAATAACTTTTCGTTTGGATATAAACAATGTTCAGAGTATGTACTTTGATCAAAGATTTGGCACTATAATCTGTGAGTATGCATCGTCAACAGACAGCATAGCTGGCCAATTGATGGTCAATTCAAATTCAAATTTACAATCGAACGTCATTATTCTCTTACAGATTATTTCCTTGTATAGCTTGATCGGTTATTTTCTTTGATTGTACAGTTTTTATTTCCTTAGCTAGAATCTATGTAATTATAGCTGTATCATCTATATAATAGAATGTCTCAACAAAGACGAGATACAGTTTTTCTCCAAATCTCTCTGAAGTTAACATGCACTTCAAATTTTTCTTAATGAAGACATTCTAGGAGTAGATCAGAAGTAGACACTGGATCCGTTGATTCCAGTAGCTCCCATTCCAGTGGGAAAACCAAAATGTCTGCTCAGATGAAGTGAGCAACTATGTTTGAAAATTTGACATTAGCTTAGAAATCATATACTCATTACCCCCCCCCCCCTCCCCTATCTCTTATTCTCTGTCCTTTCTACTACTACTACTACTCTTTTGACAGTTTCATGAGCATTCTACATGTGTTGTCTTTTGCAGGATGAGCGTTATTCGAAGTATGTAGGTATGATGGCAATCGTGCCTATGACATATGGCCGTCATGTCCCTATCATCTCTGACAGGGTAAAAGCATCTCAGTAATGTTTTTTGAAGATACTTCCATTTTCGGTGGTTGCTTTGTTTTTGTCATGATGATAATTCTTGTTGGAGCTTAGAGTTTCAACTGGTGCAGCATGTCTTATCCTGCAGCACTAGTTTAAGAGCATAGTTTGAAGCAGTGGAAGGGGAATGGATACTTACAAGTACTCAGAAGCCTCTAGGTTGGGCACGAGTATTTGTGCCTTTAAAACATAAGTATCAATTTCGGCTGGAGTTTCTTCCCAACCCCTGACCTAGATTTAGTATCAGTGCACGCTTTTGCCTATTCCAGTAACCCTGAACTTCAGAAAATAACAAAAAAAATCTTTGAACCTTTTTATTTTTGTTGGTGTTTCTTTTGATTCCTATCTGGTAACACAAGCATGTTGCTTGTCCTTTGAAATATGTGCTCTGAAAAGAAACATGTCATGTACGGGGGATGTTATGCTGTTCTGTTTGTTCATCAACTTCAGTTTTTTTGGCTGGAGGACGGTCTGCCTAACTTATTTAAAGTGTAAGTGTGGTCTTCTTAGATCCTCACTCTTCAAAGCTTTTCAGCTTATCTCCTGCCTGATCTATGAAAGGAAGATTGAAGTTTCCTTTGTAGTTTGATTCCTAACAAGTGGCCCAACTGCCCTGTGCTGGGGATTTGAAATCACTATAATTCTCTTAAGGAGATGGTTCTCAGCATTATAACAATTTTTGAATATGTCTATATGAATTTACTTGTTAGAATACCTGCCTACCTGCTCTCCTAAGAGCAATTTGTTTGTGGCCTCTTCTTTGTTTCCTAGAAAATAAAAGGTTGATAAATGGTATTGCTGAAGAGTAAATATGTCCGATTTAGTTTACCAATTTTACTAGATAGATGCTTTCATGTAATTCTTTCAATTGGCATAGATTTGATTGTTAGTGATTTTTCTTTTAACTGCTGAATCTGACAGCATGTTGATAAAGATTTTGGGACTGGGGTGTTGAAGATAAGCCCTGGACATGATCATAATGACTATCTTCTTGCTAGAAAGCTTGGTCTCCCTATATTGAATGTAATGAACAAGGATGGGACACTTAACGAGGTTGCTGGATTGTATTGGTATGCTTTTGGAATAGCTTTATTTGGTTGTTCAACATTTGTTGTATTAGAGAAAAGGAGCTTTGCATGTTGTGCCTAACATGTGGCATTAACACCTATAATAGTGGCCTTGATCGGTTTGAGGCACGGAAGAAACTGTGGTCAGACCTGGAGGAGACAGGCTTAGCAGTGAAAAAGGAACCTCACACTCTACGAGTTCCCAGATCCCAGCGTGGTGGAGAAGTGAGATACTCCTATGTCTTACTCAGTTGAAAATTTTGGGTGATGGATACCTATTGCTTTGGGAATTTCTTCTCATGTTGTATTCTTCTCCTCTTTCTTTCTTTCTTCCTTCTTCCTCTGCCAGATAATAGAGCCACTCGTAAGCAAGCAGTGGTTTGTTAGTATGGAACCCCTTGCTGAGAAAGCACTACATGCGGTTGAAAAAGGAGAAATAACCATTATTCCCGAAAGATTTGAGAAGGTGTGTGATCATACGTACCTTTGTGGTGGACTTTTGTCTTCCTATTCACTGATTTCAGTTGTACTACGAAGATTTTGTCTTTTTTGCTTTATTTTTGGAAGCTTTTTAGCTTTTTAGCTGTTTACTGCTGTAATGCTTTTGCCTTGGTCTCTAATGCTTCGTCTGTTGAGTATGGCTTCTCTTAGACATTCTCCATGCAGTTGGCGGATTTTTTAATTTGTCGTCATCATTAACCTTATTATGTATTACAGATTTACAATCACTGGCTATCAAATATCAAGGATTGGTGTATAAGCAGACAACTCTGGTGGGGACACCGCATACCGGTTTGGTACATTGCGGGAAAAGACTGTGAAGAAGAATATATAGTTGCTAGGAATGCTGATGAAGCTCTTGAGAAAGCTCAGCAGAAATATGGAAAAGATGTGGAAATATATCAGGATCCAGATGTTCTTGACACATGGTTTTCCAGGTCTATTGCTTGCAGATGGCTAAGAGTCACATTTTTGTTGTTGTTGTGTGCACGTTGTATGCAATAAACTGCAACCCAATGATTCAAATTTACTAAGTAATATAAGGATTTTCTCACATTAACTTTTGCACTAATCTGGCATACTTTTCAAATGGCAATGATTTGAAACACTTTATTAATCAAACTGCTCTGCGGCAATGGGAGACAAATTTTCTGACAAAAGATTATGAAATGGAGGAGAAATTGGACTTTTTTAATTATGTATTTTCTCTTTTTACTTAAAGTCTTACTAAATTGGTGTTTATTGATTTCACTGAACAACAAAATGTGCCTTGTTGTTGCAATTTTGGTTATCAATGAGTTCACTTTGATAGGTCCCTGTAGTTTTGTATATATACCCGATCTTCAATAGATTGTAGCTTATATTCGAGTATTGGAATAAGATATGGCTTAAAATCCATCTCTCTTTGTTAAAATTATATGTTCCGTTCAGCGGTTCAACAGGATCTTTCAGAAAAGGTTGGGACTTATAAGCCTACTATGAACTCACGCAAATTGTCTTTTTGTTTGAAGTCTCATAACTGTAATTTGGTGCAACAAACTAGTTTCAGTAGTTCCTTAAACATATTTACATTTGATTTCTTGATTTCGTAGCTCATGAATTAACCTCTTTGAAATGAAGCGAGTATCATTTTTCGTTGCCTTGTAATTTTATTAAATTTCAGTTCTTTCTTTAGTGATGACTTGTGAAGGCTAAGGCAGATGTTCTGCTACATAACTCTGCCCATTCACAAACTTTTATGTCTGAGGAATTATACATATGCACCACAGCCATATACGTTACAACTATTCTCTTTCTCGTGTACAGTGCATTATGGCCTTTTAGTACTCTTGGATGGCCAGATGTATCGGCAGAGGATTTTAAACGATTTTACCCGACAACAATGCTTGAAACTGGGTAATGTTATTCCCTACAAAGCTTTCACTTCCCTTGTGACCGCTCTGTCTTTTTTGCTCTCTGTGTTTGGCTCTGTGTGTGTGCATGCTTGCACGTGTGCAGCTAAATCTGATGTAGAATTGCCTGATGGGAAACCTGGCGTCTATGCTGAATGCATATTTAGGTAGAAAATCTATTTACTAGGTGCCTTTCCCGTGTACACGCAGAAGCATTTGCTGCTATTGAACTGCAAATTGTATTTTATTTCTAATGGATAGAGTAGTCGAGGCACTGCTACCATTCTTTTCTTCTTTTGATCTATGAAATATTAATTTCTTGTCTAGAGCTTACGTTCTTATTTTATAGTGTTGGAATTGATACTGCTTTCATGTTTGGACAGGCATGATATATTGTTCTTTTGGGTGGCAAGGATGGTCATGCTGGGAATTGAGTTCACTGGAACTGTACCATTCTCATATGTTTATCTTCATGGACTCATCCGAGACTCACAAGTGAGTTTAGTGCATTATTAAAATCTCTTTTGGGGCTGATTTTCCAGAACTGTGGCCCTTAATGCATCATCTTTCTATACCTTTCTCTCGAAGTTTTGCAGACCATTTTGGCTTGGTTTGATTTGGCTCAAACTACCAATCTTTGAAACATAATACCTGTTTCAATTCTAGTGAACAGATGTATTATTCTTGAAAGCTTTACTTTCGATGAATGAAGTCCTTCTGGCCACTTGATGACTATTGCATCAAATAATTTGATAATGCATTAGACATTGTGACCTACCATATCTTTAATTTCTGTGACGGCAGTTGTTGTCTGATATGGAATTGAAACTTTTGAAATCTCAGGCAAAATTTAAATGAACTCTGTACGACGACCAAAGTGGAATTGCATAGTTTCTCTGTTTTTCCCATGTCCAAAAATAATGTCAACCATTGGTAAGAATTGCAGAAAGAAGAAATCCGCCTTACGGTGTAATAGGTTTACATTTTCTCTAACTTCTTGTTTTGTTTTGGCTGGAGGGTCTTCCAAGTAAATCTCAGTTGTCAAGTAAACTCACATTTTTCAGTGCTTTCAGTATATCCTCGGAGTTCTGTAACTTTTTTGTTTTCTTTTTCCTCTTTGGGGGGGGTTCGTAGTAAACTTCAATTACCAAAAACTCATCACTGGATTCAGTACATCCTCTAGAAGAGTACATTGTACCTTATATAAACTCTATCTCTTGCCAAATGGATGGCTTATTACTTTCCACGTGGCGAGGAAAGCATGAAAATTGGTCATAATCACGATCTTAAAAGTACTTAGGAGTGGCTTCACAAAATCACCTGTCTTTTACCTCTTTTTCCAGTTCTTTTTTAATAAATAAACTCTCTACTTAAAATGAAACAAAAGAAAGAACCAAGAAAAAGAAAACAAAAAGCAAAGACGAAAAAATGTTAGAATAATCTTTGACAAGTTTGATGGTCTTCTGCAGCAATGTCTGCCAAATCAAGAGCGAGGTGGATTTCTATGTTTGTTTTTCTGTATATTGTGTCTGTATTTGTATTTTTCTAACAATTGAATAAGGACTACATAGTTCATCTTGAAAAAGAACACTTCTTATAGCAGTATTCATGTTCAAATTTAAGTATTACTTATTAGTACAGATAAAGATACCAGTAGTCAATTTTACAGCTTAGATATATAGAAAAGAAGAGAATAAATGAATAACATCGATAGTTCCATCGCTTCTCTGGCTAATATAAGAGATGACAGATAGAAGCTCTGATACCAAAATGGGTTTGGAACAGAACTCGGTGAAAGTACCCACCAATAATATCCTGAACAACATTTTTCTGTTTGTAAACTTAATGAGCGATGGTTGATTGAACTTATCATGGAATTTCTAGGATTCAGAGGTAGAGACCCATTAGATGTTAATAAACTTTCTCTGGCATGAAATTACCTTAGAGAATCTTAGATTGAGATGAAAATTTAAAAGAGTAGATAGAAATGGTACTTCTGTGAGAGCAGCAAATACTGAAACATTATAGATATTAGGAACTAACAAAGTCTCAGATGGCTTATCGGGTGTTAGGACGATGAAGTTGACATTTCGTAGTAAACTTCAATCACCAAAAACTCATCACTGGATTCAGTACATCCTCTAGAAGAGTACATTGTACCTTATATAAACTCTATCTCTTGCCAAATGGATGGCTTATTACTTTCCACGTGGCGAGGAAAGCATGAAAATTGGTCATAATCACGATCTTAAAATTACTTAGGAGTGGCTTCACAAAATCACCTGTCTTTTACCTCTTTTTCCAGTTCTTTTTTAATAAATAAACTCTCTACTTAAAATGAAACAAAAGAAAGAACCAAGAAAAAGAAAACAAAAAGCAAAGACGAAAAAATGTTAGAATAATCTTTGACAAGTTTGATGGTCTTCTGCAGTAATGTCTGCCAAATCAAGAGCGAGGTGGATTTCTATGTTTGTTTTTCTGTATATTGTGTCTGTATTTGTATTTTTCTAACAATTGAATTAGGACTACATAGTTCATCTTGAAAAAGAACACTTCTTATAGCAGTATTCATGTTCAAATTTAAGTATTACTTATTAGTACAGATAAAGATACGAGTAGTCAATTTTACAGCTTAGATATATAGAAAAGAAGAGAATAAATGAATAACATCGATAGTTCCATCGCTTCTCTGGCTAATATAAGAGATGACAGATAGAAGCTCTGATACCAAAATGGGTTTGGAACAGAACTCGGTGAAAGTACCCACCAATAATATCCTGAACAACATTTTTCTGTTTGTAAACTTAATGAGCGATGGTTGATTGAACTTATCATGGAATTTCTAGGATTCAGAGGTAGAGACCCATTAGATGTTAATAAACTTTCTCTGGCATGAAATTACCTTAGAGAATCTTAGATTGAGATGAAAATTTAAAAGAGTAGATAGAAATGGTACTTCTGTGAGAGCAGCAAATACTAAACATGTAGATATTAGGAACTAACAAAGTCTCAGATGGCTTATCGGGTGTTAGGACGATGAAGTTGACATTTCGTAGTAAACTTCAATCACCAAAAACTCATCACTGGATTCAGTACATCCTCTAGAAGAGTACATTGTACCTTATATAAACTCTATCTCTTGCCAAATGGATGGCTTATTACTTTCCACGTGGCGAGGAAAGCATGAAAATTGGTCATAATCACGATCTTAAAATTACTTAGGAGTGGCTTCACAAAATCACCTGTCTTTTACCTCTTTTTCCAGTTCTTTTTTAATAAATAAACTCTCTACTTAAAATGAAACAAAACAAAGAACCAAGAAAAAGAAAACAAAAAGCAAAGACGAAAAAATGTTAGAATAATCTTTGACAAGTTTGATGGTCTTCTGCAGTAATGTCTGCCAAATCAAGAGCGAGGTGGATTTCTATGTTTGTTTTTCTGTATATTGTGTCTGTATTTGTATTTTTCTAACAATTGAATTAGGACTACATAGTTCATCTTGAAAAAGAACACTTCTTATAGCAGTATTCATGTTCAAATTTAAGTATTACTTATTAGTACAGATAAAGATACCAGTAGTCAATTTTACAGCTTAGATATATAGAAAAGAAGAGAATAAATGAATAACATCGATAGTTCCATCGCTTCTCTGGCTAATATAAGAGATGACAGATAGAAGCTCTGATACCAAAATGGGTTTGGAACAGAACTCAGTGAAAGTACCCACCAATAATATCCTGAACAACATTTTTCTGTTTGTAAACTTAATGAGCGATGGTTGATTGAACTTATCATGGAATTTCTAGGATTCAGAGGTAGAGACCCATTAGATGTTAATAAACTTTCTCTGGCATGAAATTACCTTAGAGAATCTTAGATTGAGATGAAAATTTAAAAGAGTAGATAGAAATGGTACTTCTGTGAGAGCAGCAAATACTTAAACATGGTAGATATTAGGAACTAACAAAGTCTCAGATGGCTTATCGGGTGTTAGGACGATGAAGTTGACATTTCTAGACTTCTTTAAATGTAGGATACTATGCAAACTATGCTAAGGTAGTTTTTTCTTTTTCATTTTGGTTGTGACTCCTGAGTTACCTGTGTTGTTTTTTCATTCCCTTAAATTCTTTTCTTCCCTGGCCTGCTGAGTAGTATTTACTAGAAACATAATTGCTATTAGTTCTAGGCCCATGGTACAGTGGATTGTTTGCATTAAGTAAAGCAAATTATATTGTTTGTGGGTCAAGGCTCGGTTTCCCCTTAAGATTTGTTCCCGAGCCGTATGAATTGCAATCAAGAAAATGATCATATTGTTCGTTTAGTAAAACCTTGTTTGTTCTCATTGCATGTTTAGGGCATCTTTCTGCCATGTATTGGTAGTTTTCAATTCTATTGTATATTGATGTGGTTCTGTACCAAATATATTTGTTTTCAGGGTCGTAAAATGTCAAAAACATTAGGCAATGTAATAGATCCAATCGATACTATCAAGGAATTTGGCTCTGATGCTTTACGTTTCACACTTGCCTTAGGAACTGCTGGTCAGGTTTGTTTTATCATGATTTCTGAAGATGTTGCATTGATCGAACATGTAAACAGAATATAGTTGCCTGTATATTTTTGGTAATGATTGACTAATATCATTTTCTTTCAGGATCTTAATTTATCCACTGAGAGATTGTCCTCCAATAAGGCCTTTACTAACAAATTGTGGAATGCTGGAAAGTTCGTGTTGCAAAATTTGCCCACTTGTAATGATTCATCTTCTTGGGAAACTATATTGGCTTATAAGGTTTGTTCATGTTCATTCTCATCGGCTAAGATCAGTAAAATGAAGTTATGATTCTAGAGTCAAAACTCATAAAGCCAATGCATATTTGGTAGGATATTGTTATTTTAGCCGGAGAAGAAAGATCTATTCAAGGAGTTAAAAGAGGAGCTATTAGGCACAAAGCATAAGATTAAGAACCCTAACTTGCTGAAAATGTGCAGCTGAAGGTAACCCATATCTCAGGATATTAATCTTTTAGAATAAGATAGGGGTGCAAAGATATCTTGGCCTCACATAACACAATCCTATATTGAAGAGTACAACTTCTTGTTTCTTGCATCTGAAAAAGTTGTTGAGCGCAATCACCAGCGAGTATGAAGGAAGTTAGCTTCTAATCTTCTGTCCACCATTAAGATGATATTTCACCGTGTAATTCACCTTTCCCAACTTAAACATGGATGAGTAGGGATACCCATAGCAACCAAGCCGCAGAGGGGACATTTCTTTCTCCTTTTTGTTGGTGGATATTTAACTTATCATATTGGGGGGTCGGCAAGGCACCAGAAAGACATTTTGAAGAATGAAAATAAAAAAGACCCCACGCCCTGTGAATTATAGTACTCAAAATACTTACTCTTTTGCATAAGAATTCATCTAGAAATATTCGGTTCAATTAATATATCTTTTATAATATTCTATTTGGACAAGCGTTATTTAGTAAGTATCTTGAATTAGATTGTATGCAACAAGCATAAATTAAGTAAGAATCAGCAATCCAAGTAGTGAACTTTAAAAACATTGTTAGATGCAGACATTCTTAATAAGATGTGATAGAGAAAAGGTAGAAACTCTTCTAAACTCTTCTTAGATAGAGTATTTTGATGGAGGCACATAAGCCAAGACATGGGGATTAAAGCTTTTCCTGAATTATTGGCAAGTGAGCTATTTGACCATCTGCTAATTACTTATGTTCCTTTAGGTGTATGTTTGGAGATTTGTTGGGAAAGTTACTTCGAGCCATTGTATTCTAAGTATATAGGGGGCTACAAGGAGTCTAGGATGTCTTTCAGAGAGGATGGCTTTCCCCCCATTATTAGAGCATGCACTTTTGCAGTTTACTAATGAGGGAGAAATCATGAGATTGGTTTGGTCATTTTCCCCTGTTTAGTACTCTATCCATCTCAAAATCATGTATTTTGAAATGCCACAATTAATGACAGTGCAAAAATAAAATGATCTTCTCAAAATCTCTTATTTTATATTAGATGTGGCACAATTTTTTATAAGAAAATTATTTTCTTTTCAAAATGTGACTCGAGTAACTATATCTGTATAGCCCGCCAGCTGTAGGTGCACTTTTCCATTCTTTTCATACTCTCCCTCACCTTATCAACGCCACATGGGGAATAAGTGTCTATAGGAAACTTAGATGGTTGTGGTGACGCGGAGTTTGATTAGATAGTTGTTGAGTGGTCCTCATGTGGATTGGTGTTGTTTAGAGGCGGATGGTGCCTTGGGGGGGATTTTACTATTATGGGATTCTAGGGTGTTACAAAACGTAGAGTCTTGTGTTGGTACGTTTTCAGTATCGATGATGTTTTGGAATGTTGAGGACAGAGTTACTTGGATGTTTTCTGGGGTCTATGGCCCTAATGATGATGGCAGTAGGAGAATGTTATGGGAACAGTTGGTGGGTGTTTTTTCACGGTGGAACCTCCCTTGGTGTATTGGAGGGGATTTCGATGTTGCTATGTTCCCTAGTTAGCGTTTGGGCATAGGTGGGATTGGAGGCAATATGGTTGAGTTTTCAGATTTCATTTCAGAAAATGGATTGTTGGATCTTCCTTTGTTGAGGGGTGTGTTTACGTGGTCTAATAATAGGTCCAATCAGTCTTGGTCTAGGATTGATCGGTTCTTAATTAATTCAGAATGGGAGGCTTGTTCCCTGAAGTTTCTCAGAAAAGGCTTCCTCATTTACTTTTGGACCATTTCCCTATTATTCTGGAGAATGGTAGTTTTGGGAGAGGGAAGAAGCTGTTTCGGTTTGAAAATATGTGGCTTAAGGTGGATGGTTTTGTGGAGAGAGTGAGAGAGTGGTGGGGTTCCTATGATTTTTCAGGGTCTGCTAGTTTTGTGTTGGACTCGAAGCTTAAGGCGTTGAAAAAAGATCTAAAGGTGTGGAATCAGGAAGTGTTTGGGGATATTGCGTTTAGAAAGACTACTTTATTAGGTGAATTGTCTTTGTTGGATTCTTTGGATGAAGGGGGTATTTTGGATGACGAAGGAAGATAGCAAAAGTTGGCGGTGATGGGGGATCTGAATCAGTTGATTGAGTTGGAGGAAGTACATTGGAGACAAAAATCACGAGCGCTTTGGCTGAAGGAAGGGGATAGGTGTACTAAATTTTTCCACAGAGTCGCCAACTCAAATAGGAGAGTTAACACTATTTCAAGCCTGGAGGTAGATGGGGTTCTTGTTGAGGATCCGGAGGTTGTTTCTACAAAGATTGTTGAGTTCTATGAATCGTTGTATCAGGAATCTTATGATTGGAGGCCTTCTTTGGATGGGTTGGTATTTTATAGTATTTCGGGTGTTGAGGCTGAGTGGATAGGGCGTCCTTTTGATGAGGTGGAGGTTTCAGGAGTTTTACGTACCTTTAATGGGGATAAGGCACCGGGCCCTGATGGTTTCTCCTTAGCTTTTTTCCAATCATGTTGGGAGGTGGTCAAGGGCGATGTGTTGGCCATGTTCAGTGAATTTGCCCAGGAGGGGAAGTTTGTTAGAAGTCTGAATGCTACTTACATTGTTCTCATTCCGAAAAAAGTGGGAGCAATTGAGTTAAAGGACTTTTGTCCTATTAGGGTTTAGCAAAAGTAGGAGAAAGAGATAATTCCTCTTTCCCTTCAACGTCTCTTATATATAGAATAGGAGAATCACATAATAGGTAAAGCATTAAACACAAAAAATTATTTCCCTCAATACATCAAACTTTCCTTAACACTCCCCCTCAAGTTGGAGCATATATATCATATAGGTCCAGCTTGGAGCATAGAAACTTCAACCGGCTACCAGACACAGCCTTAATAAACATATCCGCTAGCTGATCTCTTGTCTTCACAAAGGGTGTAGAGATGTCTCTATTAAGTATTTTGTCCCGAATGAAATGACAATCGACCTCAATATGCTTCGTCCTCTCGTGGAACACTGGATTAGATGCAATGTGTACAGCTGCCTGATTGTCACAAAATAGTGGAATAGGGGTTGGAGTTGGAAAACCAATCTCCGTGAGAAAATGTTGCAACCACGTCAATTCACTTGTTGTATGTGCCATTGCCCTATATTCTGCTTCTGCACTAGACCTTGCTACCACAGTCTATTTCTTACTTTTCCATGTGACCAAGTTACCCCCAAGGAACGTACAATATCCTGTAGTGGAGCGTCTATCTGAAGGAGAACCTGCCCAGTCTGCATCAGTGAATCCTTCTACTCGGAGATGTCCATTTTGCCTATACAGTATCCCAAGACCAGGAGACTTCTTTAGATACCGAATGATACGTATAATAGCCTCCCAATGTGAAACCCGAGGAGTATCCAAAAACTGGCTTACAATACTAACTGCATATGATATATCTGGCTTAGTAATGGTGAGATAATTTAACTTACCCACCAAACGACGATACCTACCAGGTTCTTCAAACAACTCACCTTCATCTTTCAATAATTTATGGTTAGGGTCCATAGGTGAATCAATAGGCCGAGATCCCAAGTGGCCAGTCTCCTCCAACAAATCAAGTACATACTTTCTTTGAGACAGATTGATACTTGTTGTAGATCACGCAACTTCAATGCCTAGAAAGTACCTCAACTTGCCTAGGTCTTTTGTATAAAACCGTTGCTGCAAAAAATCTTTCAACTGAGCAATGCTACCTGCATCATTTCCAGTGATTACTATATCATCCACATACACCACAAGAATAACATGACCTGCAGTAGTCTTTAAGTGGAACACAGAATGATCAGTTTGACATCTCGTAAGGCCAAAATCTATCACAGCCTCAGAAAATTTCCCGAACCATGCCCTCGGTGACTGTTTGAGACCATACAATGCTTTCTTTAACCGACAAACACTCTGACACTCCCCCTGAGCAACAAACCCAGGTGGTTGCTCTATATAGACTTCTTCCTGTAAGTCACCATGCAAAAAAACGTTTTTGACATCTAACTGAAAAAGGGGCCAGTTATTATTAGCAGCAATAGCAATAATAACACGGATAGACGAAATCTTTGCAGCGAGAGAGAGAATAGTTTCATCATGATGGGTGTAACCTTTAGCAACCACCATCAGGATTGAATTTAACGGTATACACCCACTTACAACCAATAGTATGTTTACCCGAGGGTAACGACACAAGATCCCAAGTACCATTCTGATGCAAAGCCTCCATTTCCAATTCCACAACCAGGATCAGACAAAGCCTCCTGCACTGTCTTAGGAACAGAAATACTAGAAAGGGAGGATGTAAAACAAGAAAAAGAAAAAGACAAAGATGCAGAGGAAACATACTGACCAATAGGATGGTGAGTAACACAAGAACCCGAAGAGCAATAGGCAGTTCTGTCCTGCATTGGCAGGATGGAAAAGGCTGCAGGTGACCAATAGGATGGTGAGTGTTTACCTTTCTGAAGAGCGATAGGCAGGGAAGGTGGTGAAGACGAGGATCTAGAGGCGGCAAGGATGAAGGAGAAGGCACTGGAGCTACGACGAGTATATACCTGTAAGGGAGGAGGAGGTAATGGTAAGGAATCTGGCGAAGAGATAGGAAGAGTATCGGGGGTGGAGGGCAGGGGAGGAGGTGAACTAGACTCAAAGGAAGAATCAGAAGGAAATATCTGAGAAAAGTAAGGGGAAGACTCGTCAAAGGTAACATCAGTGCTCACAAAGTAGCGCTGGAGATGGGGATTATAACAACGATAGCCTTTTTAGGTATGAGAGTACCCAAGAAATACACATTTAGTAGAACGGGGGTCTAACTTGTCAAAACCAAGTCCAAGATTATGGACATAACAGACTGACCTGAAAATCCTCAGGGGCAACGGATGAGGAGAGGATGATGGGTATAACACAGAATGAGGAGAGACACTATCAAGAACAGACGAAAGCATCCTATTGATGAGATAGCATGCAGTAAGGACAGCGTCACTCCAAAACTTTTTAGGGACATGCATATAAAATAAGAGAGCACGTGCGACCTCTAACAGATGACGGTTTTTGCGTTCAGCCACTCCATTTTGTTGTGGAGTGTAAACACTTGAAGTCTGATGAATAATGCCTTTAGTAGATAAAAAGGATTGGAAAGCAATAGATTCATATTCTTTGGCATTATCAGAACGCAAGACAGATTTTTTCTGAAATTGAGTTTTAATTTATGCACGGAAGATTTGAAAGATAGAACATAGTTCAGATCGATTTTTCATAAGAAATAACCAAGTCATACGAGAAAAATCGTTAACAAAAGTGACAAAATACCGAAATTTATTAGAAGTAACATTGACGGGTTCCCATATATCTGAATGAACTAACTCAAAAGGACTCGAGACGCGACTAATAACTCTCAAAGGAAAAGACACACGGTGATGTTTGCTAAACTGGCAAGCTTCACACGTTAAAGACTCAACATGACGAAGACTCACAACTTGACGTTTTAAAGTAGAAAGGGATGGATGACCAAGCCGACAATGCCACTGAAGAGGAGAGACAGATGAGTGAAATGCGCATGGTGGAGAGATACATGGCAGATCCAAGTAGTATAAGCCACCAGCTTCATGCCCCGGACCAATCATCTTCCTCGTCACCAGATCCTGAAAGATACACAAAGAAGGGTAAAAACTAACAGAATAGTGAAGGGCTTGAGTAATCTTGCTAATGGACAACAAATTAAACGGAAAGCCAGGAACATGAAGGACATGAGATAAATCAAGTTGAGTAATCAACTTGTTGCGTGATCAGTCGCTGGGAAGGAGTCCGCTTGGGAAGTGACTTGATTAGCAAAACCAGAAGGACAACCATGTAAATCCCAACAAAAATCTACAGAGTGATTACTGCGACCACAGTGAGTACATTTTCTAGACTCACAAGACCCAGTGCAACTACCACCTCGAGAATCACGACCACCACGAAAACCATGACCACCCCTACTACCATGTCCCCCATGCAAATTACTATAACCACCACGGGAAGCAACAAAAGCAATGCGATCCCCACTTTGATCAGAAGATACCGGAGGGGTAGGAGAGGCGAGGGTAGCATGCTGAATCCGAGAGAAGACCTCGGCTAGAGAAGGAATGTCTGAACCACCCAAAATGTGAGAGCGAACCGCCTCATATTCAGGTTTTAAGCCAATGAGAAAGTGAACAACATCGATGTCCTCATGCTGCTTCTCCATAACAGTCAGATCAATAGAGAGGTTGATACATGTTCCTCTGCTGACAAACAACCACAACTTGATTGTAGTATTCCTCCACAGAATGAGAGCCTTGTTCGAGGCCAAAGTACTGCTTACAAACGTCATAAATACGAGTGACATTCCCAGTTCTAGAATACATATGCTGGAGATGCGCCCAAATATCCTTAGCCGTCGGAAGATAGATGCAAGAGGACCTAATGTGATGTTCAATACTATTCAACATAAGAGAATAATAAGATTATATGCCTGATCCCATTGATTTGCAGAAGCAATACCTGAACTAGAGGGATCAGCAGCAACAACTTTGCCCTTAGTCAGATGATGAAAGAGCCCTTTTCCACGAAGAAACACTTCCACAGAGCGTGCCCAATAAACATAGTTTGGGCCATTGAGCTTCACGGAAGTCATATGAGCACTACCCAAAGAAGATAAATTGAGGAGCTCGGACTTGGTAGCCATAATACCAACCAACACAAAAGTAACAAACTAATAATATCACGTACAAATTGCACCAATTTGACCAACCCCAATAGCCCACCAATGCACAACAATATCATGTACAAACTGAAACAGCCAATACATCAAACTTTCCTTAACACGTCCTATAAGCCTTGTGGGAGGGGTGTATATGATTCTTGCTAAGGTGTTGACTAATAGGCCGAAGGTGATGTTGCCTAAGATTATTTCTCCCTCTCAGAATGCCCTTGTGCAAGGTAAGCAGCTTCTGGATTCAGTGTTGATCAGAATGCCCTTGTGCAAGGTAGGCAGCTTTTGGATTCAGTGTTGATTGCTAATGAGTGTATTGACTCGAGGTTAAGATCAAGTGTTGCAGGTTTGTTATGCAAATTGGATATTCACAAGGCGTATGATCATGTCAATTGGGGTTTTTTGATGTATTTGTTGAAGAGATGTTGGTTTGGTGAGAAATGGTGCAATTGGATTAAAGCATTTCAACTGTAAAGTTCTCTGTTATGGTTAACGGCTCCCCTTTTGGTTTTTTCAGGGGTTTGCGCCAAGGAGATCCACTTTCTCCGTTGTTTTGTTATTGTTATGGAAGCTCGTAGTAGGATGATGAATGAGTTGGTGGGGCAATGAGGGTTTCTGATATTGGAGGACGGGGAGGTACTGTGGTGTCTATCTCCCATTTGTTATTTGCGGACGATACTCTCATCTTATGTGGGGTGGATGATACCCAGATTTGTAATCTTCGATGTTTACTTCTTTGTTTTGAGGCCGTGGTGGAGATGAGCACGCGTTTCACCTTGTTAGCTGGGCCAAAATTTGTTCCCCTATTTCTGTGGGTGGTTTGGCCTTAAGGCGGTTGCCTTTATATAATCAAGCTTTGTTAGGAAGTGGTTGTGGAGGTTGTTTTGAGCGGGATACTTTATGGAAGATAGTTATTACAACAAAATATGGTACTGAGGTGGGAGGTTGGAGGACTCTTGTGGCTCGAGGCTCGTATGGTGTTAGTTTATGGAAGTATATTTCTAAGGGTTGGAATTTCTTTTTGCAAATATAAAATTTTTGGTGAAAAGTGGTAGTAGAGTTCTTTTTGGTATGATTGTTGGTGTGGTGAACAAGCTTTGATGTTAGCATTTCCTCATCTCTTCTCTTTATCCAGGTGTAAGGAGGAGGTAGTGGAGAATTGCATTGATGTTAGCTCTGGTGTGCCTGTTTGGAATGTTCAGTTTATTCGTATGTTTAATGATTGGGAATTGGCTGAAGTATCGAATTTCTTTACACTTATTCACACATTGAAGATTACAAGAGGAGTTCCTGATAGATTACTTTGGGGGGCTTCTAAGAATGGATCTTTTTCTGTAAAATCTATGTATGGCATTCCGGTGGGTGCTGTTCCTATGGATTTTCCTTGACGACAATTATGGAGGACTTTTTCACCTTCAAGAGTCTCGTTCTTTGTGTGGGAGGCTGCTCATGGAGAGTCTGACTACAATTTAAGGAGGGCATTTGTTTGATTGGTGTTATTTGTGTAGATGTGATGGGGAGTCTGTGGATCATATTCTCTTCATTGTTTGCTAGAGGTTGTGGTCGCATATGTTCTCTATCTTGAACTTTTCTTGGGTTATGCCTAATAGGGTGGTTGCGGTGTTGAGATGTTGGAAGAGGAATTGAAGACCCAACAGCTTTGGTGGTGTGGAGAATGATACCTTCCTGTATTTGGTGGTGTTTGTGGAGGGAAAGAAATAATCGTTGTTTTGAGAACCAAGAGTTAACGTTGGAGTGCCTAAAGACTCAGCTGCTGCAGTCCCTTTTTCTTTGGTCTAATGCTGTGTTGGGGTTTCCTTTTTTGGATATTTCTGATTTCTGTAGTTTTCTAGCTTGTATGCTTTAGATGTTCCCAGTACAGTCTTTTGTATTGTTAACTCTCTTTTATTTTAATATATTTTTTACTTGTCCAAAAAAAAAAGTGTAATGTTTTTTTTTCTCATTCAAATGACTCTGTAACAATGAGTGCTTAAGAAGGTTGATTTTCACTTTAGGGTCATTTTTCAAATGAGCTTTGCTTCTCCTATTCATTTGGAGGTCTTTCTTCAAGGTTCATTCAAAGAGAATGCCAAGATTATTTGTGGTATATATTCCAAGTCTGGCATTCACCTTCACCCAATCAATTTCTTACTCAAAATCTTAAGTTTTTTTTGTTTTTATTTCAATTTTCTCAAAAAGCTCAAGGACTGTATAAAGAATCAGAACATTATTTACAGTTTTCGAAATGAACAAATTTAAACTAATGAGATCAAAATTCTTTCAGCTTGAAAGTTGATTATTAATATGAAATACTATTTGATAACTAAGAAATTTGACCATCGATAATAATAGTTGTGGTGCTAACAATATTTGAATCTTGTGATGGTGGTGGGGTGGTGCTCCAGTGTTAATAGCTATGATGAGTTGGCAATAATTGCAGGAGTTTATGGCTGCAAATTTGATGGTAGAGTGGAGAATGGTGGTGGCGGTAGTCAGCTGGTGGCATGTCACCAGCATTTTAATGCTAGGAGTTATTATGAGGATTTAAAGGCAAAGGAGGTTATAGTATGATGGTGGTGCTAAAGGTGCTTGGGAGAAGAAAAGAAAAAGGTGGTGGTGGTAAGGGTAGCGGCAATGATGTTACTGAGTGGTGGCTAGACGAAGGCAACTGTGGTGATACCCAGATGGTTGAGGTGGCTATGGTAATGATGACAATGATGGTGTGGAGATGGCAGTGGAGGTATAATCTTGGTAAGTTAGTGGTAGCAACGCACTGACAATGATTGCATGAAGGTGACGGCCGTTGTATAGTGTACGGGGATGGGTGGCAGCGCCTTTCAGTACCAAAAGCATGAAATGCGATGGCGGTGCTATTGGATGGTCATGGTGGTAGATGTGGTGGGCGTGGTGGTATTGATGATGTTGATGGCGGCTGGGGCAAAGGTTGTTATAGCGATGTTGCAGGTGGTAGTGAAGCATAGAAATGAACATACTATGGAATCAAGTAGAATGACGCCTTCATCACTGAGATTTCACTGTTGCAGATTTGTCAAATTCACAATGTCACGAAATTTTTCGAAGTAATTCTATGCTTAACCCAAGAGAGGAATTAATGTTTGAGACTCACACTCAAACCTGACCTTTAAAGTAGAATCACACTCAAAGATTCATCATCCAATTATCAAATCAGATCTCCAAAAAGATTGATCTGATTCAACTAAGAAATTTTTTGCTCTGCTGGGCAAATACGTGGTTGTTAACTCTTGGGATTGGATCACCTGAGCCAAATATCTAACCATGTCTTCCATCTTGAGACTTGAGGAAAATATTTGCTATCTACTGCTGTGCAGAGTTTCCATGATTAAGGGAGATAATATTGCAATCGCATATCCTTGGATAGAAAAATTGCAATATGATATGGAAGTTTTGGAACATAAAGGACTCTACTGAACAATTGACTACATCCAGTGTGTAACTGAAATGCAGTGTTTGGTGTAAAAAGCAAGTGTTGTGCGGAATCTAAAGAATATTGTTAGAGAATATAATTCAAATAATAAAAATCTTCCTCTTCCAATAAGCTTAAGGTTTTGGGATAAATGATAGATTCACATGGTATCAAAGCTAAGGTCTTGAGTTCGAGACCTAACTCCTCACTTCATCTCAATTTCAATTAAATATTGTACGTGTTGGGCCTCCCAAAAAAAGGAGAGTCCGGTTCACATATGAGGGGGAGTGTTAGAGAATATAATTCAAATAATAAAATCTTCCTCTTCCTATAAGTTTAAGCTTTTAGGATAAGTGGTAGATTCACAAATATCAATCAATGTTAACCAATCTAGGATTTCATCTCTATCATGACTGCATGGACATCAATAATACAGTTATTGTGTCATCATTCAGTGTATTGATGAGTGATACTGATAAAGAAAGTCAAATGTATTGTCTATCTATAATCTGCTGGTTTGAAAATTTCCTGCGACTCTATAACTTGATCAGATCAACGTTTGAGACTATTCAAAGGCTTAATATGCAACATTAACCATATCCTAGTATTATCAGAACCACCATACCAACATAGTGGTGTTCATAAACTATTTCTGTTTGCCGATATTTCTTGGTCTCACTCACTGAAAACTTCTTTACTGGATCCAAGAAAGTTGTCTTGTTTCTTTTGTTGGATTTGGATGAGAAAATTACTAAGGTTCTTCTCAAGTCATATTATTTGCCACTCTTTGGGATGATCTTGTTGATACGATGTGGCCACTATATCATCAGATAGTTTCAAGTATTCAAAGATATTTGGAGACTTAGATATCAAATTTCTTTCTTTTTTTTTTTTTTTGCGAATACTTAGATATCAAATTTCAACATTTGTTAATGATGATTCTACATGTAGACCTCCTCCTTTGCAACCCTTGATTGAAACAATAAGAAATAAGAATTCAGTTTGAGGTACTGTAAATGAATGGAACGATATGGAAAGCTACATGTATCTAAAAGAACTACATTGAAGACAGCATCTTAATCTACATGAAAACTTACTTATTTTTCATGCCTGTCTTGTGCATTGCTTCCTGGTAATAAATATTCTACTTATTTAGCGATGTTTAAAGTGGCTAACCTACTACATGGCAAGGATCAGCCCACTCTTCATCCTACTTTCTTAGTATCTTGTCCCAATGCAATTCAGGATTCAAGACAATTACCCACCCAAATATTGAAACTTTTGTTCAATTCATTACACCTAGCATCCGAAATTTCTAGGGAGACAAGAATGAGCCTTTGTAAAAATTCTGATCATCTATGGCTGTCCACATGGAGGGCATGATGAACTACCTAAAAGATAAATCAAGGAAACTGTTTAGTTAAGATTGCAATTTTTGTTTCATTGTGAGATGTTATCATTCTGTATACTAAAATTTTATCATTTTTTTTTGGGTCAGTTTGACAGAGAGGAGTCTCTAATTGGGCTTCCTTTGCCAGAATGTTGGGTGGTAAGAAAACTTTCAAAACTGATTTCTGTATTGCCAATTTAGGATACCCAGTAGTCCTATTTCACTTTGTTTTGTATTCAAGTCTCAAAAGCTTCAGTTGCTTATTGATATGGCATAAGTAGTCCCATTTCACTTTGTTTTGTATTCAGGTCTCAAAGCTTCATTTGCTTATTGATACGGCAACTGGAAGTTATGACAAATTTTTCTTTGGAGACATTGGAAGAGAAATATATGATTTCTTTTGGGGTGATTTTGCTGATTGGTATGTCCATTATTTCTGAAATAGGTTTTTATCAGAAAAATATCTTCATATCTTTTCCAATTCTTTGACCTTCTATGGAGTAGATTCATTCACTTGTTAGACACAAACCTCAGGTTTCTCCGAAGATGTTGGTAAGAGTGGAATATGAGCTACTATCGTAAGACATCAGATGATGATCCCTAGGTTTCAATTTTTTTAAGTGAATTACATGATAAAAATACATGAAGAAAATATGAGGAAATAGAGTACTAGAACAAACAGAAAACTTTTTAAATGGCCATTTAAATGGATGATGTCAGCTTAGGTACTATTATGTTTTTGTAATTTGGTATGAAGTATGAACCTCAGTTTAGTAATGGAGCCAGGGTACTGGATATTTCTTCCGGGAATTGAAATTGGGTTAAGGGGTTGTTGTCAATAGTCTACATATAGTTGCCTGGAAATACATGATGCAATAAATAAAGTTTTAGTTGCAGGACAATTAATAAAGAAGATACTGCCCAATTATATAATGCAATAAACAAATTTCTGGTTAGAATGATTGATCAACTATGAATTATCATAGTAGTAAAAATAGTTGTTAAAACTAAAAGTACTGTTCTTCCCTCTGCTCCATCTAAGTCAAACTTATGAAATGACTGGTAGTCGTATGTTAAACAGTTTTAATATCAGCAAGTTCCAGATATAATATATTACCATGCGCGGTTATTTTGTCAAATAAGAGCTATGGAATGAAGTTTTCAAGGAAGAATAGAAAAAATAGGAAAAACACATCTCACTGATTACAGCTTTTAGAACTTTGACACTTTTTACCTCTTTGATGAGTAATTAGCATCCTCACTTTTCAGTTGATTTTCTCTAGTTTTAATCCCTTTTATTTGTAACCACAGGGAGCCTGCAGTTGCACTCCCCATATGAGTTCATTAAGTATATCATCGAACTTTTTCTTTGTTTTTAGTTGTTAAATGGTTGGTGTATTTGCGGAAACCAAAGTTAGTAGGAAATGCCTTTATGGTTTAGTTACTAGAGGCCAACTCAAAATTGCTGATAAATATTATTACCAGGCTATTCAGCTTGGTCAATTATATTTTATGACTGGCATTTTGAACTTCTTTTTGGCCATTGTCTTATTTTTGCATTTCCTTAGGTATATTGAGTCCAGTAAAGCTCGCATTTATCACTCTGGAGGTGATTCTGTTGCGTTAGTGGCTCAGGCAGTTCTGTTGTATGTTTATGAAAACATACTAAAATTGCTACATCCTTTCATGCCTTTCGTTACTGAGGAACTATGGCAGGTATTTGATTTCTCTGGTGTTCTAATCTGTTTTGAATTCAACGTTATCAAGCTATGCCTGTTTCAATAGTTCTGCAATGCTACTTTCTATTTAGATGTTTGTTCTATTAGGAATATAATTCAAGTGAGTAAGTCCATCTCCTTTTGTCCATTTCAGCTTTTGAAGTTACTGATAATTTAACATGATATCAGAGGTCATGAACTCAAACTCAAACTGCATTCTGTCTTTATCAGCCATTTCAATTAAATGTTTGCATGTCTGGTTCACTTATTAAGGGGGAGTTTAGGCCATACATGAGGGGAGCCGTGGATGTATAAATTATCGGATGAGATTCCTTTCTTCTTGTGAGCTCAAACTTTTTCGACAAGTGGCAATTTACGAATTTTAAAGAAAAATTGTGATTGGTTGGCAAAAGACACGTGTCTGAAGATAAATTATTTGTTTGACAAACTGTAAAACTCTAGTCTAACAAGTGTTGAAGTGTCGACGTTTCAAAACCTATTTCACAAGGAATTTGGTGGAGCGTCGAGTATAATTTTGGTTTTGGTACATGTAGAGGTCTATGACTCATGAGGTGCCATCAATTTCATTTACTAGGACTGCTAAAAAAAACAAGAGGGTCAAAACATTGAATTTCTGTATTTGGATAAAGAAGAAAAAAGAATAAGCTCTCATATGTTATTACTTCTCCAAACACCAAATATTATCACATGAAATTTCTCTATTTTCCGTTGGTTAGATTATGTGAACCCAGATATCTACAAGCAATGAATAAAGTTCATTATGGTTTGACCTAAGTGCTAATATTGGGAGTACAGTCCAAATCGAGGGCCTGGGGAAAATAGAAAGGAAAAAGGAGGAATATGACGATGTAGCTAAAAAATTGGAGTTATTAGAAAGCGTAAACAGGAAACAAAGGATAAACAATCAATTCACTTAGTTTAAGGGAAATTTTTTTTCCCATTGATTTTCGTAGTCAAATTTCAGATTTCTATTTCTGACACAGATATCATAGCAATATCTCTTCTGTTGTTGATCTAAGAACAGCTTGGCAACTTTCAGATCCTCGGACT
>CM025850.1:24213419-24291273 GCA_003952965.2 Morella rubra | reverse complement strand
TTTGGGATAAATGATAGATTCACATGGTATCAAAGCTAAGGTCTTGAGTTCGAGACCTAACTCCTCACTTCATCTCAATTTCAATTAAATATTGTACGTGTTGGGCCTCCCAAAAAAAGGAGAGTCCGGTTCACATATGAGGGGGAGTGTTACAGAATATAATTCAAATAATAAAAATCTTCCTCTTCCTATAAGTTTAAGCTTTTAGGATAAGTGGTAGATTCACAAATATCAATCAATGTTAACCAATCTAGGATTTCATCTCTATCATGACTGCATGGACATCAATAATACAGTTATTGTGTCATCATTCAGTGTATTGATGAGTGATACTGATAAAGAAAGTCAAATGTATTGTCTATCTATAATCTGCTGGTTTGAAAATTTCCTGCGACTCTATAACTTGATCAGATCAACGTTTGAGACTATTCAAAGGCTTAATATGCAACATTAACCATATCCTAGTATTATCAGAACCACCATACCAACATAGTGGTGTTCATAAACTATTTCTGTTTGCCGATATTTCTTGGTCTCACTCACTGAAAACTTCTTTACTGGATCCAAGAAAGTTGTCTTGTTTCTTTTGTTGGATTTGGATGAGAAAATTACTAAGGTTCTTCTCAAGTCATATTATTTGCCACTCTTTGGGATGATCTTGTTGATACGATGTGGCCACTATATCATCAGATAGTTTCAAGTATTCAAAGATATTTGGAGACTTAGATATCAAATTTCTTTCTTTTTTTTTTTTTTTTGCGAATACTTAGATATCAAATTTCAACATTTGTTAATGATGATTCTACATGTAGACCTCCTCCTTTGCAACCCTTGATTGAAACAATAAGAAATAAGAATTCAGTTTGAGGTACTGTAAATGAATGGAACGATATGGAAAGCTACATGTATCTAAAAGAACTACATTGAAGACAGCATCTTAATCTACATGAAAACTTACTTATTTTTCATGCCTGTCTTGTGCATTGCTTCCTGGTAATAAATATTCTACTTATTTAGCGATGTTTAAAGTGGCTAACCTACTACATGGCAAGGATCAGCCCACTCTTCATCCTACTTTCTTAGTATCTTGTCCCAATGCAATTCAGGATTCAAGACAATTACCCACCCAAATATTGAAACTTTTGTTCAATTCATTACACCTAGCATCTGAAATTTCTAGGGAGACAAGAATGAGCCTTTGTAAAAATTCTGATCATCTATGGCTGCCCACATGGAGGGCATGATGAACTACCTAAAAGATAAATCAAGGAAACTGTTTAGTTAAGATTGCAATTTTTGTTTCATTGTGAGATGTTATCATTCTGTATACTAAAATTTTATCATTTTTTTTTGGGTCAGTTTGACAGAGAGGAGTCTCTAATTGGGCTTCCTTTGCCAGAATGTTGGGTGGTAAGAAAACTTTCAAAACTGATTTCTGTATTGCCAATTTAGGATACCCAGTAGTCCTATTTCACTTTGTTTTGTATTCAAGTCTCAAAAGCTTCAGTTGCTTATTGATACGGCATAAGTAGTCCCATTTCACTTTGTTTTGTATTCAGGTCTCAAAGCTTCATTTGCTTATTGATACGGCAACTGGAAGTTATGACAAATTTTTCTTTGGAGACATTGGAAGAGAAATATATGATTTCTTTTGGGGTGATTTTGCTGATTGGTATGTCCATTATTTCTGAAATAGGTTTTTATCAGAAAAATATCTTCATATCTTTTCCAATTCTTTGACCTTCTATGGAGTAGATTCATTCACTTGTTAGACACAAACCTCAGGTTTCTCCGAAGATGTTGGTAAGAGTGGAATATGAGCTACTATCGTAAGACATCAGATGATGATCCCTAGGTTTCAATTTTTTTAAGTGAATTACATGATAAAAATACATGAAGAAAATATGAGGAAATAGAGTACTAGAACAAACAGAAAACTTTTTAAATGGCCATTTAAATGGATGATGTCAGCTTAGGTACTATTATGTTTTTGTAATTTGGTATGAAGTATGAACCTCAGTTTAGTAATGGAGCCAGGGTACTGGATATTTCTTCCGGGAATTGAAATTGGGTTAAGGGGTTGTTGTCAATAGTCTACATATAGTTGCCTGGAAATACATGATGCAATAAATAAAGTTTTAGTTGCAGGACAATTAATAAAGAAGATACTGCCCAATTATATAATGCAATAAACAAATTTCTGGTTAGAATGATTGATCAACTATGAATTATCATAGTAGTAAAAATAGTTGTTAAAACTAAAAGTACTGTTCTTCCCTCTGCTCCATCTAAGTCAAACTTATGAAATGACTGGTAGTCGTATGTTAAACAGTTTTAATATCAGCAAGTTCCAGATATAATATATTACCATGCGCGGTTATTTTGTCAAATAAGAGCTATGGAATGAAGTTTTCAAGGAAGAATAGAAAAAATAGGAAAAACACATCTCACTGATTACAGCTTTTAGAACTTTGACACTTTTTACCTCTTTGATGAGTAATTAGCATCCTCACTTTTCAGTTGATTTTCTCTAGTTTTAATCCCTTTTATTTGTAACCACAGGGAGCCTGCAGTTGCACTCCCCATATGAGTTCATTAAGTATATCATCGAACTTTTTCTTTGTTTTTAGTTGTTAAATGGTTGGTGTATTTGCGGAAACCAAAGTTAGTAGGAAATGCCTTTATGGTTTAGTTACTAGAGGCCAACTCAAAATTGCTGATAAATATTATTACCAGGCTATTCAGCTTGGTCAATTATATTTTATGACTGGCATTTTGAACTTCTTTTTGGCCATTGTCTTATTTTTGCATTTCCTTAGGTATATTGAGTCCAGTAAAGCTCGCATTTATCACTCTGGAGGTGATTCTGTTGCGTTAGTGGCTCAGGCAGTTCTGTTGTATGTTTATGAAAACATACTAAAATTGCTACATCCTTTCATGCCTTTCGTTACTGAGGAACTATGGCAGGTATTTGATTTCTCTGGTGTTCTAATCTGTTTTGAATTCAACGTTATCAAGCTATGCCTGTTTCAATAGTTCTGCAATGCTACTTTCTATTTAGATGTTTGTTCTATTAGGAATATAATTCAAGTGAGTAAGTCCATCTCCTTTTGTCCATTTCAGCTTTTGAAGTTACTGATAATTTAACATGATATCAGAGGTCATGAACTCAAACTCAAACTGCATTCTGTCTTTATCAGCCATTTCAATTAAATGTTTGCATGTCTGGTTCACTTATTAAGGGGGAGTTTAGGCCATACATGAGGGGAGCCGTGGATGTATAAATTATCGGATGAGATTCCTTTCTTCTTGTGAGCTCAAACTTTTTCGACAAGTGGCAATTTACGAATTTTAAAGAAAAATTGTGATTGGTTGGCAAAAGACACGTGTCTGAAGATAAATTATTTGTTTGACAAACTGTAAAACTCTAGTCTAACAAGTGTTGAAGTGTCGACGTTTCAAAACCTATTTCACAAGGAATTTGGTGGAGCGTCGAGTATAATTTTGGTTTTGGTACATGTAGAGGTCTATGACTCATGAGGTGCCATCAATTTCATTTACTAGGACTGCTAAAAAAAACAAGAGGGTCAAAACATTGAATTTCTGTATTTGGATAAAGAAGAAAAAAGAATAAGCTCTCATATGTTATTACTTCTCCAAACACCAAATATTATCACATGAAATTTCTCTTTTTTCCGTTGGTTAGATTATGTGAACCCAGATATCTACAAGCAATGAATAAAGTTCATTATGGTTTGACCTAAGTGCTAATATTGGGAGTACAGTCCAAATCGAGGGCCTGGGGAAAATAGAAAGGAAAAAGGAGGAATATGACGATGTAGCTAAAAAATTGGAGTTATTAGAAAGCGTAAACAGGAAACAAAGGATAAACAATCAATTCACTTAGTTTAAGGGAAATTTTTTTTCCCATTGATTTTCGTAGTCAAATTTCAGATTTCTATTTCTGACACAGATATCATAGCAATATCTCTTCTGTTGTTGATCTAAGAACAGCTTGGCAACTTTCAGATCCTCGGACTGACCTTGTGTTCATATATTCTGCTTTGATATATTGATCATTGGGATTTTCTTTCAGTTTACAGAGTTAAATATGTAGAAGGAAAAGATATCATTCAGAGAAGAGTCAACCAATTTGAACAAAAAGATATCTAACACAAGTGGCCTATATGCATTTGTGTAGTGGGATTAAGATCTTGTTGAAATCATTTTTATCTGTAGTTTCATTCGTGAAGCCATTACACTCTCATCTAAAACTATGAATGATGCATCTTCAGAGTCTTTTACTTGGTATATCTCTCCACTGTAAAGAGTTTTAAGTTAGTCTGATGGATTATTTTTCTCTTTTGATTATAATCAGGCGCTCCCCAACCGGAAAGAAGCTCTTATGGTGTCCCCTTGGCCACAAACTTCACTTCCAAGGCATACCAACTCAATAAAGAAGTTTGAAAATTTACAAGCTTTAGTGAGTATATCTGCTGTTCCTTCTCTCTTGACACTCACATGCAACCTGGTTTGTGGAGAAGTATTGCCTTAATTCAGGTTTCTCCGTTATGGTTCTCAGACTAGAGCAATTCGGAATGCTCGAGCAGAATATTCTGTTGAGCCAGTGAAGCGTATATCTGCATCTATCGTTGCAAGTGAAGAAGTGATGCAATATGTGTCTGTAAGTGCAGTCAGTTTCTGTTGCTGAGATCTTTTGGATGAGGAAATGTTTCATTCCTGTCTCCATAGTTTATATCCAGTCACACATAATTTGTGGCAATCTCTGAATCATCAGCTGAACAAATAGAGATGTTATTTTATGCGTATATGATTGTTGAACACTTTCTGTAAGAAAAGTACAATGCACTTCATGACGAATCCGCCATTTGATGGGCTAAAATATATGTTTGACTCGTCCTAAAACCTTGAGACATCAGTATTGAATCAAGTTCTTGTAATTGAATTGCTGGATTGAGCAGAATTAAATATTGTTACAGTACAACTTCTATTAGTTCCTTTTAATTGGTTATAGGCTGAGAAGTCTTATGACCTTGTTCTTGTCATACCCCGAGCTTTCAAACATCACATGCATATTGTTTATGCTCTCTTGTTTGTAATTAGTAGTGAGATTAGGGTATATTTAGTGACTAAGAGAGAGTATTTAGTACTTGAGATACTAAGTTCGAAACTTGATTAGGACATGATTTAGTGAGAATTGGAGTTCACATGCAACTGAGTTATTGTTCAAGAGATTGAGGAGTACGCATTGGATCAATTTAATTTTTAAGCTAGTAGGTCGTTTTTATCTCGAAACCTTGATTAGGACATGATTAAGTGAGATTTGGAGTTCGCGTGCAACTAGGTTGTTGTTCAGAATGTTGAGGAGCACGTATTGGATCAATTTAATTTTTTAAGCAAGCAGGACGTTTTTGTCTCGAAAACCGAACACATGATTTTTATTCTTTTAATATGTTAGGAGTTCATCCACGAGTTTATGGTTAAAATTTGGAGACTTTTTATTTTTTGGAGGCAAGTAGGTCGATTTCGGGAGCAATTAGGTTGATTTGCGATTATCGGAAGATTAGTGAAACGATTAGCAAAACTTAGCCATTAAGAAAGGAAATTTCGGCTGCCTTAGAGAGTGACACCTATGAGGGCTAGATAGCACGACAAATCGAAGCTAAAAGCACGACAAATCGATGCAAAATGCACGACCAAAAAGGCTAGGACCTAGGTAGCTCGAGGTGTCGACCACCGGTGGACCTAGGCGGCGACTCACCCAAGCTATAGTGAAAATTTCGGCCATAGCCTTTCCATGCAGCTGCTGTAGGTTGCTAGGTGTCAAGAGGAGAGAAATGTAGCCTAGTGACTCACCAAAGCTAGCCTAGCTAGGCCGGACACGTGTTGGAATGCAACCGGCTGTGTTTTCCTATAAATAAGATTTCACCTTTTAGAAATTTTGTGAGTTAAAGAAGAAGAAGTGAAGAAGAAGAAAATCGAAAAGCAAAGATCAAGCACGCTTAGAGGTAAAGTTTAGTTGGTTTCTTATTTTTTCAAGATTTTGAATTATTCTCATCCTATTATTCTTATTTTTTTTTCTATTTTCTTTGTTCTTGATGTTCTTCGTGTTCTTGACGAAGAACAAGCTCGTCTTTTCGAAAAAGTATCATTTTCAAAGTTCAATTTGTTTTCAAGTTGTTTTTCAACTTTGATCTGTTTCTTTTCAAAATTTCTTCCAAAAGTTATTTTTCAAAGCTTGAACATATTTCTTTCCTTCTGATTTCAATACTTTTACGTCAAAATTGGTATTTTCTACGTGGTGATTAAGCCAGTTTTTAATCGAGAAATCAAAGTGTTGTTTTTGCCTTCACAACACTTTCCTTTGAGAAATGTTTTATAATGTCCAGATGATGGAAACGAGTTAAGGTCTTACATATCATAAATGAAATGTATGGGCGTTGATATGAGACATGCATACTTAACTTGTACGTTGAAAAGGAATATTTGATGTTCAAGTGTGGTTAAGGTATTGCATATCATGAATGATATGTATGGGCGTTGACATGAGACATGCATACTTAACGCATATGTGACAGTACTGTGCACAAAAGGATGTGTTCACTTGTTGTGACATTCTGGCCTCTTCGTCGTACGCGGAAAGATCTTTTGTTAGGATTACTCACTTTGGGAGTTTGAGGCCGTATTGTACTCTGGGAGTACTACTTGTAACCCCACCTGTGGCCAAGTGATTCACTTTGGAGTGAGAGTAGTAGTGATCGAAATTAAAAATGAAAAAAGGAAAAGATCATTTTTGAAAAACTGAGTCTTTTCATTTACTTTCTTCTTCTGTTGAGATTTTATTGTTGAACGGGTTTCTTCAATATCTTTTATCTATCTGCTATTCTGTTGTACTAACCGCTGGCTTTACTGAGTCATTTGGACTCACCGTTGTTTGTTAAATTCTTTTAGCAGATATCTGAAATATGTTTAGGTGAGTTTACAAAGGCCATACGACATGGATGGACCATTCTGGTGTTATCATTTCGTGTCTATGTCACTAATGATTTAGATGTTCTGATGGAAGACCGGGGTCATAGGTGGATTACCCCAAACTCGAATGACTATGTCAGCATGTCCAACAAACTTAAGTGATTCTGATGGCAAAGAATAGAGGTTTTATGTTTTCTTAGTTTTTCACTGCAGTTTTATTTTTTGGTATGTACATTATAGAAAGTTGGATCCTCTTTTGTAATACCTTAGTATTAATAAAAGGTCCTTCGTGTGTTTTGCTTAGTATCTTGTTGCTTTGTCGATCGTCCCATAGGCCGTAACCTTAGTTTAATAGCTGTATCCATTACTATCAGACAACGCTTGAGGTT
Source organism: Morella rubra (assembly GCA_003952965.2). Classification (NCBI taxonomy): domain Eukaryota; kingdom Viridiplantae; phylum Streptophyta; class Magnoliopsida; order Fagales; family Myricaceae; genus Morella; species Morella rubra. The sequence goes on along the minus strand of CM025850.1, from coordinate 24,283,891 downwards.
TTCACGGTCCGGACTATTACAGTTCTTCTTTCTCATTGTTGTGGATGTGAATTCGATCTGTGACTGCATAGTTGTTTTGAATCTGGTTATGCTGTTTTCTTTCTGAAATAGAAACTCTTCCAACTATGCTTCTGGAGATTTCCTTATATCACATGGTTGCTTGGTTGTGACTTTTCATGGGAGTCTCGCACATAGATCCATCTGAGCATATTTTTGTTTTGCAGAAGGAAATAGAGGTTTTAGCACTTCTATCCCGGCTGGATACTCAAAATGTCTATTTTAGAAGTTTTCCTCCAGGTATGTTTTCTTTCAGATCTTTTTCCTTTTGGTGAAATAACTGGATATGTACTTTATTCATTTGATGGCCCCCTTTTTTGGTATCAGTTGACTTCTGTTGACAAAATTCCTTTTGGCAAAATAAAGGGATATGTACCTATACGTTTCATCCTCTTTTGGTTCTTATATTGTCTTCTGATTACGAATTGCCGAATCACGTTTTCCTCTTTTGTAACATTATGCCACAGGGGATGCAAAACTGTCCGTCCACTTGGTAGCTGGAGAAGGACTAGAGGCATATCTCCCTCTTGCTGATATGATTGATATCTCTGCTGAAGTTGAACGTCTTTCTAAGCGCCTTTCCAAGATGCAGACAGAGTATGATGGACTCAAAGCTCGCCTAAGTTCTCAGACAGAGTATGATTTAAAGGCTTCATTGAATGCCATTTAACAAAGGCCCCAAAATCCCATTTAAAGGCGCAAATGCTGCTGCATTCACACAATAGACATAGAAATCAGAAAACCAAAAATCTTTGAAGTCAAACAGGAGTTCCTATCTAATATGGTAATGACAAATTTTTCTGCATCTATCATCACCATGAAGAAAAGAATCAGAAGAATCAAATGCCTACTCAATATTTGGAATTTGGATAACCTATCAGGTATGCTATTGGGTTCTTATGGTTTCTTCGGCTTGCATTCTCCCTGAACTGTTAACAGTGCCTGGAGAAAGTGACAGACACAAGGAAATTATCTGTTTCTGCTGCCGACTGCAAAGATACTTAAGAGACTGCAACTAAGCACGTAACATTTATGATTTAACACTTGCTAACTGACTGCTCTGTTAGAACTTTTCCATTTCCTGGGTGATCTTTAAAATGAACTGGGTGACACCATGTAGAGGTTCCTTGCTCTATATATTTTGAATAACTTGAAACAAGTTGCTGAAGGTTCAAATGGGTAGTTTATGGAGACAATACTGTAACTATCTGTGAAGAGCTGAAGCCTCTAGCATTATCCACAACAACTGAGCAAATTAAGCACAAGTGCTAAACTAATATCAAACTTTTAGCAGATACTAATCCTACTTTTGATTACACTTCTCTGGGTTTAACTGTCTTAATTTTAATCAGTTTCAACCTAATTGTTCGAGTCAAAAATATAAACAGTTGTTATGATGGAACCCATATAATTGGTTCTATAACTGAACTATCTGCTTCTTTATAAAAGGGGGAAACTCGGCAGGAGGCTGCCAAGCCAAAAGTCACTCGAATTGCTAATGCATTCGATGGATAGTTAGTGTTTTTCTGTGGGTATATTTCTGGCATCAGGGACTAGCTGGTACTTCTGGCCGCTATACCAGCTTTACTTTGAATTCATATTAGATCCGAAATGGCCAATGCATTCTATGGAATGTCTTGCCTCTTTCCTCTCTGGATGTCATAATTGATGGACCCTTCTAGCTACCAGACATATAAATTGGTCGATTTTGCTGTTTTGTATTTTGGGCGACAATGATTTTGCTGTTATGAAAAAGAAATAGGTCATATTCTACCAGGAAGCCTGTCCCCATCTTCATGATAGACCATGGAAACTTCTCTGATGCCGTCGGCATGTAGAATCTCAGGAAAGAACCTTACATGTTACACAGGGCGCTATCATATTACCTTTTACTTTCGTGCTTGTTGATGGAATGTGCACCCCTTATGATCTCTATCTGCTCTCCTGCAGTTTGTGGAGAAAGCTCCAGTGGACATTGTCCGTGGGGTCCAAGAAAAAGCAGCAGAAACAGAAGAAAAGATTAAACTCACCAAGAATCGTCTAGCTCTCCTCCAATCGACTGTTGTAGTTGGGGAATAGCTTTCACCAGTGACTCAATTGCGTCTCCAGAGCCAGAATTCTCTAGGGAGCATTCCACCGGATATACCAGCTTCATCAGGCTGTGTTTACTGTGTATCCAAGCATTGGGTCTTAACATCATCTTGGGTTATCAACCACTCAAAAGACCACGGAGATCTGCAATGTAAGTCCCAATGGTGTGTATAATCATTACTTCTGCAACTCCTTGCAACCACCCAATAACAATCAAGAGGAACAGAGGGATGTGTAAAGCTCCCACAAGAGTCAGAAAGCCAAAATCAATGCAGATTCTTTTCCTTGGTTCATATATATCAATCGAAGTGGAAGTGGTAGATAGAATTGGCTTACATGGTTATTACCACATTCTTCAGTCTTCTAGCCCAAAGTTGTGGACGTTACCGTGTCAATATGCAGTAGAATTCACTTATCAATGATCCCATTGTCTTGATTTCTAGGTACATGAAGTTTATTTTTTTGTAGTGTTGCCACAATATTAATGTTTTTTTTTCGGCATTATTGACAAAACATAATATTCAAGAGAGTACCCAAGACAAAAGAATGTGTTGAATGTCAAGATGCTTTAACGGTGAGCCCCCCTTCCTTATATAAACTTTCTACCTTATTTACAGCTGCACTTAAAATGGAAACAAATATTCCTATCGTTGACACCCCCCCTCTCTCTCTCTCTCTCAAATTGATGCCAATTTGGTTATGAAGAACTGATAGTGAGCGTGAGTGAAAGGTTTGGTAAGGACAGTGGCAATTTCAAGGTCCGTAAAGATGTGAGGAAGAGTGATAATGTCATTTTCAAAAGCCTCCCTCATCGAGTGATGGTCAACCTTGATATGCTTTTGTATGCTCTTGGAAAATGGGATTTGCGACAAATTGAATGGTGCTTGTGTTAGCGTATAAAAAAAAATGGTGCTTGTGTTATCAACATGCAAGGGGGTAGGATCAGATTGCAGAAATCCGAGTTCATTTAGAAAGCCACGCAGCCAAGTAATTTCAGAGCGTGTTGAAGACATAGCATAATATTCCGCCTCTGTAAAAGATTTCTACACTCAATCTTGTTTCTTACACTTCCACGAAATCAATGCACCACCCAAATACATGGACAAACCGCGTATTGGGGCAACCCGCCTACTTGGAATCGCTATATGTAACAAGCTCGAGAGAAGAATCCAAAGGAAAATAGAGGCCACGAGTAGGAGAACCCAGGAGGCAGCGAATAGTCTGTCGGACTGCAACCATTTGTAAATGACGGGTGAAGTCATGAATTGACTTACAAGATGAACCACATATGAGATATCCAAGCGAGTAATCGTCAAATAGATAAGGCTCCCAACTAGACGCCGATATAATGTAGGATCAGCAAGAGGATCGCCATCATTTCGGCGATATTTGACATTTAGTTCCATGGCAGTATCAACCGCAGTCGAATCTTGTAAACCAGCCAGAATAGTGATATCTTTGAGATACTTTTGCTTTATTTAGGAAGAGACAATGCAATTAGTATCTACTAATTGCCCAACGGAAAGAAGATTAGTAGATAAGCCGAGGGAATAAAAAACAGTTTGTAAGGATGGAGAAGAAGAGATATCACCGACAACTGTGATGGGAAGGTGATCCCCATTGGCAGTCTGAATGGTTAGATCGCCATCATACTTTTTGAAATTGATGCGATTATCGGAAGAGTTGGTCATCTAATTTGAAGTAGCAAAATTAAGAAGCCAAATATCATAGATAGATGTATTTTTACTAGTGAGGCCGAGTGCAAAAAATGCAGATAGAATCATCTGCTGAACAAGTTTAGATGTGAGAGAAGATGTGGATGGTGGCTACAACTTGTGGATTCAGGAGCTGCATTGGTTACAAAGATGTGAAAAGCACGAGAATGTCCATTATGTGCTCGTCGGTGACATTTGATGTGTCCTTGCCCTTGCAATACTCGCAATATTTCTACTAACAGTGGCTATATGGCCAAACTTTTTTACAACTATAACATTGAACGTGGGACATATCCCTACCCCATTGTGTCCCTTGTGCAGCGTAGGCTATCAATTGGTCTCAATGCCCTTCATTCGAGGGTTTTCTTCTCTTATATAGATCAGAAAATAAAAGATCGTCGCCTAATCTTATGCGCCTACCAACTCTCTTATGATATACAAGGAAACTATTTATAGCCTTCTAATTGCTATTTACAGCTATGATAAACGCCTAGCCATAAATGAAAATACCCCCAAAATTATCACTAAATCAAATCTCCTTAACATCCCCTCAAATTGATGTTGGTTGATCAAGAAACATCAATTTGTCAACCAAGAAATGATGTCTATGTTGAAGAAGAGCTTTAGTGAACATGTCAGTAGTTTGAAGTTCAGTGCAAATGTGAGAAAGAGTAATCACAAGCTTGTCAAAAGCTTCACGTTTTGAATGACAATCGACTTCAATGTGTTTAGTACGCTCATGAAAAACAGGATCAGAAGCGATCTAAATAGCACTTGTATTGTCAGCATGGAGAGAAGTAGGATGAAGCTAAGGAAATCCAAGTTCACCTAATAACTCATGAAGCATGTGAGCTCAGAACATGCTGAAGACATAGCGCAATACTCAGACTCGGTGAAGGATTTTGAAACTCGGTCTTGTAGCAAAAGAAATGTTAGGTCAAGTAATTTTCAAATAATTTGAACTCCCAAAAAGTTGTCGATACAAAGACGGATCCGATAGAAGCTCGCCCTCCTCCTTGTAAAGCTTTAGATTCACCTCTAAGGGAGTAAGAAAAAAGTTACCCAATTGTAGACCAACTAAAAAAATTCACTTCCTACGTGTATTTGTATTGATGTAACAAGGTACCAAGTGGAGTAAGCTGCACCTCAAGCCCAAGAAAATATCGTAGCGAGCCAAGATATTTCATGTGAAAAATAAGCCTTGAGATGATGTTGGAACTGCTAAATCAAAGTAGCATCAAAGCCAATAATAACAATGTTATTGACATACAACAGAAGGAACAAAATTCCTATAAAAGTCCTTTGAAGAAAGAGAGATGAATCAAATTGATTCTAAGCAAAATGAAAAACAAGCAGAGTAGAGAAAAACTTGTCAAACCATGCACATGGGCCTGTTTCAGTTCATAAAATGATCGTTTCAGCCGACAAACCTCGGACAAAAGTGAAGCAAACATGCTGGGAGACAGGGTCATATAGATTTCTTCCTTGAGATCCCCATGCAGTGTCAATGGGCATCATAGCTGGCCAATTCAAATTCAAATTCCAAATAAAACATTATTATTTTCTTGTACATATTAGCCAATTATTTCCTTGTATAGTTTGGTCAATATCTCTCTTTTTGTACGTCTTTTATTTCCTTAGTTAGGATACACATGATTATGGATGTAATCTTTCTATATAATGGGAAATCTCGAATGAGACTAGACAGAGTTTTTTGCAAATTCTTGTGTATTTGACAAGGTATCAAAGCCCTTCCTCTAAACTGGTCATCTCTGTCTCAAATCTCCTCTTTTTGTGTCTCGTTGGTGTATCGGCCATCTCTGTCATGTCTCGTTGGGTCTCACCCAGTTCTGTCTCAGGTGGTTGTAGGTTGCCGCAGCTCTTGTTTATTTGTGGAATTTCCTAGTTCTCAATGGTTCTGGGTTATCGCAGCTCTTATTTCTATTCATGGCACTTTTTCTCAACTCTTGTCTCTATTCTTGGTATTCTGGGTGATCTCGTCTCTCGCTCTTGGCTCGTGTCATTGTTGTGCTAGTGCTCTTGCGTCTTAGCAATTTTTTCTGTCTCAGGATGCTGTTGTGCTTGTGGCTCTCAGCAATCTCATGGTGACTCTCGACTCGTACTATTTGTTCTGTAGTTGTTCCACAATTCTCATTTTTGGTATGCAGGAATCTGGGAATTGATTTTCGATCTTGGCCTCTCTGTCAATGCTCTTCGTTATCGAGATAATTTATTTTGTTGTATTATTGTTGGTGCTATTCTTTCGATGTTGTTGTGTCGTGTGTGATACTTTGTTTTTTGGTACTATTCTTAGCAGTGTTGTTATTGGGTGATTTTTTATTTTGGGTGATATATTCTAGGTGATTCGTTGGTGACCTATCAATGAGATTGGCGATAGTTGTTTCCTCAGTATACTCTACTTCTGCCTTATTATTGATATTATTCTAGGTGATTTTGGGTGACTGTTCAATGAGATTGACGATATTTGTATACTCTGCTTTTGCCATGCTTTATCTTATTTGTTGTATCGAAATTACTCTTGTATCTATATTATGTCGTCCGACAAGTCACATCCTTTTTCCTCCGCTTCAATGGAAAGAATTACTCAGCCTAGGCATTTCAGTTCAAAATCTTTGTCATGGGCAAGGATCTATGGGGTCAAATAGTCCTCCGGACAAAGTCAAAGAAAATGAGCAACATACCAAGTGAGTGGTCAAAGATGCTCAAGTTATGTCATGGATCTCGAGTCTGTTGAGCCCAATATTATTCTGAATCCTCAAGCCTCTAAAACCACTACCGAAATGTGGATCAACTTGAAAAAGCTTTATAGTCAAACAAATACTACCCAATGATTTCAATTAGAGCTTTAGTTATCAAATCTTACACAGGATAGCCTCTTCATCTTTGATTTTTATTCTATTTTCATGAATCTTTAAATTGAGTATATTGATATTGTCTATGCTACTATACCTCTTGACGGTCTTGCTGCAGTTCAATCCGTGCAACGGTCTTGCTGCAGTTCAATCCGTGCATAAAATGAGTACAAGAGATCAGTTTCATATGAAACTCCGATCGGAGTTTGAAGCCACAAGATCCAATCTCATGAACTAAGAGTCTGTTGGATGCATGTCTGAATGATCTCTTTCATGAGGAGCAACATATTCTTACTCACACAGCGATGGAACAACTTCAGTCCAGTTATGAACCTATTTCTATGGCTTATGCTATCGAAGAGAGGAATCGCGAGAGGGACATGAGTATTGTCTAGTGCTTCAGTAGGCAAAAACCTAGACATATAATCAAGGAATGCTCTATCCGACCTTAAAAGAAGTCCGAAAAAGCCTACAATGTCTTAGTTGGCTCTTCAAGTGCTTTTTCTAGCTTTGTGAATACAACTTCTCTTCCACGGAATATTGCAAGTCTTGTTTAGTTCAAAACCCCTAAAATGATGCAACAAATGATGGTTTCCGCATTCTTTGCTTTAGGGGTATCAGGCAAAATTTTTGCTGCCTCACAACCTCAGTATTTTTATCCCAGAGCTTCCCACCATATGATCAATAGTGTTGTTTCTCTTACTAATGTGCAAAAGAATACAGGAAATCTCAAGATACATATTGTCGATGGCAATCATTTGTCTATCACTATTGTTGGTGATATTTTTCCTTCGTTAACAAATGTTTTTGTTTTTCCTGATCTTTCTACTAATCTTGTTTTCGTGGGTCAGTTGGTTGACAATGGTTGTCACGTCCAATTTCTTCAATCTGGTTGTGTTGTGCAGGATCAAGTATCCAGGAGAATGATCGCAAAGGGGCATTAAGTGGGACGTCTTTTCCTCTACATCTACCTTTATCTCTTTTACCTTTGAATTTTATTTCTCGTTTTTCTGTTCAAGTTGATAATCGAATGTGGCATAGGCGCCTAGGACATCCAAACACTAATGTACTTCATAGTTTGTTACATTCTAGTTTATTTGGGAATAAAGAATCATCTTCTTTTAGTATTGTCCATTTTGATTACAATGCGTGTAAACTTGGGAAAAGCAAAACTCTATCTTTTCCCACTCACATTCTACATGAAGTTTGACCTTTTGAATTAATACATAGACCATAGTGATGTGTGGGGCGTGTCTCCCGTAATTTCTCATCCCAACTACAAATACTCGTCACATTCACTGACGAGTATAGAAGATTCAGTTGGATATACTTTCTCCGCTCTAAGGGCGAGGTCTTATCTATTTTTAAGATTTTTTGTACTTATCTTGAGATGCAATTTGCTGCTAAGATAAAAGTTCTGGCTTTGACAATGGGGGCGAGTACATGCCACCAACCGTGACTCATTGACCATGTAATGGGCTTTTTCCAGATTTCAGGCTAAAGACTAACGCATAGCTACATGCCAAGCCATATATAAGTACTACTGTGTCAACCTATTGTGTAAAGCTCAAAATCCTCGCCGCAGAGCCTCTTCTCAGTTGTGAAACCAGTCAGATATGACTTTTGGTATCCAACTGTAATATGGTAATACTTCGAGTGGCCAATATAAAATTTTTTCAAAAATTCTTAATTTTTAGGGGATTTGTGGGGCACGGCTTTGCCCCTGCTTCTTCTACATAATAAATCTTCATTTTTAATCGGAATCCTAACTTGAAGAAATCGCCTCTAGTCAGATCGGCAAACATCATGGGCAAGCTATGCAATTCCTTTACCTCAAACATTAAATTATTATCATCCAAAATTATGTTATACAAAATTACGCTGCTATCCCATGGCCCGTTAAAACATAACAAGATTACTCCTATTTTTAGTATTGCTTCCATCTCTGTCAAATACAATAGTGTATAGTTTCGTAGTTTTTCTTTTTTAAAGGTGTTCATGAAAAATAAAGTAGTAGCACCCTCCTGGCTCAAAAGAAGAAAGATAACCCCAACCCTCAGGTCTCCATAAGAGCTTTTGCTTTGAGTGCCGTGATCACAACACTAGCGCCACTTTAGTCTATAAAATGTCCATATATTGCTTAGGAAAAAAAAGAAAAGAAAAAAGGTTCACAGCTAGCAGGAAGGAGAAAGATTCTAAGAAAAAAAAGTCAAGTATCGATTTCGAGTTTTCACTTTTTTTAATAAACAGAAATATTATTTTTAGTCCTTGAATTTTGCATATTTTTTAGAAAAAGGTCATTAGGTTTGAAAGCCTAAAATTTTATTTCCTAAGTTTATATTATTTTTAGAAAAAAATCAATTTTAGTCTCTAAATTTTACACCGTTTTCGTTATAGGTCCTTGGATTTTCAAATTAAACATTTTAGTCATTCGGTTGTTTTCACTATTTCATGGTAGGTCCTTAAATTTTCAAAATAAAAATTTTGGTCCCTAAATTTTTCTCTTTAGAAAAAAAATCTCTTCGGTCTAGAAAGTCTACAACAACTAGAGGCCTTGTTAGCTGGAAAATGTGCATCAAGTGAGGGGAAGGTGCTAGGGTCAGATAGAAACAACACAGTACGTTTTGTAGACCACAAGGTTATACTTATGCAGTGTGTGACATGGCATCAAAGGTGGCCAACTGCAGGAACATGTTTTAACTAAACATCAACCTCTTCTAAAATGTTAAAAATATAAAAAATAAAAAACAAAAGCCGGACTCCCGAAATAATAAGCATTTGCAGTCATACGAAAATACTCCTAAATATTAACATGTCATAGCATAATCCTTCCATTATAGCAAAGTCAAATATTAGAATATTGTATATTATTAACATTTTTTTTTGCCCCAATGTCTATCCCATGTTGATTTTTCTGTCTTTTTTAGAGGCACGAATCTAACAGTTATCCAAGAAATTACTGGAAGAAGTTTGGTAGTTTGGTGTAAGAAATACAAAATGAGTGATAATTAAAGGGTGTAAAAAGTAATTTCTCTCAAAAATAAAAACGCCTTACCCATTTTTGTTTTCTTAGATCGGGAACACCTCGATTGGTGACAATCCTTGGCTGTTTTTTTTGTTGGCTGGGCTAGTATCTTTCCTAGGCATCAATTGATCAAAAAATTCGAACCTGATCGATGGCTGAATAAGGATTCAAGATTTACTGGTGTCACAGCAGTAAAATCTTATCCAGGTGGTCGATCGTTTATTATATAATCTTTGCTTTTACGAAAATGGAAGAAACAAGGTTTGGAATTGTTGCTGGACCACATAAATTTTATGAGATTATTGATTCTACTAAGAATGTCTCTGGTGGTGTTTGATTCAAACAATAGAGAGATCTCCCTATGTTGGATAAAAACTGTGACTTGTGACAGAGCCTACCATCACATGAAGAATAAATATATTCTTAGATTACAACACACATCATACCCAAAATTCTTTTTATACTCTCTTCTCTTCTGACGCTGTCTCTCTCAACCAAGCACAGGGAAAATGAAGACCCTTCGAATCCAATGATCCCATCGGGTACACAGAACTAATGTTATCATAGAACTCCTGAGCATCAGGTTTATGTAACATACGCACCCCACATTCTTTTACCTCCATATCCTTCATGCGTGCTCTAACTGAAACCTTAAGGTAGCTCCATCCATCCACATTTTTCACTCTAGCCAAGAACCAATCAGCTGGTATGTACACCCATATTGAGCCGAGATAAGGGACCACTTCAACACTAAGTGATAAAGGTCCTATAATTTGAGGACCTTCATTAGTCTCGAAATGAAAATCAAAGTAACTTCTCTAGAAAGAATAAGCATTTTCATAAATAGCAAACAATGCATATCCCAACACGTTCTGCTTATCATCCAAGTCATCTCGAGCATTATGGAGGAGCTACAACTTCTATTGTTGAACTCGTCGGGGATTGTAGGTGCCAAAGAAGGACCATATACAGCCTATAAACTCAATTTTTTTAAAAAAAAAAATTGAGAAATCAATTCAAATCTTTAAATGACCACATGGGCGAAAGTTTTAAGGTTATATCTCGTAGTGACTTTTGTTAATAGCATTGTAGTGTGTTGAAAAAGAGGGAAACAGTCTCACCTTATAGGCTAAATCAGAAGTTGACGCATGCAAATTTTGAATCCCGTAGTGTCCACCATCAAATCCAATATACAAGGCCACTATTTTTGCACGATGAAAATCCTTTGGTGACACAGAGCTTAAAATGGCAGTTCGAAGTAAAAAATGCTCCTAGAAATGGCCATCACTATCCATATTCCGAAATCTTGCGTAAGGCAATTCAAGAACTTTAAGAGATGACAAACCCGACAAGCCACCAAAAACACTTGGAAGAGTTGAAAGGTTTCTACAGTCTTGCAAAGACAATACGGAGAGGCGAGATAACTTTTCAATTGAAAATGGTAATTCTTTTGTGAAAGTTCCAGTCAAACAAAGTAGCCGCAAAGAAGTCATATTTCCTATGGTATTTGGAAGCTTTTCAAGTCTTGAACAACCAGAAAGATATAACGTTCAAGTGACTCTAAGTTGATATTGTCTGGAAGGCTTTGAACAGAAGTACATGCACATAGATTCAATAATTTGAGATGTTTGTGATGAAAAATGGACGGGTGGATCTAAGAAAAACTTGTGCAATCTTCCAAGTGGAATGACTCAAGATTTGGTACTCCAATAAAGTCTGGTGTCTCAATCAATCTTTTAGATTTGCTCAAGTCAAAGAATTTCTGCCTAAACTCTGCAAATAACTAATCACTAATTAGATAAATCAAGTAGGAATAGACTTATATATATCCAAATGAAAACAAAAACATAAGAAAGAGCAAGAATTGTGCTATACAAAGTGATAATTGTACCTTAACACCCTTCCAGAGCCGTTCAATATGGCTATTAGGCATCCTTAGTTTAATTAGATTGTTTGGTTGGAAACTATCCGCCAAGGATTTAAAAGGATAACCATACCATTCGATAAAACGGAGCTCATTAGATAGCATGCATTTTGAAGGATCACCATCCCATACAACACCAAGTAACGCGTCACAACATTTTGGAGAAGTTCTAACAATACTTGCGTTACCAATCTTAAGAATTCTCAATTTCTTCATCTTCAAGAAGGCTTCAATACTCAATCTTTCCTCTTTTGAGTAGGTAAGTTCAGAACCATGCCTTCAACCATATTAGGACCCTGATGATAAATGAAATACAATTAATTGATTGGCATTGTGGAAAAACATTAGACAAATGCTTTGAAAAATAAGATATAAAAATTCACTCCGCCACATTTATATCTAGACCAATCTACTTATAGTGTTATTTTTCAAAACGTGAAGGACATCCTTGCAACGCACAATCTACTCAGCAGACCAGGCTCTTTAGGGGTTCCCTTCGAACTATTTCTTGACCCATTTTTTGTAGCAAATCATGCATCTTCAATCTTCCATGAGAGATGATTTGGAGAGATTTGTCCAGGAGAACATTAATGTTGTATTCTGGATGGTAACCAAAACTTTCTAAAATATCCAATATATTATTTAGGATCTCTCCCTAGAAAAAACACGCAATATCTAAAAACAATTTCTTTTGTAAATCCTCCAGACCATCAAAGCCTATTTGAAGTATATGCAAAATTTCGCTCTTAGGATTTTCTTGTAATTGATCCCAAGCACTTTTCCACACTTTTCTTTGTCTACCAAATAAGGAAGAACCCAAAACTTTAAGAGCTAGAGGAAGGCCTTGAGCATAATCGATAAAACAATTAGATAACTCAACATAATTTTCTACGGGATGAGATTTCTTGAAGGCTGACAAATTAAAGAGATGCAAAGCTTCATCATTATTGAGCTCCTTAACTGTATAGATACTATCCGTTCCATGCCTTTCCAACAAATGGCTATCTCTAGAAGTTATAATGATTCTACTCCCTCGCCCAAACCATTTATGGCTCCCTGCTAATACTTCTAGTTGTTTGTCTATATCCACATCATCTAGAACAATTAGAACACTTTTATTAGGTAGTCTATTCCTTATCACATTCATTCCTCCACGAACATCCCATATATTTGTTTTTCCATCCATGAGGATCTCAAAAATAAGTTGTTTTTGTAGAGAAACTAGACCACGACGGTTAGTTTCTTCTCTAATACAACCAATAAAGCTGCAAGCATCAAACCGATAAGAAATTCTGTCATAAATAACTTATGCTAGAGTTGTCTTACCAACTCCACCCATCCCACAAATTCCTACAAAGCGAACGTCATCCAACTCTAGAGCGAGTGAGCTCATCATTTCCTTCGCACGGGAGTCTATTCCAACAAGCTCATTAGAAACATCTGAACATTTTTTATTCAATCCATTCAATATAGTTCAAGTTATTTCTTGTATAACTCTTGATTCGTGCCTATAAAAAAGACAAAATCAATCTCAGAGACACATTGACTGCTAAAAATATTAAATAATATACAATATCCAATGTTTAATTTTGGTCAATACAGGAAAGAAAGCTCTTCAAATTATGATATGACATGTTAATCAAGGTTTGGTTGGATTGGCGCCCCATAAGCACCTGTATATTCCTATGACAACAAGAGTTTAATGGTTCGGCAGTTCTAACTTTTTTTTTGTTTTGGACATTCTAGAATTCACATTATCCAAGTGCTTTTCTTTATTTTCTTATATCTTTCTAGTACGAAAAGGATATACCAAAATATCAACAAAAGTTTTCTCAGAATTATACTACCTACTTCTTTTGTCCTCCAGGGACATTCGTTAAAATTTGAACTTTTGAGTCAATTACAGAGTCTAGAAAGATCCATCATTACGTGGAAACCAAACAGACTCTGGAGTCTCGACACTTAAAGGGATTGGATCCAGCTCCAAGGCTATATATCATCAAAGCACTGAAAGGTCTATAATTGCCGGGAACATAGGTAGAGCTTATGAACAAAGTAGAAAAGAAGAAAATTTTCTCCAGTAGCAATTGATGCTAAGGTTATAAACAGAGTATAAATTTCCAGTAAAAACAAACTGAGAATTTATTTTGTCTAGTTTGTTACAAAATTAAACAGAGTTTTTCATGTTCAGCCAGAGGAGAGTTGGTCAAGTTTATGGCAACAAAGTAATAGTATGATGGGGGATAGTAATTTGAACAAACTCAAAATTATGTTTTAAGCATGAGAAAAAAAAAATCTAAATATTACCTGTCATGGACATGCCATCCAGCGATATTGCTCACTTCTCTTAAAGCAGCTCTCCATATTTGCATCTTCGCCATATTCACCTCTGGGTCTTTCTCATGCTCACCAAAAGCTTATAAAAAAGTTCTCTTTTCATTTCGCAAGTCAGACGGATCCAGATAATAGAAAATGGGTAATACCGTTAAACCTGACTCTCTCGTGCATCTTACAATTTCAGCAAGTTCCACCAAGCACCATTTAGAGGAAGCATAGTTCGCTGAGATAATGATGATCGAGAATATAGACTCTTGTATTGCTTTCAAGAGTTCTTGAGAAATATATTTTCCTCTCTCCAATTTTTCATCATCCCTAAAGGCGATGATCCCTTTTTGCTTCAAAGCTGCATACACATGGTCAGTAAAGCCCTTGTGGGTGTCTTTGCCGTGAAAACTAACCCTTGCGGGTGTCTTTGCCGTGAAAACTAAGGAAAAATTCGTGTCTCCATGGAGATCTGGAAGAAGAAGAAGACGGCAGAGAGACTCCTGAGTCAATGCTCATGGACGCCATAGGAGACTTACAAGGTTGCCTCTAAGAATGTTAATTCGCAGACTTAAGATCAAAACAGAAGAACACTAAAAGGCCAATGATACATAGAAGTGATTCCCCAGCTTTCGGGGTAGCGGAGAGATAGTCAATAAGAGAAAACTTCCAAGTGGGCGCAGACATCGACCATCAATCGGGCGTCACGTCTGGAAAAATCCCTCACTCTTTACGTGTGTAGAGAGAGACTCCTCCCTCTCTCTAGCATTGCCCCTCCCCTTCGTTTGACAGTCTCTTCAGCTCTCCTGCTCTAGCTGTGGGAGGAGCTCTGGCTCCTTCCCTTCCTCCCTTTCCTTTTCTCCGGCCACCCTTTTGGTGGCCGGAGCTTCTCTGGTTTTATTTTTGTTTCTCTTTTGGTCGTTAGATCCTGGCCTTTCCAGTGGTCTTTAATGTGCACGCCTCCTTGGTGGCTCTCCTCTCCTTTTGGCGCCCAGATCTAGTCCAGAGCAGTGGCATTCGGTCAGTGCGTGCGCTTTCACGCGCGCCCACGCGCACACGTGGATCTCACGCGCCCGACCTTTTTTGCTTCTCTCCTGACGGTTTTAAGCGTTTTTCAGAGGACTTGACCTGCCCCGCTGTTCTTAGCTCCACCTGGTGGTCTTTGTTGTCTTTGTCCGGCCTCTCTTTGCCGGCAAGTATGGGCCACACGCGGCCGTGGGCGCGTTTTTGCTTTCTGTAGCTTTTGGATCCAGCCCTTTTGTGCCGTTTGGAGCTATCTCTCTTCTTCCTCCTAGTGTAGCCAGTCTTTGCATGAAGATTTTCTTGAAGGAGTCAGATCGTCGCTTTGTTCGCCCTTCCTCTAGTGGAAGCCGCCATCGCTTTGAGCGATAGTTGTTATGTTTTGGTCCCTATGACCGGTTTGTGTGTGTCCTGTGTGTTGGCCCTTGTGGCCAGTTTGTATTGGTTCATTGTGTTGGCCCTTGTGACTCGTTTGTTGTTTTGGTGTTTATTTCCTAGCCCTTGTGGTTGTTGGTTATACTGGCTATTTAATCCAGTTTGGTTACCGGCTTTTTGGGTCCAGTTTATTGTAGGACCTTTTGGTCCGTTTAGGTCTTTCATTAGCCTTCGAGTTGTTTTTATGTTTTGTATTGGCAGTAACTTTCTCGGATATTAATATAGTATTTATCTTGCCTAAAAAAAAAATCGCGCGTCACGTCTACTTTGGGTGGTTTTTTTTTTACCTAAGCATCTGCTTTCGGCGGCGTTGAATGGGCAAAGAGTGGTCAACCGGAGGAAACTTCCCAGTTGATGCAAACCTCACCCACCAACCGTGAATCAACGACCGATGTAATGGGCTTATTCCGGATTTCAGGCTAAAGATTAACGCATAGCTAAATGCCAAGCCATATATAAGTACTCCTATGTCAATCTATTTTGTAAAGTTCAAAATCCACACCCCAGACCCTTCTTCTAAGTTTCGAAGCGAGTCAGATATGACTTTTGGTGTCCAACTGTAATATAGTAATATTTCGAGGGGCCAATATAATTTTTTTTTCAGAAATTCGTTAGTTTTTAGGGGGCTTGGGGGCACGTCCCTTAGGCCCCTCATAACTTTGTCCCTGCTTCTTCTACATAATAATCTTCATTTTTAATCGTATTCCTAACTTGAAGAAATCGCCCTCTAGTCAGATCGGCAAACATCATGGGCAAGCTACGCAATTCCTTTACCTCAAACATTAAATTATTATTATCATCCAAAATTATGTTATACAAAATTACGCTGCTATCCCATGGCCTGTTACAACATAATAAGATTAATCCTATTTTTATTATGTTTCCATCTCTGTCAAATACAATGGTGGATAGCTTCGTAGTTTTTCTTTTACAAGATGAACATGAAACATAAAGTATTAACACCCTCCTGGCTCATAAAAACCACAACCCACTGGCCTTATTGACGTGAAAGGAATCTTCTGTCCTTGAGACCAAAGTTGCTCCACTGAGATCATACGGAAACAACCTCAATTAGCTGAAAAAATTAGCAACATGCATAAAATCTTTTGCAACCTTAGGTTATATATAGTCTGTGAGAAAGACATGTGCAAAGATCAGCGAACTCCTTAACTTACGACCTTGCCCAGTGACCAGTTGGTTTCAGCACGTCCATTTGCGTACATTCCTCTAACACCAAGGCCTCCCATTTTTCTAGGCAAGCAGGATAACAGACCTCGAAAGTATGGGGATTGCAACTTATGGGCCAGGCCCAAGATAAAGCAAGCTGCAACATATGGGTGTTCTCACACTAAGTTGCCTTGCTCTTGGGCAGGCCCTGGTAAGAAGTTCGGTGTGTTACAGTAGCAAAGGAATTTGTGTACGTCCAACAGATTACTGTGTAACTTCAAATTCTCGTACTAGTGGAAACTTTTTCCGACCACAAGAGCCGTAGAGTTTTTCTTCTTGAAGTGTGTATTCAAGAGATTTCTTTTCGTGATCATTTTGTGGGTTAATATGTGTGCTATGATTGAATTGATTTACATTGTTGAATTTAGATTGAATATAAATCTGTCCAATATTATTTGTAGTTAAAAACAGTTTTATTGAATATCTTGAAACCTTGATAAAAAGTTTAATTGTTTCAAAGATTTATTTGTTATCTGCATATACAAAATATTGGGTTCTTGAACTTGCTGATATTCTTGTGAATTGTGTAGCAAAGTTAAAGATCAGAAAAAGAATTGAAAAGAACCTATTCACCCCCTCTAGGTTTGGGTTTACTATATTAAGTCTTAAATCGCTTAATTCAGGTATATCTTGAAGGAGTGAATAAGTATTTAAATAATTTTAATCTTTTATTTTATCCTAAAAGCTGGGTCTAACAATCCAACCAAAAGCAGAAATAATTAAGATTATTTTTTTTATTTCTGATGCTGTCAGCATGTAGAATCTCAGGAAAGAACCTTACATGTTACACAGGGCCCTATCATATTACCTTTTACTTTCGTGCTTGTTGAAAGAATGTGCACCCCTTACGATCTCTATCTGCTCTCCTGCAGTTTGTGGAGAAAGCTCCATAGGACATTGTCCGTGGGGTCCAAGAAAAAAGCAGCAGAAGCAGAAGAAAAGATAAAACTCACCAAGGATCGTCTAGCCCTCCTCCAATCGGCTATTGTAGTTGGGGAATAGCTTTCACCAGTGACTCAAATGCGTCTCCAGAGCCAGAATTTTCTAGGGAACATTCCACCGGATATACCACTGCTTCATCAGGCTGTGTTTACTGTGTATCCAAGCATTGGGTCTTAACATCATCTTGGGTTATCAACCACTCAAAAGACCACCGAGATCTGCAACGCAAGTCCTAAAGGTGTGTTTAGTCATTACTTCTGCAGCTCCTTACAACCACCCAATAGCAATCAAGAGGAACAGAGGGATGTAAAGCTCCCACAAGAGTCAGAAAGCCTACATCAATGCAGATTCTTTTCCTTGGTTCACATATGAACCGAAGTGGAAGCAGTAGATAGAATTGGCTTACATAGTTATTACCACATTTTGTAGTCTTCTAGCCCACAGTTGTGGACGTGACCGTGTCAATGTGAAGTAGAATTCACTTATCAATGATTCCATTGTCTTGATTTCTAGGCACATGAAGTTTATTTTTTTGTAGTGTTGCCACAATATTAATGTTTTCTTTTCAGCATTATCGACAAAACCTAATAATCAAGAGAGTACCCAAGACATCAGAAGGTGTTGAATGTCAAGATGCTTTAACTGTGAGCTCCCCCTTCCTTATATAAACTTTCTACCTTATTTACAGCTGCACTTACAATGGAAAGCAATAACAATGGAAAGAAATATTCCTATCTGTTAAAGAATATGGCTTAAATAATAAAATCCTCCTCTTCCTATCAGCTTAAGCTTTTGGGATGAGTGGTAGATTGACATGGTATCAGAGCCAAGTCCTGAGTTCGAGATCTGACTCTGCACTCTACCCTAATTTCAATTAAATATTGCATGTGTTGGGCTCCCAATTAAAGGAGAGTCCGGCCCACATGTGAGGGGGAGTGTTAAAGAATATGGCTTAAATAATAAAATCTTCCTCTTCTTATCAGCTTAAGCTTTTGGCATGAGTGGTAGATTAACACTATCATTGACACCCCCCTCTCCCTCTCTCAAATTGATGCCTTGGAATCAAGGAGCACCAATTTGGTTATGAAGAACTAATAGCGAGTGAGAGGTTTGGTAAGGACATTGGCAATTTCAAGGTCCGTAGAGATGTGAGGAAGAGTGATAATGTCATTTTCATAAGCCTCCCTCATCGAGTGATGGTCAACCTTGATATGCTTTTGTATGCTCTTGGAAAATGGGATTTGCGACAAATTGAATGGTGTTTGTGTTATCAGCATGCAAGGGAGTAGGATCAGATTGCAGAAATCCAAGTTCATATAGAAAGCCACGCAGCCAAGTAATTTCAGAGCATGTTGAAGACATAGCATAATATTCCGCCACTGTAGAAGATTTCTTCACTCAATCTTGTTTCTTACACTTACATGAAATCAATGCACCACCCAAATACATAGACAAACTGCGTATTGGGGCAACCCGCCAAATCGGAATCAATATATGTAAAAAGCTCGAGAGAAGAATACAAAGGAAAACAAAGGCATGAGTAGGAGAACCCAGAAGGCAGCGAATAATCTGTCGGACTGCAACCCTTTGTAAATGATGGGTGATGTCATGAATTGACTTACAAGATGAACATTTAGAAAAAAAAAAAAAGACTTACAAGATGAACCACATATGAGATATCCAAGCGAGTAATCGTCAAATAGATAAGGCTCCCAACTAGACGCCGATGTAAAATAGGATCAACAAGAGGATCGCCATCATCTCTGCAATATTTGACATTAAGTTCTATGACAGTATCAACCGCAGTCGAATCTTGTAAACCAACCAGAATAGTAATATCTTTGAGATACTTTTGCTGATTTAGGAAGAGACATTGCAATTAATATCTACTAATTGCCCAACGGAAAGAAGATTAGTAGATAAGCCGAGGGAATAAAAAACAGTTTGTAAGGATAGAGAAGAAGAGATATCACCGACAACTGTGATGGGAAGGTGATCCCCTTTGGCAGTTTGAATGGTTAGATCGCCATCATACTTTTTGACATTGATGCGGTTATCGGAAGAGTTGGTCATCTGATTTGAAGCATCAAAATAATAAGCCAAAAATCATAGATATATGTATTTTTACTAGATAGGCCGAGTGCAAAAAATGAAGATATAATCATCTGCTGAACATGTTCAGATATGAGAGAAGATGTGGATGTTGTGGCTACAACTTGTGGATTCTAGAGCTGCATTGGTTACAAAGATGTGAAAAGCACGAGGATGTCCATTTTGTGCTCGTCGATGACATTTAGAGATGATGTGTCCTTTGCCCTTGCAATACTCGCAATATTTATACTGACAGCGGCAATATGGCCAAACTTTTTTACAACTATAACATTGAACATGGGACATATTGAAAGGATTCTCAGTGTAGATCATGGCCTGGACTACCATGAGTAGAAGGATATGTTGTGAGACGCGGTGCCAGTGACATCCATGGGCACCCTTGACACGCCCACAACGCACATAGAGCACTTGACACATCCATAGCACGTGCAGCCAAAGGCCATGGCATCAGCGCGCGCGCAAGCAAGGAGCACCAGCACCCCAAACAAGCCATGGCAGCCCAGCGATGCCCATGCCTGGCATGCCAATCAACCAGCCATAGACATGACATGGCAAGCTCATGGCCTTGTCATGACAAGGTGCCATAGCAAGACCTTGGCACCAGCCAAGCCAACCAGTAGAAATGACAAGAGTGGCTACCCACAGTAGCCACCACTGGCGGCGAGCACCACCACCCTTAGCGGTGATTGGACGGGAAGTGAAGAGCATGGAGGAGTCGAAGGAGCATCACCACCCATGGAGGTGCATGGTAGCGAAGCCAATGTGCGAGATCAGAGGTATCGAGATTGCTTTCCATTCTTGTATTGATTGAATAAATCATATCTTCTAGATTTAGGATTCTTTCCTAAACTCTAGAGATTGGCTTTCCTTTTGAGTTGTTTTAGGCATGTATAATCAAATCTCTTGATTTTAGGAATGTTTCCTTAGAATCTTGAAGATTTGATTTAGATTGATTTGATTGAATTCTAGTAGGGTTTTGTAAGCTCCTAAGGATGTCTATATAAGCACCCTCAGGAGTAGTAGATTCATTCGTCATAGAGTTGAGTTTTGAAAGCCAGAAAGTTTGTGAGTAAGTTGGCCACGCATATGCACGTTTATGCTATTCAACTTCGAGGGCTAATAATCTATTGAGTTTGAACATGTTTAGGCTAATAAACCTTGTACGAGTGTTCTTGTGGTTCTAATGACTAATAATCCTTGAACCATGTTCTTCATAATAACATCGAGTTATTCTTCATTGCTGGTGTGATAGATCCTGTTTACTACGCTTGTAAGTTACTTGAAACGGTTTAGGAGGATCAATTGTAGTGTTCAAGTGGATCGCTTGGAGGAGTTGGTGATCATTTGGAATCCTTGACCGGGGATCCTAAACATATCCTTACCCTTTTGTCCCTTATACAGCGTAGGCTATCAATTGGTCTGAATGCCCTTCACTCGAGGGTTTTCTTCTCTTATATAGATCAGATAATAAAAGATCGTCGCCTGATCTTATGCGCCTACCAACTCTCGTATAGCTATGATAAACGCCTGGCCATAAATGAAAAAACCACCAAAATTATCACTAAATCAAATATCCTTAACATCCCCCTTAAATTGATGTTGGTTTATCAAGAAACATCAATTTGTCAACCAAGAAATGATGTCTATGTTGAAGAAGAGATTTAGTGAACACGTCAGTAGTTTGAAGTTTGGTGGAAATGTGAGGAAAGAGTAATCACAAGCTTGTCAAAAAGCTTCACGCATCGAGTGACAATCGACTTCAATGTGTTTAGTATGCTCATGAAAAACATGATCAGAAGCGATCTAAATAGCACTTGTATTGTTAGCATGGAGAGAAGTAGGATGAAACTGAGGAAATCCAAGTTCACCTAATAACCCATGAAGCCATGTGAGCTCAGAACATGCTAAAGACATAGCGCGATACTTAGACTTGGTGGAGGATTTTGAAACTCAATCTTATTTCTTACTCTTATAAGAAATGAGTGCATTGCCTTATATCTGAAGGGCACCGCTAATCGTAGGTTGTTTTTTCATAAGAAGTCTTTTTTACAGTTAGTGAGGTATAGTGATGTTGATGTAGCTGGTTGTGCTGATACTTGTCGCTCTGTTATTGGGTGGTGCATGTGCAGATAATTGACTGACCTACTAGAAAACAAAAGAAATGTCAAGTTAGGTAATTGTCAAATCATTCAAACTCCCAACAAGTTGTCAATACAAAGACGGATCCGATAAAAGCTCGTCCTCCTCCTGGCAAAACTTTAGATTCACCTCTAAGTGAGTAAGAACAGAGTTACTCAATTGTAGACCAACTGAAAAAAATTACTTCCTATGAGTATTTGTACTGATGTAACAAGGTACCAGCTGCATCTCAAGCCCAAGAAAATATTGTAGAGAGCCAAGATTTTTCATGTGAAAAAAAAGCCTTGAGATGATGTTGGAACTGCTAAATCAAAGTAGCATCAGAGCCAGTAATAACAATGTTATCAACATACACTAGATGGAACAAAATGCCTACAAAAGTTCTTCAAAGAAAGAGAGATGAATCAAACTGACTCTAAGCAAAATGAAAAACATGCAGAGTAGAGTGAAACTTGTCAAACCATGCATAAAAGAACTGTTTCAGTTCATATAATAATTGTTTCAGCCAACAAACCTCTAAGGAAAGTGAAGCAAACATGCTGGTAGGCAAAGTCATAGATTTCTTCCTTGAGATCCCCATGCAGTGTCAACAAATATCATAGCTGGCCAATTCAAATTCAAATTCCAAATCAAAACATTATTATTTTCTTGTACATATTTGCCAATTATTTCCTTGTATAGTTTGGTCGATATCTCTCATTTTTGTACATCTTTTATTTCCTTAGTTAGGATACACATGATTATGGATGTAATCTTTCTATATAATGAGAAGTCTCGACTCAGACCGAACAAAATTTTTTCCTAAATTCTTGTGTATTTGACATGGTATCAAAGCCCTTCCTCTAAATTGGTCATCTCTGTCTCAAATCTCCTCTTTTTGTGTCTCGTTGGTGTATCAGTCATCTCTGTCATGTCTCATTAGGTCTCGCCCAATTTTGTCTCGAGTGGTTGTGGGTTATTACAACTCTTGTTTATTCACGAGATTTCCCAGTTATCGATGGTTCTAGGTTATCGCAGCTCTTTGTTTCTATTCATGGCACTTGTTCCGCAGCTCGTCTCTATTCCCTGTATTCTGGGTGGTCTCGTCTCTCACTCTCAACTCGAGTCGTTGCTGCGCTGGTGCTCTTGCCTCTCAGGGATTTTGTCTATCTTAGGCTACTGCTGTACTGATGGCTTTCAGCATCTCCTGGTGACTCTTGGCTTGTACTGATTTTTCTACAGTTGTTCCACAATTCTTGTTTTTGGTATGCGGGAATATGGGTAATTGATTTTCGATCTTGGTCTCTATGTTAGTGCTCTTCGTTACCAAGAGAATTTATTTTGTTGTATTATTGCTGGTGTTATTCTTTCAGTGTTGTTGTGTCGTGCGTGATACTTTATTTTTTGGTACTATTCTTATCAGTGTTATTATTGGGTGATTTTTATTTTGGATTATATATTCTAGGTGATTTTTTAGTGACCTATCAGTGAGATTGGCGATAGTTGTTTCCTCAATATACTTTACTTCTACCTTATTATTGATATTATTCTAGGTGATTTTGGGTGACTTGTCAATGAGATTGGTGATATCTGTATACTCTGCTTCTACCTTACTTTATCCTATTTATTGTATCGAAATTACTCTGTATCTGTATTATGTCATCTGACAAGTCACATACTTTTTTTGTCTGCTTGAATGGAAACAATTACTCAGCCTAGGCATTTCAGTTCAAAATCTTTGTCACAGGCAAGGATCTATGAGGTCATGTTGATGGCAATAGTCCTTCTCTGATCAAATCTAAAGAAAATGAGCAACATGCCAAGTGGGTGGTCAAAGAAGCTCAAGTTATGTTATGGATCCCGAGTCTGTTTAGCCCAATATTGTTCTGAATCCTCGACTCTCCAAAATCTCTACTTAAATATGGACTAACTTAGAAAAGCTCTATAGTCAAACAAATACTACCCGACGATTTCAATTAGAGCTTAAGTTATCAAATCTTGCATAGGACAGCCTCTTCATCTCTAATTTGTATTATATTTTCATGAATCTTTGAACTAAATTGATATTGTCTATGCTACTATAGCTCCTGATGGTCTTCCTGCAATTCAATCCATGCGTGAAAAGAGTACAAGAGATCAGTTTCATATAAAACTCCGATTGGAGTTTGAAGCCACAAGATCCAATCTAATGAATTGAGAGTTTTTTCCCACATTGGATGCATGTCTAAATGAACTCTTTCGTGAGGAGCAAGGTATTCTTACTCACACAGCCATAGAACAACTTCAATTCAGTTATACACCTATTTCCATGGCTTATGATGTGGAAGAGAGGAATCGCGAGAGGGACATGAGTACTATCTAGTGTTTCAGTTGCAAAGGATTTGATCATCATGCTATGAATTGCTCCAAAAAGTTCTGCCATTGCTACAAAAAAATATAGACATATCATCAAGGAATGCTCTATTCGACCTCCAAAGAAGTTTGAAAAAGCCTACAATGTCTCAGTTGGCTCTTCAAGTGCTTCTAACTCTGTGAATACAACTTCTCTTCCACGAATATTCCAAGCCCTGTTCAGTTCATAACCTATGAAATGATACAACAAATTATTGTTTTCGCATTCTCTGCTTAAGGGATATTAGATAAAATTTTTGTTGCCTTACAACCTTGGTATTTTTAGTTTGGAGCCTCCCATCATATAACCAATAGTATTGTTCCTCTAACCAATGTGCAAAAGTATACATGAAATCTCAAGATACATATTGCCGATGGCAATCATTTGTCTATCATTGCTGGTGATGTTTTTCCTTCGTTAACAAATGTTTTTGTTTTTCCTGTTCGTTTTACTAATCTTGTTTCTGTGGGTCAGTTGGTTGACAATGGTTGTCACATCCAATTTTTTCAATTTGGTTGTGTTATGCAGGATCAAGTATCAGAGAGAATGATCGCAAAGGGGTCTAAAGTGGGACGTCTTTTTCCTCTACATCTACCTTTATCTCTTTTACCTTTGAATTTTATTTCTTGTCGTTCTATTCAAGTTGATAATCGAATGTGGTATAGGCGCCTAGGACATCCAAACAGTAATGTACTTCATAGTTTGTTACATTCTAGTTTATTTGGGAATAAAGAATCATCTTCTTTTGGTATTGTCCATTTTGATTACAATGTGTGTAAACATGGGAAAAGCAAAACTCTACCTTTTCCCACTCACACTCTACATGAAGTTTAATCTTTTGAATTAATACATAGTGATGTGTGGGGTGTGTCTTTCGTAATTTCTCATCCCAACAACAAATACTTCGTCACATTCACTGACGATTATAGAAGATTCACTTAGATATACTTTCTCCTCTCTAAGGGTGAGGACTTATCTATTATTAAGATTTTTTATGCTTATCTTGAGATGCAATTTGCTGCCAAGATAAAAGTTCTGCCTTTGATAATGGGGGCGAGTACATGTCTAATTTTTTTCAAGAATTTCTTCAAACTCGTGAGATCATATCTCAGTTATCTTGTCCATCCACACCCTAATAGAATGGGGTGGCTGATAGAAAGAATCGCCTCTCTTAAATATTGTCCGCACTCTTCTTCTCAAGTCATCAGTGCCATCTCCCTTTTGGTGCGAAGCATTGTCCACAGTTGTCCACTTCACCAATCGCTTATCTTCTCCATCCTTGGGAAATGTATATTTTTTCCTCTGTTTATTTGGTCATGCTCTGCAGTATTTTAATCTTTGTATTTTTTGTTATGTTTTGTTCACCTTTCATCTCAAGAACGCACTAAACTTACAGCTCAGTCGATTAAATGTGCTTTCCTAGACTATTCTGTTTCTCATAAGGGCTTTATCTGTTATGAATCTCATCTTCGTAGAACTTGTACCTTAAGGAATGTGGTTTTTATGGAAAATCGGTATTTTTTTCTCCACTCACTATGATCACATTTCTCCATCACGATCTGTTTTGCCTTTGTTTTTTGATTCTCCCAATTACTCATATTGCTAAAGCCTATTGAATTATAGAAAATGCTAAACTCCTTGACAGACACTGAAACAAGGCATTTTGGGATTGTAATTATCTTCCTTTTGTCAAATGTTCGTGATTAAGCTTATGAACGTTGTACAGCGAATCATTGTTCCAGTGGCCCATAACACCCAGTGTAGTTTAATTCAAGCAAAACCGGTATTCTTAACAAAATAAGTTTAGGAAAATATTCAACTGGCAAACTTAATGAAAAGGGGATGGTTTCTTAGAGGGAAACCAACAAAGCCTCAACAACTAGAGTGGTTAAATGAAAATTCTGCTATCCATAATTATTAACAGTAGTATATAAGGCTTTTAAAAGAAGATAAAATAGTAGAGAACAAAGATTCTACCACTCAACCATTCCTAATAGCATAAAAGTTCTAATATCTCAAAGATACTCTAGTTTAATCTAAAAAAGACACCTAACAAAACCTAACTCATATCAATTAGAAAATAGAACATAACACAAACCTTTTGAAGCCATAGATTTCGATGGTTCTTCTGCACTTTGTCAACGGTACACAACCTTCCTCTAGTATTAATATTAGGGAAAAAATAAATTTTCACCTCCAACTATTAGGATTCTAACACTTTACACTTTAGACTACCAATTTCGTTACACTTCACTCTCAACTATCAATTATTTACACTTTGCACCTCCACCGTTAATTTAGATGGAAATTGTTATTTTGATTTAGTGAAATAACGATTTTACCCCTTGCAAACTATAATAAAAAACAAACTATGAAAGTAAAATGCAACATAGATTTAATAGCCATTTGACCTCTCCCTTTTAGAAATCTCAAGCAACAGACACCACATGATGTAGTTTTTTTTTTTGGTTTTCTCAAGAAATGACTTTCAACCCTTGGAGTAGTAATGATTGACTTATAAGAGTTATTCCATTTAAGAGAAAGTTTAAGAGCCTATAAGTTATGACTCTTGATAGATAGAGTAATTTTAACTCACTATAAAAATGGCTAGCGCTTGGTCCCTGTCTCCACTCACATAGAGAGTTTGTGAAGTTTCTACAGCAAAACAAAAATAGGAGTGAAGCAAAAAAAACAGAAAAGATACCACATGAAGATTTGAAGACCATCATTGTGCCAAATGACATTAGTGGCACTCTCTTTACCATCTGCATGTGGTTCATTGTCTGTTACTTCGTTAAATACTGCTTGCTAAGTTGATATAATTTGTTAAAAAAATTCTAACATTAAAAATTATAGATCTAATACATGCTTTACAATCCATTAAAAATTTTACTCTTTTCAGGATAAGCTTTTTATAGATCGAACACATGCTTTACATGCAAGTTCAAATGTTCAGACTTCTATACCGCTTATTGTATTATTTGTTTTACCATTAGAACAATAAATATTTCTTTGGGACAAATACATTTCTCACTCATCAACTATTAACCATCAGAGATTTAACACATTACACCATAAACTACCAACTTTTAAATATTACACCCTCTAACTATCAATCATAGACAGTTTACACCCTATGTCAAAATTTTAGACTAATATAACGATGATATTTGTGATCCGCTTTTCATATATTGAAGATATTATTGTCAATTAATTAAATTCTCGAGAGTATTATTGTCGGATGGAGAGTGCAAAATATCTAACATTGGTAATTTGAGATGCAATGTTGTCAAAGTAATAATTTATAGTGCAATGTGTAAAAGTAAATAATTTATAGTGCAATGTGTCTAACATTGGTAATTAGAGGTGCAATGCATCAAAACGTAGTTTACAGCGTAATGTGTCAAAGACCCCATAACTGATGGGTGAAAAGTTATATATCCGTATTTCTTTATGCATGATTAAGGGAGCATGTTATTATGTGTATCATAAACGTCTAAAATACAATAGGCCTTAACACGCAACGTTCCCTTGCCTTAAGTATGGGTGTCACACTGCCAATACGTCTTCTGCAGATGATGTTCTTAGATGAAGTTATTACCCATGTGCCCCTCCATGCCATTGAATGCCCTACCTTGTCCAGTAAAGAGCACTTTAGACTTTTTCCCATTTGGCAGGAGAAAAACAGCATTTTGTCCAAGGGACTATAAAATCTTTTCTACAAGAGTTATTTGGAATTTAGCTCAGATTATTTGCAGAGATGCTCAGAAAAATGAGAGATCAAGATTAGACCAACTCAAATAATTTTTTGACAAATAAAAAAAATACTAAATAAAATTTTGGAATTAAAATAAAATAAAAAAAGGGGACAAGAATCATAAAAGATTAAAAAATATGGCGGGAGCAGCAACCACGGTTGAAACCCGAACACCTTCCAAATGTCTTCCCCTTGGGAAGTGTTTAGGAACATGTTTTGAGATAAGTATTACACGGACGACTTGAAAAACAGTATCAGCTGGGGAAGATTCTCAAGAGCCAATGTAAAAATTGCACCAAGCACCAACATCAAAACGAAAACTACAATTATTTTTCCAATGTACAAGAAACTTATCACCGGTAATAACACCTTCTCTCCAAGATGTGAGCTGTCAGGACTCTACAGAAAGTAACAAATAAAAAGAATATCAGCTAAAAAGGTAAAACATTCTGATCCAAAATGAGGGGAGTTACAATCTCAGACGAAATAATGATGTCATTAAACGAATGCTGCAAGAAACTACCAGAATTCATAGAAAAGGAAGTCTATGAAGAAGGGAAGGACACAAATCTGTATAGATTTTTCTTCTCCCTCCCTTCATGTCTGATTGATTGTGCAGAAATGAATTCCAATGAAGAGGAAACGATCATCATAAAATGGGTTTGCTCTAGAATTTCAAAGATTTCTCTCATTCTACAAAGCAATTCCAAATTAGAGTATGGAAACAAATGCACTTTCAACCAGAAAAGCCAATCTTGGATGCAGACTAATCATCCTATATCACGAAACAAGCCTAGAACATTATCAACAACAAAATGCATGATTTCAACATTATACTACATAGACATCAAGTCATACATTCGATCCAAAGATGCACAACTCTTCCCCACCTCTACTATATCTACAAGAATACCACGAGTAAATTGCTCATCCTGTGCAGATATGTGATATGGCCAAAATTCTCATTTACAAACATAACTAACTCAAAATTCTTGGTCATAAAATAATAATAAAAAACTTCAAAATCATCTCTCTCTTCTCATCAAATTTCTTTCCATTACAATAAACATAAAAAATTCACTCAAATATCTCTCTCTTCACTTTTTCACCAACTCCCATAAAATTTACTTTTCACTACTTTCTCTCAAAATCCAATAAAACTCTAATCTACTTCAATTTTCACAATATTCCAAAAAAAGCTTTGTTTGCAAACATTGCCTTAATTTCGAGGCATGATCATAAATCCGAAGAGATGTCAAGTAGGCAAGTATCAAAGAACTGATCACTGTATGACCTTAATACCAGAGTATCACAATAATGTGGATCTCACACCATAAGAGTTTGCCATAAAGTGAGCTTTAGAATAAGTTCGAGCATCAACCAACTCTTTTGCTACGATGAGAGCTATCTGCTATTTACTATGATTTGGACCAAGTGACAGCATTCTTTCCAATTAATGCGACAGATAATTTGGAGAAAGGCCCATCTTCACCAACCAAGATAATTAAGCAAAAGATTGAACAGAAAAGATGAAGCTTTGGAAGTTTTAGAGGGGAATCTTTCTTTTTCTGAAAATGGTGAAGAGAATGATTGAACTTCTACAAGAAGTGAAAGACACGATCATGATATTGAGGATGTGTTCAGGATATGATTTTGAAAATGTTTTTGGGCTTCAGATCTCTTTTTCTGTCTACTAAAACAACTTTCAATCTCCCGAAAACAATTTTATCTCATCATTACCTCGGTCTTCGTCACAAAAAATAAACACTACAACTACTACTACTTTCCTAAAAACCTAAAATCTCACCTCAGAATCCCACCACCTTCACAAACTCCAAAAAAAATATCTACAAAATTTTTTAATGATTTCGCAATAATTTTTTTGATAAGTAATGATTTCGGAATAGTTGAAACAATTTCCCTATACAAATCAAAAACAACCCTTTGATCTCTTTGTTGGCTGTGATTGCGAAAATTCTACCTGAACAGATAACGAACAGCAAAAAGGACAGAAAAGCTTAGCTTTAATATGAAAATTTACCAAAGGCTTCTATAACCTACATTTACTACCTCCTATGTGAAAGAGATGCTTCCTTTTTTCCTCCCCCTTCTTCTTCTTCATCTTTTGCTATAGTCTAGGAAGGAATAATCACATCCGAACTGTCCCCACAAGATATCTCTAAGCCGTAGTCTATGCTGAACCAACCCCACAAGAGATTTGGACATTATCAAAATTTTCCAAAAACGAAAATCATATTTACCAGTGCCCACACTAACATTGGCAAAGCCTCACACCCTTCACGCTAACACATTCGTTATCAGATGCAACACGTCCATTTAATCTAACTTATCAAGGAAGAAGCTTGGAAAGAAAAGTTATTACCGTTACTTGA
This sequence comes from Morella rubra, assembly GCA_003952965.2. NCBI lineage: Eukaryota > Viridiplantae > Streptophyta > Magnoliopsida > Fagales > Myricaceae > Morella > Morella rubra. The sequence goes on along the minus strand of CM025850.1, from coordinate 24,253,488 downwards.
CGAATTCGGGCCGTCACTTGCGGTGTCCCTTCCCCTTTCGGAATCCCTACAAGCAGAGTCAAAAACATTCAACATTACCGACAATAGAATGATTCCTCGTTTCTAAATCCACATTGAAAAAGAAAAAATAATGTAAGAATTAAGCTGATTTGCAGCCCAAAAAATCCAATTACCTCCGCAATCAAAATCGGGTTCAAGGACCGTCCGCAGCTTCCAACCGTGGCCGTAGTCTACGAGATCCGATTTGGGTCCAAAAGCAATGGGTTCCTCTCCTTCTTTGAAAGCTTCGATATGCGAAGCTAAAGGTTTGCTTCTATCCAACCCCCCATTTATTAGTGACAAAGCAAATCCCGAGTCTGTACCAACGGCAAAGCGCCTTGTCTTGCCGGACCTTTGGCACATAACCTCCAGAAACTATTTCATAGAGTTAAACAACAAATCAAGTTATACCAATATGAGTTTGACCAGAGTTCTGCATGTAGAAAGAGCAAATCAATACAAATTAAGAGAGAGATATTACAGTAGGAGTAGGACGTGGAGAAGGCTCTGCTTCAGCCATTCCAGAGGGAGAGAGAAGACGGGAGAAGACTTCACAGGGTTGACAAGAATTTATAGCTATATTTTTCTAACTCTGATTATAATAATAATAAAATTATTAATTTTTTTTCTCCTTTTTTGTTATTTCCCTCCGAGAGTCGAGAAATTTTGTGACGGACAGTGCTATCTTATTACATTACACGCCGCATGGAGTACAATATATTACTATCCCTAGTTTCATGTAATATCTATCTTTAATGACATATTATTTGAATTGACCTGATATATATTCATATAGATAGGTCTCTTAAATGCATCAAATAAATGAATTATTCTTAGATACACGAAATAATGAGAATAAGTTCCTTGAGAATATTTTTTCTTGGAATGTTTACGAGTAAGTTAGGTTCTGGCGGAATTGAAATGTTAAAGCTGACAAATGGATTTTCAACAAATTGTCAGAGTTAACTCATATTCATTTGATGGAGAGGAATTAGAAGGAATAGGTTAGAATTTGAGTGGCTATTTTAGATCATGTTATAAGGAATGATCTTTTTATGAAGCTGGATTTTAAATACATAGAGAGGATCCAGTGGAATAATTATAGAGGACTAAAAGACTTCCCTCGTAACTAATTATTAATCCATTAAGGGAGGTCTTTCTATAGGTGATATTATACGAATCGGCCTTGTAGTACATGCAATAAGAAGTCAAGAGCTGGTTCTTTAGCGATAGGATTTGGACTCACACTCATCTTTAAATACGGTTCGTCTAATTAGTGGAGATCCGTAGTTCCAATCATTGAACTAACATCCTTTGAAGCATGTTAAAAAAAAAAAAAAGTGGAAGAATGAATGGCGATTCCTACCAATGTCCAAAGTGAAATTCAACTCAGGCAATCCTCTTTTGCAAAAATGAACAAAGATTCAAACGTGTGAACGAACAATAACCCGTACGCATGAGTGGCAACATACGTAGTTTTTTTTTTTTTTTTTTACGAAAAAGAATTAGCAAACAAGGATGTAAGAGCAAATGAAAGATTCCGAAGCCTCTAAGACTAAACCAGGTGACATGAGACCCACCAGATGGATGGCGAATCTCTATGAGCAACCGAGGGATGAATAACCAGCCATATTTTCGGGGGGGAAAAAAAAACCAGCCATATTCTCTCATTCTTAGAAAGTTAATGACAGATACAGCTCTCGATCTCAAACAAGTGGGATTTGGCAATCACTAAGAAAGGACAACGAAAATTTGAAGCACGGAGCTCTAAGGATTCAGCCAAGAGGGCATGTATGGGCCAAGAACTTTTCTTTTCTGATTAAAACCCTCATTTGATTTGTTGATAGATAAATGGGTTCTCATTGTGTGTAAATCCAATTTGCGCCTTGAGAAATGAACTGAGAATGCTGTTGAAGGACTTGACGGTTAAGCTGCAAGCCCAAAAATGGGACATTTTTAAAAAAATAGTGGACTCATATTAGAGTAAAAACCCTAGAGAATTTTCAGAGTTTTAAACCTTCAGGCAAGGGAGCAATTCTGCCCAGAAAACTGGGTTCACACTGAAATTTTGTTCTTTCCAAGAGAGAGTTCAGCACAAATTTCGTGCCTGGGGGAAAACGCCTACTTTGACCAATGATCCCGAATCTAAAAGTCTGGAATTCCTTTTAAATCTTCCTCTTTCTTGGATAAGAAAGTAAAAATTTCACGTCCTGAATGCAGCGTTGGGATTCTTAACAGCCGTGCATCCAGGAGTTCGGTCGAACATGCAATTGTGCAAGCATTCTTAACTACTTGATTGGTAACTTCTTTACCAACCAACCCAAAACTTCCAAAAGATCGACCAAAGACGGGTGTGGAGGAAAACAAACTTTTCTTTACAAACAACACAAGTTAGCGACACTTAATTTGGGCTTCCCTAAAACAATAACCAAGTCAAAATAACTTTTCTTTTCTGACAGGAATGTGCTCTAAAATTAACGAGATTCCCAATCCTTCAGTTTCTTGCTTCCTTTGGGTTTTGCTATAGGCGCGTTCATTCCTGCCATTTTTGCATTGTACTTGGCACGAAGAGGATCATTGTATGTCCACCTGCACAATCACAGATTTGAGATGAAGGATCAACACGAATACTTGGAATGAAATAATATTCTGAAAGGGAAAAACAAACAAAGAAAAACAAAAAAAATATTCACAATCTATTCATTGCCGTCCATTTTAAGTACCAAGAAAACGGGTATAAGTAGCGTTAAAAAACATTCTCTTCTCGATAATTTTTTAAAGCATGCAAGGAGCACAGAACACAGCATTCTTTGTAGGAGGCGGAGGTGCAATTTGGCCCAATGGCCATTAAAGAAAATAAACAATGTAACATAAAATTAATCGTGTCACAAACACTTCATGTTTCCCACAAAAGGTAGTGCAAGCATGAAAAACAACCACCGACAAGGACTGACTCCTAAATTTTCCATACGACCCTCAATAAGTTTATGTCCAACACTCTTCTTACTTCTATAAAATATGAAGACACTAATAGATAAGGACGCAAAGCCAGAAAGGATGATGCTTTTTTACAAAATTTTTTGCAACTAAGATCTGTTGGATCTCTCCCCCCCCCCCAAAAAAAAAAAAAAAAGCAAAAAAAAACATTACTTGATCTTCATCCATGGATGTTCGTTTACAATGCACTTTTTTATTGATCTTTAGCCAGCAAGGGTAACTAGTATTTTGTTTTTAGCTGTGCAATAGGAAAGCAACAGATGACATCTAAAATCATTAATGGAAAAGCAAAAAGAAATACAGACAACAAATGACATCTAAAAATGCATTAATGCATTTAAACGATCCTATGAAACAACAAAAAGAGAATGCTTTTTTTTGTTCGGGTTGGGGGGAGGAAAGGATCCCTCAAACTCAACGTAAAGAAAAGAAGAGGAGGAAAAAAAAAAAAACAGAGAGACCTCTGCGACCCATAAAGAAACAGCCTGTAGCAGTTTCCATTTGATATTTTTATGTTCAATCTTTTTGGCCATCCTATAGCTCAATAGTCCGTGCATGATGTTTTACAACTTTTGAATGATATAGTTCAAAAACATAGCACAAGGATTAGACAATTCTATGGGAGAAAAAAAAAACTGCTCACAAACTCGAAGGTTTAACAAAACTAGCTTGCCTAAGTAAAGATCTAAACTGAAATATGAACATGGTTAATCTCTACGCACAATAGTCAACAAAAAGTGACTAGTAATGACAAAGTTCCGAGATAGCAGAGGAGCATCAAATGAGATGCATGTATGATATATCAACACCTCTTAATAATAGAATGACAAATCTAAAGAAAAGACAACGTACGGATTATTCCAGTCAGTTGTGTCCTCATTGACAAGATGCGTCCATTTAGTCCTTCCACTACGACCAAAGTGCTTGACCTGCATGACCTTGGGCAATATTGTCTTGTCCATCTTATCTTCTCCAGTTGGGGCAGAGAAATCACGATGGTAAATATTATCTGCTCCAGCAGTTGCGGCATGATCATCGGCATCTTCCTGGAAGAATGCACCCTTGTGATAATATTTCTGCATGAACCTCCATTTCTGCTTTGGAGGTGGAGCAGGTTTTGGATTCTTCCTCTCCCACTCCCTCCTCTCTTCCTCTGTCATGTTTCTCACCTTCTCAATCTCTTCCTTCTCCTTCAACATTGCTTCACGATCCTCCCTATCCCTCTTGATCCTAGCAATCTCCCTTGACTTCCAAGCTTCATACTCCTCTGCCTCATTAACTTCATCATCAGTATCCACATCCGCAATATTCGCCTCCATTTCCAAATTCTTTTGAATCTCTTCATCCTTTCGGATCTCCTCAACTACAATCTGCTTTGTCTCTATCTTCCTCTCCTCCAGTCTCCTCTTCTTTGATTCTTCAAGGGCTCGTTCTTCAGCTTCAAGACGCTCACGTTCCGCGATTGTATCCCTCTCCGACTTGGGAACAAAAACAGGCTTAACCATGGCGATACCCATTTGTTCTTCCTCCGAGTCAGTCTCATACTCAGATTCCTCCTCTTCCTCTTCTTCAATCTCCTCCTCTTCTTCTTCAGGAAGCACAGCCTCTTCCTGTTCCCTCTGAAGCAACTTCTCCCTAATTCTTCTTCTCCTTTCCTCCAGAGCGTCCGCATCCGCTTCCTCCCTATCTAATCCTTCCTGCCTCCTAGCTTCCTCCTCAATTGTGGAAACAATCTCAGCTTGTCGGATGCGCCGATGATCAGCTCTCACTTCCTCACGATTATCTATTCTACTCTCAGCCAAACGACGCAACCTAGCGTCATCCTTCTTAACAATATGCAAGTCTTCCTGATTTGGGAATGCTTGCTCCAGGGCAGCAGCCCTATCCAACTGGATGTCCACATCTTCTTGAGCATCATCTGCCCATTCAGGAGCTCTACCGGGCCAATATCTCTTAACTTTTGTTTGTCCAATTTTCCCTCTAAGCTTGTCCCTAATGGCAATTATGGTATCACTAACACCAGCTGTGACCGACATTGTGTCTTGATGAAAGCCCACAAAATATTTGAGTCCAAAAAGCCAATAGAGAACTCTCTGCTCTTCCCCTGTAATAAATCCTAACTCATCAAAGTTCAACCCCCAATCTAGCTGGTCTGTAATCCCCTGAAACACAAAAAACAACTGCATAATTTAGCATAAGTTGTGGCCAATATTGTAGACAGAACAACCAAATAACAACTTAATGTATCCATATTGCAGATATAAAGCAAAACAATGAGAATAACCAAGTTGCAAAGAATATCAGTGGTACGAAAATTAGGGCTGTAATCAAGCTGACTCGAGCCGAATATTGATGGTTTGAACTTGGCTCAACTACAGAATACCCTTGCTCTCCGCTCAAAATCAAATTGAGAATTCGAAATGGTGTTCGAGCTCGGCTCGACTATAAGCTACCAATATCAAACTCGCCTCAAGCCCCAAGTCTAACCATCCAAATGAGTTGAGCCAAGCCGAGTTTGAGCTTGCCTTCAATCGGCTTAAAAAAACAAAGAAAAATATTTGGGGAAGAATCTTTAATAGAATAAAGAAAGATGTGGATCAAAGACAACGAGAAATCTGCGCCCTTTTTTACCGCAGAGATGCTTGAATCTCCATCTACAACGCTATTTCCATAGTTTTTCATGTCAAAATTGCATCTTCACAGAGAGAGAGAGAGATAACAGGATATGTATGTAGGATTAAACACTACGTCTTCACCGATAGAAAGCAAAACCCTTACTGAAACCCAAGAAAAGGTTGAAAACGGCTCAAAATACAGTTCAAAGTAATAAAACACAACATTAGGAAGCAGCGAAGCCCTAACTATGAATCTATGAGAAAATATCATTTACAGTCGACAAATTCATCAAACATAATAATCACTAATAAGTAGATAATAATAATAATAATGTAAAAGCACTCAGCACAAGTTCAGAGAAGTGATTTGATAAGAATTACCAGCAGTGTAGCAGAAATCCCAGCACTACTTTCTTCCTTTTTCTATCTCTACTTCTGCAACCCCAAAATCAAATTCCAAACCCTAAAAATCGCAAACAAAGCGGGGAAAATTAAGCAATAACATATGTCCCAATGCTTCAATAGAACAAATTAAAATCAACAAAAAGTTCAATAGAGAGAGAATCACCAACACTTTGAAGACTAACTATCATAAATGGCTCGGTGAGAGAGAGATGTGGCAGAGGAGAAAAGAGGAGAGTAGCTGTGGTGGTCGGCGAAGATAGGCGCGGCCGGCGTGGGGAGACTGTCGTGCGGGAGTGTGGCGATTTTAGGAGAGGGAGGGTAGAGGCGGAGAGACTCGAGACTTGGGGCCCTAGGAGGAGATCCGAGGAAGGGGGGTCAACGAAAAGACGCTGCTATTCTTTAGCCAAAAACTAAAGGCGTAATTGCACAATAGTCCTTGTAGTATAAAGTTTTTACAAAAAAAAAGGTCTTTGACGTAACACTTTTCACAAATCAATTCTGAGGTCACTTGTAGGTAAATCCATTCTCAGGCGTCAACCCACTAACAGCAACTGCTTATCTAAAAAGAAAAAAAAAAAAAAAATAACACGTAAGCACAAATAATAGACTGACATGTGTCCCATCATAAACTTAAACTGATCATTGAAATATATCAGCGCACGTCAACTACCTTCTTGAAATATTGGAACGTTGAGTTGCCGGCGTCTGTGTCGGGACACTCCATTACCTTCGTGTGCCGGAACCACAAAAATGGAAACCTAGATGATGTGTAAGTGCCGTCAAAATTAGAGGATAAAGTGCAGATGGGGAATTCAGACGGTGCAACATAGAAACTATTTTGCCTAATGGATCTTTTTATTTAAAAGCAATATCTTGTGGAGGCCTACGAGACACGAGTTGCAGAAAAGGAAAAGAAGAAACTTCTGGTTCCTATACCCGTTGACGAAGAAGTTAAATTGAAGGTGTCTTCTCCAAAGCGACAATGGGGGGCAAGTCGGTGGAACAATATTCGATATTGTTCTGGAGAGGAATCAAAGAAGGCGGCATGACTATTTTAGCTAGTTAAGAATTACTCAAGCTCTCTCTACTGCAATTATCTTGGGATTGCTATGGTTGCAGTCTGATAAAGAATGGTGAGACGTCTGGGTTTCATTATGAAGAGTATTTTTCCATTTGAGATAGCAATAGCTTCCACAGTTGAAGCAGAAGCAGCATTTTGACGGCGAAACCAACTAAGCAAACAACACGAAGGTGAAAATTGGGTGCATACTCTTTTACAGATTGATGGTGCCATCCTTATGATTTCTTTGAATGTCCGATAGTAGATGGCTTTGTATATTTATTTATAGCAACCGCCTAACTATTTGTAATTCTGTCTTCCCTCTTCCGCTGTCGTTGCAACTTACGCAACTGGTAAACTTGTTGGATGCTCATCAACGTGAAAAGCAAATCAACTGGAAGCCTCATAGGAGAAAATCAAAGGAAAAAAAAAAAAAGAAGAAGAAGAAGAAAATTCCACTTCTGGAAAATGAGTGCCGCGTTTCCACACTTCAGTTGATCTCTTTTCACCATTTTTCTGTCGAAACGTGTCGAAGGAAGTGATAAAAACTCAAGTTAGAGAAGACGCGCATTTGGACGTACAGTGCAGGAAGGGGCAAGGGGCAAGGGAAAAATGAACAAACAAAGAGGCAGACCTAAGACGTTGGAAGATTAGAGAGTTTTCGGCATATTTTTGTCAGTCCGTAGTCGCTCATTTTTGTTAGTTCATGCGTATTCACGTTCGGCATATTTTTGTCAGTCCGTAGTCGCTCATTTTTGTTAGTTCATGCGTATTCACGTGAGACAAGCCGCATAGCCTGGGTTCGCTGGATATAAGACTTGCAGGACTTGTCTAGCTGGATGACTCGAAGGTTGGCACCGGAGCAGTTGGAAACATAGATGGAGGTAACGAAGCAGGGAGGGATATAGTCGGAGACGGAGCACGGGCCACTGGAGTCGATGAGGATGGAGGCTTTTCGGCCAGGATGTAGTGCTCTACCCAGCGTGGCGTCCCCGTTGGCTAATGAGGACATGCTTAGTAGCTGGTTGGCCCTCACGTGGCCCTTTTCCTTACAGAGTAAGCAAAATCAGTTAATGTGTCTTCAAGTTTTTTCCAAATACTAGACCTCAGGGATTAATTTGTCGAAATCGTTATCACAAGGATTGTTTTGTAAAAACGTTATATCCCAGAGACTGTCTGTGCAACTAAGCCAAAACTAAACTAAGCTGTTTTACCCTTTTTAAAAAATTAAAAATTAAAACCCGGTTTGCAGTACCAGTCCCAGCAGGTGTTGGAGTCCCCGCAAACCGGTAAAACCTCCGGATTTGTTAGATTTAGGCCATTGATATCGGTACCGATATAGGCCGAGTGTTTGAAACTCAGTAACTGAATCGGTATTGATAGCGGAAGAATTGAAAATTTTCAATTTCCATAGACAATCCTACTTATCATGAGGAAAGACGCGCGTGCGCTAGAGGAAGAGAAAGGGGCAGGTGGAAACAAAAAAACTCCTGCCACGAATTGAGAGTTGGTCTAAAATTTCCGAAAATGCATGGACGGCACCACAGCACCGAGAGAGGACGCTAGAAACTTAAACAAATGGTGGTGTATGCAAGTTAAAATTAACAAAAATTTGGCCCAGTAAAACAAGTGAAAAGAGATCATTTAAATAAATATTTTATATTTATTATAATAATAATAATAACATAATTTTATAATAAGATAAATTATTTTATAATTATTTTATTAAATTAAAATTTTAAAGTGGGTTTATATTGCCACCGAGACAGATGACAAAACCCTACTGACATTGCAGTGGTTAGTACCCACTCTCTCACTTGAATGTGGAGCATCCGAAATTGATACAACCAGTTTGCATGTGACTCTCTCTTTAACAAATTTTAGGTTTAATTAATCCGTCCGTGATTTGGATTCGACATTTTCTCGATTCACTTAGAATGATTCATTTTTTCTTACGGAAATTTTTACGCTAAGAAATATCTGATTTCGGTTCATTTGTTAACTTGGACCAAACTAGTTCACATAAATAGATAATATAGAGGACACAAATCATTTCACGCCCAATTAAAGGCTGATACGTAGTCAAAACAATTTTTTTAAACATGCCACTTACCTAAAACAATTAAATTAAAGAAAAGTAACATTATTTTTTAAAAATTAATATTTAATGCTAGAAAAAGTAGAAAACCAAAAAAAAAATACAACCATAATTATATAACGCAAAATTTTTAAAAATAAAATTAAAAATTAAAAGAATAGAGAAAAGAAATAAACATATATCCAAAAACCGCAACACCCCAACTAAAATGAAAAAAAAAAAAAGGACAGAAAAAAATATTAAAATTAAAAAATCAAAGGAATAAAATAATTAAATTTGAAATTACGAAAGAAACTTAAAAATTTTGAGAAAAATTAAATATACCTGCAGAAAGGATTTAATAATAGAAAATAGAATATTTTAAAAAAAGAGAGAAATATCGATATCCATAATTGTATATAACTAAATGTTTTTTTTTTTTTATAAGTAAGGAAAACTTTAGTAAGGACCCAAGAACGGTAACAGTACAAAGAGCTATAAAACCTAGCCAAACAAGCTACAAAACAAAGAAATCAAAAAAAATCAGAGAATGGAAAAGCCTAACACAACATTGGCCCAAAAAAAAAGAGAACTCGTCAGCTTGCCCTTCAACCCCTCAATAGACGTAAAGTTGTCTGAAACATCTATCATTTCTCTCCCTCCAAATAATCCACCAAATGCACAAAGAGATCATCTTCCACATACAAAAGAAGGGGGTCAACAAACTTCCTCTTCCAAGCACAACACATTGATCACCCTAGAAGGCATAACCCAACAATAATTCGTAATGCTAAACACATGAGACCAAAGATCCCTGGGACCACACAATGAAGAAGAAGATGATCCACATATTTCCCACTAATCTACAGAGGAAGCACAATCTAGAAAATAAAGTCTCTTCTTCTAAGATTGTTGATGGTCAAAACTACTTCAAGTGTAATTAGACGTAAAGAAATTCCGGCTCCGGGCACCCGCCCATGTTAGAGCATACCGGGTGCGGCACCGTCATGTTCGGTACATCTACAGAGGAAGCACCAATCTAGTAAATAAAGTCCCCTTCTTCTAAGATTGTTGATGGTCAAAACTAGGGCAGTGTACCAGAGCCGAAATTTGAAATTTCGGGTACCGGTATTAGCCGGATGCCTATTAGGCATCCGGTTCCGAACTGCCGGAATTCCGGCAATCCCGGTACCGGGTTCGGAATTTTCATTTGGGCTGATTTTGGGCCCAAAATCTTAAATTTTTTAGGACTTTTAACTTGGACTTATTTTATTATTGCATTTTTTGGGCTTTTTAACTTGGGCTTGTTTTATTATTGCATTTGTTGGGCTTCATTTAATAAGTAAGTTTTTAAATATGGATGTTGGATCCAAAATACCAAATTTATAATTTTAATAGAATGTTGGATCCACTATTTTTTTGATGTAATAATAATTTACATGTTCCAAAATTACAAATTTACAATTCTATAGTTGTTTCAATTGCATTAAATTAATAAATCATATACATACATCAATGAAAGAAGAATGATATAAATAAATTTACAAGTTACACATATACATAAAGTCTACAAATAATACAAATTTACATCATCTAAAAGAAACTACAAATATTACAAATTGAAGAGTTAAATTGATGGAATAAAATGTTGGCCATTTAATCAAAACATCACTATCATATTGTTATGATAGTGTTAGTTTTGTATGGCCTTTTTATTTATGCCCATAATATTTAATGACCAACTACAAAAGATTGGTCATTGACTCACTAGTTACTAAACTAATTTAAATTTCAACCAATGCAGAACATAACACCTAGTTGCTTACTTTCCATTTTCCAAAACAATGAAACATCACAATATCAAAATGATAACTTTACAAAATAATAAAAATTATGAAATATATGCACAACACCATGTCCATCATGAAAAAAAAAAAGAACAAAATAGTTAAAAAAAAGAGTAAAATACAACACACCCCAAAATCCAAGTTACTAATTACCAATCAATCATATTATCTAAAAGATTATAAGTCTAACATTTATTAATCTAATATTATGGGCATTTTCCTTAAAAAAAAAACAATTTCTAATACTTAAATCTAAACTTATACAGTTATACTCTAATACTCGAATTGTATAATTGTATTTTGTAACAATAAAAATGAAAAACAATACCATTATAATTTATACCTCCCTCTAATCGTCTACGTCAAGTGTCTGTGTCACACTATCCATGTTGGAGACCGAGATAATAGACATCAGTTGTGTAGGATTATTAGTCATGTCTGGAAACAAAGAGCATTTAGAAAAAGCACACAACATTCTTAAAAAACATCTAACAATTAAAAAAAACTAAACAACGAAATCATTACTTTTTTCCATATTATAACTTTCTAAATATTATGTTCCGCCACCAATCTCAGGTTCACATTCAGCATCTTCATGAACAGAAGCAGATTGCAACCAATTCTGCGCACATATAAGACCCTCCACTGTTTTAGGAGCTAGAGAGCTTCGAAAAGCATCCAGTACACGTCCTCCTGTGCTGAAGACCGACTCAGATGGCACGGTTGTAATAGGGATGCAAGTACATCTCGAGCAATCCAAGCAAGAATAGGGAACTTAAACTGATTCACTTTCCACCAAGCCAGAATATCAAAATCCTCGACCCTAGGTTGAGGAGGCTCCATTAGATATCTATCCATTTCAGATGTGGTTTCTATAACATCGTCCTCATCCATGAAAGACATATTTTAGTTCCATATGCATTCTTTGTCCAAACAGTAGAACTCCAGCTTCTTGTTGCGTTGTGCCTTGAAGTATTATCATTACCATAAACAATATTTTGGTAAACAATTGTTCCAATGTACCTCTAACCAAATCAGTCATCGCTCGATGCCAATGTCTTAGAGAACAAAAACGCAACCAACCCAACTTTAATTGGGGATCAAGTGCTGATGCCACAAACAGTAGTCTAGTCACATCTTTCAAATTACCCCAATATTTATCGTACTTCGATTGCATCCTCTTCGCCATATCCACCAACGAATCATCCTCACTTTGAGCAAACTCCTTCAATTGGTTGTGAATCAAAGCCAATTGCGTACAAAATAGGTTTGCAGTAACAGTCTTCGAAGCAGATATCTTAGTGTGACATTATAAAACAACTTCAAAAAGTTTATAAAATGCTTCACACGCACCCAATCCTCTTTAGTTGGAGGCCCTAACCCCTTCTTCCCATGCCCGTCATCAGTTAAGAATCCAAAAAACCCAACCTTTCATCGAAGCCAACATATCATTAAAAACATCTTCATACTTCATTGCAGACTCTAACATAATATACGTCGAATTCCATCTCGTAGGTACATCAAGTTGCAAAAATCCATCGGTAGGAAGCGACCTCTTCCTCACACAACTTCTAAAATAATCCAACGTTGAGGGGATGACTTAACATACTTCACACAATTTCTAACCCTAACCACCGAATCATCCCATTCTTTCAAACCGTCTTGCACAATCAAGTTTAAGATATGTGCACAACACCTCATGTGAATAAATTCATGCCCACAAACAACAACCCCCACCCTACCACCAGCAAGTGCCACTTGTCTCCTTTTAAAATGATCTATTGCAACATTATTAGATGATGCATTATCCACTGTGATTGCAAGAACCTTATCAATCCCCCACTCATGCCCACATTCCTCCAATTCTGTCGCAATTGTAATCCCTCTGTGATCCATGACTCTACGAAATCCAAGAATCCTTTTGTGCAACACAAAATTCGAATCAATAAAATGGCCAGTCACAGACATATAGTTCATATTCTGAACCGAAGTCCACGTGTCGGTTGTATAACAAATCCTAGGTCGCGTTCCTAAAATGATATTCATTAACTTATTCTTCTCATCAAGATAAAGACCCATACAATCCTTCATCACTGTGTATCGAGAGGGCATCCTAAATCGGGGCTCAAGTTCATGAATCATATCTTTGAACCCATCCTTGCTCACCACCCTAAATGGCAACTCATCGACGATTATGAATCGAGCGATTGCCCTCCTAACTTTCTTCTCATCATACGTATCTATCTTCATCTCCCCCACGACATCCCCCTTCGCCAATTTTGAAGAAGCATAGTGAGTGAACTTCGATTGAGAGAAGTCCAACTTACTTTGCTTCTGTTGATATGCTAAACAACCCTTCAAGTGAGACCTCATACCGGAGGTCCCTTGACGGGTGTGGTGAACCCCAACCGGGTGATTACAATAGTTACATTTTGCCATTGGCTTCTCTGGATCAGTTATTTTTTCAATCCTTGTGAAGTGATCCCACATGGGAGAGGGTTGAGAAATCTTCCTCCTCTTTGGGAGAGGTGGTGCTGACACATCAACACTATCCCCCCCAAGTTGAGGAGCCGGCTCCTCACCAATAATAGGGGAGGAAGCATCGACTCCTACTTGGAGACGTGGTGTCGGTGAGTCAACCGAAGTAGTAGAAGAAGAAGTAAAGGGATCCATCTGAGAAAACAAAAAGTTTTGAAAAAAAAATCTATTAAATACTCATACTCTAATAAAAGATACTAAAAATTCCATACATATTACATACCAAATCAATAATACTAAAGAGATCAGATGAATATTTATGAGTGCCTTCAGGCCTCTCTCAGTGAATCTCACATTGCTAAGGGTGTGAATAGATGAATATTTACGAGTGCCTGAGCTATCCTAAGAACTTGAAAGCTCACTAATGGACCTCATCCCTCTTCTCTCTTTCTAATAAATATATAGCCAAAAAAGAAAAAAATTATAAACTCTCCACTCTTTTTTCATGTATTAGAATTTGGTTTTAACATGCTTACAAGAAATGCAAGGAAAACTAAATTCATACATTGGCTAACAAATAACAGCAAGCTTTAGCAACAATCTTATTTCTTTGTTCACCACTGTCATCAATACATCAAAGAGCTGCAACTTTAATTTACAAACAAACTAACAACTCACAAATTATTTACAGACTACAGGCTACAGCAAACAAACAACTAACAACTAACAAGTAACAACCAAATCAACTCCAAATCAGTTCATCCTCCTCAATTTCACAACCTAGGTCCTAATATACATTCTAAAATTTTAAATTAAATAATGAACTACTAAATAAGTGAAAAATTAGTGAATTTACCTCAATGGCAGTGCACTAATCAGTAACCACACGACACAACCTTTGTAATAACCTGCAAAGAAATTTTTTTCGTATTAACAGATAATAAAATGAAGAAATGGTTATTGAACAACTGATAAATTATAATGAATAATAATACGAAAATGAAATTGAACAAAAGGAAATAAGAAGCAATGAATCTGTGAATGTTATTGTGATATAGTGAGAGTGAGTGAGTCTGTGAGTGTGATCCGTGAGAGAGAGAGAGAGAGAGAGAGGGTTGATGAGTGATTCGGCTGAGAATGAGAGGGCCGAGGCCGGCGGCCTTCAAACTCGAAGGCGAGTGGAGACGGCGGGACCTGAGAGAGAGAGTTAAGTGAGACTGTGAGAGAGAGCTCGAGAATCAGACAGACAGAGAGAGAGCGCTTAAGAGTTAAGATCCGTCAGCCGTGAGAAGGGAAGGGAGGTCGGAGGGCCGAGAGAGGAGGAGAAACGGGAGACGGAGGTCGGAGAGAGGAGAGGGGCAGGACAGAGGCGACTGGCGAGAAATGGGGGGGGTATGGGGGGGAGCGTGGGTTTTGAAAAACCTAGTCCAAAACGTGCGTTTTGGTCTAGTCCAAAACGCACAGCTTCGGTCTAGAGCAAAACGCACGTTTTGGACTAGGCCAAAACGCACAATTTTGGCCAAGTCCAAAGCTGTGCGTTTTGTATTTTTTTTTTTAAAAAAAAAACGGTACCGACGGAAGTACTGGTACCAGTACCGATATTTCCTAAATACCTATACCGGTTCCAACTCCGATTCCGGCCGGTATACGGTGGCCGGAGCTCGGAACCAGTGCCGGTACCAGAATTTCGGATATCGGCAGATAAAAATCCCACCCCTAGTCAAAACTCACCCATGGGCAGCCTTCCACACGAAAAAGGAGACTCTCATAGGGATGGAGTTCCTCCAAATTTGCCACCACGAAAAAGGAACACTAGGACTTCAAGAAAGTATCCCATACATCGACTTCATAGAGAATTATCCCACCCAACACATCCTATCTTCAACCCCACTCCTTAGGGCCTAGGAATAAAGTAAAGTGAAGAAGGTCGAAAAAATCTCCAACTCCCAATCATTAGCCGCCCTAACAAACTGAATATTCCAAGCCCTCGCTACAGAATTCTCATCCCAATAGTCCGCCATCATAGCATCTTTATCTCTAGTTATGGCAAAGAGAATCGGAAATGCATGTCTCAAAGGTCTTTCCCTACACCAATGGTCACTCCAAAAACGAACTCTACTGACACAACCCACCACAAAACAAATGTTCTCGCTAAAAAGATTTCACCCATTGCTAATGAACCTCCAGAGACTAACTCCATTAGAACCTCACTCTGGAGGGTCCTCCACCCACCCACCACACTCCTATACTTCTCCAAAACAACACTCTTCCACAAACTGTTACGCTTAAATGCAAAGCGCCACAACCACTTCCCAAACAATGCCTTGTTGAAAGTGGACAGCCGCCTAATATCCAACCCTTCATACCTAATAGGGCAGCATTGTTAGATGTATGCCCTCAAAACCAATCATTTTGCATAATTATGAGATAATTATTATTATTGATTAATCACTTGTATATTATATGGGTACATGCAATGACATTTGTCATATTATTGATTGACACAAATTGTAGAAAAGTCAGGCCAATGATTAATGAATCGGAGGCGGGGAGTATGACTTTTTGGATCCTTGTTGACTCACTTTGTTCTAGACCGAGATACATGATAATGTACAAATAGGTCTACACTCGTTGTGCCTCTATAAGATAGAATGATGGACTCCGTCATTGAGGTGGTGACCTTAAGCAGACGAGTGGGTGCAATGTAAGAGTACATGCACTGAACCGGATCAAATATGAATACCTTCTGGAAACGATCACTGATGTAGAGAATGGTATTCAGCACAATTAGCTTATGTTGTCCTTAGACCTGAGAGAGTTATGCAGGTTTGCTTGTTGTGTGCTTGTGCTTTGACTGAATCATTTGGTGATGATCTTCGTAGATCAAATATTCCAGATAAGGTTGGGCCTTGTGCATAGTAAGTGAATTTGTATCATTGCTCAATATGGAATCCACCAGTCTCTTGATGAGGCAGTATATTCATTATGTCTGTATATTGTTGGACTCATATAAAACACTACAGCGAGATTTTGTGAAAAGTGTTTTCACTTTTTACTTATTAATATATGAAGTAAATATTTGCGAAAATGATTTTGGAAAGTTTTTGGAAGTCCAACTAGTTACAGACTGAGAATTAAGAATTATATGAGCTAGGGACTTAATCGGTGATATTATTCCAGTCCTATTAGCTCATGTGGAATATAGTATGGTGGAAGGATAAATAAGCGTATAATTGTTAGCAAAAGGGATTTCACAAAAACAATCTCATTATCTCGGGGGTCAATTGTGATATGTTAATGGACATGATCACAATTTGTAGAAGCCATAAATTCGGATTACAGAATATAAGGGAGTTTACTGAAAAAGAGTTTTTCATGATGATCCTACGGCTGAGATATGAGATTCCTAAAGATCCCACGCTATAGCACAGTTGAGTTCTGAGCCAGCCATTATAAATAGCTCAGAAACTCATTTGAGAAAGAAGGAATTTATTTTCACGAGAATTTATCTTTAGATTTTCTCTCTCTAAAATCTCTCTCTCAAAGCTGTGTGCATGGATCTGAAGGAGGCAGAACGCTTGGGCTGTTTTGATTCAATGATCGTTTCCGCTGCGATCTCTCGATTCCAACAGAACCTCTACAAAATCTTTCAAACCCAATCCATCCCTCTTTACAAGGCTTGCCGATTTTATCCCTAGATACTCATTTCTTTTTCGGCTTACTAGTGAAATCCCCCCCAAAAAAATTTGCACATACCCTAGAAATTTGGGTGATAACAATCTTTGGAACCTTCACAACAGAAAGAAGATAAAGAGGCAAAGACGAAAGCACATGACGCAATAGCTCTAATTTTTTGCCACCAAAAAGCAACTTCCCAAATCTTATCTTGGATATTTTGAACGAGAGGTGTCAACATCTTGGAAGTAAGTCGACCAACATGCAAAAGAACACCCA
The DNA here is from genome assembly GCA_003952965.2 of Morella rubra. Lineage (NCBI taxonomy): Eukaryota > Viridiplantae > Streptophyta > Magnoliopsida > Fagales > Myricaceae > Morella > Morella rubra. Next base: position 24,236,016 of record CM025850.1, on the reverse strand, counting down.
AATAATGACAACTCGACAAGGAAAGCTTTCCATGTTAAACCCAATAGCCCGAGACATAAAAGCACATCGAGAGGTCCCTACCTTAGCTAAAACAAATAATGATGACTTCTCACTACTGACTAATTGACCAGAAACTTTCTCATACATCTCGAAGACCTTCATAAGAGATTTGAAGGCACGAGTGGATCTATTGGAGAAGACAACAATATTATCGGCATACATTAGATGAAAGACAAAATTAACACCACGAGGCAAAGAGAATCCACCAATTCGACCAAATTCAAAATTTCTTTTGAGCAAATGAGATAAGAATTCCTATGCCAAGATAAAAAAGATATGGAGAAAAAGGATCCCCTTGACGAACTCCCTGAGATGGCCTAAAAAATCCCCTAGCCATACCATTCATTAAAATAGAGAAATAAGGGGTTGAAATACATTGCCAAATCAAGTTTGAAAAGGTAGGAGAAAAGCCAAAGTTGCTAACATATCCATCAAATAATTCCAATCAACTCGATTATATGCTTTAGCCATATCAAGTTTAATCAAGATATTAGAGCCAATGACTTTCTTACCAAGGCTTTGAAGCATCTCTTGGGTAATAGAATTTATTAACTAGAATACTAACACTTTTCAAAAAAGCTCCTTGTTCTTTTGAAAGCGATCTAGGTAAGATCTCTGCCAGACGAATAACTTTAGAAAAGACCTTATAAATGATAGAATATAAGCTGATAGGGCAATATTTTAAAAAAACTAGTAAACAACTCTAAATTGTCAAAATTTTTAAGGGATCTTAAATACACTTTTCACCTTGAACTTTGAAGGTTCTGTCACATTGCACCCAAAATTTTAATTTTGAGAAATTTCACCCTTGAACTTTGGTCATCATGCACATTGCACCATTCTATTAACTTTCCAATAAAAAAGGAAAATGGTTCACGTGATTTTTTGAGCTGCGATTTTACATTTATACCCTCAAACAAACTCCCTTACTGAAAATCAAGGCTTTGAATGCAGTTGTTTGGGTAATATAAATATAAAATTGCAGGTTAACTAAAAACTTGTTCAAAAAAAGTAAGTTGACGAAAAATTTGATAGAAAGGTCTCTGCCAGATGATGTAAAAAAGATCTTAGAAAAGAACTTATAAAATGATAGAATATAAGCAGATAGTGCAAGATTTTAAAAAAACTAAATTTAAAGGTGAAAAATGTATAAATTGTCAAAATTTTTAAGAGGATCTACAAAACACTTTTGAAAAAACTTTTGGAAAAGTTATAGAAAACATTGCACCAAACAAAATTATAGGACATTTCAAAGGCTTTGGTCTTAATTTGCAACATTGCAGTAGAGTAACTCTTCCAAGGGAGCAAAAGGTAGTTGGCCAGATCTCTGGATAACTTTAGAAAAGACTTTAAATGATAGAATATAGCTGATAGGGGGTCAAAATTTTAAGGGATCTTAAATAACTTTTCACTTGAATTGAAGGTTTGTCACATTACCCTAATTTTGAGAAATTTCACCCTTGAACTTTGGGCACATTCCATTCACTTTCCTGGTTCAGTGAAGCTAAACAAAATCTGAAAATCATATAAATGGATGAGTTGTTGGGGTTATAAATATAAAATTGCAGGTTAAAAAAAATATGTGCGCCAATTTACTTGTAAGTTGACGAAAAATTTGATAGAAGGGTGCAATGTATACTATGTCAAAAATTGAGTGAAATGTCTCAAAATTTAAAATTCATGGTGCAATGTGCAAGACCCCCTAAAATTTAGGGGTGAAAAATGTATTTATCACTTTTTTGAGTCACTACAAAAATCATGAAAAAATTGTTTTGGAAAAGTTATAGAAAACTGTCCAAAAACCTATAGGACAAGAAAGGCGTATGCTCTTAATTTGAAACAAGTAGAGTCTATCTGGGAGCCCTGAAGGTAGTGGCTTTAGTGGTAGGAAGTTAGTGGGAAACAAAAACCACGCAAGTCTAAGGCTGTGGTTCAACCTTAGCAAGCCCAACTATCATTAATTTGGAGGCCTTACGCATGAGAACATGCCCTATTTACGTGGGTTAGGGCAATGACACCGTTAATGAACTACTTTTTGGCCCCAAAGGGAATAAATTCTTTTCCTCTCTAACCCTCTCTTCTCTCTCTCTCTCTAAAACGCTCTCTGTTTTCCCGAAACCCGCCGACTCTCTACGGCGGAGGGGGGGAGCTCTGGCTCCCTCATCCCCCTTCCTCCTTTTTCGTTTTCCCCTCCTCCCTCCTCCCTCCCCCTCTCCTCCTCTCTGGTTTGCTTGGCCGGTGGACTGTTGGTTTTTTTGCTTTTCTTTGCAGGTGACTTCCAAGTGGTGCACGGTGGTTTCCACGCCTTTTCGACGAGCATGCGCCTGATGGTTGAACTCAGCACGCTGCGATCTACGAAGCCCATCCTCTTTGGCCGACAAAAGGTGGCGCTTGTTGATCCACGCGCTATGCGTGGATCTGACTCGCTAAAGCTCCTGGCCGTGCGTGGCTGCCCCTCCGTCGCCCGCCACCTGCTCTTCTCCTCAGGAATGGCCTCTGTGGCTCCTGCCTTCCCTTTCACGCTGTGGATCTCCTCTGACGATCCACGCGCCACCGCCTTCGATCCCGTTCTGGCCAGAGTCTCCATGGACCTTTTCGTGGCCTATGTTATGCTTTCGCCCATTTGGGCTTGCCTCTCTATTTAAGGCTTGATTAGTTTTACTTGTTTGTTTTTCTACTGTTTGTAATTACAGTTGGAATTGCATGACTAGTTGCTCTAAGGGAGCAAGACCGCCCGTCGTTGAGGTCCTTCAGCGGCAGTTACCACTGCCTTGTGTGGTGGTTTGTTTCTTTCACGGGTTTCCCATGTTTCCTAGGACCCTCGGGTCCTCTCGCTTCGGGTTTTGTGTCCGCCACAACTGAGGACTTTGTGTCCTTTTTTACTGAAGACCTTGTGTCTTCCATTATAGCCACTTTACTGTTGGCCCCTAAACTCGTCACTGGCCCTTTGGGTTCTTTTTCTTGTTTTTCTAGCTTGTAATTTTTGTTTGTGCTTTCTATATATATTATTAGCCGTTTTACCAAAAAAAAGAAAAAAAACGAAGTAGAGTCTATCCCAAAGCGTAGCCACCACAATGTCACAATCACAGCCCTGCATTTTTTGTTTACCTATTTTTCCAATTTTTTTATTTTGGTTTTCTACTTCTTACTATCCCGGAAAGAAAAAAAAAATGGTTACGAGTGCCAATGATCTGTCGAGTTGTTTTTCAATTGGAAGAATTGAAATTTTGACCTTTTCAAGCTTATCCACAAAACAAAAGATAAAAAGAGATTTTGATGTTTTCTTACTTATTAATTCTCTCGAAACCACTGTTGAGCGTCTCTAGAGCGAATATAGACTTCATACAAAATGGCCTGAACTTTTGATCAGCTCTGCTCTTAAATATTGCCTACAAAGAGATGTTTTATTCATATAAGTACTCCTATAAGGAAGATATAATAAATACTTTATTACGTTCATGTTCATGTTCGATCTAGAAGTCCATCTATCCAATTGTAATTTGTAGCGTACGCATATTGATTAGTACTTTGACACCCTTATGTGCAGCCCCTTAGGTGCTTCAACTCTGGGGAATTTTAAAAACTCTACTTCTTCGACTTGCTCCCATCTGCAAACAGGATACTTGCTTTAGCAAAACTTTCACTTTGTCCGAACAAAACAGCAAGGAAAAACAGTATATATGTTGAGGCGTATAAGATGCCAGAGATATCTATTAAGCAGTAGAGGAATGCAGCAAAACTGTATCTAGTGACAAAATAGTGAAGGAATGAAGAGACTAGAAACATGCCAAATTCCTTTCCAGGACACTGCCTGGGTCCTCCTCCAAATAAGAAGCAGAAGTTGTGAGACTCCAAGCTCTTGTCAGCCTACATCCAATTCCATTCACAAGGATGAAGACAATATGCAAAACAGACGAAGCTTTGTTTCATAAAGGTTAGGAAAAATACATTTTGCAATCTAAGAATGCCACGATTTTTGGAGTATGCACCTTAAACTATCGAACTTGACACTTTGCACTCCAACATAAGATTGTGGCACGTGGCTTATTTGGAATCATTTTAAACTGTGTATGGGATGCACAGTGTAAGTTTATTGGTAGTTTCGAGTGCATATTACAAAAAGTATGGTAGTTTAAAGGTGCCAAATACAATTTTCCAAAAAAAATTTTAGTTGGACTAACTTACTCACCAGCCATCTCCAAGGATTGAATTTGAAAGGCTCGGGATAGTGGAGAGGATCATAGTTGATATTCGTTGTGGAAACATATATTCTCCATCCCTTTGGAATGATGAATCCTGCAAACGCATGTACTTGAAATGTTACAAATTCACCTATTAAGATTGTAATCCCTCATCCAATGTAGTAGAGCTTTGCCATATGACCACACCGAAATGGCAATGGTTCTATTTATCATATAAGGGTTTGTTGAAACATACCATTTAATTCTACATCTTTTACTGTCTTCCTCAATACCCCATTAACAATGCTGGCCAACCTCGAGGCTTCAAGGATCACCTATACATATATATCATGAAGAGAAAGATATAATCTGAAGAGTATTTGGAACTTTATATATCTTCCATATTAGACTTATATGTCATTTGGGCGCTTTCAAATTACTTTAATTGACAATGTGCCTTCCAAAACTACCATTCTCTGCAACTTAAAGCTTACCGCATTACTATTAAACAGAAATAGTCGAAGTTGTTTTTGAAATTCATTATAGAAGTTCGAGTTTTTGAAATTCATTATTATTTCTTCTTAGTTTTCATTTATGTGTAATTTGGGGTATTACTATCTCCCTCCAAAAACTCTCAAGTCTTAATAATCTTATTAAGGCCCGTCAAACCCACTTATTCATCAATATCTGATTAATTTGATAACCTTTAATGTAATTTACTAAGGAATTATAATTTGCGGCACTGTACTTTTAAAAAATTATTTAAGGTTTTTTTCTTTTTAGCTCCTTTGAATCATTTAAAGACTAGTTCACTTGTAAAGACCCAAAATAAAGATTTGACTTGTGTACCATTTATGGTTTATTCTTTTCTCTTGCTCAGTATACGTAGTACTCCAGTTGAAGTATTGCATGTAACTTTTTTCTATAGGTTAGATCCGGTATATTATGTAAGAGTATAGTGTAATTTTCTGTTTATTTTTCCCCCATTTTTAATCACTGACGGGGAGACTAGTACTTTTTTTCTACTAATTAAAAAATAAATAGAACCACGTAATGTACTTATTTGAAATTTTGATCCGCGCTCACCGCACGAGTGAAACGCATAGAGTTGAAGTCATTCCAGTCAATCGGCTCCTCTGGCCTTTTTCTTTCTCGTAGTGCTAAATGTTCTTCCTGAAGAAGTTGAGCCAAAGAAAGAGTTATGAACACCACAAACATAAAAAAGATTGGAACATGCATGATCTGTTGAGCTCTAACTCACTCGAAGTTCTTCAAGAATTTTGGGATGATCATGGAGATACTTCAGGGTCATCATTGAAGTAGTGGAGACTGTTTCATAACCTGAATGCAACAATGTAAATACTTGGTCAAATATCTGCTCTTCGTTTAGGTGAAATTTTGTCCTTCCGTTTCCAAGAAGCTCAGCAAGTATGTTATCCTGAACTGTCGAAGAAGCTCTCCTCTCTGCCACAATTTGCTTCAGGATTCTGATGATTATCTTCCTTCCCTTCATTAGAAATCAACTTAAATAAGTAAAGATCTACCAGATAAAGATGTGACAGGAATTAGCTGAGTTAATTTCAGTAATTAAATACCCGTAACCCCTTGTAATAACTTGTGCCTGGAAAGTTGATAGGTAGTGTAAGTGTTCCTGCTGAGATGTTAAGAAACTCTTGCTGAAAATTTCGATAAATCGGATCAGATGGATCTTGGATTATCTGCCTCAAGGTCATGGAGAATGCCATCTGCACAGAAAAATGCAGAAAGCATGAAGAAAAACCAGCTTCTTTTTTGGTTTTCCCGAGTCCTTTTTCAATGCATGGCAGTGGTTAGAACCGATGCACCTAATTACTTTGAACTTTTTTCAGATATAATAATGAGTACGCTACATGTACCTCGGTGGTCTTTTCCTGAATGTCAATAATTTTGCCATCCCAGTTGTCGATAAAACATCTCATGCACTTATCAATTTCTGGAAAAGCTGATCTTTAATTGCTGCATGACCAATAAGCGACAGCAATGAGCCTCTAATTAATTTGTGAGTAGAACCATAAACACCAGAGATATTGGTTTTCCCCATTACATCCACCATGGACTGTGGGTAGCCAGGAACAATTCCTTTTCCTTCATTCAAAAGGATATATCTGATAAGCTGTGGATCAGTGACCACGATGGTAGGACAACATAAAACGTGGGACTTGAATACACTTCCAGAGTTCGGTTAATATGCTGAGGGGTAATGTGCTGAGCAGTGCTAAGCCACGGTGGAGATCAAATCTTCACAATCTGACGGTTCAGAATATGCCACGTCAATTAAAAGAAATGACCCGCGCCTAACCCGTCTACCCATATTTTCTGACCCGTTTCAATTGTGACCCGCGATTTCTTTTCTCATCGTCGCTCAGAATTTGAAATCGCAGCTCCCATATCTCCCAACGGTAGAGATGATTGTTTTTGCAGCGTGTAGAATTTGTGTTTGTGTTGTTCAATATTGGTTGTTATTGACAGATCAATTCAAAGTCAGATTATTGGTCCTCCTCATCCCGTTTCATTATCGCCAACCCCAGGCAGAGTACATTAACAAGAAGTTCAACCTAGCTACAAACTTTTTGCTGCAGAGAATACAAGAGCTAGCAGAGAAGCTTGAAACTTTTACAAACGTACGGCTTCTACTTGTACAAGAAAGATCAGCTAGTGCTTTAGCCCAACGAAGCCTCGCTTTTCTTTCGCGTTGTAGTGTTCTTCAACAAGTATCCCAGCATATCTTATGGCTGCCTCAAAGAAATGAAAGAAAGTAGAAGTGGCCATTAGAGCTGATATTAATTCCGACGAAATGCTGCAGGTAGTCGGTTCTGAGGTTAGCTGAAAAATGCAACTAATAGTGATCAGAACTTGATAAACTTTTTTGTTGGGTTATTGTATATGTCTCGGAATCCGGCTGGTTTGTAATCAATTTTCCACCAATCTGTGGCATACTTGCATTTGTAGTCGTTTTCTGATCAAGCAATCAAGATTTGACAAAGAAAATCAATTTTCTTAATTAGATTCTTACCGGCCTTGTATTGACAGGTATGGAAGTGTAGAGTTCGGTTAATATGCTGAGCGGTAATGTGCTGAGCAGTACTGAGCCATGGTAGAGATTAAATCTTCACAATCCGACTGTCCAGAATTCGCTACGTCAATTAAAAGAAAATTACCCTCGCCTGACCCGACTACCCATATCTCCCGACCCGTTTCAATTGTGACCCGCGATTTCTTTTCCCATTGTGCTGCTCCCAACGGTAGAGATGATTGTTTTTCCCAGCTCTATATGGCCAGAACCCACTATACACTTTTTGCTGCTTGAAGCCTTTTAGAACTTGTACAAGAAAGATCAGCTATCGAAAGGCAAGCAGATACTTACAAATAGCTAAGACTTGTTGCTGACTTGCAAGAAAAGTAGAACTTTAGCTGGTATTCTATGCCAAAAAGGAACCCAATAACTTATGAATGAACTTAGAACAGATTCCAAAATATTGAGAGAAAAAAAGATCAGAAGCCAAGAGGGCTGTGAAAACAATCATCTCCACTTACTCAGGACACAGATCAGCAAACCAGAGGTGGAAGAGTTGAAAGAAAGGCCCGCAAACTCCTCTCACCCATTAGGCTTCCTGGAGAGAGCAGCTATTGTTTAGAGTGATTGCCCTTAAATCTTCGGGTGAGCGAGCTACGATTTCAGGGAGAGATTGAAGGGAGCTGCGATTTCAAATTCTGAGCGACAATGGGAAAAGAAATCGCGGGTCACAATTGAAACGGGTCGGGAGATATGGGTAGTCGGGTCAGGCGAGGGTAATTTTCTTTTAATTGACGTAGCGAATTCTGGACAGTCGGATTGTGAAGATTTAATCTCTACCATGGCTCAGTACTGCTCAGCACATTACCGCTCAGCATATTAACCGAACTCTACACTTCCATACCTGTCAATACAAGGCCGGTAAGAATCTAATTAAGAAAATTGATTTTCTTTGTCAAATCTTGATTGCTTGATCAGAAAACGACTACAAATGCAAGTATGCCACAGATTGGTGGAAAATTGATTACAAACCAGCCGGATTCCGAGACATATACAATAACCCAACAAAAAAGTTTATCAAGTTCTGATCACTATTAGTTGCATTTTTCAGCTAACCTCAGAACCGACTACCTGCAGCATTTCGTCGGAATTAATATCAGCTCTAATGGCCACTTCTACTTTCTTTCATTTCTTTGTTTCTCTTTCTGATCATAGTTGTTTACAAATTGTTTCTAAAACCATATTGATATAAGAGTAGAGATTCTAACAAGCCTCACGTTCTATTTCAATTAAATATTAGATCGATTCAGTACTTCTTCCCGATAACTTAAACTTTTCCGAAAAAATGAATTAATTATATTTTATAAAAAAGACAAATTTTGCTAGCTTGTGGTACTAGATGATACTTAACTTTTGTGAAGGTCTAGAAAAAGAAATGATCTCCATATTTATTGGAGAGATGTGAATTAATGTCATAAAAAACAGGCCGTCTAGAGAAAGAAAAGAAAGCATGCTGAAAGAATCCGCTATGGAAACCTTACTTTGCTCTCCGGTCCTTGAGGTAATCTAGTCAATATCTAAGGAACTGCGAATTCTCACCAAAAAAGGGCCACCCCATTGTTCCCGGTGGCAAGAATTTCCCTCTGTATCTGATCTCATTCCATTTTGACAGAACGTAGTAGACACAGACCAAGCACAAAGCCAGCCCATAGAATCCTAAGAATGTCATCGATGGACGAGCCAACAATCAGGCTTCAGGCAGTCAGATCGGTTCGACTTGTATTGTTCTCTGAACCTACTACGTACGTACGAGGTCCCAGAGAGGATTGAAGGGAAATAAATGCATGCATGTGTGAATTACCAACGACATTATGGCATATATGGGATTCCTGAGATAGAAATTGTCAAATTCAACCATAAAACTAGGCATTGTTACAGTGGATAGAAACCCAGTATTGACGGCGAGGAGAAGAGTATTGGATTATCCTTTCTAGAGCCAAGGACTTGATCAACTGGCGGCCTCTTCACCAACCACTTCTTGCCTAATTGATATTGTTGACCCCCATAATTTAGGATCTACGATGATGTAATTAAAGAAAAGGAGTACATATATAAGTTTTCTTAGGTGAATTCTATATTCAGGGACAGATTAATTATGCTTAATTAGTTCTCTGATCAATCTCTTTTACTTTTTACATTTTGGCCCCTACCCCAAATTACGTTTAATGAAATTGGCCCCTTAATTTCCCCGAATTTCTAATCCCAGCCGCAACATATTTGATATTGCATGCTGGTTGAGTTAGTACTTCTGCTCGGTGTATGGGCATTGGAGTTAAGAAGGCACAGAAACCCTTATATATCCAAATAAATTAAGGATCATAGATAATATCCTAATGATAGACCCTATATTTTTTCCTTACACCTTTGTAATTAGGTTTTCATGTAAAGTTCAATTCTTAAAACAGATGTATGGACGTTTCTATATATTGTCTAAAATTAGCAATCACTACGCTTGGGGGTTTTTCCTTTTCTTCATTGTATGGAAATTAGAAATAGATAAAGATGAAAAGTTTTTGCCAGAATGTTTTCGATTGACATTTTTTATGCTTTGTAAAAATGGCGAGGGATGATCAAAAGTTAGTTGGATAGAGTTTTGAGAGTTTTTTTTTTTTTTTGGTTTTATATAAGGGAATTTTTTCTTTTCTTTTTTGTCAAAAGGATAAATACATTTTTCACCCCTCAACTTTAAAAGTTCTGGCACATTGCACTTTAAATTTTAAATTTTGAGAAATTTCACCCTTAGACTTTTGTCATCGTACAAATTAACTGCAAATACCTTTCTGTCAAATTTCCTGTCAATTCGGATGAAAATGGCGCACGTGATTTTTTGGCCTATGATTTTACATATATACCCTAACGAAAACCCCCTTCTACAAAATTCGGACAAGTTTGGGAGTATAAATATAAAATCACATACCAAAAAATTTCATGCTGGTCACGTTTGCAATTTTTTATCCAAGTTGACAAAAAATTTGACAAAAATGTGCAATGTATAAGATGTAAAAATTTCAAGGGTGAAATGTCTCAAAATTTAAAATTTGGACTGCAATGCGCCACACCCCGACCTAAAATTTGGGCTGCACGTGCAAATGTTAGAGTGTATGCTGAGTGCCTTACCTCTTATTAATTATTCGGTGTTGGGTCCGCCAAATTTAAACTTTCCAGCAAACCTGACTTGGCCCACTTGTTTGTGTTCCCCAGTGTTGTCCACATGCATGGACCATGTTCATTCGGCCTGCACGTGAGGGGGAGTGTTAGAGTCTCACATTGATTAGGGACCATTTAATCTTGTGCTTCATATACCTATTGGACCACCTCTTCCCATTACAAATTGGTTTGGGATGAAACTTGACAGTGTACTAGTTAGTCTTCAATTGGTAAGATTAAAATTTTCTTCTTGTTCTATTTTTTTCCCTTTTTCAATCTTTGACGGTAGAGCTTTTTCCTACTAATTAAAAAATTAATAGAAGCACCTAATGTGTTGAAATTTTGATCCGCGCTCACCTCATGACGAGTGAAACGCATGGAGTACTTGTAGTCATTCCAGTCACCGGCTCTTCCGGCCTTTTTTCTTTCTCACAGTGCTGAATATTCTTCCTGAAGGAGTTTAGCCAAAGAACAAGTTATGAACACCACAAAGATAAAAAGATTGGAACATAACCTCTGTAAACTCTAACTCACTCGAAGTTCTTCAAGAATTTTGGGATGATCATGGAGATACTTGAGGGCCATCACTGAAGTATCATTGGAGACTGTTTCAAAACCTGAATGCAACATTGTAAATACTTGGTCAAGTATCTAGCTCGTCGTTTAGGTGAAATTTTGTCCTTCCGTTTCCAAGATGCTCGGCAAGTATGTCATCCTGAGCTGTCGGAGAAGCTCTCCTCTCTGCCACAATTTGCTCCAAATTGTTTCTGAAACCCCTTGTAATAACTTGTGCCTGGAGGCTGCAAAGTTGATTGGCAATATAAGTGTTCCTGCTGATATGTACAAGAAACTCCTTCTGAAAAATGTGATTAATCTGATCTGATGGATCTCGGATTATCTTCCTCAAGGTCATAGAGAATTCCATCTGCCCAGAAAAATGCAGAAAGCATGAAGAAACCAGCTTGTGTTTTGGTTTTCCTGAGTCCTTTTTCAATGCTAGCAGCGGTTATAAACTATGCTCCTTACTTTGAACTTTTTCCAGAGCTTATGATCAGTGCTACATGAACCTCGGTGGTCTTTTCCTGAATGTCAATGGCAGGACAACCTAAAACGGGGGGGACTTGAATACACTTCCATACCTGTCAATACACGAGTAAGAATGTAAGAAAGGTTATTTTTTTTGTCAAATCTTGATTGCTTGAGAAAATGACTAAGAGTGCAAGTATGCGGGCGACAGATCATAGGAGGAAAAGTGATTCCGAACAGAAAGTTTGTCAAGTTCTGATCACTATTAGCTGCATTTTTAGCTAATCTCAGAGCCGACTACCTGCAGGCCGGTTCATCAGAATAAGTTCTAATGGCCACTTGTACTTTCTTTCATTTCTTAATTTGTTTCTCTCTCTCTCAGTTGGGGACAAATTGTTTCTGAAACCATATTGGTATAACATGAGTAGAGATCCTGACTTTGAACTCTATAAACTTCACCCTCTATTTCCATTAAATATTCTATATATATATTGGGCTAATAATTAAGGAAGAGAGAGAAAAACACGTGATGGAACGTGTAAAAAATACAAATTAAATAATTAAATCCACTCTTCTTTGAGAAACTGCGAAGTCTCACCAACAAATGGCCACCCCATTGTTCCTGGTGGCAAGAACTTCCCTCTGTATCTGATCTCATTCCATTTTGACAGAACAAAAGTAGCTATAGAAGCACAAAGCCAGCCCATAGAATACTAAGAATGTCATCGATGGACCCAACAATCAGGCTTTTGTCAGTCAGAGGTTTGTGTATGGTTCTCTGAACATCTACTACGAGGTCCCAGAAAGGATTGCAGGGAAATCGCCAATCGGGGGCAACTATATATATATATATATGTATATGCATGCATGTGTGAGAAAATTGTGAAATTCAACCATAAAATTACTAGTCATTGAATTGATCATGAACTGGCCTCTTCGCCAACCACTTCTTACCTAATTTATATTGTTGACCCCCCTAATTGAGGATCTACGATGATTTAATTAAAAAAAATTAAGGATGAAGTTAGTTTGCTTAACTGAATTCTACTTTCAAGGATAGCTCAAACCTATAGGCTAAAATTTGGTTATTATAACAACCTATATGCTATATTATAAGTAAGTTTGCTTAAAATGCAGCTAATTAGTCATAACTTCATAAACTAATTTCTGCTGTCTGTATTGTGTAGCTCGAACTTGCTTTGATATTATTTTGTTTTCAGAGTCCTGTCTCGTTTTTTTATGTACCATAGTATTCCTCTACTATAAGTGAGGGTAACTTAATTGTTGAGAGATAAACATTTGGAGAGTCTCTTAGTTAGCTTATAATATAGCATATAATTATGGATACCACTCAACCTAAAAAATTTAGCCTATAGATTTGGGCCAAACCATGTTATAATAGGCTAAAATTATGTAATTATAGGTTTGTGTATATGGCTCTCCGAACATATCTACTGCGAGGTCCCAGAGAGAATTGCAATGAAATGGCCAATCGGGGAACTATTTATGCGTGTGTGCCCCAACGACATTATGGAATACCTGACATAAAAATGGTCGTTGTTACAGTAGTTAGAAACCAAGTAGAAGGAGGGAAAAGGGTACTGGATTATCCTTTTGTAGAGCCAATGACTTGATCAACCGTGGCGGCCTCTTAACCAACCACTACCTCTTAATTATGAGAGAAGAAGGAGCCTCATTTCTTGATAATGATCCGATATATGGTTTCTAATTAATATTGTTGACCTGATCTGTACGGATATGTAATTAAGGAAAAGGATTATGATCCGATATATCTAATCTCTTTTTTATTTTCCTTTTTTCTAAACAGGTGTTCAGATCAATTTATGCACATCTTGATTAATTTTGGAATCCATACAGTTCTCTTGTTCCACACAAATCGGACAATTACCATGCCAAAAATATTGAAGGTGGCCTGAAAGAGGATTTCAATCTCTTTTGCTTACCAAAAAATAAAGGAACATTGGGACCTACGATCCAATGGAACTCAGATACTGTGTTCCTTACTTAATTCCTTCCGTGAAGTGAACAGCCAATTAGGCATGTGGATCCCTAGAGAAGGGAATTTCATGGCCCATTATTTGTGGATAATTCGTGTGTAACCAATAGACATTGTGGCTGTATTAATTTAGACTCTATCCCAAGTGATTCATGTTCGTGACAATGGTTGATTGACTAGCAATAAAATGTTCCGATATTGTCCAAAAAAAATAAAAATAAAAAAGCATGATGACTCCGCTTGGGCCTAGTATTGCTTCGTGTCCGTCACTTTTTGGCTCATTTTAATAGTAAAATTTTAGGAAATTAGCATTTTAGTCTCTAAGTTTTACACTTTTTAACACTTTGATCCTTGGGTTTTAAAACTCTAAAAAAAACCCCTTGAACTTCCCTCTTTTGACAAATAAGTCCTTCCGTTAGGGTTCTGTGTGTTCTCTTAACGGCAGAACCACGTCAGCTGCCAAGTAAGCAACCCTTCAAATGACATCATCCAACGCTTTCTATCTTCCAAACCAAATGACGTCGTTTTGCTTAAGTTTGATGCTCATCGTTTTGAGCCATCACGATGCACACTGTCGTTTTGCTTGATGCACACCATTTTGAGCTATTCACAAAACGTTCTCATGTTCGAATATGAGAGAAGCCCCCTTTTCGTATGAACCCTAAACCAATCAGCCCAATTTGTTAAACTTGAAATCCCACCCTTCTCAACGAATCTGGATGACCAAGCTTCAGAGGAGGTTTAAGAAATCCTGGTGTGAAGATTTTAGGCGACCAAGCTATAGAGGGGTTTGACCGCACTTGAACTATGTCTGAGAAAAGGTAAAACTTTTTTTTTTCGTTGAATCGACATTACCGATACCCAGTATTCCCTCATCGAGTGGGTTATAATGTTTTGAAATGCATTGAGTTCTCTACTTGAGGACTAGGATTTTTGTTGTTGTTGTTTAATTTTCCAGTTTAAAAATTTATGTTTGAATCTTGCAATTTAACTTTCTGATTAGATAGTTGGTGTTAGTTATTCTTTGATTTGAATTCACTTCTCCGATGTATAAAATGAGGATTTCATGAATAAGATGGCAGAGAAATTATTGGAGTTTACAGATACAGAATCCTGACGGATGGACTTATTTGTCAAAAGAGAGAAGTTCAAGGGCTTTTTTTTTTTTTTTTTTTTAGTTTTAAAACCTAAGGATCAAAGTGGTAAAATATGTAAAGCCTAAGGACTAAAATGCCAATTTTTCTGCTTAACTAGGTAGCTAACATGTTTCTGCTATTAAGAGAACACACGGAATCCTAACGGAAGAACTTATTTGTCAAAAGAAGGAAGTTCAAGAACTTTTTGTTTGGAGTTTTAAAACCCAAGGATCATGCTAAAATGTGTAAAACTTAGGGACTAAAATTTCAATTATTCTCAAATCTTAAAAGAGGGGCAGGTTGAGAAATTTTGATAGTTGTGACAAACTAATTTATACCAAGAAAGTGATATTAATTACATATCTTCGGACACTATATTGATGTTTGCCCAAAAATTGAAAATTATAGGATTACCCTGTGGCTCGAAAGAAAAGGCTAAGTATGGGTTAGTCCAAAATTCAGAAGATTTTTTTTGTTCTTTAAGCAAAAACACTGATTTTTTATATATATATATATTTTGCCCCCTTCTCCAAAATGCATTTTAATGAAATTGCGCCTCTTCCCCATATTTCTAAACCTAGCTTCATTCCTGTCCCTAATAGTTGAGCTACTACTAGTTCATAGCTGACTACACAAATGATTTAACATCGGCACTCCATGCTGATAAACAACGGTCTCCCAGCACCACACTAGCAAGGGAGTCTACAAGTAATGTTTTTCAACTAGCTTGGCATTCATTCCACCCCGTAATTTCAAATGAAAGGAAGCTTAACTACCCAAAAACAAAAATTGAAGGAAGCTGTCCATAAGCTCTCGCCATGGATACAGCACAAATTTTCATTATCTAAGTATAAAAGGATATTGTGATAATTACAAATTTATAAAAACGTGGACCATTCAACAATTATTGTATGCAAACATATAGTAACATTTTGGATCTCAATTTTGTTTACTTTACACCCTTAGATTATGAGATCAATGTCACTTTCGAGTCCAAATTATCAAATTAATTATGTTAAACCTTTTAATTATCAAAATTTATCATTGTGCATCTTCAAAAAAAAAAGTTCGAGCAAACTACATATGTGCATATATAAGTCATGTGGGGCGATTTTTGATGTTGAAATTTTTTTGAAATTGCAGGTCAATAAATTTCAGTAGTTGGAGATGTTATTAAATTTTAATAACTACGAAGAAATTTTCAAAGCAACATTTGAAGTTTCCTCAATTTTATTTGTATACATAATCTCCTCGTAAGTTTTTTTCTAGATGGGCCTAAAATGGTTTATATACCTATTTAGTCCCTAAATTTTGACCTATTTTAATAAATAGTCCTTAAGTTTTCAAATTTATTATAAAGGTCTTTGAATTTGCAATTGTTATCAAAAAAGTCCTTTCATTGAACTTTTATGTATAAAGTTAACGGTTCACATGTTAATTCTAATATACATATCAACCAAAACAAAAATATGTGATTTATAATTTTTTAGAGTTTTTTTCATAATTTTTTTTTTATTTTTTAAAAGAAAATATAAAGTAAATTATTTTAGTTATTTTAAAAAATTATAAGTCGAATTATTTTAGTTTTGGATTACATGTGTAAATTTATGATTAGAACTAACGTGTGAATTATTAATTTTAAGAATGAAATTTTAAAATAAAAATTTATTTAACAAAAATTACAAATTTAGCGACTTCTGTGATCAAGTTAAAAATAGAAGAATAATTTATTATTATAAAAGGTCAAAACCTTGAGATAAAATGAGTACCAAACAAAAAAAATTTCCAGGCGATTGTTCCTATGCTACTGAACCCCAATGGTGGGAAAGCGGTGCCAGAGTCATTGCATTTTGCCTGGGTGGCTCTTTCTATATTAGTTACAAATTACGTGGACATTTTAGGAGTGATTTTGGCTTTTGGAGTTGAAACTACCAAACCAACAACCAACAAAAACGGCTGTCTTCTTCGAATTTCAGACGGAGAAACCGAAGCTCCAGTGGCCACTCTCCTCTACCTCTAATTAAGAATGAAGACGAGCAGAGCCTTGACACACAAGCAAACACACTCAGATCTCTCTCTTCCCGAGTCCTCTTTCTGAAATAACGGAGCTATTGAGTTCAACAGAAATGGGGAAAATGATACAGCAATCGATTTCGAACCCTTGTCCAGTCTCAGCACCATTTCGAAGACTCCCACATCCCAGAATCTCGCCTCCCAGTATTTTTTTTCACAATCATTTGCCTCGTGGTTATGGGAGAATGAGAGTCCGCTGTAATGCCGTGGATTCGTCGAATATCGACACGAAACCACTGCAGTCGCCGTCGGATTCCTCGGCGGAGAAAAGTAGTGGCCCCTACCCGGGAGGAATAGGGCCCTACACCGGAAGAGACCCGAATGTGAAGAAGCCGGAGTGGTTGAGGCAGAGAGCGCCTCAGGGAGAGAGGTATGAGCAGGTGAAGGACTCCCTTTCCCGCTTGAATCTCAACACGGTCTGCGAAGAAGCTCAATGTCCTAACATTGGGGAGTGTTGGAACGGAGGGGGTGATGGTGTTGCAACTGCCACGATCATGGTTCTTGGGGATACTTGCACCCGTGGCTGTAGATTTTGTGCCGTCAAAACCAGCAGAAACCCTGCACCTCCCGATCCATTGGAGCCACAAAACACTGCCAACGCAATTGCAAGTTGGGGGTATGTGTAATTTATCGGGTTTGCAACGATGAGAGTTTTGCAATTCATATTCGTTGAACTACTGTGATTTCTTTCGTGTAGATTTGTGGCTTCCTAAACACTCTATCCCCGTATTTGAATTCGATTTTGATTAGAAGGAAACTCAAACAGTAACTTTTATCGCCATTCAGTGCAACTTAATATGAAATGGCTGGAGAACAGCTTCGATTAAATTTTGCAATCCATTGTAAATCTTTGGAACAAGGACATAATAATACGATCCGGTAGTTCTAAAATAGTAAGACATTGAGATTCATCATACATTGATAAACTTCAACGTTTATGGACGTTGTTAAATTGGTGTCTTCTCTGTTGCACTGGTTTTATGATGCATATTCTGTCGTGTGCATCTTAAATGCCACTTACGTAATTGGTTTTTTCTTTTGAATTTTTGTAGTGTGGACTATATTGTTCTAACAAGTGTAGATCGTGATGATCTACCGGATGGTGGAAGTGGGCATTTTGCTCAGACTGTCAAAGCTATGAAGGTATGTAAATCTGGCCAGCTATCATCTGGAGGTGCCTTCTCCTTGCTTAGTTTTGATTTGTATATTATTAAAAGAGTGGTGAAATACAAATAGGGTTTGATTGGATGCTATATGCCTCCTTTTGCAGGAACTAAAGCCTGAGATCATGGTTGAGTGTTTAACTTCTGATTTTCGGGGCGACTTGAAGGCTGTAGAGACTCTTGTACACTCAGGATTGGATGTTTTTGCCCATAACATTGAGACTGTCAAACGGCTCCAGCGAATTGTCAGAGATCCTAGGGCTGGGTGAGTTGCAGTACCTGCCATCTGTGTTCTAAGTTTCACTGAATGGTTGTTGGTTGTTTGTTATGCATTTGTGGATAAAGCACAGTTTGCTACTGTCTACTGAGCGATGAATGCATCTTCTGGATTGAGATATTGCATAGCGTCAAGATCTGTCAAGAGGTTATCCTTAAACTGTATTAACTTTCAAATGGCTCCCCAAATCATGACTCAGATTATTCTACCGGGGATCTACCAATTGCTATGTCCACATTCTTTCTGTCCACATCATTATGGCTATAATAGCAGACCTTAACTAAGGAAATGATCTGTTTATTTCGGCCTATTTGATCTCCCCTTTCCTTAGATTTGCCAAGGGAGAACCCTCCAACTGATTGTTTTCTTGTTTCTAGATGTCTAGAATAGTTGGTCACAGAGGGATTAAAAGTGCATCTAAGATATTCCTCCAACCAGTGGCTGGGCTTTGTGCATTCTAAATGTGAATTCCTTTCCAGATATTAGTACCTAATCCTTTTCCCCCTGTGGTTTGTTTGGGTTCTGATTCATCTTCAAGAAGGTCAGTTCCATGGAAAATGGATTTGGAGATTTAGGTGGAGAAGTGGGACTATCCTGCATGCAGATTTGGTCATTGTGATACACACCAATGTGACCAATGGTTTTGTTTCTTTTCTCCCCTCTTTTCCAAAAGGTTTTCTTCCTACAAGAGTTTGCAACTTTCAAGTATGTTTGCCAAAATTACATACTTCAGGCTTTTTGGTGGTGGCTAGAGGGCATCTGTGTAAGTTTGAAAACCTAGATGCGCTTTTAACTCACTATGCTCCGAATCATCCAATAATTGATGAGCTACCAGATGTATGTAAGAACTTCAATATGCATCTTTGGCCTAGTCTGTTGATTTCAGAATGTATAACTGGACGCAGTCTAGGGGTTGGGGTTGAAGGCTCAGCAGCGTACGCCTTATATCATTTGTTGCAGTAATTTGGCATTTTCATCTTGAATATATGATTTCTGATTCTGTATATGTGTCTTTTATGATCATCCTTCTATCTAGGTATGAACAGAGCTTGTCAGTTCTAAAGCATGCAAAAGTCAGTAAGGAGGGCATGATAACAAAATCTTCTATAATGTTGGGCCTTGGAGAATCTGATGATGAGTTGAAAGAAACCATGGCTGATTTAAGGGCTATCGGTGTTGATATTTTGACACTGGGACAGTATTTACAGGTTAGTTAATATGAATCAGTACCTTTGAGTAAATTTTACCAATATCCCTAGAGGTTTTACAAAATGTCCTGGCCTTAGTCCCATTTTCAAATGACAATGGCTTCTGATATTCCCATGCTTGTGTTATCATATTTCTGATGTTTCTGATCATATACGAGTCAGGTCATTAGCCCTTATCCGAGGTCACTTTGGACAGAAAGTGATTAATGCATTAGGCCAAACACGGAAATATTAGACTTCAGGGACATGTTGAATGGAAAATCATTTTAACTTAAGTTCCTCCCCAAGTTTGTGCGCGTAATTTTGGAAAAGCATAAACTTCTTTGCTAAGTGACCAATTGTTCCAAAAATTTGAGTGATCGAAAGAGGAAACTTTAATAATCTAATTATACTCTGATATTTACCCTCACTTCTGGAACATAATCCCCTCCCACAGTGTAATAAGTGGATCCAACATGTAGAATATTTAAACAGACAGTAGATGGGGGTTAAAAAGTGGAATCAAGATCAAACTCAAGACCCTCTCTTTGATACCATGTAAATCTACCACTTGTCCCAAAAGCTTAACTAGTAGGAAGTTTTGTATTTGCCTAATAAATTTACTTTCTGATATTCTTTGATACTTACAGATTGTCATAATCTGCACTATTGTAGCTCTCATTAGTTCTGGTGTTGCAAAAGTAGACGAAGTAGAAGTATTGGTTGCCCCAGTTTGTGTTAAAAATTGTCTCTCTCTTTCATCTCATTCATATCAAGTTATTAACATGAGTGTGGTTGCAAATCTCGCAGCCAACTCCATTACACCTTACAGTAAAGGAGTACGTTTCCCCGGAAAAGTTTGCTTTCTGGAAGGAATATGGGGAGTCCATTGGATTTCGTTATGTAGCCAGTGGACCACTGGTGAGCTCTCTGTTAAAATTTGCATTCCGCATGATAATGTGCTTGTCTTTAGTATGAGTTACCCTCTGTAACAGACGAACAAGACTATTTCCCCAATCCAAATCTATTTTGGTATAATTTTTCTCTGAATGGCGCGAGAATGAGTTTGGAAATCCAGTAGTATGGGGGAACTTTAAAGCGAAATAAAATATTAGAATTAAGAGTGTTTCTTCAAAATAATTCTTGCTAACATGATTTCCAAACTTGCTCAAGCTCTCAAATGTTCTGGATTTAAGAATGCATTTGATTTTTCAGGTCAGATCCTCGTACAGGGCTGGCGAGCTCTTTGTCAAGACAATGGTTAGAGAAAAGGCCCACAACGCTGCTGGTGTTTTCTAGGGGATGCTTGGCAAACTGACCACAGAAGTTGTAACAGTTTGTATGGGTAAATTGGTTGCGAAAGTGGTCCTCTATCATTATAGAGTCTAAATTTTGCAGGTTTTAGCCAACTACTTATTCTTTCATTTGAGGATTTCTACGTGCCGAAACTATTTTCTTGATAGCACACTTGCCGCTGCTAGAATTTTTACACCTAGAGTCCAATATATGTTCATGAATTTGAAAGATTTCATACAAATCCAAGAGGAGATGTAAAGGACGGAGGGTCCTGTCCCTTCCACCTGTGTAGCATTCTATATGCCAATGCATTTGAATAAGAGTCCCAAATTCTTTATAAAGAAAAAAAAAAAAAAAAAAAAGAAAAGAAAGAAAAGAAAGAAAGAAGAAAGAAGAATGCGAAAGTCTCTCATGTTATATGAAGAATACCAAGAATACTGCTTCAGATTTGAAATTGCATGAAGTGCTAAAACAAAAAATGTAATCTTGCAATTGGGCGTTGCGATTAGGGGTGGGATGTTTAATTGTGGATTTTTAAGCTAATCTTAGGGTATGTTTGTTTGTAAAAGTTTCTAGAATGTAAATGTATCAACAAATTTGCAAAACGAATATAAAAAATTTCACAAATTTATACACAAACACCAATATTTTTTACAATCTTTAACAACTTTTCACATAAACTTTAATATCTTTTCAAAAAAAAAATTATAAACAAATCTTTTCTCTCTTTACTTTTTCATCTAACTCAATATTTTTTATTAAAAAATTATATCAAATCATCTCTCTCTATACTTTTTTACAAACTCTAATAAAAATTAAATATCTTTAAAATTTTTCACCAATTTTTACACAAAAATCTATAAAACTTAACCTATATAAATATTTACAATTCTATCAAAATTTTATAATTTTTTAAAAAACAAACATCTTCTAATTAGGAAGCTTGTGAAAGTTTAGAGATGATGTCCTGTTTGTTTGGATGGCTTTGGTTTTTAACTGGAGATAGCGTAAATTTTATTGAGGCTTGTAAAAAAAAATTTGTTGAAATTTGTGAAAAAGTGTTAAAAAAATTTCCAAAATGTTTTGGTGATTGCCAAACAAGATATTTTTGAAAACAGAATCGTTTTTAAGTTCATGTAGTGTATGTCAATAAGGGACAAAAAAGAAAAGCTGCAAAACTCAGATAAACGCTGAAAGTTTTGTAAGTTTTTTTAGATCTTAAACAACCCTATCGTATAATTGAGCATTATTTGACGTGATATATATTGCCAAGTGTATTTTAAAAGGTAGAATTTGTAAGAAATAATGAAATATAATGAATTATGGTGTCCACACAGCCCTTTTTTATTTGAGGATAAAATGGACTTGGATTTTCTATTTTTCAGTGGCCCTTAATTTTATTATTGTGGTTAGTAGATCAAACACTTTTCTTTCTGCAATCTTTCATAAACTAAAAGTTTAAATACCCTTTTAGCCCTTAAATTTTAATGCTGTTTCAAAAAATAGTTCTTAGTTTTTCAAACTCGTGGTAGGAGGTGATTGAGTTTTGCCAAATTATCAAAAAAGTCCTTCTATTAGTTACAGCTCAAAATTCTAAGGTTGTGACACGTCATATCTTATAAAATTGTGCCAAGTGAACTATCAACTCTTTTATAAAAATGTTTTAGATAAAAATAAAAATTTTAGAAAAATTTATATTTTTTCTTTCTTTTTAAATTTATTTATATTTTAAAAAAATAAGAAAAATCAAACGATTAGAAATAAAAATAAAAAGACTCTTTTTTTTTTTTTTTCTCCTTCTTCTTCTCTTTTTTTTTTTTTTTTTTTTTTCTAAATTTTGTTTATATTTTTATCTTTTTTTCATCTGTTCTCGATAGAATCTACCAATGGAATGAAATTAGTACAAGAATCTTCTCACTTTT
>CM025850.1:24102677-24206278 GCA_003952965.2 Morella rubra | reverse complement strand
TTTTGGGTGGAACAGATTTGATTTTTTGCCTATAATTTGTGGGTGTGCCTACTTTGGCAACATAACTTAAAAATTATTTTTTTATTTAACATGTAAGATTTATCAATAGAAAAAACGTCGAGACTGAGATCCTTGAAAATGTCTTGTTTGTACTAGAATATATACATCAGGGTATTGTTATTTAAAAAGATAGAATATGTAGAAGATTATGTTAGTATTACATACGAATGCTATAAAGAACTTTGAGAGAGAATCTTTAATCCATTTCATCTATGTTTCAGTTCGAACTTAGTGTGAGGAATCTCCAGGTAAACGAGGGAATGTGAAGAGGTAGAATACAAAGTGGAATAGATATTCCGTAGCTAACCTTATTTTGAGATCTCTATGAGAAGATTGAAGTTGGTGCCCAGGAGTCGATCAATAACCTAAGCTTATTATTGGTAGAGTTTTGAAGATATTGAATGTTGAAAACATGCTCGTTTCCAGATTACGATTTGTTATACTACTTGAAGAATTTTTCGAAAGATTGACGGAAGAGAAGTGATAAGTAAGTTTTTTCCCGAACGCTACTTTCAGCCTTGCTGAGGGGTTTTGTGTGTTTCGTTAGGCACAACCGTCCACTGCCACGGGTGTTTGTTTTCATATATAACTAAGCTCCATCAAAATATTGGTGTGTGCTTGCAAACCTATGAGTTCTTGTCAAGCAGTATTTGGTGTCGATCGTTAGGCTATGGGTTCTATTTCAATTTCTGACCATTGGACGTTTATGGTCATCTAGTTCTGACTCAAATTCAAGAGATTAGAAACAAATGGTGGTTTTAGAATATTTGATGTTCTAGTGTAAAGTTAAAATTATTAATAAACTCCCTATACCTATATTTAAGTGATTTCATATTAATACTTTTTTATCGTCTCTCTTAAAAATTGTATCATAAAAGTAGAATATCGAATGAGAATTTGTGTTGATTGATCTCTCTATACTCCCCTTCATTGCTAGGCCTTGCAACGTACATAGGTCACTTCTTTTTAAATATATCTAGGCTTTCAGGTTCTAGAAGGGCATAGATATTTAAGGCATAAGCATTAGGGTCGTCTTTGTTTGTTCCCTTTCTGAGTTGTATCAAGAGTATTCATTTAGGATTACACTCACGTCATTTTGAAGATATTTTGTGTACGTATTTACAATCTTGTTAGGATGGTTATTTTATATTTCCATTTAATATTTGAAATTGTGTTGTCGTAGGTGTTCATTTCTTTTTACTGCACGCTAGCTAGCTGATCTTCTTTAATTTTAAGGGTAAGAATTCCCTTTGCACTTTCTGTTCAGTCACCTTAGCGTGATTTAATATTTTTAATTTAGTAATTAATCTTTTAGCTTCAAAATAAAAAAAATTAATGACACTGGCAATACTAATAAGAAAAAGAAAGGGACAAACACGTCTGTTTCAATGCTCAAAAATAATCTTTTTCTTAGAAATTAAAGTTGCGTGGGAAGATACGATTGTGGTTGGACACATATGTAATGTAGTCCTATTGTCGCTAGACTCATTAAATTCTTAAATTTTATAATTGTATTTAATAATTTTATGTAATTCTTTGGTCTTTATTTTTTTGAATTTAATAATGTTATATAATTGTACAAATCATTAAACATCGCAAAAGATTTTCAAGAATAGATTATTAAATTGAAAGCCAAACACCAGAAGGAAAAGAAATGTTGGTGAAAATATTTCAAATGAGAAGATTTATAGAAAACAAAGCTTGTACATTAATTGAAGAAAAGGAGCCTAGATGGAAACTAGAGCTTTTAGATTTTAAAAACAATCGTCTCAAAAACAAATTACGAAAAATTGTCCAGTATACTTGTGATTTTGGCCATTTAGATTTTAAGACTTGCAGTAACGCAATTAGGGACCTCGCTCATATTTCCATCCAAGTAGTGAGGAAAAATTCTGTCAAACTGGTATGAAAAATAAACAAACTTTATTTAAAAAAAATAAAAGGATATGTTTATGAGCAAACAATATTGACTCTTAATTATGCACGGGCCGGGGGATGATCCGACCGCCTGATTTTGGCTCCTGTCTAATATATGTTAGTTGGAAAGCCCCACCTCTGACAAGGAGGTTTCTCTACGGTTCCCATATGGATATTGAGGGATTTCTCCCGCCGCCTTTGCTTTGGCTTGCTCAGAGTCTTCTCTTCCCTACGAGATGTAAGTGGAACAAGTCACGCAATTATCTTATATATAAATGGACATACTGTACGTTGAATGTGTGTGTGATGGTTGTATATATAATATATTAAATATTTTATACAGTATGATGGATTGATGGAGGGAGGGCCCTCCAACTCAAGCACGAAATCAATGTAATCGAGAGTCATAAATCAGGCAGGCGTTTTTAATGTTTTCTAGTTTTTTTTTAGCCTTTTTCAGTTATTACAAGCATTTCAACATCAGGAAAGCAGTAGCTAGCGTTATGAATCTTGTGACAGCGCGCATTATGTCGAATATTTTGTTGAGAACATCTCTCTAGGCTAGCCTTTCAGGGAGTTCGTCTTACATATATCACTAATTTCAGAGATTTAACTCTGTATAGTAGTATTTAGCGTGATTTAATTTCAGTATTTTCCTTTTAAATCGCATTCAATCTCTTTATTCAATGGGCTCCACCCTATAATTCAAGAAAGCATAGGTCAACTTCGAGTATATCAGATCAGAACAATAACATAATCGTATACGAAAACCAATTTAGGCTTCCCTTTGATCTTTGGTTAGGAAAATTAGTAAATCTATTGACGCTTCATCGATGTACATTGAAAAAGAAAAAACAACGAATTTAATAGTAATCATAGAAAGAGTACTTTATAAACTATATATTAGTATATTAAAAAGTAAGTAAATTACTCACAGTTACTCAATGAGGTTTGATTGGA
The DNA here is from genome assembly GCA_003952965.2 of Morella rubra. Lineage (NCBI taxonomy): Eukaryota > Viridiplantae > Streptophyta > Magnoliopsida > Fagales > Myricaceae > Morella > Morella rubra. Next base: position 24,203,341 of record CM025850.1, on the reverse strand, counting down.
TTAAAGGAACAGAGTATTAAATTATATTTGATAAATTTTCTAAATAGAACTCGACGATCGAGAGCGGTTATATGTATCAATAAAAAAATATAGGGGGGTTTAAAAGAGCAACTAAGGCGAATAACGACACACTTGAGAATGAATTATAGGAAATGAAAAGAAGAAAGTCCTACTACGGACACGCACAATAGCTCATTCAATTTACAATATAACAAGACGCTAGGAATTAACGGTAAGCATTTTTAACTCCCAAAGAATATGACCATCTTTCTCAAGGAAAATCAACATGCTCTTGCCTGGCTCTGCACAGGAAGCATTTTACTGCAACAACTCTGAATCCAAACCGAGGTTGAGGCAATTCGGGGTCTGTTTAATCTCCCAAATTAGTAGACGGATCTTCATCGCCCCCTCCACTACTTTCGACATTTGCATCCTCATATAACCTCGAGCTTCATATGAGCATCAACATTTCAGGAACTTTTTGTTCAATAAAATTGATTCATGTTTAGAGATGTAGTACTCATTCGTAGTGCATTTTCATAAGAGAAGATACTACAATTTTGTGAGCATTGTTACAATTATTGTTCATTTCATTTATCTCCCGTCGGTGAACACTTTAGTTGGAACAACGGTGCTCTTGAGTATACGCGCCATGGGCCATCGTCGCATCTTTAATATGTCGATGATTTTAGACAGTCTGCTGCATTAGCGTTCGCTCTTAGCTGAGGTTGTTGTTCCAGATGTTCGAGGGTAAAAGAGGGTCAAGCGAAAATTGGCACTGTAGTTTATTTGGATGAAAATTTTAAGATCTTTTTAAGTTTAGTTTTAAGCTTGCTCGCGGCGAGTGGTTTGTGATAGCGGAAAAACAATAGAACTCACGTGACTACTTTTACGGATTGCGTCACTATATATATATAATGGGGGAGACCTGTATTCTGCAGTCGAACTGGAAGTTGACATGGTATTATAGAGACTTTACTTTAATTTTTCGATATAGACTGAGCGGATGAGCTTAGTTGGTGGCCAAAGTTGAGAACATAGCAGGATAGGACGAAGACTTTGGTTCTAGCGCTGATACACTCATACAGGTTGGCAATTGCTCTATGAGACGCATTAGCGCACTTTGTTCTTTAAGGCCATTGAGACAGTGAACATAGTATATCGGCTTCCTTACGTAGTAGTGAGCAATCGACAAAGAGGGCCGGGAGATAGGGAGGTGTTGACCATTGATTGTCAGAGGAGACTCCGGAGATCGCAACGTCCATAGCTAGATAGTCTTGATCGCGAATGGAGATGGTTAGCGTAGAGGCGCAAAACCGATGATTAACGCTACTAGAGTCACTAAGTAGATCTACAGAGTGTTGACATTGGCTTCGCGTTCACATCAGGACAGTGGACACCTCGGTGGTGACTTGATCTTATACTCGATCACAAGTCAATAGGTACGATTTGAACCATCAGGTATTGCTTTCTGGTCCAGCTAGTATATGTGGCGAGAAGAGATTGCGTTGTCGTGTGAGTGTCAAGTGTGTGCTGGTCCAACGATATGGCGGTATTTGAAGTCACTCGGAACGTGGCTAGTCAGACGATAGATAAGGTGATTGTGACCAAGGGCCCGAAGGATTTTTGGCCGTAAAAATAATAGGGGGAAAAGGAGGTGGTCGGACTCCATTAGAACTGGACGAACCCCAATTATCGGAACAAATTGGCTTCTTCGATCCGTGTAAAGGCTTGGATTAGAAAGTGATAGTGAAGGTAGGTATCCGAGGAGGAAGGAAAGAAAAACCTGCTTAGTGAAGATTAGTGGAAGGGATCGTTGATGCTCAATTGACGAGGCAAGGTTTTTCAGAATCATGGCCTTATTTTGATTTCGATTCAAAGTTTTTCAAAAGATGATTTGGTGAATCTCTTGTGTTTTCTTATTCTAAATGCTATTCTTTGATTTAATTTGTCTAAGCTGTTCTTTCTAATTCTTTTAGCATTTTGGCTGTACAATATTGTTCTTCGTGTTAACTATGGACGGAAAGAACAGAAGGTAGTTCCTTTATAGAGAAACGTCATCATTTTCTTCAAAGTATGTGAAACTTCTGAGAAGTTTGGCTCTCTTGCTATTACAAGTCTTTGGAATGGTTTTCCGGGATATATACTTTTCAAAAAAATTTCCGCAAAAGAAAATATTTCAAGCATATAGAAGCACAAATAATAATGCAGCTCAGTATGACTTTGTATTGTTAAATCACTTTTTTGGATACTTCAACAACTCTCTTTACATGGTATCGAAAATTGGCCAGTTTTCTAGAGTCTATGAGATGGATTTTCAACACCAGGGAATAAGAATTCTACAATAGAAAAATAAACAGTGCTGAATTTAGTTTGTCTTATCTTGTTCAGAAACACTATTTTTTTTTATAAATAATGAACTGCTCTTTTTACTGGAGGCTTTTCAAGAGCGGTATTCCAAAGGAAGGGTTATGGTGTTGCATATCATGCATGATATGTATGGGTGTTGGCATGGGATGTGCATACTTAATCTTGTACTTTAAAAAGGGATGTGGTTGAGGTTCAAATGTGGTTAAGGTATTACATATCATGAATGATATGTACGAGCGCTGACATGAGTCATGCATACTTATTGTATGGATAACCTATGATACACGTGATTAGTACTGTGGGCACTAAAGAGGGGTCAAGTGGACCCGACAAAATATGATGAAATTAGTGGCACTCCTGGCCTACTCTTTGGGAGATTATACTCGGAAAAGACTTCGGGTGGAGGAAAATCGTATTTGAACATGGAACTACTGGAGAGTAAGGGAGGCCGAAGATACACGCGTTACTGGTTACTAGGAATCAACGAGAGCTGGCAAGATGATATATTAACTTCTGGAGAGGAGAAGGGCGTTAGGTGCATGTATGTAGGGAGGAAAGTCGATATAGATATAATATTTTATTTGTTATAAAAGAATTGAGTTTTTCAAATTGGTAACTTTTTCTTCTGTTTCTTGAGATTGTTTATGTAGGATGAGGACGAGGGTGTCTTTGCAATAGTCATTTTGTAATCTTAGGTGTATACTATGAATGGATAGCTCTCATTATACGCTGGTTGTATTGATAGGATTATCTAGTTGGCTTTAACTGAGTCTGTATGTGGATCATCCATGTGTGGTTTTTATGCTTATATATTATGTAGATTTCACGTAGATGTCTGTAAGCTTTACATCTAGAGTGAAGTGGGTACAACACAAAGCCCAGTCACTAACTATCGTATGTATCTAGACTGGTAGCGGAGACTGGTTAATGCTTGGATGCGATATTGCCGCTGCTTAAATTTGTCACCAGTGACTTAGATCTTCTCATAGAAGGATGAAGCAGGCAGGTGGACTTACCGGGCTGGCAACCTGTGTCCCCGAATGGGAGCTTATGTCACATATCCGACTGGAGTGACCTTGAATGGCAGGCGGATATATGCAGTATGTCTTCTACCTGTTTTGACTCGCTATTTCGTTAGTCTAGGGTCGAAACCTGTAGGTTCTCTATCTTCTGTTATGTGTACTTGCAGTAAGTCGTACATAGGACTATGATATTGGAATCAAGTTTGGTTCTCTGTTTGTAATACTCTTTGTGTGTCGGTAAATTAATAACAGATTCTCTTTGCTCGTTCTTTGCTCGCTTAGTATCTTGTTTTGGTTTGTCGATCCCTTGGTATATGATGGTTGGGCCATTGTTCGCCAATATAGGCTCGTAATCTGTCAGATTTAAGATAAGAAATGTAGTTTGTGTCCAATCTTCTTACTAGTAAACAAACGCGACAGTCGAGACTATAGAGGTTCGAAGATAAAGAGTCGTTAGAGACCTTCACCACCTATATAATAACACGATAATGGTATAACAGAGGTGCAGTAATGCGGATATTTTTAGAAACGCAGCGGGGTTTTGCTTCAGACATTCTCTTCTCTTAGCTCCTAGTCGTATACGACGCGATAATCTTTGTGTGATTGTAATAGATTATGATGATTCCCATGGCACACTCCACCGCCATAGCATTCAGATACTGGAGGTTATGATTAGAACTACATGCGCGGATTATTGGTTACTTGTATTGGATGCTGAACCGAATGATGTGCTGAAGACGTTGATTATCACCGGGTTTATTATGTGTTAATGCTTCATTGAACAATCTCTATTGAGTTCTATTATGATTTCCCTTGAAATGATTATTAGAATTGGTGCTCATAACGTGTTTTGATTATCAAAATACTGTTATAAAATATAGTATTCATTTGATAGAAGAGAATGTGTTTTTAACATAAAAGAACTCGTATATAAGCTGAAGATCAGCGGAAGTTTGAGAAACTCTTGAAGGTAGTATTCTTGTTCACTTATCTCAAAAAAACGCATCGAAAGTTATTCTGCGAGAGTGTTAGGGTATGAAAAATGTTAATTGAAAGTTTGAGCAGATTGAGGATGTGCATAGAAGTGTATTTTTACTGTTTTTTGAATTTTGGAGAAGAAATCATAGGACTCCTTCTATTTGCCAAGGGACACTCTTGCAAAAGTGTTCCTTCTAAAATCTCATAGCTTTCTCTTCTAAAGATATAACAAATGTCAGCGATAATCTTCATTAGTCATATATATATCATACAATTTTTGATAACAATAATGATTTACATATAGATAAGCTTGATTTCTTGTTTTGAGATCTCCTTTTGTATTATTGTAGTTAATCTGTGTATAGTCTATAGTCGGCTTTCTGAAGAATTTACAACTCGTATTTGTCAATCCACAAATACTAATGCGATGCAAAATGATTGAGATTCTCTCTATCTCTAAAGGGTTATAAATATGTAGTAACACAATTGCATATGGCCTTGGTTCACATCGTTTAGTGTATAGAGTGTAGAACACATTGGAGTTGAAACTGCATTATCACTGTGAGGCATTAGTTATACATGATCTCTTTGGCAAACTATTCGAATTTGGTAATTTTGGGATGGGCTAAGAGGCCCAATCAGAAAATGGGATGACAGTAGTGGATTCTAAAAATTATGCAACTATCACTGATTGAAGATTGGACAGTGTCGATACTCTATTGCTACTTATACGGCATCACAGAGTGCAATTGACTTGGTGTTGGTACACCTCTGAATATTATAGTGGGCAACACGTATCGACTTAACTATCTACATAGGCTACCTGTATAATCAATAGGTTATTTGGTTGGTATTTGTTCATTGAGTTTTTGCAACACATATTTCGCATTTTTAGAACCACTATATATTTGATAATTAGCAGATATCAAAGGGACATTTTGAGTTACCCTCGAGAGTTTTACCGGCTTCTAGTCAAGGGTATAAATCGTCCTTTTAATCACAAAGTTCCACGGCAGTGGAGGTCTCTTTGGTAGGAGATTTTACTGGTGTATGCTTGATTATCAGGCTAAAACCAACAAAGCATCCTAGCTAAAAAGAAGTTTGAAAGCCCAGTAATTGCTTCAAAGTAGAACCAAGAAAAACTCAAGTTGAAGCTAGATAACAGCCTAGTTACGCTACAACTTCATGCCATTATCTTGGCAAACCTAACATAGAGACTATCCACAACCTTGCCAACATTAGAAATAATTTTCAGTGTTTACGAGTATATTGCATCTGTCTTGGGGTCATCAAAGATGATGAGGCATCAAGCACCCTGATCTAGAGTTCCTGCAAACTTCTTGTCTAGAATCATCTGAGATAATTTCTTCTCCACATGATCAACAGGCAGCTCAATCAGCTCAGCAATATGAGCAATCTCGACCCTGGAGAAAGGTTCAATCAGCCTGCAGAGATTCTGCTCCAACAACGTGTCGTACAGAGAAGAGAGGTGCCTGTGCGTCCATAGGGTCTCCCTCTAACTGGGCCCTAAAATCCTTGAGGGCAGTCTCAAAAAGCTTCAAAGAGCCCTTTGAATGGGCATCAGCCGCAGCCTTCATGGCATCCAGATCAAGCCCTACATATTGCAGTCCAGCTTTAGATGATATTATTCCTGCCACATCATCAGCCTGGCTCACCATTATCTTGCATAACAGCATATACTAAGGCTAAAAACTGCCCGTGGTTCTTCAAGAGCATTGAAAGCTTCAAACGCTTCAAAGAAATAGCTACAAGCAGTTTTGTTGTCCTTATCTTCCGCATGGAGGATCCCACTCTGCAATCTATAGTACCCTGTTGAGCTGGGGGCCCATATCTTGGAAATTTGGCAGAATTTCTTGCAGCCGTCAGCGAAGCCTTAGCTTTAGGGAGATTCCTCAAATAGAAATGGAGCTTACTCTCCAAGAAGTCTATGTCCACTAGTAGAAGCTTGTCATCTAGCCTTCTCACTTCCTTAATTAAACCTGAAAGGAGATTTAAAGCTTTTGAGTATTCCTTGCTCTCCATCAAAAGAACTGCAAGCCTTGCCTCCACTCTTTACCGTAGAAAAGTTCGCTTTTCAGCACGGGTCCACTGCACCCATTTCTCTGTAGAGGGAGATCGGGAGATCAGATGTGCCTGGTATTTTTGCTACTGCATCAATATATACCACGAACAATTTTTGCAGTCTTTGCCTTGGGAATCAAGTTGAAAAGGGGCGTCAGTTGGGCTAGAAGGTTTTTGAGTTCCTCTGCTCGATTCTCTTGTCTAAGATCATCTGAGAGATTTGTGATGGCCTGCACTTTTATCTGTAGGGCTTCAGAGGAAGATGATGGATTTTCAAGTACGCGGTAGAGAATAGCAATGGATAGTTAAGCTGAAAAACGCAGAGTTCAGTTAAGAGGAAGGCTACAACATGGCATGATTAAAACAATCAAATCATCCAATAAATAGTTCAATTGAAGAAAAATATTCAATCACTCAGAAAAAATAATGGGAAAAGTCATAGTTAGCCCGTATCTATAGGGCAAAATCAATTTCATACCAGCTATTATCAAAACGATCATTTGAGCCCTTTATCTTTTGAAAATCATCAATGTTCGACCCCGTTCCAAATTAGGTGTTAAGTCAGACGGAAAAATCATGCAAAATGACCGAAATGCCCCTCTAAAAATTTTTTTTTAAATAAATATTTTTTTAAAAGTTAACAAATAAATTAAAAATATAATATTGATTATATTAAAATAGAGTTTTCAATAATTTTATTTTAAAAAAAGTATTACTTTTTTTAAAATATCATTTTTTTATTTTTAATGAATTTTTTTAAATATTTTTTTTCAATTGAAGGGATTTACACATTGCTCAACGTGCATTCTACATTACGTGTTATGTGTCGACACATACTATATCCAGAATCAAACACGTATTGCGTATCAAGGATTCAAACATGTGTAAATCGCTAGCTAATCTATTCGGTTTAAGGTACAATTGGCGGGGTCCATTCTAATAAAGTCTAGGTTAATGTGGTACTTTAACACACTTAAATCATAGACTACAGAAGATAGAAGCAAAAGCTAGCTCGAGTATGAGCTGCTCGGCACTTTTGCGACTAAAACGCGATATAATGTCTCCTTAGGACGGGTTTATCACACTTTCCAACGGCTCGTTCGTTGGATCGACTGAAAGCTGCCGGCTTTTCTCCATCCTCAACTGACTTAAATTAGTCTTGAAATCTTAAAGAAGATTTCGAGGTAGTCTTCTATCGAAAATAAATGAGGGTACTCGAGACGTTTTTTGGAATGGCGTTCTCAGTTCTTTTGGACGCATTGGCTTTCTGGCGACTCATGTTACGTAAGTGGAGCGGGAATAGATGTGGATGTGTGGTTTGTGATTGAGATAATAGAGTTGTTGGTTGGTGGTTCTTGGTGGTGGATTTTGTTTTGTTGATGAGATGAGGTGAGAATGGGAAGCTGTTTATTGGTGGAGAGTGGGTACGGTTTGCGAGATGGAGATGATCCATCCGGGTGGGAGGATCGGGTGTTCCCGAACTCCTCCCAACCTCCACTACCGCTTCTGACAGTGCATTATGACACCTTGGGGTACATTGGGGCTGCGGGGATCTAAAAATGGAGTATTTGGACCTGCTCAGTGGTGCTTTCATTGAAAGAGAAACACCATTGAGCTGACTCAGCCATGGGAGGGAGCTCTTGCAGTTAGAGAAAGACAAATTCTTTTGGCATTGTTACAACCTTTTTTGTTGGTAGCCTCGACAGATGATTTGATAGCTCTATAGTATTTATCTCTCACTTTTACGTTGATTAATCTACATGAATAGAGTAATTGAACTTTCAATACTCTTGTATTTCTGAAATGAGGATAGGGTATATCTGTTTAGTGTTGTAGTGGGGTGTATATATGGACAATGGATGATGTAATTGTGAAGTTGTTAGTTCTATATATGGAAATTACCGTCGTCATGTGGCCTTCCAATACTTAGAACATTCCATAAAAATGAGTATTTCCGTCATAATCTGGTGCCTGTTGTCCTATTTTCAGGCAAAATTGTGGTAAGGCATGGGAACAACGCATCTTCGTGAGAGTGGGTTGAGGAGGGATTCGACACCAAATCTATCCTCTTGAAGGGAGAGATTGCCTAATACTGAGCTACAAGCTCATTGCGCTATTGAATTTTGTTGACTTATATTTTGGGTTATTAATGGGTGCAGATCCTCATATCCAACTACATGAAAAAAATATATCTTCTTCTCGGGAGACCGGGTAATTTCTATGTAATCCTTTCAATTATGTATGCTTAGTTTAAGTGTTTACTAGCAAGTTATTAATTTCCACATCAAATTTTATTTGTTGATTATACTGAGAAAAATTAAGATTGGATATTTAAATATAAGCGAGACTGTTTCTATAGAATGATAATTTTCTTGTTTTCCCACAATTATATATTTTCAAACGTCTAAATCAAAATTCTTTGAACCATGTACCCTTACTTTTCTTCTCATTTCTAACCAATTAATTATTACCTAGATTCCTAGTAAACCACACCAAATATTTATTACCAAAATAATATTTAACAAATAGTTTTTTTTCATTTCAGCTTGAGTATTTTCAAACGACTGAGTCTTCAATCATTATTGTTTAATATATGTTACAATGCACATTTGAATACGTTCCAACAATTTTTGTTGTGTTATATATATGTCCAATGCGCATTAGTTTGTTTTTTTTTCAATGTCCAATGTACTTCCATAGATAGATTAGTGATCAGTGTGTATATATTTTTCTGAAAGTTTGAAATTTTCCTTCCTGACATGTTTCTTGGATCTTTTTGTAGGTAGAGATTATTCTTCATTGTAAAATTAAAGCCCAAGCTGCTCCTGTTCTACACTTTCGTGTCTTAAAACTTTAATTTACAGTCTTTGTGATAGAGATAGTTTTTATGTGGACGTTTAAGAATCGATTGGTTTCCATTTACAAAGTTTTCTTTCGTTGATGGGAAGTTAAATTTGTATTCTTGTTTGCAGGCATTGGAGTTGATTCTAGTTAATGTCCATAGCACATCAATCGTGAAAAAGCTTGATGTGGTTTAAGAGCCCGGGCATAAGCCTCAATTTATTGGAGGATTGACAAGGGACACGAAGGGATTAGCGAAGTAGATTTCGGGACAAAGCAGACACGAGGGGGGGGCCTGCGGTGGTATTGGAGCGGGTCTTTGAAGATCGGGAAACTCTCAGTTATATTGAGCTTCGAGATAGGAACAGCTTCCCACGACTCTCAGATTCAACTGAGGATTAGAGATGGCTGCTCATTCTATCTTAGAAAATGACTAGGTGGCGTACATTCATGCCATGCGATACTATCTGTCCGGTTCAACGTTTCACAGCGGAGAATAAGAAACAGGAATCCTATAAATAGGGTAAGCAAGGATTAAGTGACTCTGAAAAAGAAAAAAACACAAAAAAGTGAAGATAGGGGATTCAGGATAACATATGTAGGTAGATGCCGATGCCACGACGCTTTTCTAGGGAAGATCCCATAAGGAAGCTTAGCGGCAAAAGATGTACATATTAAGAGGGCGACGTGCCCCGCCTATATTAAGGTAGTAGTTGCAATCAAGAGATAAAGGTGATGACCCCCTCCTTTCTCCTCTCAGCAGCTTCTCTAATCATTGGGTTGCGCTGGCCGCCATTAGGAATCAAGACTTACGTACTCGCATAGGCAAGGGCGGTAGTACGACAGTCTTAGCCGTATCTACAGTTTAGGTTGTAGAAAAGGGTTGTAGAAATCATTTTGTTTGGGACAGAGGATCGCGGCCAAGTAAGGAAATCTAATGTAGCCCTCTTTAGGACCTAGAAGGTTGACTATTTAATAGTGCTGCGGACTGCTCGAATATTGAGGGTGGCCAAAGACACAAGCGGGCGAATAAGACAGGGAAGGAACTCAAACGGATGAACGCTTTTCCTTTTCTCCTCCTATTTAAGTTGGCAACCTGGACCAATATAGATTTGTTAATTGGGGTGCAAGCATACATATGAAAGTGACAGATGGGAACCGTCAAAACACAGCGGGTCCCTCGGGGGAAAGGCAGAGGAGGGAGGGACTCGAGGGAGTCTCGAGTCCAAAACTCTCTATAAATATCGATCATGTTGTTATTTTTCTAAATCTTGATTCTGTCATTTTCCATCATGGAAAATAATTATATAGCTAAAAAAAGATAATCGTACCGTTAAGATAGAGCGCGGGTTTATAGGATTTTAAACGTTATAAATGAAAAGACTATCTCATTTCACTTATAAATGTGAACGATAAAATTCTGAGAGTGGTGATGAAGGCTACTTCACGTGATGGTGGTTGGTAACGTATTTGCTTGAGTGGCCAACATTTCCTTACAAACTCCTCGGGAGCCAGAGTCGTTGTACCGCGAATCAATGGAGAGAGGATGCTTTTCCAAAGTAGACATAAAATATAGAGAGTATGGAAGAGAAGGGAAATAGGACAGAAAGTAGGAAAACTTCTGGAAATGAGTTTCCAGAGGAACCGAGCATAAAGCATTCGCCACTCAGAACTGAGCGTCTCTTCATTAATTTTGTGGGTAGATGGTTTATGCTGTCACTAGACTGTAACAATGACATATTACTAAGTGGAATACTATCCGACATGTTTGACTCAAGGAGTCAAATGCAATACAATTCGCACTGGATTCGCATTTATTTGAGGACAATCTTTTGGACTTTTAGCGGGTGCACTCAAATAAGAACATGGTGTATATTCATGCATGCTACAGCTCCTATGGTTCTTATTTGGAGGGAGTGTCGCGGCATTACATCTCAATTATGATTATATGTGAGCCTTTTCGACTTGCTAGCTCTTTTTTAGTAGTCGATTCTTTAAGTATGCATATACTATGGATAGTTTTCTAATTAGTTTAGAATATTGGCTATGTCTTATTTTGGATTTATGATACATATGCTATCGTCGTGTGAACATTATGGCTACTTTAAAAAAGCTTGTGAATTTGTGGATTTTGCTTTTACATTTTCATTGATGTTGATGTCTGTTCTAACACTGTATGGGTGCTAGACATTGACACTTTATGAATAGGATGTACATTTTGATGGATTGTAGGATGTGAATCTATATAAACTAGATTATGTTGTGTTCTGATCGGCTATTGGATGGGTTTACTTTATGATTTACATTACCGGTCAGTAAGTGATAAATATTAGGTGTTCTATTAATGAATATAATTCATATGAAAAATCTCACCTGGGATTTGAAATAACGGTTTGATAAGCAAGAGGAAGGTCTACCTAGTACACTTAAACACGGGACTTAGCCGGATTAATGTTGGGACGGACTAGAGGAAGGCTAGTTTCTTGTTTCCTAGCTTGTAAACGTAGAAGTAGATACATTTAAACAGACGAAAAAAAAATTACGCTAGATATATGACAAGTCGATCTATTGTAATGTATTATATTATAATCTTGAGATATCTTAAAACCTCATTAGGTGTGAGTAGTTGCTAATTAGATTCAATTAGTATGTTTTGTAGGCAATATACTATCTCAAAAGTTAGTCAAACGTGCACGGAGTTTCTTTTGTAATTCTGTGTCGGGTCTCGTTTACGACCCACATCTTTGTATGTGTCGACACCATCAGCCTTACCTTCAAATTTTGTTACTGTGTACAAGTAATATGTGTCGACACTGCCGGGATCAGCCTTACTCTTGTAGTTAAATCACTCCGAAAAGGGTCATGTTTCGTCATTTTTTTTTTGTGTTCAACTTCATTACTATTATATCCCACCGGCAAGCTCGAGGATAGGCACGTGTCATGTGTCGACACCATCAAAATAGCACCATGACTATCTAAGTTGACTCTGGAGAAAGACTTCGTCGGGATGTCTATTCATGCGATGTACTGACACGTCACAGGGGGAACCGAGGTGCCATGACATTACTCGATAACCAACTCTCATCACATAAGCGGTATACATATTCGAACAAACTTTGCGGTTCAATAAGAAATAATCCCATTGAGGACCAAATACGCTCGGGAACGTTGCTAGGAAACAATATGTTGACATTTGCGAGACTTCACAGTAAATAGATACACCGTACAACTCGTTTGTTAATGTATTTCGCAAACAATACATATTTTTATTGTAAGGCACCAGAAAATAATCACTGTGACGGGGATAGTCTTCGTTTCGTACGGCCAGAACTTCTAGATTTCGGCTTTGTGTGAATTAGTATAGGATGTAACTTGAATGATTCAATTATTCGTAGCTCATAAAGAATTTTCAATTTGTAAGGCTGCAAAGACCCTCAGATATCAACAGTTGTTTTGCTGAGATCTACTCTAACATTCGGGGAATTGGAACACTCTGATTCTAATCGATAACTCCTAAACATGACTAATCTGGCTATATCTCCATGCTCTTGCAAGGACAATATATTAAGAAGACACTTAATAGATAAAGTTATTATTTGCATGATCTCAGATAGGTGATTAAATTAGTAAAATGTGACGAGAGATCGCACGCCTCGCTCTATCTGTTTTCGTTGCTAATGAATTTTTTTAGGGTTAATTACATTTCTCCCTCACAAACTTACACAGGTTCTCGTTCAACTAACAAAAATTTTTTTCTTTCGAAACACACCCCCATGTATGGGGACATCTCTAAGACTCTCTCTCAGGATTATGACAACAGTGCTTTCTGGTACACCAGACGCTGCTAACATCTATGTGCTCGCCATTTCATTTCAGTATTGACCCCCAACATTCATTGGCCATTTAACAGAGGAGGGAGCTGCGACACAGAGGGATAGGATTGACGCATTCACACAGGATGAAGCAGGGAGAGTTACGTTGATAGCCCGAGAGGCCATGGGGCCACAGCTGCACATATAAATACGAAATTGCCCCCATCACTCAAACGGATCACATAACATGTCTAGGGGATTTATGTAAGGAACAACCACATCTGAATGGTGCTGAGGATACACCATTGTAAATTCTATTTATATATCCTCTTTCAACTTCCAATCTTCTTCTTGCGTATGTGCGATAAACGGCTTTTCTTCGGTTTCAGGTATGGGTACATCTAAGGTGGCTGGGGTAACCAGATTCCACGGAGGTGCGCGCAGTCATTTGGTAAGTGGAACTCACTCGAGTGGCGGTAAAGAAATCTGCAATTAATAGGTTTGTGTATTATATCACGAGTAGGGATGAATCTGACAGAGAATCATGTGTGTAGTGTGATCAGCATCAGAGGGTAGAAGGTTAAAATTAAAGTTGGGAGGAAATTGATTTCTACACTTTGGGCCCGCAAGAAAAAGTGGTTGCCCACTGATCTTCGAGGTAAGTTTACGCTAACAGTTCGCATTCAACATCTAAGAGCGTACAATTTGGAGTTTTCTAGAGGAAGTTATATTTGAATTACTCGATAAGTGAGCTTAGTGGCGAGATGTCTGGGTTCATGCGTAAGAAATTGCGAGGGTAATTCATTCAGCAGATACATGTGTGGGACGCAGTCAGATATAATGGAACGCATATCTCTTTATATAGCTATGTTTCACTCTAGCGTGATCATATAGAATATTTTCAATCTCAACTGTCTTTTCATTTCACCTTAGCACGGACATTGTAGTGCTCATAATATTAATATTGTAGGATTAAGGATGTAACTTTCATTTACTCATAATGGCTTTGGAAAGGCTTGTGGGTAGGGCAAAGGCGTATATTTGGACTATATGTTATTTATGGGCTGTATTCTTCCTTTACGCATGGAAGAAAGCCAAAAAAACTTTTTGTTGTAACGTGTTATCGACAAGACCTATACATATGGGACTCTGAGCGTATACATTTGAAGATCAGGAGTTTCTTTGCTAATACATATAAACAACTCGAATACTTTGGTGGATCAGGATAGGATACAGAGTGTGACGAGGGAATCTAGAGGTTACATGGATGCGAAACTGTAATTCAGGTGTTGAGATAATCTACCTTCGGTGGATTGATTTGTGTCACATCTTTTATGTGTCATATCTTCGGCGTAGAGTGAAAGACTATGAGTCTAAATTCGATATGGCTGCTGTTAGATGAGTTTGAGAGATGTGCATAGTTTTGAGCATGTTTTTACCACGTGACGCCGTTCTCAAACAATAGAATGAAGATATTAACAACACGCATAAGTAGCAATTTTAAAAGATTATGGAGCAAGATTAATCTACGGAACGTTCTTAATTACTATTAGATAAAGAGGAGATTCCCGAGTGGTAGATTTATCTATCGGGCTTCCTACCGGGTTATGACTTTCCCGACGGATATTTCAACACAACTACTAAATTTCGTTCTAGGTGTTCATTTACTAACTTAATCAATCCAACTCATACTGGAAACCCGCTTGCATGAGAGAAGGTGATCCGGCTGGCGACTTTCTAGGAATGTCTCCCATTGTATAACATACATTGAGGTATGCTAAGTCGAGTGGAAGGTCTAGCTACAGCCAGGTTGGTTGTCATGGCGGGTCATCAGATGTGGTATCGTGGCGTTCCTATAATGTCTCGCCACATTGTTCCTCTCCCACATAACCTTGTCGGAAAGAGATCTTTTTTCCACCTCGAAAGTTGTAAAGTTGAACAAGAATTTATCTAAATAGACAAATTTGGACCAGATAATTTACTAATATAAGCAACGATCTTGAGGCATCACTAGTGTATTCGGACTTTTAGTTCTCATCTGATTTGGATGGTGAAGTCTTCTATCATGAGAATAGAATGAGATCTTTCTCTTTAGGTCCAGTTCATGACAGAAATAAAGTTGCTAGAAAGTGAATGGATACATGGCTCGCAGAAACATAGGTCAATCATCATTATCATGGGCGTTCCCTGCTGATATCTTCCCAGATTAAAATCAAAGAAACAATGAAGTTCAACGAGATCAACTTGATGTGAAACTTTCAAAACAAAGATGTGCCAATGTAAGATAGCAAGGAACCAGAGGTGTTCAAATCGATTACGCAAATCGAAAGAAATGGGAGGCAAAGCCGAGGGACGATAAATAATCTTGATTCGGTTAATAAAAAATAGGCGGACTAAGATTACAGGTGTAGCGGTGCATCTTTGTAATATTATTTAATGTGAGTACAGTTCTAGCAGGACAGGACAATAGAAGAGTTGACCACGCATACCACTTGTTGCATTGAGATTGAAGTAAATAGTGGCATTATTCTATGGAGCGCTAGACTGCATGTCACTTAAAAGAGACGGGCATGCTAAGAATTGGCTCTGTCAAGATTCGGCAAGAAGGAAGAATGTTGGGGGATCTGACTTCATGAGAAAGATGGAGACACAAATAATTCTGAAGTCAAAATTTTTGGGGTAGTCTCGGGATTTTATATTTCATCAAATATAATTATAAGAATAGTAATAATGGCATATATGGGGGTGTCACTATTTCTGGAATATGAGTGTCCTAGAGATTTCCAAGCAAAAGGATCTTTCGGATGGAAGAATATAGGAGGGTTGAAGGAGGTTCGATCATACTCATGTGAATGGGGGTGGTGGATGATGGTGAGAACAAGACCTCTTTGATAAGAAAGAACAACAACTTAATCATGGTCAAGCTATCTATAGATAGGGTAACATGCACAGAGTGCAGAGATGATTGCGAAAAGTATTGCCAAATTCGTCCAAGTTTTACAGACTAAACCAGTAGGACCTTTGGGACGCTTTTACAAATGGAGATCTGTGAAAGGGGGTCAGGTATGCCAATTTAGGCAGTGGGATCAAAGAACTATAGGGGAACTTAAATAGGGAAGTAGACTCACCAACATGATTGGAGCAAAGGAAGGTATACATCAATGGAACCAAACTCTGTGGAAGTATCCTGTAACGATTTCAACCAAAGTTCTGTGCCTAGAAACAAGCGACTGGCGACCTGACATTACCCTCAACTACCCGAAGATAGAAGGAGAATGCAAGTGATTCAATTTCGCTCACAAGACTCAATAATAATATAGCCTTGCAGTAAAGGTCTAAGATATTCAACATGGATGGCACCAAGATTGGGGCATCTCATTAAAGTGCGCCATTCTGCAGATTTGTCCAAGGGATCGACAAAGTGGTGACTCTTATTTGAAGAAGAATGGATGGACGAAGGCAACGAAGAAGAACCAATGGAGGAAGATGCAGAAAAAAGGAAGACGAAGATGTCACTTATGCTGACATTGGAGAATCACTTGTTGTACGAAGAAGTTTGAGTTCTGTCTATGAAGATTGTGATGAATGGCTACGAACAAACATCTTTCAAACAAGATGCACTTCCCATGGCAAAGTTTGTGATATTATCATTGATGGTGGAAGTTGTGAGAACGTGGTGGCTGAAGACATGGTGAAGAAGCTGAAACTTAAGACACAACCTCATCCTTAACCTTACAAGCTTATGTGGTTTCGAAAAGGAAACGAGGTGAAGGTAAACCAACGCACTCTTGTTCAATTTTCTATTGGCAAGAATTACAAAGATGAAGTATTATGTGATGTTGTGCCTATGGATGCTTGCCATTTACTTCTTGGTAGACCATGGCAATATGATAGGAAATCTATTCATGACGGTTTCAAGAATACTTATGAGTTTGTCAAAGATGGAGTAAGGATCATTTTGGGTCCTTTGCGTTTGGAGAGATCTCCCAAACCTTATAAAGGAGAGGGAAATAATTTACTCTCTATATGTGATGTTGAAATGGAATTGGTGTGTTCTAACCAAGTTTGTGCTCTTGTGGTGATGGAAGAAAATGAAGAAGTGAATGAACCACCTCTTATTATGCACTCTCTTCTTGAAGAGTTCCTTGATGTCATTCCCGAAGAAATTCCATATGGTCTCCCTCCTATGAGAGACATTCAACATTGCATTGATCTTGTACCGGGTTCCATCATTCCAAACAAGCAGCCTATAGGATGAGTCCTAAGGAGAATGAAGAATTGCAAAGGCAAGTTGGGGAGCTTTTGGCTAAAGGTTTGGTGAAAGAAAGCATGAGTCCTTGTGCTGTCCCCGCACTTCTTGTACCAAAGAAGGATGGAACATGGCGGATGTGTGTTGATAGTAGAGCGGTGAACAAGATTACCATCAAATATCGTTTTCCTATTCCTCGTGTTGATGATCTTCTTGACCAACTTCACGGTGCTTCTATCTTTTCAAATATAGATCTTCGAAGTGGTTATCATCAAATTCGAATGAGGCCGGGGATGAATGGAAGACCGCTTTCAAAACTCGAGATGGTCTTTATGAGTGGATGGTTATGCCTTTTGGGCTTTCTAATGCTCTTAGTACCTTCATGCGCCTTATGAATCATGTCTTTAAATCTTTTATTGGGCATTTTATTGTTGTCTACTTTGATGATATCTTGGTGTACAGCAAGCATAAGAAGCAACACTTGGAACATCTTCGGCAAGTGTTCACAACTCTACGGGAGCAAAAGTTGTTTGCAAATTTGAGGAATGTCATTTCTTTACTGAGAGCCTTATCTTTTTAGGCTATGTGGTGTCTAGCGAAGGGATAAAAGTGGATCCTAGCAAGATTGAAGCAATCACGACTTGGCCTATACCAAGGTCGATTCATGATATTCGAAGCTTTCATGGTCTTGCATCATTTTATCGAAGATTCATCAAAGGATTCAGCTCTATCATTGCACCCATCACCGAGTGCTTGAAGGGAGGTATTTTCAAGTGGACTAGTGAAGCCGAGAAGAGTTTTGAAGTTATCAAGAGAAAAATGACGGAAGCTCCAATCCTATCCTTACCAAATTTTGACATTTTGTTTGAAGTTGATTGTGACGCTTCTAATGTTGGCATTGGTGCAGTACTCAGTCAAGAAGGAAAGCCTATTGCCTTCTTTAGTGAAAAGTTGAGTGAGTCTCGCAAGAAATACTCGACTTATGACAAAGAATTTTATGCTATTGTTCGAGCCTTGCATCATTGGAGTCATTATCTCCTTCCTAAGGAGTTCATCTTGTTCTCGGATCATGAGGCCTTGAAGTATTTGAATAGCCAACAAAAACTCAATTCCCGACATGCCAAATGGAGTGAGTTTTTACAATCATTTTCCTTTGTTCTCAAGCATAAGGCGGGTGTTCAAAATCAAGCGGCTGATGCTTTGAGTCGTCGACATTCCTTGCTTTCTACTATGCAAGTTAATGTCTTGGGCTTTGAAGTGGTGAAAGAGCTTTACAAGGAGGATCCCTACTTTGCCAAGGTATGGGAAGAATGTTCTAAGGGTCCTTATCACTCATTTTTATTACAAAATGGTTATCTTTTCAAAGGCAATCAATTGTGTATTCCACAATGCTCTTTGAGGAATGCCATTATCATTGAAGCTCATGGTGGTGGACTTGCTGGTCACTTTGGTAGAGATAAAACTCTTTCTCTTATCAAAGAAAATTTCTATTGGCCAAAAATGGAGCGAGATGTTATGAGACATGTGGAGTGATGTAGAATTTGTCACATTGCCAAAGAGTCATGGCCAAAATACTGGGTTATACACTCCACTTCCAATTCCTAATTCACCTTGGGAAGATGTAAGTATGGATTTTTGTTGTGGGTTTGCCAAAGACTCAAAGGAACAAAGATTCAGTTATGGTGGTTGTTGATCGCTATTCAAAGATGGCGCATTTTGTTCCTTGTAGCAAGACTCTTGATGCTTCTCATGTGGCAGATCTCTATTTTGAGAAGTTGTTAAGCTGCATGGAATTCCAAAGACTATCACATCGAATCGAGATACGAAGTTCATGAGTCATTTTTGGCGTACTCTGTGGAGGAAGCTTGGAACTAACCTGCAATTTAGTTCAACTTGTCATCCTCAAACCGATGGACAAACTGAAGTTGTCAATCGAAGCTTGGGAAATTTATTGCGGAGCTTTGTTGGTAAGAATATTCGTCAATGGGATTTAATTCTTGCACAAGCCGAGTTTGCTTATAATCGGTCCACTAGTCAAACTACGGGTTGTAGTCCATTCAAGATTGTCTATGGTCAGAATCCTATTAGTCCTTTGGACTTGGCTCCACTTCCTACTACTCATCAATTCAGTGGTGATGCCGAGGAGAGAGTGAAGAACATTAAGAAGTTGCATGAACAAGTTCGAGATCGGATTCTCAAGCAAACTGAGAAGTACAAGAAGCAAGCCAACAAGCACCGAAAGCAAGCAATTTTCAAAGAGGGTGATTTGGTGTGGATTCATCTAAGGAAAGAACGTTTTCCGGGAGGAAGACATGCTAAGCTTAGACCTAGAGCCGATGGTCCATTCAAAGTGCTTCAACGCATTGGTGATAATGCGTATAAAATTGAACTTCCAGGGGAATATGGAGTTTCAGCAACCTTTAATGTTTCTGACCTGTCCCCATATCATGAAGAGGAAGATGAAGAGTTAGCCTCGAGGTCGAGTCTTTTCCAACCAAGGGAGCATGACACAGGTGTGGTCAGCACAGAAGGTCAAGATTAAAATTAAAGTATGGAATGATTCACGAAGGGTTTCTGTTCGAGCTATGGTTGTTGGAAAGCTCTACGAATCTAGTTTCCAACGCATCAAACGGCGTACAATTTGGAGTTTTCTAGACGAAGTTATGGTTGAATTACTCCAAGGAGGTCAGGCTGGCAGCTAATTCCGAGGTCCAGCGAATTTTGGACGAGTTTGCTATTTTTAGCTTGTTCTTTTGGATTTTCAACATGTCTTTTCATTTCCCTAAGAGTCTTTTATGTCTCAATTAATATTTTGGAAGATGTAATTTTCATTTACTCATGCTTGGAGGGTTGTTCCAAGCTTTGCTATTTAAACCCTTCTCTTGTAGTGGAAAACAGAGATTTTGAGTGTTTATACAACTTGAGCCTTAGGCTACTTTGAAGAAGGATTTCTTCTACAAACTCTTATCCTTCGGTGGATTCCGATAGGTGGCGAGTTCTTGCTCTGTATCCCGTGTTGGATTACATTGGGTGGTGATTTCTGTATCCTTTGTGTTCTACTTGGGTGGTGAGCTTATCTATCCGAGTGTGTGAGTTAGAGTGCATTTTTGAGTGCTTTCCCGACGTTCCCACAAACATCCCGAGATACCCATACATTATCCCGACGTCTCATTACTATTCCGAGGTATCTATCTATCCCGGGTTATCACTTCCGAGGTCCCCATTACTATCTCGAGGTGTCCATTTCTCTCATTCCAACCATCCTGAGGTGTTCTGAGGTGATCCCGAGGTGTCCCGCGCTTTCCTCGGTTAAACCTGGTATCAGAATTGTGTACTTGTAGACAGAGAGTGTGAGAGATCGACGAGGAAGATGATGACCGATGCCATGACCTTTTAGTCTTCAGCCTTGTAACTTGAGCTTGCATTTTGATGGAGACAACCATCGTCTTAGCTAGTCGGTGACTGTGAGTTGAGATTCTTGTTGATATTCATCTATCGGACTGTTTCTGTCATTCTGTCTCCCTTTGGCCAGAGGTTGTTCTAGTTTTGGCTCATTTCACCCAGAAAATCAATAATGCTGCTACACCAGAAACAGGGACACATCTTGCTGCTGCATGCCGACACCTCTGCCCACTCTCTCCATGTGCCGCAGGATCATATACATTAATTTTCAAATAGAGCAAGTTTTTTTTTTTTATTTGTAGGCCTCGACATGCACATTTGACAATCTCAATGGTCAATTCATATTTATGCTTTCATGGGCAGCCGTCTGTCCGTCCCTCAAATATTTGTCTTATTACATGGGCCATGCTCCTCTCTGTATTCACCAACACTTGTAAAAGAAAATTCTTCACCCTTAACAGGTTGGAAATCCAGAAACAAACCCTATTAGGATTGTCAACAATTTAAGAAAGGAAAATATAATGCATATGGCGACGGGATGGGCGGCGACCAGCTGGGCAGCGATGGATTGGAGTTTGTCAATCTATATCTTCGAGGCCCGCATGAGATGGATTGTTCTCACGCCTGTACTGAATTCATTTGCCCTGCATGTATGGCTCTTGTGTCCAAGGCATCCCCCATTGTAGTGATTATTCACGTGTTGAATGATGAACTTTAGGCTACTGGCTGAAATAGTTGCTCACCCTTTTGAATGGGCTTTAGGTATCATGTAATTGGAAGAGAGAGAGAGTCAAAGAGAGAGGCCAATAATTTCTTACTAGCGAAAGGGACAAAACGAAGCACATGTTTCCCAACTTCTTCGAGCTTCATGTATCGGGTTCCGGCTTCTTCAGTAGCACTAGTTCGCTTGAAATAATGGGCAATACTGCCGTGGAGGATACATGTCGTCTTTTTAATGGTGGCAAAGGAAATGAGGATAATTTTTAGTCGGAGGCAAACGCACAGTTTAGGGCACGGGAAAAGAATTAAAAATTCTAACGTCACTGTTTGAACGGGGAGAGTTTTGTATTTTCGTGTGGGATGGGTATCACATGCTGGTTACGTGTGATGGAAAACGTGCGAGTTAACACCAAAACTAGGTCCAATACCGAATTGAAACGCGACACGTAGATTATGGTTGTGGGTCGTAATGTGTTTGAGTTTAAGGAGATTTTTGAAATTGGGGTGTAAGTTCGTGGGGGAAAACGTAATTAACCCATTTTTTTAGAGACGGCTAAAATTTCGTCTGTAAAGGTGAGACTTTGGCAACGATTTCGGTGACGTCTCAGAGAAAATCGTCCCTGAAGAGCAAAAATGGTGTAGTGATTTAATAATTGACACAAATCTTAGTTTACGGAAAATTGCCATCATGCCATGTGGGGTCTAAATGTGGTTCTCCAAAAGCTAAGCATGCAGTTCATGACTTTGCCCGCTAGACCTACACATGGATGTACGGACTGCGACCAATAATAAACAGGAATGATCTTAATATTTCTTTATTCCCTGAATAAGATAGGATGATGATTAGTGTTATCATTAAGAGCATCAATAACGTGTCTACAAAAAAGAAGATATTTGCAATTTTATTAAGTCTAATATTATTTTTATGCACACCCTTTGTGTAGATATTTGCTTTATTCTTTGACATCAACATTTATAATCAGCAAGAAAGACGAAAACAGAGACGTCATTACCATATATGTCCACCATATACAATTAATAACATAATCTGAAAAATAATACATCTAAAGTTTGGGCGTGACATATCAAGTATATATATACTCAATGGGCTTTCAACTAATTCTACCTTATAAGAGCGTTTTTTATTGTTGGCAAGTTTTCCCGTACTCACCATAACAAATTTTTTTTTAGAACTGAAAAATCGGCTCCAAAAAATACCATAATCGAAGGTCTTTGAACGTTAAGTGATACGTTCAATCGTTATCTAGCGGTAAATTTATAATCGTTCGATATAGAGATAACTTTTTCATAGCCATAATTCATTTAACGTTCGATCGTTTGATAATCGTTACAAAGTAGAAACATGTCTGATACTATTCTTAATGCGTTGCAACGTTCTACGACATAACATACAAACAATATTCGGACGTTTGATCATAAACGTTCAAACTTCTTTCAGACGTTTGAAAGTACACGTTTGGTATCATTCTTTCTATCATCTAACGGTTAGAGATTACTTTGTTCGGTATCCAGTAAATACGTTCAGACGGAAATAACAATTATAAAGCAACTAAAATAAACTTACACTTAATTATAAAATTAATAACTTACAATATATATATATATACACTCATTGGGCTTTCAACTAATTCTACCTTATAAGAGCATTTTTTATTGTTGGCAAGTTTTCCCGTACTCACCATAACAAATTTTTTTTTTAGACCGGAAAATCGGTTCCAAAAAATACCATAATCGAAGGTCTTTGAACGTTAAGTGAGACGTTCAATCGTTATCTGACAGTAAATTTATAATCGTTCGATATAGAGCTAACTTGTTCATAGCCATAATTCATTTAACGTTCGATCGTTTGATAATCGTTACAAAGGAAGTAGAAACATGTCTGATACTATTCTCAATGCGTTGCAACATTCTACGACATAACATTCGAACAATATTCGGACGTTTGATCAAAAACGTTCAAACTTCTTTCAGACGTTGGAAAGTACACGTTCGGTATCATTCTTTCTACCGGCTAACGGTTAGAGATTACTTTTTTTGGTATCCAGTAAATACGTTCGGACGAAAATAACAATTATAAAGCAACTAAAATAAACTTACACTTAATTATAAAATTAATAACTTACAAAATTTTCCTGTGCAGCCTCCGACGAACCTTTGGCATTTATATAATTCTTTTTATACAACTCTGCTGGATCAACCTTGCCTATCATAAGATCTCTCTATTTAAAAAATAAGATAATTAAATATGAACTAATATTTTATGTATTGAGAAGAAAAAAAATTCGATAAAAAATAATAATAATATCATTTTCGCACAAGTGCGCATAAATGATCTTGATCTAGAGGTGTGGGAGGTAGTCAAACACGCACGATTTTGTTGATTGATTTCACTTTTTTCTACAAAATAAAAAAAATATAATTAAAACGAACAACGAAAATAAACACAGTTTGAATAATATACATACCTTAAACTCCTCATTAGAGAATAAATCGAACACTTTTGCTCCATGCTTAATCGGTATATCTGGATATGGATCTTCCTTGGTATCCCACTTCGCAAAATACTTGTGGAGGCGGCACTTATGCTATCGGTAAGCAGTGGTCCTTGTGCCCTTAACCAACACAACCTCAGGACGTTGGAAATCCAGGTCAAAATCATCCTTATATGTTGGTATTACATTCATATGTCAGTCAAGAAATTTTAGATAATGAATGTGAACAAACAAATACACTACTTACAAACAAAAGTCCATCAGATACTGTCTGGTTTCTACTTAAACCTTTGGCCAACTTTCGTACCACGCCAGAGCATTGACACGAATGAGACTCCCAATTTTCGAAAAGATCTGGGGAACACCATCTCCTTCGCCACAGGGCACACCCTCGGGAATGTGCACTTGAATCTTCCTAGATACTGCATGTTCGTGTCTTATCGAGAGCTAACCTGCGAGACTGCCCACACCTACTTTTAACTCTAAAGGTGGCTATGAAATGAGAGAAAAAACACAAATTGTGAGCAATATATTGTCGAAATTATTAACAAAAAATAATCAAAGAAAAAATTTGTGAGCGAAATTAAAAAAAAAAAAAAACTTACATGCACAGCTACTTGATGCCCTCCCCGGAGAAGGTGCTCCAATATCCAACATAGGAGAAGGTAGGGCCCTAGACGGGGCTGATAATTGAGATGAGGCCGATGATGTAGACGACACTATCGTACCAGATTGTGCACGTTTCCCACCAATTGTTATTGACCTGTTCATGCCTATAAAAACAGTTAAATACAATTACTCATAAATAAAATTGGATGATTACAACGAATATATCGTAGTACAACATAAGTACTAAAATTTATAAATACCAAAAATTCATATAGAGTTGGAGTCCAAGAGGAGCTCGATCAAATTTCGATCTTCATTGTTGGATACTAAATTGTTGGTCTCCAAGTTGGAGCCTATAGATGCTTGCTCTTCTTTTGTTGATCCTTCGTCAATGAAATCATCGTCATCACTATCACTTGGTGTGTTTCAATGCTCCCAATTTCCATAGCAACATGCACCTCTGGTTCAACATCCTCTATACACAATGGAAGCCTATTAAACCTTCCAAAATCGACGAACAACTGAAACAACTCTTCCTCCTAAGAATCTTCCGTTCGGGAATCTTCATTGTTCGTTAATGTTTCATTCAACACCGGTGGTACATCATAAACAATCCTATTCGTGATTCCTTCTACGACGCGTCATGAACCATCCTTCTTCGGATCAACCAAGTAAAACACTTGTTGCCCTTGATCTGCCAACATAAACGGATCAATAGTATACTGTCGGTTAGCTATGTTAACATGTATAGTGTGCTCATCTACGATAATGCCCTTTCTTACGATGCCTACATCCCACCAATTGCATTTGAAAAGATAGACCACATTGTTACGTAAGTAGAGAAGTGCAAGAATGTCCACAACTACACCACAGTACTCAATTGCCTTGCCCAGATGATCTCCTGGCACTACAACACCACTATTCCGTGTCTTCTTATAGAATTTCTGCTCAACGGTATGGTATCTAATCTCGTTGACAATGCACGTAGAGAATCGAGAATTGCTTGGTGAAACTTCAAATACCGTTGTCTCGACGATTGCTTAAGTCCATATAGAGATGTTTTAACTTGTAGACTTTCTCGTCATTTCCTTCCTATTGAAAACCTTTAGGCTGAATCATGAAGATATCTTCCTTTAGTTCTCAATTTTAAAAATTATATTTTTATGTCTAATTGATGTAATTTTAAATCCTTTTTTAGCAACAATAGACATTAGTATCCTTACTAAAGCAAATTTTGTTACTAGAGAATATGTATTCACAAAGTTTGCACCAGATTGCTGAGTATAACTTTTTGTTTCCAGTATAGCTTTATATTTTTATAGGCTCCCACCAGCTTTGATTTTTTTCCTCAATACCGATTTTCATCTTGTGGCTTTTCTTTGACTTGGTAAGTCTATTAATTTCCAAACTTCATTTTTATTTATCGAGTCAATTTCATCATTCATTGTATCAAGCCATTCTTTTGCATCTGGGAGGCTCATAGCCTCTTCGAAATTCATTGGATCATTTTCTAAGTTTATATGATCTACACTTAAGACATAATGATCTTCTAATTTACTTGAAAATTTTCTTATTCTATTACTCCCACTGTTTCCAACATCTTTGTATAATGAATCCTTTTCAGGAGACTTTCTTTTATTTTTATTTTCTTTCTCATTATCCAATAGTTTTATTTCTTCTTTTGGAGTACTTGATTGGTATTTTCAAGTAAAATTGCATCTATGCTTTCTATTAACCTTTTATCATAATGGAAAAATCTATATCCACCACCATTCTCCACGTATCCTATAAATTTGCATTCTCAAGTTTTGCTTTCTAACTTATTCCTTAAGGGTTTTGGACTTAGTTCGTGTGCTTTGCAGCCCTAGACCTTTAAATTTTTAATATTTGGTTTTATACCTGACCAAATTCATATGGTGTTAATATTTTAGGCTTGATCTCAACTCTATTTAATATATATGCAATTGTTGAAATTTCTTCTCCATGAAAATGAGTTGGCATTTCTGCAAACATTATAGCATGGTTCTGTTCATATTCACAAGAGTCCTATTTCTAGAAAGACGACCATTTTACTGTGGTTTATATGACATTTTAAACTTTTCTATTGCTTCAGATTTATGTCTAGGAGATAAATATGTCCATATCTTAAGTAATCATCTATGAATGTAATAAAGTATTTCATTATTCTATGTGTCTTAGTTCTCAACAGTCGATGTATGTTAGAATGAATTACTTCAACTAATTCTGATGATTTTCCATGTTTTGCAAATGATTTACTCATCATTTTGCTTTTTTCTCTTCCCGTCTTGAGGCAACAGCGGTCCTCCCTTGAACGTGACTTCTGCAGTTTTAGTTTCTAATGTTTTATCCTCCACTCCCCCTTCTTGTTGGGCCATTTCTGATTTGGTGCTTTCTATTCGTGGAGGTCTTGATGTGTTTAGGGAGTGGAAAGTTGCTTGGGTGCCATGTATTTGTAATGGTCTGGCGCACAAGTTGGCTAAGTGGGTGGCCAATTTTGGCAAGGAAGGTTTTTTCTTCCCCTCTGAGTTACTTGAGCATATCCAGGCTTCTGATATGCATTTGGATCTTTAGTTAGGAGATGTTCGTTTTGGTGAAATTTTGAGAATTTGCAGTGTTTTGAGAATTTTTAGGTGATGTTAAATTTTATTGGTATGTGTGTAAAAGATATTTTGAGGTGATGTTAAAAAATATGTTTGGTTTTAGAATTCTAGAATTCACAAGAATCCTAGAATTCTTGTGAAACCGAACAAGGCCTTAGTTTTTATCTAGTATATATTATTCAGCGAAAAAAAAAAAGACTTCTGCTTTCTCTTCTCGGCCGGCAGCAGTGGTCCTAATTAAAGACTTACTCCCTCTCTTAAAGGTGTCTTTGTTCACTCTCTTTGTTCTATTCTCCTCTTATGGCAGCAGAACTCAATTCTTTGTACTCGCTTTCTTCCTCATGAGATGACTGCGACGCTACTCTCTGAGGGAATTTTCTTGTTGCTCATCCATTAAGAGTAGGGGTGTACAGTTGTCGGGTCGGGTAGGGTCCACGTGGACCCGTATCTAGTTGCCCAATCTGGCCCCGTTCACCCGACCCGAGCGTAAATGATATATGAGCCCGCCCGAATCCGACTTGATTGGGTCGGGTCGAGTTCAGGCGTTTTTTTTTTAATTTGAAAAATTTCTGGATTGGTTACCAGGGTCATGTTCGTTTTCATCTTTTTTGTAGGATTTGCATCCTACTTTTATTTTTACAATCCAAACATCATAACACACACGTATTCCAATACAACACTTTATTACCTTTTTTACACACACCAATCCCTTTTAACAACTTCTGCACGCATTCTTATACAACTTTAACACCACCTAAATATTCACAATTTCATCAGAATCCTAAAAAAAACATGAAAACGAACATCACCCTGGATTGTTTTTTAATTGGACATGAAAGGTGAACTCTTCTTTGATTCCCTATGAGCTCCAATAGGCATTATTTTTTTTGCTAAATGATCTCCAATACTCGAATATGTACATAAAAATCCAATGGCCAAATGAAACAAGCAGCAGACCCTTAACTTCAAGACCAAGCTCGAGTGTATAAGAGTGAAATCCAAACAAAAGTCATCCTACTGCCAGGGAACGTCCATAGCTTGAATTCCAGTGTTTGTGGTCTTCCTTAGATATCTCTTTAGAAATTAATTTTTAATATGAGCTATGCCGGATATTTTGTTGGTGTTTGTAGGGCTAGTTTTTGTATTTTGTTGTTCAACCTGACATGTACATAGGGGGTACCATCATTTATGTTCAATTGCATGCAGCAGAAAACATTTTGCATATAATAAAGATCAACGAAGTCTTTATAACATTGATGAAAGCTAGTAGCATGAACTGCCAGCAAGGAATAAAATTGATTGTCCAAATTTGTTTTTGGACTCGTTTTACCTACAGACAAGGAATAAAACCTGTAAGGCATATAGAAGACAGAGAATGAACACAAACCAAACAGTAAATAAGTGATTAAGAGGACAGTTAGCGAGTTAAGTGAGAAAACCTCAGTGAACTCCATTGGAGAAGAAGTTAATTATCAAGCAGTTGATGACATTTGCTAGCTAGGTGAAACCAGTAGATAGCATGCAGGCTCATAAAATCTTTAGGAAAAGAGGGGCTCTGGAAGCAAATACTGTCCAAATACAATCTGCTTTAGTGCATTGGAACAATAATATAATTGATTCATTCAAGCTCACATCTGTAACTTTATTCAATATATTTCTCATGTCACCAAAGATACTTCAGGTAGTTATAGTGTTAAACTACTAAGCAGATATGAAGTCATGGATTCTCACTTCACACACTCCAATCAAGAAACTAAGAGAAGGAAGAAAGGTTCTATACAGCTAAACCTAAACTCTAACAACCAGAGCTGATTTGCAGAACACCCAAATGATTCAAGATTTGACACCCTTTGAACGACAGATTGTAAAAAGAAAGTAGATAGATCTTGAAACACCTAAATAAACTAGAACATACCAAACTCTGCATCTTCACCATGATTTAATAATAATTTACCATTTCCTAAACAATGATTACCAGAAAAGTAAAACCAATGACAGAAATTAGAAACACTTATTTGATCATTTTTCTTTGAAGAATTTGATCATTTTTCTTTGAAAAAAATCAATAAAGGACAGGCGACCGCATCAACTAAAAAGGAAATATATGTTACCAGAATTGGATGTATCCACTTTAGCTGAAGAATCTAATAGGACTGCACGAACAACCAGTTTTTGGTTGGTGAGTTTTCTGATAAAAACAATGACAAAGAACATTAATTACAGTCTAATCATTCTAGTTGCACAAGAAATAACAAAAAGGCTCGTTCTATGTTCGAGATAACAAGGATAGATAGAAACGTCCAAACCTTATCTTTGGGCTCAGGCCTGAAAGCTTTCTTCACTGCAGAAAACCAGCCCCCTTTCTTCCCCATTCTCTAGTCATTCACCTTTAGAAAATCAAAGCAGAGCAAGAATTAAAAACTCAACCCAAAAGATGTTGCGACGCCCAGGTGCCAAAATCGAAAGATTTCTTGTTCGAACAAGGAAACTAGATCAAATTCTTAGATAATTTTGCAGACACGCCCCTTATAGAGAGAGATAGGAACATAGAACCCCCATAAATGAGGACAAAAATGGACAAACATATCATTGACGAATGCCAAAACAGTAGAAACCCACCTTGAGCTGTATGCTCTAGATTTGCTAATGGATGGCCATGGAAGACAACAAAATAAGAGAAACAATCGGGAAAAGAAGAGAAGAGGAAGAGGAAGAGCGAGAGAGACTCAACAATCGGGCTGCCGGCTCGGAGGCGAATGAGGCAGACGGCGGCAACTGGTGTCTGGCAAGCAGGTTGAGGCACGGCCGCAGAGAAGGAGAAGGAATCAAAGCTTAGGGTTTTGAATCAACTACTCAGTGTGACATGATTTCGGGTGCGTCGGTCGGGTTAAACATATATTAGGCCCGACCGAAATATAGTCGGGCTGCAGCATTATGAGCCCGCCCCCACCTGGGCCCGTGTAGAGCCCGACCACATTCAGTCGGTTTCGGGTCGGGCGGTCCGGGTCGGGTAAAATCTGTACAACCCTAATTAAGAGATTAAGGGTGTTTATTTTTATACTCCTATTTTTTTCCTCAGTCTAGGATTCTTTCTGATTAATTCTTTGTTGATCAGTTTCAATGTACATCTGGAGTTGTTGAATTTAGTAGAGTTAAAGTAATTCTGGAGAAATCAAATAGGGTGCAAAAATGATAGATATAAAGAAACATTATAGAATTCGAGCTTCAAAGAAATCACTTGTATATATATATATATATATATAGAAGGAACATTGGCATGTGCTGCGTGCCTGACGGCCTTTTCAATTAGGCTCATATATTAATTGCGTGGAATAATTAATATTCTAGAGTTTAGTTTGGCACTTTTAAAGATGGTATCATGATCTTATAATAGAGTTTAGTTTGGCCCTCCGATATATCAAAAAACATATAACTTGGGTAATTCCTTCCTGGTACGTCGTAAGGGGCCTAATAAATTAGATAATATACCAAAGGCTATTTATTGGAAAAGATTGTAACTTTTGTGCAACTAGCACAATGATCACTTTAGTAACCCGAATAGTAGGATATGGCTCGCTTGGTATCATAAGTACTATCTATCAGATGGTCCTATCAATTGATGAGGATTTAAGTCCTAAATCAAATGACTCATTTTATATTTAAAGTTATCCAAGCAGCCCCTTTATTAAGTCTTCCACTTAGGTTTTCTTAGTCGATATGAGATGTCAACACAAAATTTCAGACACGTATAGCGGCTCCTCACAACACGCATCATTTAAGTACTATTGCTGTAATAATATCCGTCTTTTTCCATATCCGTATGTGTTATGAATTGTGTGTATAATACTTGTAAAGTATGTGTAGCGATGTACAGTACTCGGCTTATGTGTTCTGGTGTTGCTTGTGATTAAGATCAAACCGTCAATCATAATTGGATGCATGCAGCTCGATATGAATGTTAATTGCAAAAATTTAATGTTTATTGCTATACAGAATAATGATAGCAAAGCAATGGTGTCTGCATTCATTTGAAAGATATATAAGTTAGTACCTGTGTGAGAAAAACAATTAGTAAACATGAATAATTCATCTTGATTATCATCCGCGTTTACACTATATATGGCCGTAGAAATTAAATATTAAACGAATTAACATTAATATTTTGGTTCTTCAACACATAATGAATGTGTGTGTGTGTTTATATATATCAGTGTGAACTTATCCACTACTAATTTATATAGTAATTAAGTGAACTGATCATTTCTTCTCATTGTATATAGAATTGGGTAACTTCATGAGAAATAACCTTTGTTTGGGTACAACACAAGCATCTGCCTTGATATTATCAATTGCCAAAAGCCACGTATACAAGTGTTCTTACTCCTTGCTACAAGAGCCCTAACCCAGTAATATCTACTCCCTTTCGGGCGGTAAAGAATGGAGAGCAGGAAAATGCACGTAAAAGTTCAAGACAAGACAAGAAAATTGCAGTATCCGATCTGTAGAAAAGAGTAGAGGCACGAAATATGGAGGATATATAAAGTTATGATACGATATTAAGGATCGGTCATCGGATCAGTTTGTTTCACCAAAATAAAGTTTAGGCTTAATATACTTGCTAGTTCTTGGGGTTTGGGCTTTTCCCGAAATGGTCCATGGGGTTTCATTTGTTCCACACAGGTCCCTGGGCTTTCTCTTGATTTTTTTTTGGTCTGTCCGTCAACTGAAGCCCAGCGCCGTTACGGAAAATTACAACGTGGCCATTTAATTCGTGATACGTGTCAAAAAACCCACATCAGCACACCACAAGACAACTATCCAAGGGCACGTCCACGACACACGCGAGCTCTCCATTTTTGTTCCCCAAATTAATTGATTCATCCTATACGCTTCAACAGAATCATTTGCCTGTGCATGAACCCTAATCCCCAGTTCTCCTTTTCTCCACCGATTTGATTGCTTCGTCGCCAACATCGTCTACAACCTCTGTTTGTCAAAGGCGCAACCTCTCTCCGTCGAAGGCATCGTCAACCACTCTCCATCAAAGGTCTGTAAACATTTTTGTGCGGTTTGTTTTTTTGCCGAATGTCTCTACCACAATCCCCAAATAAATGTTCAATTGGGTACCTTCCATCCACGTCTAACCTTTGCTCCATCTCTAGAATGACGTCCATTATTTCAACGAGTTCAACGGGTGGGTGCGACGATGGTATTTCAGCTGAGGTGTTGCTTCAGCTACTGTGTAAGTGTGGGATTCGAGCTAAGCTACAAACTAGCATGACCCGTGGAAATCCATGTCGATGCTTTGACATAGACTTTAATATACCCAACTAAATCACTAACTATACAACTATATAATAACAATATTATTTAAGTTCATATGGGTTTCCTTTCCCCGAGTTGCAGATCCCACAACACCCCAACGAACAGACAAGAATACATGGGAAAGAGGAGCAGTCGTTAATCATGCAATACCCAAGCTCCTATAACTATCACGCAAGCACCTCCATACACATAATAAAAGAAGAGCACAACTAACAAAGAGCAACTCCATTCTCAACAATGCAAAATTTTCAAACCGTGAAGAATATGGAAATTTGGGGCTAAGACGTTGGAAACAAAATACACAGCCACAACTGCCACAATACCTTCGATGGAGAAATGTTGACGATGCTAATAACGAATTCGTGCAATTCGGTGGAGCAGCGGAAATTAGCGTAGTTAAGGTTCGTGGGTCACTGGAAATTAGGGTTCGTCTATCGCTAGAAGTTAGGGTTCATGGGTTTCAATTTAGGAATGTTAGTGGCATATTCGGGAATGTTAGTCGCGCAATACCCAACTGCACCGGGGGTGGGGGGGTGGGGGATGAGATGTCACGGACGTGGCGTGCTGATGTGGGTTTTTTGACACGTATCGAGAATTAAATGGCCACGTTGTAATTTTCTGTATCGGCACTGGGCTTCAGTTGACGGACGGACCAAAAAAAATCAGGAGAAAGCCCAAGGACCTGTGTGGAACGAATGAAACCCCAGGGACCATTTCGAAAAAAGCCCAAATCCCAGGGACTGGCAGGTATGTTAAGCCTAAACTTTAACAGTCAAAATTACACAACAAATACAAAAATAAAAATAAAAATGTGCTAAGAAAAAAGACCCAACTTTTTGCCTAAAGAAAATAACCCGTTTCTTACAACATTATTGCGTCTTGGTTTTAAGTGGATCCTAAAATTATATATCCCTAATGACTGATTTTTTATCTATTTCTTCGGAACGTAATTATCTTCTACCTGCAGATAAGTTGTATAAAATTATAATAATTTAGTAGATGAATTGTTAATAATGATAATTTGGTCGAGGACGCCTTAAATTAATTAATGGGTACTTAATTAGTTCTAATCATTCGCTTGATTTGCCCGTCTAACAAGATTCAAAGGAACCGCGAGAGCAGTCAAGAAGTAAATGAGCTTGACCATCCAACAGAAGCGATCATGACTTATTTTGCATTGCATCACACTACCTCGAATGTTCACACTATTTTTTTTAATGTTTTTAATTATTCTCTGCATGTTCACATCATGCCATCAAAACTTCACCACAAATTATTATTTTATTGGTTTTCCTACTAAACTATTAATTTGAACGTCAAAATGGGGAATTATGAAGATCCCACGACACGCCACGTGGGAGGTTTAAATTTTGCATGCATGCATGCGGCCTGCTCGCAAGCTTCTAACAGACTTATATGTTAATTAATTATCCATGAAATACGATGTGAACATGAATATTCCAACGTATGTGTTAATTATAAAAGTTGGTAGTTCGATACTAGGAATGATCGAATGTTTCTTTATTTCTAAAATTGGGTGGTCGCCCTGCTCCCTCTCTCAAAATCACACTGTAATAAAATTCAAAAACGCAATAAAAAAAACCAACAAAACACACGATTAGGAAACCACTAGAAAACGTAATCTTAGGAAACTGTTACAAGCAATAAAAAATAAGTCAAAATGAGGGGGGATGTGGGACACACGAGCCGGCCTACAGACTACGGTGAGCGGGAGATTGTGGAGACGGACGCTTGGACTTGCTAATTCCATCCTTGCGATGCGTGGCCACCGACGTCCACTTAAATCGTCAGGATCTAGCTAGCTTTCAAAATCTCTACAGAGTAGGTTCAAAGATGGGTTGAGAGGGATTAGTTTTGGTTGGTTCCGGTCAAGGGAGGGGGAGGAATAAAGTGTGGAGTCAAATTTTAAACTCAGGACCTTGACTTTAATATCATATCAATTATTATTCAACACAAAAATATAAGCGTCTGATTGGAAGAGATAAATTTTATTATTTAATTATATTCTCTAACACTTTTTAATGTGTGATCTGCTGTTACGTCTTTAGTTTAAGAGTCTGCTGATAATTATGGTGCATTTAGTGGGCAGTCTGCTCTCTGTGGTTCTTTTGGTTGGTTGGATATACGCATGCTCTATTGTTTTGGGCTATCTCTGTTTGGTCTTTATGGGTTGTATATGATGCCGTGCTAGTGCTTTGCAATATCATTTGTGCGTGAATACCTGTAAAATAAGTGCAGTATTCTGCAATGGGTTGTGTGTTATTGGCATGTCTAGTGCTGCATGTTGCTTGTAATTAGGCCTCTGACCTAATTTTTATATAATATAATTAGACACATATAATGCTTTACCTCACTTACCCTCCAAAGAAGTATTCTCTATTCTCGTCATGATTGTGAACCTTCTTTTAGTACAGCGAAAACAATCTTTCTTTGTTTATTCACATCTCCATTGCAGATATCTCCTTTAACCTTTATTGTTAATCTATAGTTTTTTTAATTATTAAAAAAAAAAACAAATTCGCTCTTCCTATGGCAACCAATTGTTTGTTCCTTTATTAAAAAAAAAAAAAACAGTATCCCTTATAGAGCCAGCTTTAATTTAATCATGATGCCTTTAGAGTATTTTATTTCCTTCCACGAACAATTTGTTCTGGCTCAATTGCTTAGGCATTGACCCCTTCTATGCAAGGGTCCTACTTATCGATCGCTCACATCGATGGATGGATGCACATGCACTCCCCTAGCGAACTACATAAATCCAGATTATTTATCCACCCTAGCCTTTTCTTTTACTTTTCTTTCGTAATTTTAGCTTAGTATTTGCATCCCACGATAATTTCAATTTATATTTATTTTACAATCGGTGAATTATTGGATATGCCGTTGAATATATATATATATATATATATGTTCTTTGCTACGTGCCGTACTCATATGTTTATTGCTCATGCACACAATGATGATAGCGAAATAATGGTGTCTACATTCGTTAGGAAGACATAAAAGAAGTATATGTTGGTATTAGTGAAAGAAAAAATTTAGAAAACATAAATAATTGACCCTTTGCTCTATTTCTCTGATCTACAAGAAATGTCACTACAAGAAATATAGCTTTAGGTGACAAAAATTTTGGGTGTCAAACCAAATTTTGTCACCTAAAGTGACCTTTCCATGACAAAATATTAATTTCATCACCCAAAACCATCCAGGAATGCCAAAATCGTTCGGACCGCCAAAAACCCGTTCAGACGTATTTCTGGTGTGACAACATGCATGCGTCGCGAATGAGTGACGATAAAAATAGTCACAAAATACAAAATAACTTCCGAACGAATGAGCAAACTGTTTGGACTCTCTGCTGGGTGACAAATTCAAATCGTCATAACTGAGTGACGATTAGAATCGTCACAATTTTTACAATACCGTTCGGACTCCTTTTATACAACGTCTACACGGACATTACCTAACGAATAATAATCGTCAGCATATAGTGACAAATTTAAAATCGTCATGAACACTCAATCCTGTCCCGACGTCATCATCCACGTGCCAACGAAAAACATAACTCCGTCCGGACGCTAAAAAACATGTTCGCACAGATATGAACGCTTCTTCTGCAAATCGTGTGGTTCCACGTTGCAAAACTTCAGACACATGATGTGGAAACTGTCTGGACCAGTCGAAACCGTCCTGACGGTTAAGTTCTAGAAGATTTTTGAATCGGGCATATTTAATGATGTTGAATTTGATTGGGCCACGTGTGAATCTAACCACTGAGAATTATCCGAACGAATATGAAATCCGTTCAGACGATTCCTGAACACATTAAACCGGCTAGACTTTGTCAAAATCACAAACTCACTCTCTTCTCTCAAACTTTTCTCCCAAACGTTTTCACTACCTGTTCGAGATCTCTCAAACAACTTTAGGTAAAACTTTCTTCATGAGTTTGCTTTTCAATTTCATTCATTTCAATTCAATACTGTCTGTTGTTTAGTTTGTTGTGTTGTTTGCGTTCATCAAATTATGTTGCTTAGTTTGTGTTCATCGAAATATCATTCGGATGGTTGTTTAAGACGTCCAGACATGTGTTAGTCCGTCCAGACGGTACTGTTCCATTGGGGGCGTCCTAGAATTTAAACGACGCAGTTCTAACGCCAATTTTCACTCCCGTTCAAACCGAAACAACCCGTTCGAACCAAAATGAAAATCTCGATACGCAAATGTTCGCATTTGTTTTTAAAAAGATCCGTTCGAACGAAGGAGAATTTTTAGGGATGTTGGTTTGCGTCCCAAAATTCGAACGGTATTTTTCACCTACCATAATAAATGCACGTCCCGTCATCATCAATTTTATCATTTTTTAATTCCGTTCGAATGGATTATGAATGGTATTTATTTGCTGAAGAATGGTAATAAGTAACCCGTTCCAAGAAATTATGGATGATATTTATCTGCTGCAGAACACTCTCTCTCGTGGCTATTCCAAAGAGTGGAGTGCAACTTACATAATGGTAGGGCTTACTAGAACCTGAAATTATCTAGAATAAAACTGTCAGATGATGACAGATCATATGTAAATGTTAATTGATTTGAACTAGTTCATGTGTCAGTAGAGTGAATCAGAGATTATTCTCTCTACACTTACGAGCTAATGATAAATTAATATTACGTGTCTTATGGCGAGAATGTATTCTTGCTTGTGTTATTCCCCCCCTGAAGGTGGGATATTATTGCATGTTGTTGTTTCTAATTGTTTAATAAAGCTACTAAATGAACTGTGTATTTGTTCTTTGAAAGCAAGTGCACGTACGAGCTAGCTTGTCTCTACAGATACGGCTACAAAGTTAATAAAGCCAATATAATATGTTTTTAGTCCCAATATTGTCCCATACACACAACTCTTAATAGAAAATTTCGCCATGCTATCAGCGCTTAGCAAGGAATATTATTATTGCGCATGTGGGGGCTGAAACGTGGTTCCCCAAAGCTGAGCAGTAATCAGTTTGGTCCGCTAGACCCATTTAGGGATGTACGTAAATAACGTAGGGACTGTGTGTGAACAAGAAAAAGGAAAGAAGAAGAAGAATGTAAAAGTTGGTACTTCTTGTAGGAATAATATATAATATTTCTATATTTCTTAAGAATTAGATAGGATAATTAACACTATATAATATATAAGAACGTACTCATATGCATGATTCTTTCAGGGGTGCAAGATGATAGATATAAAGAAACATTATAGAGCTTCAAATAAATCACTGACCGTAATTATATATTGCGTGGACTAATATTCTAGCTAGACTCAAGTCTTACCTTATTGGCGCTTTAAAAAATTTAGGTTCGCCTCGATCCCTGGCCACATCTGTACAAGATTAATGGAATTAATCCGTAAAACATCAAACAAACCAAAAAACTAATTCTCTCACAATGAGACTACGTATGCAAATTAACTCTGTGACTCTGTAAGGTAAAGAAAACTATGAAAGCAAAGACAACGCACAATAACTAACATAAAATTTCATATGGTATTCTCCGATTTCTTCATCCCCTTTAGGGCCATGAGCCTAGCCGTTACTGCTAGGACAATATCTGTGAAAACTTGCAACAATCCTCTACTCTTGCCCGTAAATATTCTTCAATTTCGCTCCTTCCATGTATAATAAACAGCTGTAAATATTGTTCGCATTATCCTGGCTTTCGACATCACTATAACAAAATTTGCTTTTTGGGACAAATTTGGTTCCTCACACTAACTGTCCTAACAACCCTGTTATCAAAAGATTTTTGGGATAAAAAATTTGTTCCCTCCCAAAAAGTACCATTTTAGGACGAGCAGAGTTTTGTCCCAAAATAATAATGTGACATTCGATGTTTCGGATACCGTTCCAACGCAGTAGAAGGAAATGTCCGTAACCATTTTCCGTCCTGAAAAAAAAAACGTCGCAAAAAAAAAAAAAAAGGATTTTGGGAAAGTTTGAATTTTGGTCACAAAGACAGAAATTGCTATTTTTTTTAAGACAAAATTCAAAATCTGTCCCCAAAAAGTACTTTTGCAATGGATTTTTTGGTATCCCAAAAAGTCAAATTTATTGTAGTGCATTGGTTCTTTCACATGACACGACATCCATTTAACAACACGACTCCACCAGAATAAGTTCTTTACAACAGGGTGCCACATTTATCTAGCAATAAAATCCAGATTCTATAGGAGAAAACGTATGAGAAAAATAACTGGTCTATATTCTTCACATACCCCTTGCACAACACACTATATATATTCAGAGTCGTTTGGTTGGGTTGTTCCTATCTGTATTTTGAAGGACGTCGTCCAATCGATTAGAGAAATTCAATCAAGTACTTACAAGGTGGTCCAGTTCTCTCCAAAGAGAAAATAATTTACTTAAGGCCTATACGTAATATGCTTTTCAGAGTTTTAATTTGCATCCCGTGGTCTCTCTGCTTCAATATATATGTCATGCAAACCATCAATTATTGGATGCAATGCATGCAGATCGATATGAATGTTTATTGCTACACCCAATAATGATGTCTACATTCGTTAGCAATTAGATAAGTTAGTACGTACCAGTGAGAAAAAAAAAAAAGAAAAAGTAAACATGCATGAATAATTCATCTTGCTGATCTGCTCTAGCTATTTTTCTCTACAAGAAATGTCTCTACTGATCCGCGTTTACACTATAGCTGTAGAATTTAAATATTAATTAAAAGAATTAACATTATTTTGGTTCTTCAACACATACATAATTATGAATGTTATATACGTATATATTCTCAGTGTATAAAGAATTGGGTTTACTTCAAGAGAAATAAACCTTCTTTGGATAAACACAAGCAATATCTGCCTTAAAATCCGTGGTCTGGATCACCTAACGAGATAACTTGTTTTATTTATTTTTGGCATAAACAACGAGCTGGATATATATTATCAATCGCCGAAAGCCACGTATAAATTTCTTATAATTCCTTGCTTCAAGAGCCGTAACACGTACAGTATTAATAATCGCTAGCTCTCTGGTGGAATATTCGTGAAATATATATATATATTTTTTCATTTCTGTTTTCCTAGCTTAATATTTCCATCCCATGATAATTTATATGCTACAATCGGTGAATTATTGGATATGCCGCGCGATGAAAATATATGTTCATTGCTACCGTATTCATATGTTTATTGCTGCACACAATGATGATAGCGAAATAATGGTGTCTACAATCATTAGGAAGACATTAAAAAAAATTATTTATTATATATATGTTGGTATTAGTGAAAGAAAAAATTAGAAAACATAAGTACTTATTCACCCTCAGATCTACAAGAAATGTGTCCGTACGTGTTTGCACTCGCTGGACAAATTATGAATTAGTATTAGGGTCCGTTTGTTTTGCTGTAAAACATTTTTTTGTGTAAAGTAATTTTCAATGCATAATGTTTCAGTAAAGTATTCTAATTTTCGGTGTTTGGTTCTTACATCAAATATATTTTCTGAAAGTATTTTTCAATGTTTTTGACGTATGTTTTATTTTTTGTAATTTTATATGATTAATAAACTTAATTTTTAACATCAATTTGAAATAAATAAAATAAAGTTTTCGAGAGAGTAAGAAAGAGTCAGGTTCCTTTGAATATTTTGGTTTCGGGTTAGAAACCCAAACACTAATATGATTTTTTCGGGTTCGTGTTTCAAAACCCGACCTCGACCCCAAAAAAGCTAAAACCATTGGGGTCAGGTTCCATTGAATGCTTGGGTTTCGGGTTAGAGATGCAAACAGGAACCTAATTTTTCTCGAGTTCATGTTTCAAAATCTGTCCCGACCCCGAAAAAAAAGTTAAAATTGTTGAGGTCAGGCTCCTTTGAATGCTTTAGTTTTGGGTTAGAGACCCGAACAAGAACTTGATTTTTCTCGGGTTCATGTTCCCCACCCGAAAAAAGCTAAAATCATTAGGGTCGAGTTCTTTTGAATGATTTGATTTCGGGTCAGAGATGCAAACATGAACCTGATTTTTCTCAGGTTCATGTTTTAAAACCCAACCCGACCTCGAAAAAAGCTAAAATTTTCGGGGTCGGTTCCTTTGAATGCTTTAGTTTCGAGTTAGAGACCCGAACACAAACTTGATTTTTCTTGGGTTCATTTTCAAAACCCGACCTGACC
The DNA here is from genome assembly GCA_003952965.2 of Morella rubra. Taxonomy (NCBI): domain Eukaryota; kingdom Viridiplantae; phylum Streptophyta; class Magnoliopsida; order Fagales; family Myricaceae; genus Morella; species Morella rubra. The sequence goes on along the minus strand of CM025850.1, from coordinate 24,162,601 downwards.
CCTGGAAAAAAAATCTAAAAGCATTAGGGTCGGGTTCTTTTGAATGATTGGTTTCAGGTTATAGATCCGAACACGAACTTAATTTTTCTCGGTTAATGTTTCAAAATTCGACATCGACCATGATGTATCTCGCCCAGTTTGGGTTGAATCGAGGCAGTTTCGAGTCAGGAAGTCAATTCGATTGGTTTTTTGCCACCCATAAGACTAGAAGAGACAGGTCAGGAAAGAAGATTTACTAGTTTCAAAAAGTAAACCACTTTAAAAGAAAGTTGAGCTATATTTTACGGTTGACCGAATTGAGTTTCGGTTGACCGTATTTTACGAGACTCCCCAAATAGTTGAAAGTATGGAAAGTACTTTTCAAAAAAGTAAAATACTGCAAAACAAACGGAGCCTTAATCGAATTAACATTTTTATTCTTCAACATATAATTATAACATATTTTTATTCTTCAACATTCTAAATTTGTTAAATATAGCGTAAAGTTAGAGTTTTCTGCATCGATCATACTTGAGTACCGTCCAACGGTAACCCACATGATTTGCATTGCATCAGTAGTACCTCGAATGAGGAGTGTACATGTTCACACCATTCCTTTTGTTTACATATTCCGTTCACATGACTATCGAATATTCCTTGCCAAGTAGTACTCCTGGGAATTAAGATCACATCCCACTGTACGGGTACAGGCCGATCTGGGAGGTGCAAATTTTCATGCATGCCTTCTCGTTGTCTTCCGGGTGTACTGCTTGCTGTAGATTATATTATATAATATATATCCATGAGATACGGTTCGAACATGAAGATTCCAACAGAACTCATTATGGCTACAGTGTTCATGAAGATTATATTAACTGTGCCGTAACTGGGGCAGCTAGTCATACTGCATTGGTCCCAACTTAGAAAGTTGGGTACTAATTTTGTGAGCCAAATAAAGAAGTGCTTCCTTATAAAATAATCAGCAAAAGGCACTGCCCTAGATGCATGAGTTTCCAACCCATCTAGCGATTCTTTATAATTCTCTGGTTTTCTTAGTTGAATTAGCTTGATACAGAAGACTTTTATAATAGAAAATCCCTGACTAAGTTGGAAGATCTCCAGTTTTAATAAATCCCGTGAAGTACTTGAATGAAAATTATTCAAGTTCCATTGGTTTCACACTTGCACTCGCACCTATTTATACCCAAAAATACTTCTAGCCTCTCACCACCATCATCCCCACCTCTCTCACTCTCTCACTCACTCACTTACTATTTCTCTCTCTCTACTACTTCACTTTGCCTCTCCCGTCCTGTTTCTCTTTGTTTGCTATGGAGTTAACATCATCTTCTTTAGACTGGAGCTGGTGGCTGTTTACAGTCCCCGCCTTTGTTGAAATCCGAAACCTCTTAAACGGTTTGGTTTTCTTTTCTATACTGATGGCAATTTTCTCTATTGCCCTCCTAACGTGGGCTTTATCTAGGGGTGGTCGAGCATGGACAAATGGCAGGAACCAAATGGGTATGGTCCCAATCCCTGGACCCCGTGGCCTTCCTATCTTGGGAAGTTTGTTCAGTTTGAGCCACGGCTTGGCTCATCGAACACTTGCTCGCATGGCTTCAAGCCATTCTGCCACCCAGCTCATGGCGTTCAGCTTGGGCTCAACCCCGTTGTCATTACCTCCGACCCCAAAATAGCTCGTGAGATCTTGGCGTCTTCCCATTTTGCCGATCGTCCAATTAAGCAATCTGCTAAGACTCTGATGTTCAGCCGAGCCATTGGATTTGCACCAAATGGTGCATACTGGCTGCTCTTGAGGAAGATCGCATCAGCTCACCTCTTTGCATCGAAGCGCATCGCTTCCCATGAAGCTGGACGCCAGATGGATTGCACCACCATGTTGAGTGCCATCGCCGATGAGCAATCGCTTCATGGCGTTGTTTCCTTACGAAAGCACCTTCAAGCTGCTGCACTTGACAACATAATGGGAACCGTATTTGGAAAGAGATACAACATGACAAGCACTAGCGATGAGGCTAGAGAACTGCAGGAGATGGTTAGAGAAGGGTTTGAGCTCCTAGGTGCATTCAACTGGTCTGATTATCTTCCTTGGCTCAGCTACTTTTACGACCCTCATCGTATCATCGAACGTTGCTCCGCACTTGTTCCTCGTGTTAGAAAGTTCGTAAAGAAAATAATAGATGAACATCGACAGGTGGACTCGAGCAAGCTCTCTGATAATTCAGATTTTGTTCATGTTCTACTCAATTTGGAAGGAGATGAGAGGCTTGAAGAAGATGACATGATTGCCGTCTTATGGGTTAGTATAAATTGCAAATATATTTCTTTAAATTTTTCAGATTCTAAATATCATCTTATTGGATTGTCCATATGCTTACGTTGTAATACAGATAGGTTTTATTTCATTCTTGTTGTGTTTGTTTTTTCATACTAATTATGATTGGTTTTGGGTGCAGGAAATGATCTTCCGCGGTACCGATACAACTGCGCTTTTAACTGAATGGGTCATGGCCGAGTTGGTTTTGAATCCAGATGTGCAAGATAAGCTTCACCAAGAGCTTAACTCTAATGTGGGCAACAAAAATGTCACAGATTCTGATGCCACCAAATTGCCCTACTTGCAAGCCGTTGTAAAGGAAACCTTACGCGTGCACCCACCTGGGCCCCTCCTGTCTTGGGCCCGGTTGTCCACATCAGACGTTCACCTCAGCAATGACATGGTTGTCCCTGCTAATACTACGGCCATGGTGAACATGTGGGCCATAACCCACGATCCTGAAGTGTGGGAGGACCCTCTGGTGTTCAAACCAGAAAGGTTCTTAAAGACTGAAGGGGGTATTGACATGGATGTCAGGGGACTGGACCTAAGGCTTGCACCCTTCGGGGCTGGTCGGAGGGTGTGTCCTGGCAAGAACCTTGGACTCGTGACCGTGAGTCTTTGGGTGGCTAAGCTGGTGCACCACTTCAAATGGATTCAAGACACGGTTAACCCTATTGACCTAACTGAGGTGCTGAAGCTATCCTGCGAGATGAAGAACCCTCTCTCTGTTGTGGCTATTCCAAAGACTGGTGTCCAACTCACTCGTGGGCAGGGTTTGATAAAATTTAATGTTATGTAGATAAAGAATAAAACTTTACCTCGGATGATGGTAATTATGTCCATGTTTGGTTTGAAGAACTAGTTCATGTTCCAGTAGAGTACTGTAACATAGACTATTGATTAAACTGTCTTATGCCGAGAATGTATTATCTTGCTTGTTATTTTCTGAAGGACGTTGATGTCAACGTTTGTCATTATATATATTTGAATAAAGAAACTAGTTTAATATTGTGTATTTTTTAATTGGAAGCGTGTGTACGTGCTTGCCACTTCATTTGGTGAAGCTGTCCCCAGAAACCCAACCAAAAGAAAAGAAGGAAAATAAATAAATGACAGATCTGGCCAATTGACAGATCTGATTGAAGGAAAATGAAAATCGATTAGAAATTATTAGTGAGGTGGCCGCCAATACACTACACCATTTCTGTTCTTTGAAGACGACTTTATTTGTCTCTAAAAGTAAGCTTTTCGTCCATAATTACCTTTAGGCATGAAAAAGTACTCGTCCCCATGTCTTCTCAACTGCGCCGTCACTAAAGTGCCATTAGAGACGAAAATTTACTTGTGTCTCTGATGACCATCTTCAGAGACGAAGAGGATCTGCCAATGTTGAACTCATTCGAATGCAATTTTTTTTGGTGACACCAATCTTTCGTCCCTAAATTCATGTTCAAATAGAAAAGAACACAACATGCATCTTTAGGGACGGATTCAACCAACCAAAATTCGAATCCGTTCGAATACAAATTTTTTTGGCAGCGGTTGTTATTGTCTCTAAAGGTTGTTCAAATAGTTAAGAACACTAACACACTTTTGGAGACGAATATTTGCATCGGAAAGCTTCGTCTCTAATGTATGTTAGACAACGTTCGATTGTTTTGGAACACATGGTGCACTTTTAGGGAAGAAAATTGCGGACAAATAGGTTTCGTCTCAAACTTATGTTCAAAAATGTTCGAATGATGGATCACACATTTGGGGACGATAATTGGCGTCAGCTATTGTTCGTCTCTAAAGTACGTTCTAATATGTTTGAATTATTAAGAACACGAGCCACACATTAGGGACGATAGGTTCGTTGGCTATTGTGCGTCTCTAAATTACGTTTTATTATGTTCGAATTACTAAGAACGTGAGCCTCACTTTTAGGGACGATAAGTTGTGTTGCTATTGCTCTTCTCTATCACGTTTTTTTATGTTCGAATAAATAAGAATGCGAAGCACACTTTTATGAATGAGATATGTTCGAACGGGATCATTTGTTTTGTAATGAATACGTTCAAACAAAATCCAACTGTATAAAACATATATTAGTTTTTGTGTGAGATTATCATTAAAAAAATGAATTGGTACTGTTTATTGATGTTTGAATTCAGCAATCATTTGTGCGATGAAATTTGTACACGTTTGAATCTTGTATGCTCTGCTGTGTTCTAACATACTCTCATACTAAACAATCCAGCAAATGAAAACAAAACAAAACAAAGAGTCGAACATTTTCCACACTTTAACATCTACAATACTCATAAAATATACAACTCTATACACTATTGTTCCTGTGCTATCAATACAAGACATATAATAAATTGTCCATTAATTCAAGTAAGACATGATAATTTCATACTTGTGTATCATGATGAACTTGGATTAAAATGAGCCATTATGCTTTGGACCTATGCACGCGTCGCCTCTTGCTCAAGCTGCAGCTGTTTGCGCTCTGCTTCGAACTCTAATTGTTGTTGCTTGAGATGGTTTTCTAGATCAGCTTCTTTTGAAAAAAATTCCTCAATGTTTTGCTGCCTGTTTCGTAAGTCCTCAATTTCCTTCCTCGCATTGTCCAATTGACGGCTCATCTGTGAAATTCTACCGTGGAATTTGCTGGATCCGGTTTCATGCAACGCCCAAGAACTCTAGAATATCCTAGTCTCTTCTCAAGCACTTGGGAGAATATCTCAACTTCGGTGGGATTCGTGCCATCCGTTGGTGACAGTGTTTGCAATGCAACAATGTTGTCCTGGTGTTTGAAAACAAAGTTTCCTAATTATATATGTTGCAATAAGGAAACTTAAACAAGTACTAATATTTAGCGAAGTCTCACAAAGTGCTCCTTAGCTTCTGGGCACACCCATTCCCCTTTGGAAGTCTTGTGTGACGCTTCATACAAAGTTGAGGGCATGAAGTTTTCTTGAACCTCATCTTGCTGCACAATATCCAAGTATAAGTGCAAATTAACTAACACATCGCACTGTAAGTTGTATACTAATTTTGTAAATATTATTACGAATTTTTTACGAAGATGAAGGAACATCCTCGAGGCAGCAGTGTGATGCACTTTCAATTTTTCTGATTTATTGTATTGACAAGACTTCATTCTTGCATAAAAGTGTGGACCATTACAGTAGAGATATATGTTAACCATTTATTATATCTAACACCTTTGCATAAGCTAAAATGTCCACATTTTGGTTGTAGGTTTTTAAAGATGGATTAGAGTGGAAGGACATCTTTAAAGAGTAGACAAATCGGTTCAGTGGTGCCGGTGTTGACACATGGGGAAGAGATGTGTCGACATATGACACATACACCCGAGTGATCTTTTGTTGGTGTTGACACATGCCACGTACACTCAAGTGATGTTTTAATGGTGCTGACACCCGAGTCATGTGTCGACACTTTACACAAGTCTAGGAGACTGTACATATAAAAAAGATAGAAGGAGAAAATAAAAAACATGTATCATCATTTATGACCTAACCTCCCAAGAGCCCAATTCACCCCTCCTCTTTAGTTGTCACCTAGACTCACAATATCAATATTCGAACTAAAACAAAACGCTACGTACTACCAATTGTAAGCAGTCTAAGTATTTCACCTTGAACTTAGGAGTCGAGAACATTATCACATAGTTCCAGCCAATTTTCTTCTGACATGTTCGAAGAATAAGGGTGCAACAATGCTTCCTCCTTGGTATTATACTTCTTATAATGTGCATGTAACCTACCTTTATGACGTCGATATGCACTACTCATTAGCTCATCGAGAGTTCTTCGATCCTCCACCTGACTCATATTAAGATCAAAGTCCTCCTGCACTTAGACCACCACAATCATAGATTTTTAATATCAATTTACATATTGCGGAATGTAAGTAAATGTAATGCAGATAAAAATTACCAACACATGCTTCGTAATGTGGTCTTTGACATCCTGTGGTACTCTTGACCAATATTTTGTAGCAAATGGAGCATGCGACCTCACAAATATTCCCACATTGTTGCAAGCCACGCTGCCTCTCGTGAATCTCCTTTGGTATGACCGTTGGGAATGTTAACTTTAATTTTTTCCTTTGCCCGAACCTTTTCTAAATTAACGCATCGGGACACACCACGTTGTCGAGAAACTTCAAGTGTCGCTAAACGACAAAGATCAACGTATTTGGTTATATTTGAGTAGTTAAAAGAGATGAAGTCGATATTTACATTTTTTACTTGTAAATCAACAAACTCACATTGTCCACTAATCACTGCATCCTCAATTTCGGGTGAACTATCGTTAGCTGAGAATGGCGGCAGCATGCTCGATGGAGTACGATGTGCCGATCCAGCAGACCGAAGTCACCTTCCCCTGCAGGCATAATTAGTCCCTGTAGAGATCAACCAAAAAAGCTAACATAAGTATGTATCAATAAGCAAACCATACAAAAATTTGAAGACTCGGATATTCTCAACAAATCACATGTATTTTAAAACTATTCACCAGTCATTCAGAATCGCTATAGTGACCCACTGCTCTTCTTCATCTATGTTGTCTTCATCATACCCTTCTTTATCGATCGAGTCATTGTCGCTTATAAATTTCAACATCACTATTAAGACTTTCGCGTGATTCTTCTACGAGCAAAGCATCAACCTCTTCGGGCTGTATATCTTACCAGTTTAGAGGAACCAAGTCATAATCATTCAGATCAACTAATAAAGTAAAGTCGGGCTCACTCTCTTGTAATGTTCAACATTCGCCCTTTCCCATCGTAACTCTCCGCATCATCGTTATCAGCCAATGAAGGGATGTCATAAACATTCCTACGAGATATCTTTTGTACGACATGCCAATTACCCCATAATTTGGGATCATTGAGATAAAATACCTGTTTTGCTTGATAAGCTAGAGTGAATGGATCTTCTTCATGCCACGTTCTGCTTGTATTGACGCTTGTATAATGTTCATATACCCGTATGCCATTTCTACCATTTCTTGTATCCCACCAAGTACACTTGAAGACATAAGTCACATTCTCACCCAAGTATTTCAAGCCTATTACATCATTTATGACTCTGTAGAAGTCGTGCAGCTTGTTGTTGTGATCCCCTTGAACAACCACCCCACTATTTTGAGTTCTACGAGACTTTTCAGGACCAACTGTGTGGTACCGAACTCCCTTCACCACACACTTTGAATACCGACAACCACGCATAGACGGACCACATGCCAAGGCGTATAATTGTGTGACATGCTCAAGGGATTTTCATTGTTCATCATATGAATCTAAACAGATGAGAAATTAATTACAAGTCTGTATTAGTCACATCACTCAATGCATAGAAGGACAAACAACCCTAATTTTGGACTAATAACAAAAAGTGTTATTATATTGCAAGGTTGTACTTGCTCTTCAAACCACTTAGGAAATTGTTCTTAATGCCTACGCTCAACATCTCTAGATCTCTCCATACGGACTAAGTCCAAATGTTCACTACATAAGTAACAAATTCATATTGTGATTAATATCTCATATAATGGATAACAATGCATAGCATAGTTTCTTCACTTCTTTGCAATTGTTCAGGACATATCACATTTCTTTTTGGTACTCACGCACGTCGAGATCATATCCTTTCACAGCACCCAAGGGGCGAACACCTTGGGAGAAGACCGAGAGACTATGACTTTGCTGGTTTTTTAACACATTGCATTTCTTTCTACTCGATTGAATATTATCTCCACGCTGTTAAGGTACATGGAATAGAAGGTCAACATTTCATTCTCAGTATACGTCTCTGCTATCGATCCTTCTGCACAAGCGTGATTCGTAAAAATTGTTTGTACTTGCCTAGAGACCTCTACATTGGGTACATCCATTGGTATTGAATAGGATTGGCAAGCATCGCTTCCCGTGGCAAATGGACAACCAAGTGGACCATTACATCAAAAAAAGGTGAAAAAATCTTTTCAAGTTTACACAATATCAATCCCACATCTTTGTTCATATGTATTAAGTCATCCATCTTCAACGTACAAGCACACAAATCCTTAAATAAAAAGCTTAGCTCAGTCAAAGCTATTTGAACATCATCCCTCAAGACTCTTCCAATGCCTACGGGGAGCACTCATTGCAAGAGTACGTGACAATTGTGACTCTTCAACCCAGTGATCTTACAGTCTACCACATTCACCGCACGAGATATGTTCGAGGCATAATTATTAGGAAATTTAACTGTCTTCTACTATTCACATAATGATCACTGCTTTTCTCTTGAAAGTGTGTACCACGCATGAGGCATCAGATACACTCCACCATTTTCTCGACAAGTGTAACTCCCTTTTAACACCCATCAATTGAAGATCCTTTCGTGCATTGATCGAGTCTTTTGTTTTTTCGGGAAGATTCATCAACGTTCCCAAAATCAAATCACATACATTTTTTTTTATATGCATTACATCTAGGTTGTGACTCAACTTCAAAGATGCTCAATAAGGCAACTGAAATAATATACTCTTCTTCGTCTAGTTCCACTCTCTTAGCTCATGCTTCCGCTTTCTAAGATGTGATCCTTTTTCCAAATTATTTATGTAAGACTTCTCTATGTTGTAGTAGAATGTCCTCCTTGGTAAGTTCCTTCGGTGCCATTCGATGCTCTTGTTTGCCATCAAACATGACCTTATTTCTTTGCCAACTATGACCACTATTCAAAAACCTTCTGTGGCCCACATAACATAACTTTCGGCTATGCTCCAACCATTGAGAGACAGTTTCTTTGTTGCATGACGGACAAGCCAATTTCCCTTTAGTGCTTGACCTAGACAAGTTACCATAAACTAGAAAATCATTAATGGTCCACATTACTGCAGCATGCATCGTAAAGGTGATTGACGTTGATGCATCAAATGTTTGAATCTCATCCTCTTAGAGTTGCTTCAACTCGTCAATTAAAAGTTGCATAAACACATCAATGTCATTTCCAGGTGAATGAGGGCTTGAATTAGTAACATTATGAACATATATGATTCTTTCATACACTTCCACGGTTGTAAATTATATAACATCAACACAACTGGTCACATGCTGTAGTTCGTGCTCATATTCCCAAATGGATTGAAACCATAAGTGGCTAGCCCGTCTTACATTGTGTGCCTTGGTGCCAAACCATACGTGCAATTGGTCAAACTCCTTCCATAAGATTGAATAGCCGGGTACCATAGCACCCCATCGTCTTTCACCCTCTTCTCGTCATGCCATCTCATATCCGATGCAGTCTTCCTAGACATGAATAACCTTTGAAGCCTTGGGATTAGAGTAAAATGTCGAAGCACCTTTTCAGGAATCTTAGACGAACTATTTGAATCATTTTTCCACCTTAACTCACCACATACTGGACATTCATCCTGTTGATTGTTTTCCTTGTAGAACAAAACACAATCATTCTTGCAAGCATGTATATTCACGTAGTCAAACCCTAGCCCTTGTTTTAGTTGTTTAGCCTTGTAATGATTCTGTGGTAAGCATTCACCCTTGGGCAGCGCTTCTTTGAACAAGTCCAAGAACATATTAAATGCAGAAATACCAATGTTGTTCAAAGTCTTCACATGTAACATTCGCACAACGAATGATAACTTGGAAAACTTCTCCTAGCCTGGATACAATGGACTATGCGCATCTTCCCACATATTCATGAACTCCCTAAAATTCTACCCCGAAGCAGATGTACCATGTGTTTCACCACCACCCATACTACCTAGTTCCTTCCACTCACCCCTAAATAGGCGAGCCCTGATGTCTCCTAGCATGTCTCTCATTTCATCATTAGTCTCATCCTCGTTGATCTCTAAATGAGGCACATGATCGTTTATAGTGTTTGAGGTGTGGTCATACGGCTCTCCATGTAACACCCAATGCGTGTACGTTGGGTCAATATCGTTGACAAACAAATGACTGCGTGCAACCTCCACAAATTGTCTAACCCCTTCCGCGTACTCGTTGTAATCCTTCCCACACCTATCCGTTAGTTGCATCCAACTCTTATCCATTGTCAACACACCTACACATAACACTGTTTTGATTCTCTCAAGTCTAATGTGTATAACTATATTCGCTGCCTAAATACTCATAATCAAGGATAGTCTCTAATGTAAAATAATAATTGCAACAACACTACATATCGTGGCACGATAATCCATGCCAAAGCTTATTTTCACCAAATATGAGCTCTTATGGTCAATAATCCTCTCAAAAAGTTATATCATGTCTCCCATTCCAAAATAGACCTCAAGGAATAAACCTCCAAACCAATACCTAAACTCTTTCACTCTTTTGCTAAAAATGATATTCCTAGAGAATTGAATACCACACTATTCGAAAGTCTCTTCGTGTTCTCTAATAACTTTGAATAATCTAAAATGTAAAAATATTTCATTGTAGGTGCTTAAGTAAGAATTAGAATGAAAATGACACCCTCCAGTAGCAGCAAAATATCTCTAGCTTTGGTAGTGTTGACATAAATTGAGATATGTGTCGACACATGTCAAGTACAGTCAAGAGTTTTTCTTTGGTGTCTACACATGTGAGGATAGTGTCGACACATACCACATATACCTGAGTTGTCCATGTGAAGGTTCAGGACATGAAAAAATTGGACAAAATTCATAGCAAATTAACACCCATGATTCAAAAGGTTACAATAATATTGATTTTATTCATGATATTCATCTATTTCACTGCAAATCAATAGTAATAATAATCTTTCATTAATTAATCAATAATTAGCAATCAATTAATGAGAAATATAACATATATGAAAGCTTTACCCATCAGTTATTAAATATCAGAAAACTATAGAAAAGAATTGACATTGATGTAGGACTTACTGACAAGACCCCAACTCAAGACCTAGGCGAGATGAGGTTTGTAGGTGCCTCTGACACGCCCATGACATGTCATGGCCCAAGCCATGACCCATCGGCAGCGCATTGGCATGCCCCATGGCATTGCAGCACCTATGAGTGTCCCACTAGGCCACATGCCTCCAGCATGGCCTAGAAAAGGTAACGAGGAGATATGCAGGCTGACTCAGGAGGAGTCAAGGACCATTTGATAGCACCACCACATGGCCTCCAGCCATGGCGGTGCCAGAAGAAGTGCATGGGGAGATTATCTCAAGAGGTTCCTGCGAAGCACATGGAGAGCTAGTTCAAAAGAATCAGCATGTCACAAGGAACATTTTGGTGTCACCACCCTACAAGGTGGTGGAGTGGCGACGCGGCGGAGAGCACGGTGGCGGCCACCACCGACGGCAATCAAATGTTGTATAGGGTCACCCATCCCTATATGGCTGAATCCTCCATTTAATTGGAAGTTATCTTTATTGCTTTTATGTTAAAACATTGCCTTGTTGGCTTGAGTCAATTAAGGAAACAATCTTGATTCTATTTTGGAAAGATTGATCATTGATAGGTATTAGGATTTTTGTGCTTAGGTGGCATTTGACATTGGCTCCAAATATGGAAGCATATGGCTGGCCACATTAGAGTCTAATAAGGGCAAATCAATCTTTGATTGATTGGCTCCTAATTAGGCAAGTTTTGGCCACCAAGGAAGATCCTTTCAAGATCTTTCCTTTTGGCCTTTGCTTGATCCTAGGAGATCTCAGAAGATATGATTTTATGTGGCAAGCAAGGCTTCCCTCTACAAGGAAAGGCTTTCCTTTTTGTCCTCAGTGCCTTTTTATCGGTGCAGGTAGCCCCCTATCACCCACCTTGGGCTAGCATGGACGTGGTTCTTTCATGCTAGATGAAACTAGACTCTAGGTGCATTGTCTTTTGTGTCGTGGTTTTGAGCCAATTCCTTTAGAGAAACTAGGGATCAGTTCAGTGTGTGGCTTCCCTCCTCCTAGCCTAGGTTCTGCATCTTTGGGTGGCTTAGGCTTGGAAGAAAGAAGATCTCGGTGGCAAGCAAGGCTTTCCTCTGTGGCCTTTCTTGATCCTTTTGGCCTCAGTGCCTTTTTATCGGTGCAGGTAGCTGTCAACCTTGGGCTAGCATGGACGTGGTTCTTTCATGGTAGCCTAGGGGGAAGTGGTGGTCCCTCTCCTGAGGTGCATTGTCTTAGGAAAGAAATCTGAAGTTCTTTTGTACCATGAGCCAATTCCTTGGCAAGGTAGCCGAAGGTCTTTGAAGAGCAGAAGGTTACTTGTAGCGTGGGTCTCTCGTTGCTTAACCAACCTCTTGACAACGATCCAAGTTCATTGGTAAGTGTAAGGGTATTTAGCTTGCCCGTGGGTCTGTTGAGCTTTGGTCTTCTCTTATCATTGTTCCGCCTATTGGGTTCTAGGCCATCTTTGGGTGGCTTAGGCTTGCTTATCTGTGAGTACTGGGCTTGTATCTAGAGTTAGGCTCTACAAGTCTAAGGCTTACAAAGCCTCATTGTCTAACTAGTTTCAGGTGTCAACCCAACCTAGCCAAGGCGTGTGGTTCTATTCCTCCACCTTTTCAACCATCCATCTTTTTTTAATTTCTTTCTGTTCCTTTTCTTTGGATTGAGTAAGAAGAGTACCTCAATGGGATGACCAATCGAGCATTATCTTTGAGGAGCGTGCTTGTCGTGTGTACTCACAAGGTTGTACTTGTGAGGGGATTAGGCATTGGTTAGGGGCCTAGGCCGAAGACCCTATCACTTACACTACGGTAGCCTATCACACACATTACATGTGTACTAATTCCAACACATAAAAACATGTGTTCTATGTCCAACCACAACTGGTTCCCCTAAATATTACCTTACGAAATTCAATCATATTCGATGATTTTCATACCAGACAACAACAACCTAACTATTATATGAAGTTCATTACCTCAAAGTGGATTGAAAAGTGCAATCAATTAAAAGACTCGTCTAAGATCGGTGGGATCTCTCTCTCTCTTCGGTATGGATTGAGCGTGGTCGGCTGGAGCTCTCTCTATGTGATATTGTCAAGCAGATGGATCACTCTCAACTATTCGATCTGGACTGTAGTTGGCAGTGACCAGGAGGTAGCTTGCTGCTGTGTCAGTGTCCATCATCTGGAAGCTTCTTTCGAAACTTTTCCATCTGCAATTCTTTTCCTTGAAAGCTTTACCATCTGCACACTTATCCTTTTTTTTTTGTTTACCATATGTTAAACTTTAAGTGTTGTGTTTGAAGATGTTTGAATGCGAAATGGTTCCTTTCCACCACGCGAGCTAAGGGTGGGCAAAACTACCTCCGGTACTGAAATTCCGATTCTAGTACCGGTTCCGCCCACTGCCCTTGGTCTACCGCCCGTAATCGGAGCCAAAGGTGGTCAACGATATAGCATTATAGAGGTACCCGTACTTCCGTTGAAATAGGGCGAAATTCCAATACATATTTTTTTTTTTTTCAAAAAAACTACAGCAAAATTGTGCGTTTTGGTCTAGGGTTTTTTCAAAACCCCCCCTCCCCCCAGCCGGCCGCCATTCATGAATCTTCTCCCTCCCTTTCCCATTTTCTCTCATGCCACAGCTCAGAGCTTTCTCTCAGCTCATGCAGCTCTCTCTCTAGTCTCTCAAACTCTCACTCTCTTAGCTCACTGCTCAGCTCTCTCTCTCTAGTCTCTCCCTATCTCTTAGTCTCTCTGTTCGGCGTGGTGTCTATCTCTCACTCTCTGCGCTACCAAAGGCCAAGGCCGCTGCCTCAAGCTGACAGCCTTCTGCTCTCTCTCTCTCTCTCTCTCTCTCTCACAGATTCACATTCTCACTCTCACAGTCACTGATCCACGAATTTGCTGTTTATTTTTTTTTCAATTTCATTTTCATTAGAATAGTTGTTCTTCATTTCATTATCTGTTAATTAATTAATTTCTTTTAGTGCAGGTTACAAGATTGTGAATTTGTGCCTTGTGTGGTCAGTGCACGCCATTGAGGTAAACATTTAATTACTTATTTAGTTAATTATTTATTTAGTTCATTAGTTAATTTAGAATTTTAGAATATAGATTAGGTTGTGAAACTGTGGGGATGAGCTAGATTGGAGGATTTGGATTTGTTTGAAGTTGTAAATTTGTTTGAAATTAGAGGATGGGCAGTTGGCTTGATTGATTGTGAAATTGTGTTTAATTGATTGGATACTTTGTTGAATCATGTTTATTTTAATGCCCATGTTTATTTTGTTGTGAAATTGTTTGGCATGTTTATTGTGAAATTGCAATTTGAATGCAATATGAATGCAATCTAAATGTTGCAATTTGAATGCAATAAACTTGGAGAAATGAAATGTTTAGCATTTTGTTGTGAAATTGTTTGTTTTCTTTTTTCAAATATTTTTTCAGTTTTTAAAATGACTGTTAGTAATTAGAGTATGAGTATGATAAATTTAATTGAATGTTTGATTTCTATTTTATTTTTTTTAAATGACTATTTTCAAGTTTTAAAATGACTATTAGAGTATGAGTATTTTAGGGGATTTAAATCTTATAATTTTTTTTTTCAAAACTTTTTGTTTTCTCAGATGGATAAGTTTACTTCTTCTACTCCTTCGGTTAACTCACTGACACCACGCCCCTCTGTAGGAGCCGATGCTTCCTCCCCTATTATTGGTGAGGAGCCGGCTCCTCAAGTTGGGGGTAGTGTTGATGTGTCAGCACCACCTCTCCCAAAGAGGAGGAAAGTTTCTCAACCTCTCCCATGTGGGATCATTTCACAAAGGACGAAAAAGTAACTGATCCAGAGAAGCCAATGGCAAAATGTAACTATTGTAATCACCAGTTGGGGTTCACCACACCCGTCAAGGGACCTCCGTATGAGGTCTCACTTGAAGGGTTGTTTAGCATATCAACAGAAGCAAAGTAAGTTGGACTTCTCTCAAAAGAAGTTCACTCATGATGCAAGTTCAAAATTGGTGAAGGGGATGTGGTGGGGGAGATGAAGATAGATACGTATGATGAGAAGAAAGTTAGGAGGGCCATCGCTCGATTCATAATCGTCGATGAGTTGCCATTTAGGGTGGTGAGCAAGGATGGGTTCAAAGATATGATTCATAACTTGAGCCCCGATTTAGGATGCCCTCTCGATACACAGTGATGAAGGATTGTATGGGTCTTTATCTTGATGAGAAGAATAAGTTGATGAATATCATTTTGGGAACGCGTCCTAGGATTTGTTATACAACGACACGTGGACTTCGGTTCAAAATATGAACTATATGTCTGTGACTGGCCATTTTATTGATTCGAAATTTGTGTTGCACAAAAGGATCTTGGATTTCGTAGAGTCACAGATCACAGAGGGATTACAATTGCAACAGAATTGGAGGAATTGTGGGCATGAGTGGGGGATTGATAAGGTTCTTGCAATCACAGTGGATAATGCATCATCTAATAATGTTGCATTGATCATTTTAAAAGGAGACAAGTGGCACTTGCTAATGGTAGGGTGGGAGGAGTTGTTTGTGGGCATGAATTTATACACATGAGGTGTTGTGCACATATCTTAAACTTGATTGTGCAAGACGGTTTGAAAGAATTGGATGATTCGGTGGTTAGGTTAGAAATTGTGTGAAGTATGTTAAGTCATCCCCCTAACGGTTGGATTATTTTAGAAGTTGTGTGAGGAAGAGGTCGCTTCCTACGGATGGATTTTTGCAACTTGATGTACCTACAAGGTGGAATTCGACATATATTATGTTGGAGTCTGCAAGCGAAGTATGAAGATATTTTTAAGATATGTTGGAGTTCGATGATAAGGTTGGGGTTTTTGGATTTCTTAACTGATGACGGGCATGGGAAGAAGGGGTTAGGGCCTCCAACTACAAAGGATTGGGTGCATGTGAGGTATTTTATAAACTTTTTGAAGTTGTTTTATAATGTCAAACTGAAGATATCTGCTTCAAAACTGTTACTGCAAACATGTTTTGTACGTAGTTGGCTTTGATTCACAACCAGTTGGATTGATTGTTTATGGAGTATAATTTTGTTTTTGGTTATATTAATACTTCAAGGCGTCAAAGGATAGCGAGTGAAGTTAGTGGTTCTGGTTCTAGTAGAAGTGGTATAGAAGCACAATTATGGAATGAATATATGTCTTTCATGGAGGAGGAGATGCATACTAGAAACCACATCTGAGGTGGATAGATATCTGATGGAGCCTCCTCAACCTAAGATCGAGGATTTTGATATTTTGGCTTGGTGGAAAGTGAATCAATTTAAGTTCCCTATACTTGCTCAGATTGCTCGAGATGTACTTGTCATCCCCATTACAACCGTGCCATCTGAGTCGGTCTTCAACACAGGAAGACGTGTATTGGATGCTTTTCAAAGCTCTTTGTCTTTGAAAACAGTGGAGGGTCTTATATGTGCTTAGAATTGGTTGCAATCTGTGGACATTCATGAAGATGCTGAACGTGAACCTGAGATTGGTGATGGAACAGAATATTTGGAAAGTTATAATATGGAAAAAGGTAATACTTTCTTTGTTTAGTTTATTTTAATTGTTACATGTTTTTTTTAAAATGTTCTTTTTCTATAAACACTCTTTGTTTCCAGACATGACTAATAACCCTACACAACTGATGTCTATTTTCTTGGTCTCCAACATGGATAGCGTGACTCTTGATGTGGATATGAGTATTAGAGTATAAGTTCTATTATTCTATAGTTTAGACTTTAGGTATTAGTAATTTTGTATCATTTTTCCTTCATTAATGTATGTGATTTATTAATTTAATGCAATCTTCAATTATTATAGAATTGTAATATGTAAATCAATAAAAGAGTATTGGATCCAACATCCAACTAAATTTTGGATCCAACATCCAACATCTTTGAAAACCTTATTGTGCAAGCCTAAAAAATCAAGACTAAAACCAGATTGTGTAATAAGCCCAGAATTAGATCGTGTTATAAGCCCAAAAAATCAAAATTTTGGGCTCAAATTGGGCCCAAAATCGTTAAAAACATGCCCTATGATCACTGCCAGATCGGAATCAGATGCCAAAATAGGCATCCGGTTATTACCGGTAATACTGTTACCCTGCCCTAACGTGAGCGCCAAAGTCATACTCTGCAATTTTGTTGTCAGTCAATGTTATTCGAACATGCGAAGGATAAAAACTTAGATCACATAATACAATGGTCAAATGGGCATTTTTTCCTTTCCTTCTTTGTTCATCTTTCACTACTATATTTAATGATTTTAGTTTTTTTATCATAGATTACATATACAAAACTATGCATATATCATTTTACTTAATAAAATTAAAATATCATAATCAAACATACATTCCAACATGTGTTCTTATGCAGTAGTATATATGTTACGTCCCATCCACGTATTAACCTCTAAGCTTTCTTTGTAGTAACAAAGGTGCATCAATGACGAGGTTATGACACGATACTTATCCTATGGATCTCAAGATTGAGGTAAAGTCCTTGGGATGTTTATATACAACTATAAACTATAGAGAAAACGAGCGGAAGACTTAATAATTATAGTAATTAAGAAGAAGAAAATGGAAGTCAAGTTAGAAGAAGAATTAAAGAGATATTTTCACACAAACGAGTCATGACTAATATAACAGACGATACTCAGGAACAACATTTAAAAGAGAGAAACAAACAAACAAACAAAATAACAAGCCAAGTAGTTGGGGTTAGGGATTAGGGGTTATGGCTCAAAGCCTACAAATAAATAAATCTCTAATCCTATTGTTCAGATTAATTACAAACAAATAAAAGAAAGGAACATAAAACAACAATATCTAAGAGGAGTCTTCGCCTTCATCATCAGAAGAGCCGGTGAGGTCAATCCACTCTATGTGGCAGTAATTCTCTCCCACGGGGCCATTTTTCGGAGGAAACTTCGACGGTAGATCCTTCAGGACTAGGTAGGGCTGATTGTCCACTATCACCTCGAGGCCGTTGGTCAACAAGGCACGGATGTGGATAACGAGGACATGAGTAATCATTTAATGGGTTACAAATGAATCGAATATCAACATCTGACTTATAAAAATAAACATACAAAGGGGTGAGTCTTAAGGACTCAGTAAGGGGGATAGGGGCATGTGACAACTTCCATACAAAACAGTACATAATTAATAAGCAGTTCATATCCAATAAACAGTAGTTCATGAGCAGATCATAAGCAAATCATAATACCAGAGAGATGATATGCAGCATGCAGCACACAGTCATGCAGTATATAGTTACAATATATAAGGCAATGATGCAACACAAAGTATGCAATGCATTTTTGTTTTCTCTTTAATTGCAACCTTTCCTTACAAATCCATTTGATTCACCCCCAGTGGCCAGGGTTGTGCGTCAATCTCCCCTGCACTTTAGGACAGTCCTAGACATTCCGCTGTCCTAGGACACGAGTAAAGGCCCATCTGCCTTCTACTCTGGGGCCATCCTACCCAGTAGTGATGGTTGCACTCCCCGTGATTGGTATTGTCACTCCTTATAAACATTTTCATAAAAGGTGCCATCCTTTAATATTTTGATGCAAAATGCTATCCAAACACAATAAGACATCCAAAAATCCATAATTCGATATATTTTCCAAAAATATATCCTTTCCATATATCCATATCCTTTGCTAAATACCATGTAAATGATCTGATATACTTTCAATTAATCAAGAAATCAAACATAAATAACCTCATTAGTCAAACCTAGATCAAAGGTCCAAGACCAATAATCCAAGTCCAATGTGGACTTGACTTGGGCTTGCTGACAAGCCCACTTTCATAATTGGTCAGTGGCTGTAGAGAGCCATTGGGCCGGTCCAAAAAAAAAAAAGAGGCCCAATCATATGGCCTTAAAAACAAGCTTAATGGGTCCTTTAGGTGTCAAACTTTGGACTTCCCTATCCAAGCCCATAAAAACTTAACAAATATCAGAGAAACAAGCCCAATTCAAAAATATGCAAACAGATCTGTTTTAAGCAAAAACACAGTTTTCAATACAAATTAACAAATTCATAAAACATTAATCTTGACTCCCAATAACATGAAATTTTAAATGGAGGCTCCTAATGGTGTCTATATTCATGTCTCATAATTTCACATCAAAATAAGATCGTTTACTACATAATAAAAATCCCTCAACACACTGATATCAAAAATTAAGCTAATATAGGCTAGTCTTGATCTAGTTAAGCATACATTTTAATTTCCATGTAAATTATTGCACCAAGTCAATCCTACATGCTTCTAATACCTCTTAGGGATCTAAAAACCGAGACATGCAAAAAAATACACAAAAATATCATAAAATCATCAAAAGAGGTAAAATGACCTAATCTCCATAGTTTCATCAATTCTTCAAAATCTTCCAACATCAACTGAAATTAATCATTCCTTTCAGTGGTGGCTTGCACTATCCCATTGTGAACGGTACCATCACCCGATGTCAGGACCACCTCTGGGTATAGGTTTCTTTCCGGTCAAAACATCAGTTCCCATGCCCATGTTATGTTTATGCAATATGACATATCATACATATAACAGATATACCATTCACAAAGGTCGGTCAATAAAATGAAAGATATTGTGTAAAAAAAAATTCATTTGACATAAATCTTTAGTACGTACTAATTCTTAGGCATTTTCTACTTCTACCTCTACTCTTTCTGAAAACTTAATACTAATTAACGATTTAAGTCTTCAAATGGGGGCTTCTTGGGCCTTCTTAGACCCTAATGGGCCTATCCATAAAGTTGCAAAGTCTTCTGGGCTTGATTAGGGTTAATGGGCTTAAAGTCAATTTAGGCCACTAAACGGGCTTTGTGATTTGACCCCTAATTCTACTCGGTTTGGACTCAAATTTGTGCCTCCCCATCTATTTTTCATGGTCTACATAGCCAGAAAGTTATTTTCCCAGTTCAGACCTTTTCACCCTACCGTTTTATGTGAAATGTCGAAACTACCTTTAGAGACCTCCAGGGGCATTTTTTACCTTTCCTGTCCTCCGATTGAGTTGAAAGTTTCACCATAAACCCAGCGCTCTTCCCTAAACGTACGCTCCAAATTTTGTGGCCAGACGATGGTATATGACCCATGCGACAAGGACTTTAGTGCACAGACATCAAAACACAAGGCAGAAAGTGACTTTGCATGTTATTTAATCCTCTTCTCCATGCATACACGTTAACTATTACCTGCGTTTGGTCGGGTACAAATACACAGTTCATGGGGTGATGAGGCATCCTGCAGACTCTGGGGTATGGAAGGACCTTGATAAGAAGTACGAATGGTTTGGTCGGGAATCTCGGAACGTTCAGTTGGGTTTGGCATTTGATGGATTCAATTCATTTGGCAACATGAGCTTATCGTATAGTATATGGTCAGTGGTACTAATTCCATACAATTTGCCGCCATGGAAATGTATGAAGGATTCAAGTTTCATGCTGTCGTTACTTATTCAAAGTCCAAGAAGTCCCGGGAATGATATCGACGTCTACTTGCAGCCATTGATTGATGAGTTGAAGGACTTGTTGGAAAATAGAGTGCAGACGTACGATGCGGCCGTGTCAAGTCCATTCAAGTTACATGCTGCTTTGCTTTGGAAAATAAATGATTTTTCAGCTCATGGTAATCTCTCGGGTTGGAGTACGAAAGACAGTTAGCATGCCCTAATTGCAATACGAACACAATGTCGTTTTGGTTGAAACATGGGGCAAACATTATTTTTTGGGATATCTTCTATATTTGCCGCGACACATAGGTGGAGGCATGATGTCGACATATTTAACGGGAAAAAAGAGTTTAGAGGAGCGCCTGAAGAAGTCACTGGAGAGGAGATACTTCAAGCAACTTGAATCGGTACCGTTATGTTCGTTTGGGAAGACTCAGAAGAAGAGAAAACGAGCTGAGAAGGAGTTAAGTTGGACGAAGCGCAACATATTCTTTGAGTTGTTGTATTGGTCAGATTTGAAACTTCAACATAATTTGGACGTCATGCACATAGAGAAGAATATTTGTGACAATGTGTTAAGAACTTTGAAACTCCGAAACAATTTCGTCGCCGAAACGCCGTCGCTGAAAGTCATCAGCGACGACATTTCATGTCGAAGCCAAAAAAACATCTTCAGAGGCGAAAATCTCTTCGTCATTGAAAATGTTACTTTTAGCGACGATATTAATTGGTCGCGGATGGGTTAATGTTTCGTCGCTAAAAGTGGTTTTTCGTCGCTAATATTTACTACTCAAACACAAGAGTCAATCTTTTAGCGACGACACAGTCGGTGCTACACGTTGTTCGAACAGACTATATCATTCGAACGGTAGTATTTGTGACGAATATTGTCGTCACAATTACGTCACACATTCAGCGACGATCTTTTAATTCGTCATTATTAATTATTGCAATTCGAATGCTGGGAGATTGTTTGAACGAAAGTTTGTTCGAACAGGTGTTTTTCAGTTCAAACACGATTTGGGTATTTCGTTTAAGTAATTAGCAACGACATAATTTCGTTGCTAAAATTAATTGTCATTCGAACAGATGATGTTGGTTCGAACGAGATACCCATTCGATGTACCGTTCGAACGTGTTGTCTTTTTACAGCAACTCCAAATCAAACCTGATATTCTCTCAATCACAAATACCAAACAAATATTTCACAAATCTCTCCAGCAACACAAACTTCTAATATGTAAACTTGAAAACAATCTCAAATTACAAATATCTCAGTACAGAAATGTAAGATGAAGTAAAAAAATAACCAAAGTTGTACAAGTCTTAATATGGCAAAAACAAGTGTATCTAGTTCACATAAGTTCAAATCCTAAACATTGTTCCAACATTTAAAAGCTTAATCCAAAACTATCAACAATACCAAAACCCTCAATGAAAACCTATATAATTTGCCAATGAAGTCCTACCTACGAATCTTGTTGCACAAATTGTGCCTTAAGTAGTTGAAGTTGCTCTTGAATTTGCCTCTGCACCGCCTGCATTTCTTCTTGTTGGTTTTTTAGGTTATCATTGTCGGTTTGCCTTGATTTCAACTCTTCTATTGTAGCTTTAGCTGCCTCTGTGAGACCCCAACCTTATTTCTATCATTTTGAAGAATTATGACTCCCTAAGTTTGTATTGCTCTAATTATTATTATTACTCTAATTTTCGAGAGAGGCATGTATGGGGAGATTAATCTAACGTTATGTCTAGGTGGAATTTTCCCCTAGCGTTTTTATGAGTTTTAAGCTAGGATTTAAATGTTATATTATTTGCAATTGTTAAAGTTTGAGTAATTGAGATTAATTAGGCTAATTATTTTAATTAATGGAATATGTCCCTAAGTTACAATATTTGGAAGAATTTAATTAGGGCTTTAACCTTGAAAATGTGTGAGACTTAGGGTTTAAAATGGGAAGGCATGATTGGGAATTTATATGGTAGCTGGAAATAAAAGGAAAAAAAAAAAAAAGAAAGAAAAGTGAAAGAGGGGGAAATCACGTGAAGGAGGGGAAAGAAAGGGGGGCAGCCTTGTCTTCCCCCCCCCCCCCAAAGCAAATTCACGTCTCCCCCCTCTCTTGCCGCATTTTTCACTTCCCCTTGCCCTAAAAACCGCACATTCACTTGCCTAAGACACCCAACCGAGAAGAAGAAGAAGAAGAAGAAGAAGAAGAAGAAGAAGAAGAAAGGAAGAAGAAGAAGAAGAAGGAGAAAGAGGAGAAAACAAAGGTAAAATCCGGCCCTTTCTGCTGGCCGAAAATCACTACCCCATCTCTCCCATTTTCTTCTTGTTTTCTTTTGATGGTTGGTTGTGGTTTTGTTGGTAGTTGTCTAGGTTGTTTTCTCCTTGTGTTCTTGGGTGTTTAGTGTAGATCTTGCTAGTATTTAAGGGTAGTATAGATCTTACATGAAAACATGGGGAATATGGCCAGATCTGAAATCATACTCAAGAGAAACCATTTATGAACCCTAAGTGTTTGATAAAAAGCTTAAAAGAGGGCTGAAATCGGTTGGTGTGTGTATGGCCGAATTTATTGGCTTGATGTGTTAGGTTTATGCATGTTAGTCTTGTTGAGAACCACCAAGCCCTAAGTGTTAGATATATGTTCAGATCTGAAAATATGCAAGAGGATCAATAATGCACCTTAGGTGTTTGATAAAAGTCCAAAAGAAATGGGTAAATGCAATAGTTTTAGCTTGATGAAGATGGAATCATGTTTTGTTGTAAACTTTGAATTGGAGTTGTATAAGAGGGAAGAATGTGAGAGAATGGTTGCTGTTGTTAGATGTTAAATTAGCCTTGGATGATTGGTTGGTGACATGAAGAGATTAGGGTTTTGGTTGTTGGAGGTTTGGAAGGTTGAGAAGATCATTGTTGTTGCTGGAATTTAACCTCTGCAGATTTCAAGACTCGAATTTGGAGTGTGTTCTGATGCACTTGTGCTTATCCCTTGATCTTAAGAGGATCCTAGATCGTAGGCCTAGGAAATAGGAAGATTTTAAGCCATACCTTGGATGATTCCGATAACTATCGAGTGAGATATGCGTTGTTCAAGGCCCGGACGTCAAGCTGCCAGCAGCCTTGCACGTCCGGAATGTCAGCCATTTCGGATGCCTTTTGAAGGATCATTTAAGTCCAAATTTTATGAGGTTGGTTTTGAATTTTAAGTTTAAGGAAGAGGAACATTTTAAGATAAATTTCGTGTGATTTAGAGGTAAAATGAATGAGTTGTAGTATTTTGAAAATGGAGGGCCGAGCTGGAATCAGCAACAGCGTTGTTGTAGGATTTTCGCCTAATAAGAAGTGTTTGTGAAAATGTATAGTAAATCCTGCTGTTGTGAATTTTACCCCCAATCTTGACCTATGAAAGCTGAATCTTTCAGAATAAATTTCATGTAATTTGGAGCCATGATTTTGAAGTTATGAATTTTTAAGTTGGAGACGTCGGGGCTGCCCGCTTGGACGTCCTCAGCAGCTTGTATTTTCGGGTGAAGGTTTTGAGTAGCAAATGAGCTTCAAATTACTTAGAATTTTGATATGTTATGAAAATTTGTGTAAGGATCAGTTTAGAATCCAATTCTTATGGCTTCGGCATCCTTAGAAGAACATTTGCATTATAGGGTCACCATTGATAAGTCAAACAATATGGGTGGTGATTTTGTATGATGAGTTGTGAATAATTGAGTGACTACTCTATACATTTAGTAAGCCTATGAATAACTTTAGTATGAATCAATTGTAGGCAAGGTGCTGCCATTCGCTCAAGTGGACGGAGGTAAGTGGAATTTGTAAGTAGAAACTTACGTTTTTCCGAAAAACTGGAATGATACACAGCATGAAAAGTATTTATGAATAAGCATATCAAGCATGGCATGACACGAGCATTTGCATGATTTTCTTGAATGAAAAAGAAAGTTTTGTGCAAATGAAAGCATGAGGAGTATTATGATTTCTCATTATCAAGCATGGCATTATCAAGCATGACATGACATGAGCATTTGCATAAGTTTCTTTGTGCAAATGAAAAATGATAAGTATGTTATCACAAGTCAAGTTAAAGGCTAAATAAGACGGTCGGTACCGTACCAATAAGATAGGACATCCACCGAAGGACGAATGCGAGAAGGATGGATGATTCCTAAGGGGCACCCACTCCGAAGGACGAATGAGAGAAGGATGGGTAGTTCCCGAGGTATGTGCAATCACACCGAAGGATGCTTGCAAGAAGGTGTGAACCTCCAAGGGTTGAGTCTAGCCATCAGGCCTGGGGCCACAAAGGGTTAGCTCAACCAAATGATGTGTTCCCAAGGGAAAAAGGGAATAGTTCCGAAAGGAACGCACAACCCTGACTTCAGGGGTAAATGGAGCGTGATAAGTAGCCAAATCAAGAAAGAAAGGTTTTCAAGAAAGAAATATTTTCAAGCAAGAATGTTTTTCAAGATCAAGTACAAGTTGTCTCATGCATATGCAAGCATCAATGTACATTCATGATTTATGCAAGACATGCATTATTTATTGCATATAAACCCTTACTGAGTCTTTCGACTCACAGTTTTAAATTGTACCATTCCAGACAACATTTCAGGTGGGAAATCTAGAAGAGGGACCCCGACGAGGATGTCCTCTTCCCTTTTTGTTGTTTCATTAAAGGATTAGATATAATTTTTGGAAAGAGCCGACATGAGCCTCCGTTGTGTGGTGGTCATGGGTTATTCGGCCTAGTAAAGTTTAAGGTTTTTAACCGATTGGTATTTTGAGACTGTGTTGTAATTACTTCAAGTTATTGATCGAGATGCAAATGTTAGAAATAGGTTTCTAATGTTTCGTATGCACATTAATCGCTAGCGATATAAGTTTTAAAAAAAAAAAAATTTAGATATTATGATATTCCGCTGCAAGAATTTAGTAAGTACGTTGGAGTGTTCCTTGTTGGGAATGCTCGCGGCTGTCATTAGCCTCGCTGAGCTAGCGTTCGGGGCGTGACAGCCTCTAACTCACGAAGAAGCTCGGGATCCCTTTGTATGGACAAAGTAGAGGATGAGGCAGCACTAGGTTTCACAGAGCGACCCAAACCTCTCACATAGCCAGATCTTTTTCCAAGGACTTGAGTAAAAATGTCGACGTCTTTTGGTGCTCTGGACTCAATACTTGATTGGGATTGGATATCCACCATCTTCTCCTACAATCATAAAACTAAGATTATGAATTATATTAAAATAATAGACTAATCTTTCAAAATAATATCCAAAAAATTTACTTACATAATTGTCTCTGGCAACATCAGACACCCACCCTTCGCCATTTCTTTTATGATGTGTCTTACTGTATAAATCTGCAGCTGTTGGTGTTCCACCATCAGGGTCTTGCTGCACAATTCATAGGTCAAAAGAAAGAAAAGTTAACGACTCCAAGAAATTAAAATGTGGTAACAGTTATTTAATATACTTACCAACTTCTTCCTATGACAAACAAATGGTCTTGAACCACCAGTGTGGTGTACCTTCAAGAAATTAAAATGTGGTAATAGTTATTTAATATATCCACAAATGGTCTTTATACGACTACGCTCCTGCAAATGCAATAATCTCCATAATCTGCTTATTACTAAAAAAACGTTGTTGCTTTTAACAAAACAATTACCTGATAAGAAGGTTGGGAGAATAGTTCACAACATGCAATCCAATTTTCTACAGACATGTCCCCATAACGATGTTGCAATGCTTCATCTTTGCTCCCAAATCTTAAAATGTTTGTGTAATTTCGCCTTGTGATTTTTGAAAGCTGCATTCATTATAGAATTCACAGTTTCGATATCTTCCTTGATCATAATTGAGCTCGAAGTCATCCTGTAAAAAGAACATAAAAACAAATTAGTAACATATATAAGGGCGATGTAATTAAACAATTAAATACATACCAATACACGCTCCCTGATATATTCTTTTATAGAATTCGGAACATTTGCCTAGGTCGGTGTACCAAATGGAGCATGCGTTAGAACAAGTGTTCCAATCAACGATGCAAGCCGACTAGATTCAACACCATCTGTGTCCCGGTGCCCATCGCGGATACTGACTGGCATCTTACCGCTTGCCGGTACTTTGGCAAAAGTCACTCCTCTTGACTTCCCACGCCCTCGTTTGGCAGGTGTAGTTGCTACAAATAAAATACAAGTGACTTAGAAGATTAAAACCTACATGAATGCATTGTCAAAATCAATATACCCCAAAAGTAGTATAAGGTTTAGAGAACTTACAGGCCACACTACTCTGCGCGAGAGTAGGACTGCTTATCGTGTTTCAATCGACACCCTCAGTGTTGTACCTGGGGTAGACTACATAGGTTGGGAAGTCTCCACATCGTCCGATGAAACGGTCAGAGGGGATCGCTGACGTTTTCCACCTATCGCCATGATGCTAACCTAACAAATTAAAATACAATCAATGCATATCATCAGTGGACGTCAGTAGAAATCGACAAACTTTCTTCCTCATCGGTGGTGACTTCTTCCTCCTCACTTTCATCATCTATAAAGTTGTCTTCTTCAACCATTTCCTCTACTTCGGTTGAAGCATCTATAGTTTTAGGCTCAACATCATTTCTATGCAATGGGATCAAATCATAATCCCCAAAATCTACAAATGGGCGAAAGGACTCAATTCCTTGGTGGACTTTATTCGGTATTGCCTCTTCAATCTCCTTGTCATCATTGTCTACCACTTCAGGAATATCATAAATATTTCCTATGACCAAGTTTTTGAACCACCCGCCAGTAACCACTAGAGTCAGTGTCAGGTAAATAAAACACTTGTTAGCTTGACTACAAAGTATGAATGGATCATTTTGGTACCATTTGCGAGATGTGTTCACACTTGTAAAATGTTTATCTGTGCGTATACCTACATTCTGTTTTTCCACATCCCACCAATCACACTTGAATAAGTACACGACATTCCTCGTAAATATCGTAATGCAAAGATATCCAATATCACACCATAAAAATCAATATCTTTCCCATTGTGATCTCTTAGAACAATCACTCCACTATTTTGAGTTTTACGGTATTATTCTCGGTCAATAGTGTGATATCTAACCCCTCCAATGATACATCCAGAGTATCATTTAACACATTCATCAGGACTACATGGTAATGCATATAAATCATCATGCACATTCGAGGGATTTTCATCACGCAAGTTGTTAATCTATAAATATGAAAAGAAAACATATTAATGGGAAATGACAAATCAAATCCGTTCAAATAAAATCAATATAAACAGAATAAATGCATTCTTAGTTAAGAATTTCATACACGTTTCTTGAACCACTCGGAAAACTCTTCCTCATGCTGACTCTCGACATTGGTTGAACTTTGTCTCTTTAGAATGTCAATATGCTCACTATAGTTATACCATTAATCAATAAAAATGTATGTAAAGAAATTGAAAATGAAAAAAATTCAATATGAAATATAATTGAAAACTTACTTCAGGTATGCATCAATCTCAAAGCAATTGTTCAACACGTACCATCTAGCTTTTTTGAACTCTGCTCCCAACAAATCATACCCTACTTCAACTCCTAATGGCCTGACATCTTGTGAAAAAATACTGAACTTATCACGTGTCAGATGCTCATTTTCTCCAACAATATTTCTGTCCCCTCTGTTAAAACGTGTCTCAATACCACCAAGATACGTAGAACAGAATGTCAGACACTCGTAATCCACATATGCCTCAGCAATTGATCCCTCTGCGCCTGCTTTATTGCGTGCAAACTGTTTAAGTCGCCCCAAAAACCGCTCCATCAGATACATCCATCGATATTGTACTAGCCAGCAAGGATAGCTTCACAAGGAAGGTGACAGCTAAATGAACCATTATATCAAAGAATGAAGGTGGAAATATTCTCTCTAATTTACATAGGATCATGCCAATATCTTCGTCCAAACACCTCAACACATCCATATTTTATGTACGTGAACTCAAATCCCTAAAAAATAGGCTCAGCTTCGTTATTGCATCCTGAACATCTTTGCTCAAAAAACCACGAATGGCAACTGGAAGCAGACACTGTAGAAATATGTGACAATCATGGCTTTTCATTCCGGTGATTTTACCTTCATTCTCTTTTACACAACGAGAGATATTAGAAGCATACCTGTCTGGAAACTTTACATTTCTCACCCAATTACAAAATTCAACCCTCTCTTTCTTTGTTAAAGTATAACATGCATGTGGCATAACATAGGATTGACCACAAGGTTATAGATGTAAATCCCTCTTCACCTTCATCTTAGCTAAATCTTTTCGAGAGTTCACTGTATCTTTCGTCTTACCCTCGATATTCAACAATGTCCCAATAATATTGTCACATATATTTTTCTCAATGTGCATAACATCCAAATTGTAGCGCACTTTCAAAGTTGACCAGTATGGTAACTCAAAAAAGATACTCTTCTTTGTCCAATTCAACTCTTCCTCAGTACGTTTTCTCTTCTTTAATGATTTACTAAATTGTACTGGTCTTACCCTCGTCAACTGCATTATATATCCTCACCTAAAAATTCACCCGGTGGTAACCCATACTCTTCTTGACCATCAAACATTATTCGATTCTTCCTCCAACTACGAACTATTGGTAAATAACAATGATGACCCATGTAGCACATCTTTCTATTGTGTTGTAGATATTTAGAAGCAGTAGATTGGTTACACGCCGGACATGTCAATTTTCCCTTCGTACTCCACCTAGATAAATTACCATACACTGGAAAATCATTGATAGTCCACATCACTGCTGCATGCATTTGAAAATAATTAGATGTTGACGCATCAAATGTACGAACACCTTCGACCCATAATATTTTCAACTCTTCCACCAATGGTTGTAAGTAAACATCAATATCATTTCCTAGAGATCTTGGTCTGGGAATAAGTAACTCCATCATAAAAAATGGATCCTTCATACACTTCCAAGGTGGCAAATTGTATGGCATAAGCACCACTGGCCACATGCTATAACTCGTACTCATGTTGTCAAATGGATTAAATCCATTGGAAGCTAATCCAAGACGAGCATTGCGAGCTTCCTGTCCAAACCATTCATGATCCTTATCAAACTCTCTCCACGCTAACGAGTCTGTCGATGCCTCAGATTGTCTTCATCTAGAATCCATTTTTCTCTATGCCATCTCATGTCCTCAGCCGTCTTTTTTGAAATAAACAACTTTTGCAATCTTGGTATTAATGGGAAATGACGCAGAACTTTCTTAGGAACTTTCTTCCGTTTTGTCACATTATTGACCCATCTAGATTCACCAAATACTGGGCACGCTTCTAACTTTTCTGTTTCCTTCCAAAACAAAATACAATAATTTACACATGCATGTATGGGTATATAATCAAGACCTAGACCCTCATTTAAGGTTCTTGCCTCCCTATATGATTTAGGCAGGGTCTCTCCTTCTGGAAGAGCTTCTTTGATCAAATCTAACACCATATTAAATGCTGCAATACTCATATTGTGTAAGGTCTTTATGTGCATCAATCGTACCATGAATGCTAACTTTGAAAAACGCTCACAACCCGGATAAAGAGGACGTCTTACATCTTCCAATAAGTGATCAAAGTCTTTGCTCCATATTCCCCTCTAGTTGGTTCATCATTATCATGTTTATCTCCAAATGTTGTACCCGTAAACATCCCCGCACCGATATCCTCCAACATTTCATCTATTTCCTCGATCGGTTCATCAGCATCATTCACTTCATCCTCATTGCTTTCATATACAGTGGTATCAGCATGACTAAACCCACCATATGGTTCACCGTGCAACACCCATTTAGTATAACTTTTATCAATCCCATGCACAATCAAATGATCCTCAACTTTCCCCACTTCTTGAAAGTATACATTCATACACCGCTGACAAGGGCACCTAATCTCATTCTTGCTATCCACACATCCACATGCCATGACCAGAAACTGTTTTACCCCTTCTAAATACCTCTTCTCGAATCGATTCGTTTCATTCATCCAACTCTTATCCATCTTTCTCACCCTTAAAAAACACAACAAACAACAAAACTTACTAAGACATGTAGTATGACTTTCATCTACTTGCTAAAAGGTAGTTGGTCCTATCCCATTCAAGATTATACTATTGTATTGCATTGCAAATGACTGATGTTATCCTTCACCTCGGTAGAAATTTCGGCAGTATCTCCCTATAGTTCTCCAAGTATATGCGTTGTACTAAGTTGTTGTGAATTGTCGAATATGTTTGACAATTCAGAACGAGTTAGCACTGATATACCTTGAGAACAAAAGGAATATCCTACTGAAATCTCTATATCATGAGACAATGGATAACATCAATCAATTACATGCAATACAGAGCGTATAATCTCAAACTGTCCAAACTTGGACAATTCAAGAATTATTGTATGACATTCTTGGTGCATGTCATACAATAATTCTCAAACGGGTCTAAGGCTAATATGATACATGCAAACCATACATCAAGATATGCAAAATCATTAAACATGATCATTTAGCAAAGATCTAAGTAATTAACTTCCTTCAAGGATTTAAACAACCAAGAACAAATTAATTATTAATTAAAGAACATATATAAGAAAGAGCCCATTCGAAAGAAATTGTCTTGTTTGTAAAAAAACAAAAGAAAATAGATTGAAGATTAAACTAAAAAAACAAAAGCCTATGTAAAAGATTATAGTGCAGATTGGCCTTCGTTATCCAAAAAAAAAAAAAAACTCATTCAAAATTAGCTGATCATTTGGATTTATGCCCCTTGCTTAAATTTGAAGCATACCATATTGTGGTAAAATCATTTTCATTTCGTCATTACTATTTTTCCTATCCAATCGTAGCCTTTAAATTGTTAGGACTATTTGTTTCCTCCATATTACCCAACCTTGCAATTATTATGTTTGAACTCCAAGATCATGCCCCTTGAACACGAGAGTAGTTGAATGCATACATTGGAAAGGATACATGCATCTAGTAAGTCAATTCTGAAACAGGTTGTTAAACTTATTTTAATATTATAATAATTGTAAAAAGTTGTAATTGAATTGTTTGTTTGTTTTTTTTTTTTTTTTTTTTGCTGGCTTTGTGACGCACAAACAATTAAGCTTTTAAAAAAATTATTCAACAATTATTGAACCATGTTCGTTAACTAATAATACAAAGAGCAAATAAATTTTCCAAACAACTAAACCAAACTGTTTGAATTTGTCATTGCGGAGGGTTTTGCTAGGGGGCCAAAAAATGGTAGTAAGTCATCTATCAACAAGTACACTCAAAGCCAAACAAATACATCCCATATTCACAAACAGGTCTACCATTGCACAGGAAAAAAAAATTCAGCAACACCCAAGCAAAAGCTTACCTGGTAGTTCGAAAATCTCTTTGTTTACCCAGAGTCACAGCAACCAATAGCTTGCCGCTGACTACAAACCGGAATGGACCCATTTATTCAAAGTTTGCATTTTTTAAAACAAAGAGAAATATTTTTCAAAGACCATAATAAGCACTAACAGTAGTCATCTTACCAATGAGTTTCCTCAAAAAAGTGCTCTTCAAAGGAAACAGAAGACCAACGCTGGAGTTTGAAGACGACGGCGAGTTCTGTTCGTCCTTCTCCTTCGTCACCAGTGACTGGGTTGCGTGTTTTTGAACTACCGCGAAGCCACGTTTTTTTTTTTTATGTTCCCAGCATTTTCGTTCGAACGACATTCAACACTGTTCAAACATAGTGAATTTAAGTTAAACGGTGAGTGTATGGAAATTTCGTTCGAACGAATACTATTCCGTTCAAGCTCAACTTATGCTATACGCGTTTAAAGCAACGGTTGGTGATATAATCGTTTGAACCACATCAAGTTCGTTTGAACGCAAATCTTAATAAACTCAAACGGTGCGTAGGACGTCCGTTCGAACGACATCTTTCGATCGAACTAACATTACGGTGGGTAGGTCATCCGTTCGAACGAATGGTTTCATTTGAACTAAGTTTACACATCAAATAGACCTTATAATTCCTTATAGATGATTTAAATACTAAGTTAAATTTTCCATGAAAATGTAATCATTTTTAATTTACTTATATTAAACTAAGTTCTTGTATCCATTAAACTAATATAGTAAATTTAAATATTGCAATTATAAAACCAATGTAGAATATCTTTATTATCTAATTGATCATTAAAAAGGGCAAAAAAATTTCTCATTAAAGCTACAATACTAGTGAGTGATCAAAATAACGTCTCGATAGTCATAATAACATAAAAACCATGTCAATATATAATATCCCAAAATGTGTGATACAAAAATACTAAAACATCTCGATAGTCATAATAAAAAACATACAGTAAAAGACACAACATACTTAAAACACTAACTGATCAAATCTCACACAAAATACTAAGATAGTAGATAATCAAGTGTCTCGCTCCTTCCTTAGTTTGCGGATCTCCGTTTCAATCTTTTCAAATTGCTCGTCCATCCGCATCGTAAACTCATCCAATAGCATGTCCATCCATGGAGGACGCTCGACCTGGCTCGAGGAGCTCTAACCAACCTCATAAGTGGATCTTCCTCCTCGTCGTGTGGGATGGGTACGAGGAGGCGGTCCGCCGTCCATGGTGTCCTCATCTGGATCGACATCCCCAGAAACATGTGCTCCGGCATGAGGAAGATGAGCTGCTCTACGACTAAATGTAGTACGACATAATGGCCCAATTGGAATTTGTATCTTCTCATCAGGCAAAATAGGAACACCAGCAGCTACCAACATACGTGAGATCAGCAAGCCACGCGGGAGACCATCTCGCTTGGATGTACATTGTGCATCTCGAAGTATCTGCTACAAAATAAGAGCCAGGAGATCGATCGGAGTCTGACGCGCAACCATAACAAGAAGAATCCGCACTCAAAATTGAAGTCGGTTGGATGATGTTTCGGCACCACGTCCCAAACGACAATAAGATGAAGCATTCAGAAGAATGCTGTCAGATCTTGATGGTATATCAATGTAGATGCCACAATCATATCTTCACCCGTCACTTCCTTCCACACTTCTTCCGGTGTCATGTCAAATGGAGGGACAATGGTCAGGTATGCCGGCACCTGGGGCCTTATTAATCCAATAAACTAAGCAATTATGTTAGTTGATATTGTGAAAGAAGACTCCTCACACTTGGATAGTCAGCGACTCAACATTAGCATCAACAGTGAGAACTTGTGCATAGAAGTCACGCACAAGATCAACGTATACCTCACTAGCAGATTCGAGAAACTGAGTCCATCCCCTCGACTCAAAGTTAGACTGTATGCTATGACCACCATACTCTAAATCGCTGAAATCCCTCAAGCGAACAACTCGCTAAATAACAACCGGTCTCTTGTAAATCAACGCTTGATTCTGAGCTAAGGATAATGACTGTTGAGCCGCTTGTGAAGATGAGGAAGCACGTCTTCTTGGTGCCATTTTTCAAGCTGCAAAATAATTCAAACTAAAATTAATTCTTATATATTCAAAAAAACATGATTATCTAAATAAAATCATTAAACCGCAACAATATTAATACGTGATAAAAAATACACACACTTTGCAACTCAATAAACAGCCATAGCATAGCCACTTTTTTAATAATTTTTCTTTTCATTAAACCGCACAAACTACAATGGAAATCATCTTTGCACTAAGGAAAAAAAGGATCATATAACTTAGATTGAGTAAATTGGCACAATAGATGTGTGTACAATCTTCAGCTTGGCTCTATTCTCCTTGTTGATTGCACTCCTCCTCTGCATTGTACATTTACAGTTGTTACCATAATTAATAATAAAATAAAATAAATGTTTAGGACAGAATAAAAATGTTTAACCTAAATTCCTCTCTCGCGAATAAATCACAACACAAGTCCATTCTTCCTTGTTCATATCAGGATACGGGTGCTCTAACGCCTCTTCTTTTGAATTGAACATCGAGTAATGCTGGAACATTCTATTTTTGTGCGTCCTGTACGCTGTGTTCATCATAGACGTCACAGTGAACGCGATCCTCGGTTCGGTCGTAATCTAGTTGGAAGTCATCCTTAACATATATAACAGTTAGTACGTATAAAAGTTTCAACAATTAAAATTTAATAAATTATACTTACCAACACTCGGTTCATCACGTATGATTTAACCTTATCGGGGACCTCCTTCCACTTACTTGTATCAAATGGGACATGTTGTCGAACGAGCGCACCAATATGACTCGAGAGCATTGAGGACGCCTTGTCATCACCACCCGTACATCCATCAGGGATATGGACAGTCAGCTTTCCTCCGGTGCGAGCCTTGAGTAAGGCAATCCCACGCGTACTACCTCAAACATGTCTGATTCCGGATGTCGCTACAAATGAAGAACAAAAATTTAAAATTCAGTTAAGCATAGAAATTTAAAAGTCATAATATTTAATCAAGATTGACGGGTAAGATACTTACACGCACAACTACTTTGGGTGCTACTGGACTGGCTGTGGTAGGGGACGGTAATTCGTTCCTATCCTAAGTGAAGGACCCGACACTGCTAGTCTACCGGGACTACTCTCAGCTCGAACTGATGAATCGCACCGAAGATGTTTCCCTCCCGCTGGCATGATGTCGTCCTGTAACCAAATAAATCAATATTAGAGAAAAAAAAGACAATGAATTATGTTACTCAAAATGATATATAAAACGCAAAGTAAATGAAACGATAAAGTTACTTTAGTCCTCGGAGTCATATTCTTCAGAATCACTACAATCTTCACTGAACGATTCCGAGAATCATTGCTTCCTTCTACTTCACGCTGTTGTGGAACAACATCATCGGTTATTGGCACATAAGCATCAATGTCATTACTTCACGGTTCGACGGTCCTTCTCCATCTTCACTAACTTCCTCCTCAATAGGTGGAATATCATACGTGTTTCTAGGGGTAATCTTTTGAACAATCTTCCAGTGACCGCCCAACTTCATATCATCGATATAAAAACTTGATTCCCCTGAGAAGTTAGACCAAACGGGTCATCTTTGTACCACTTTTGGGATATGTTAATACTAACAAAACTCAATGAGTGTAACTCTGGTCAAACCCAATTATAAATAAATGATCCTCCATCTCGTCCACACGTTGGAACAACACAATTTTATATTTCTTACATGGACATCTTATCAATCCCGACTATCTGCATAACTACGGGCAACACTCATAAAATCCTGAACACCATCACTATACTTCACACTTTTCAGTCTATCAGCCTCATAAATCCAGCTCTTATCCATATTGTTCCTTCAAAGACAAAAGTACAAACAATAATGAAAACAATGATGATGACATTCATACTCAACTCCAATTTCTTCAGGTGATAGGTCCTATCCCATTCAAGTTTACAATATCACGTACTGCACGTAATTGACCCGACCATTGTGACTGATGCTCTAGAAAATTTTGACAGCATTTCTCCTCAGTCCCCAGATACACACCTACAATATTGAGCATAAACACCCACCATTTAAGGCAAGTGTATAAGCTCAATGCTGAATGTGTATCCGAAGGACAAAAGGAGATTTCCATCGAAATTTCTAAACACAATAGTCACAATAGCAGATACAATTACGCACATTACGCATATTGTAAACTCAAACTGTCCATAACGTGGACAATTCAAGAATTAAACCGAGTTCGTTATCCGAACTCCATGTAATTCTTAAACGGGGGCTAAGGCTAGTAAATGAATGCAAGAACATAACAGCTAAAAACCGTTCGGACATAATCTAAACCGTCCGCACAATCCATAAGCGTTTGGAAGCTTTTTGCAAAAGCGTTCGAACCAAAAAAAAGAGTCCGGACGACATAATCCGTCCAGACTGCGATTGTCGAACAAGACAGTTCTTTGACGCACAGACTCCATTTTCACACAAATTCTTCCAAAATCAACCCAAATCACAAACACTTCAATATAAACACATCACAACCAAGCATAAACTCAATTGCTATCATTTTAGACCCAAAAATTTGAAAAACACATGCTTTTATATCCTAAAATTTATGCTTTTCATCCTAAAACAATTCAATTTAGAACCCACTAACCTCAAATGCAATCCAATATCAAATTCTGAATGAGTTGCTCTTCCACACCCGATTCAATGCGGTTGGATGCTCAAAATCAGCTCTCTCTTCTCCTCTTGCTCAAATCTCTCGTTTTCAAGTATTTCCCTTTTTTCCTCCTCTGTCTGCGATTCTACAACTTTGAAATGATTGAATACCGTTCGACGAGTAAAATGAAGTTCAGACACTTACGTGTATTAGTTTTTGAAGGAATTGTTGCCGTCTAAAATTTCCCAACCGTCTGAACCACTGCAAATAGTCCAAACGCTATCTCTGGTCTCCGTTTTTGCAATCCTCAAACGACAGCGTCTGGTCAAAACACAAACGTCCGGACTCGAATAATACGTCCGAACGGTATCTTACATTGCACGACGCCATTTGAAAATCCCCAAACGACAGCGTGTAAATGAAAGGATCGTAAACAAAATCGTCCCGACCGTATAAGAAACCGTTCGGACGGTTTCAAAGTCATTCGAACGGTTTTTGATGAACTTTTATTATTTGTTCTAATAACAATTCATATTGTATTAAGTTCTAATAACAATTATAACATAACTAAGATAACATAAATATATCAAATATCTCAAAACATAATATAAACAAAATAACATCAAATAAATACAAATCGATGTCCACAAAACATAATAGAAAAGTAAATGTCCTCAAAACAAAATAAAAATAAATAAACATCATAATAAAGCTAAAGGTCATAATCATCATCATTCGTGATTTTTAGAATGTCACAGATATGCACAACCCGCTGAGTCAATGCAAATAACTCAGCACTGGTTGCCGCTTTCCTCATGGCCTCCTGAACCGCAGCGATCTCCTTCTTCCACCCAGAGTCCATGTCCATGACCTTTTGCTCCAAAGTTGTCAGCCAACAACTGATATCATTGACCATCTCATTGGTGGGCTGCAAGACCGATTGCATCCGCTCAGTCAGCTGCGTCATCATGTCATCCATCCAACCGGTCGCTGTGCCCCAAATCCCTGGGTCGAGCTCTGCCAAGGATCCTGCTGCTCCCCAGCCTCCTCAGGCTGCTCCTGTCGTCTAACTCTAGCAGCCCGAGCGGCATTCAGTGCTCGGTGTGTCTGGGCAATCGATTTGGAAAGCATTGTCTTGTTGATAGACCCAAGTGGAAGCCCTCGGCTCGTTAGCACCCTCAGGTACCAACAGGGGTACAGGAACTGGGTCAGCAGAATCCCGTGCAGCAATGAAGTTATAGCATCCGTCTTCAGGGCCTCCGCATGAACGGACATAGATGTAGGACGCCATATCAACAGGTAGCCCCCGAAAACTACCAGGTACAAGAACTCCACCCGACTATAAGACAGCTCCATAGTGTGCTTCCTTGGGTCGATGGCGGAGCATAGGATCAAGTGCATGATCCGCCAGAAAGGACGCAACTGCCCGTATACCATATAGGCTCCGTCCAAAATCGTTGTATCATCGCCCAACATGGTCCAGAATACCTCGGCCTTAGTAGGCCGGCCCTCCTGCTCATTGGCAGGTTTGGGAACGCTGTCAAATCAAGAATCTCACAACTCAACATTACGGACTGTGAGCTCCATACTAGGCTCCTCGATGTCCTTCCCGTAAAATACACAATAGAACTCCCGCACTAGGTTTCTCGATGCATACCCGTCCTATGGATCAACGGAAGCCAACCTATCTCCTCCACCACCTCCTGAAGCGTCCGGCCCTCAAAAGTCAGGTCGTAGAAATCCGCCAACTTATGTCCCGCTCGACAACAATCGAGCGGGACATAACAATTGTTGTATGCTGCTCCAACGTCAAAGTAGAACCGGAAGGTTGCTTGATATCAGCCTGGCCCTCGTACGTGCATGCTTGCTCATTTTTTTTTCAATCTCCATAACAAGCGTTCGCACGATTAGAAAATACGTCCGAACACGAAAATAGCGTCCAAATGCTAAGTTGAAGACGTCCGGACCTCTTGTTAAAGCGTGTGACCAACAAATAATATCCGTTCGAACGTTAAACAAATAAAAAACTATTTAATTTCAACATTAAAACATCCAGACTAAATTAAAAAGTGTCCGGACAAAATCAAAATGACAACGTATCCCTGTAGGGATGCTACATATGTCCGAACATGAATTAAAATACGTCCGAACGCACAAAAGATAATCAAACTTTTAAATTAATGAAAAATATTAAAGCCAAAAACATGCTAATCTTAAGTAAGTCCATCTATCAACAGAGTACACTCCCAAAGCCAAACAAATACATCCCATATTCACAAACAGGTCTACCATTGCACAGGAAAAAAAAATTCAGCAACACCCAAGCAAAAGCTTACCTGGTAGTTCGAAAATCTCTTTGTTTACCCAGAGTCACAGCAACCAATAGCTTGCCGCTGACTACAAACCGGAATGGACCCATTTATTCAAAGTTTGCATTTTTTAAAACAAAGAGAAATATTTTTCAAAGACCATAATAAGCACTAACAGTAGTCATCTTACCAATGAGTTTCCTCAAAAAAGTGCTCTTCAAAGGAAACAGAAGACCAACGCTGGAGTTTGAAGACGACGGCGAGTTCTGTTCGTCCTTCTCCTTCGTCACCAGTGACTGGGTTGCGTGTTTTTGAACTACCGCGAAGCCACGTTTTTTTTTTTTATGTTCCCAGCATTTTCGTTCGAACGACATTCAACACTGTTCAAACATAGTGAATTTAAGTTAAACGGTGAGTGTATGGAAATTTCGTTCGAACGAATACTATTCCGTTCAAGCTCAACTTATGCTATACGCGTTTAAAGCAACGGTTGGTGATATAATCGTTTGAACCACATCAAGTTCGTTTGAACGCAAATCTTAATAAACTCAAACGGTGCGTAGGACGTCCGTTCGAACGACATCTTTCGATCGAACTAACATTACGGTGGGTAGGTCATCCGTTCGAACGAATGGTTTCATTTGAACTAAGTTTACACATCAAATAGACCTTATAATTCCTTATAGATGATTTAAATACTAAGTTAAATTTTCCATGAAAATGTAATCATTTTTAATTTACTTATATTAAACTAAGTTCATGTACTAATATAGAAGTTATTTTTCTATTAAACTAATGATATGTAGTGAATTTAAATATTGCAATTATAGAACCAAGTAGAATATCTTTATTATCTAATTGATCATTAAAAAGGGCAAAAAAATTTCTCATTAAAGCTACAATACTAGTGAGTGATCAAAATAACGTCTCGATAGTCATAATAACATAAAAACCATGTCAATATATAATATCCCAAAATGTGTGATACAAAAATACTAAAACATCTCGATAGTCATAATAAAAAACATACAGTAAAAGACACAACATACTTAAAACACTAACTGATCAAATCTCACACAAAATACTAAGA
The DNA here is from genome assembly GCA_003952965.2 of Morella rubra. NCBI lineage: Eukaryota > Viridiplantae > Streptophyta > Magnoliopsida > Fagales > Myricaceae > Morella > Morella rubra. Next base: position 24,122,222 of record CM025850.1, on the reverse strand, counting down.
TAGTAGATAATCAAGTGTCTCGCTCCTTCCTTAGTTGCGGATCTCCGTTTCAATCTTTTCAAATTGCTCGTCCATCCGCATCGTAAACTCATCCAATAGCATGTCCATCCATGGAGGACGCTCGACCTGGCTCGAGGAGCTCTGACCAACCTCATAAGTGGATCTTCCTCCTCGTCGTGTGGGATGGGTACGAGGAGGCGGTCCGCCGTCCATGGTGTCCTCATCTGGATCGACATCCCCAGAAACATGTGCTCCGGCATAAGGAAGATGAGCTGCTCTACGACTAAATGTAGTACGACATAATGGCCCAATTGGAATTTGTATCTTCTCATCAGGCAAAATAGGAACACCAGCAGCTACCAACATACGTGAGATCAGCAAGCCACGCGGGAGACCATCTCGCTTGGATGTATATCATGCATCTCGAAGTATCTGCTACAAAATAAGAGCCAGGAGATCGATCGGAGTCTGACGCGCAACCATAACAAGCAAGAATCCGCACTCAAAATTGAAGTCGGTTGGATGATGTTTCGGCACCACGTCCCAAACGACAATAAGATGAAGCATTCAGAAGAATGCTGTCAGATCTTGATGGTATATCAATGTAGATGCCACAATCATATCTTCACCCATCACTTCCTTCCACACTTCTTCCGGTGTCATGTCAAATGGAGGGACCAATGGTCAGGTATGCCGGCACCTGGGGTCTCATTAATCCAATAAACTGAGCAATTATGTTAGTTGATATTGTGAAAAAGACTCCTCACACTTGGATAGTCAGCGACCTCAACATTAGCATCAACAGTGAGAACTTGTGCCTAGAAGTCACGCACAAGATCAACGTATACCTCACTAGCAGATTCGAGAAACTGAGTCCATCCCCTCGACTCAAAGTTAGACTGTATGCTATGACCACCATACTCTAAATCGCTGAAATCCCTCAAGCGAACAACTCGCTAAATAACAACCGGTCTCTTGTAAATCAACGCTTGATTCTGAGCTAAGGATAATGACTGTTGAGCCGCTTGTGAAGATGAGGAAGCACATCTTCTTGGTGCCATTTTTCAAGCTGCAAAATAATTCAAACTAAAATTAATTCTTATATATTCAAAAAAACATGATTATCTAAATAAAATCATTAAACCGCAACAATATTAATACGTGATAAAAAATACACACACTTTGCAACTCAATAAACAGCCATAGCATAGCCACTTTTTTAATAATTTTTCTTTTCATTAAACCGCACAAACTACAATGGAAATCATCTTTGCACTAAGGAAAAAAAGGATCATATAACTTAGATTGAGTAAATTGGCACAATAGATGTGTGTACAATCTTCAGCTTGGCTCTATTCTCCTTGTTGATTGCACTCCTCCTCTGCATTGTACATTTACAGTTGTTACCACAATTAATAATAAAATAAAATAAACATTTAGGACAGAATAAAAATGTTTAACCTGAAATTCCTCGCTCGTGAATAAATCACAACACAAGTCCATTCTTCCTTGTTCATATCAGGATACGGGTGTTCTAACGCCTCTTCTTTTGAATTGAACATCGAGGAATGCTGAACATTCTATTTTTGTGCGTCCTGTACGCTGTGTTCATCGTAGACGTCACAGTGAACCGATCCTCGGCTCGGTCGTAATCTAGTTGGAAGTCATCCTTAACATATATAACAATTAGTACGTATAAAAGTTTCAACAATTAAAATTTAATAAATTATACTTACCAACACTCGGTTCATCACGTATGATTTAACCTTATCGGGGACCTCCTTCCACTTACTCGTATCAAATGGGACATGTTGTCGAACGAGCGCACCAATATGACTCGAGAGCATTGAGGACGCCTTGTCATCACCACCCGTACATCCATCAGGGATATGGACAGTTAGCTTTCCTCCGGTGCGAGCCTTGAGTAAGGTAATCCCACACGTACTACCTCGAACATGTCTAATTCCGGACGTCGCTACAAATGAAGAACAATAAATTTAAAATTCAGTTAAGCATAGAAATTTAAAAGTCATAATATTTAATCAAGATTGACGGAGTAAGATACTTACACGCACAACTACTTTGGGTGCTACTGGACTGGCTGTGGTAGGGGACGGTAATTCGTTCCTATCCTTAAGTGAAGGACCCGACACTGCTAGTCTACCGGGACTACTCTCAGCAAGAATTGATGAATCGCACCGAAGATGTTTCCCTCCCGCTGGCATGATGTCGTCCTGTGACCAAATAAATCAATATTAGAGAAAAAAAAGACAATGAATTATGTTACCCAAAATGAATATAAAACGCAAAGTAAATTGAAACGATAAAGTTACTTTAGTCCTCGGAGTCATATTCTTCAAGAATCACTACAATCTTCACTGAACGATTCCGAGGAATCATTGCTTCCTTCTACTTCACGCTGTTGTGGAACAACATCATCGGTTATTGGCACATAAGCATCAATGTCATTACTTCACGGTTCGACGGTCCTTCTCCATCTTCACTAACTTCCTCCTCAATAGGTGGAATATCATACGTGTTTCTAGGGGTAATCTTTTGAACAATCTTCCAGTGACCGCCCAACTTCATATCATCGATATAAAAACACTTGATTCCCCTGAGAAGTTAGACCAAACGGGTCATCTTTGTACCACTTTTGGGATATGTTAATACTAACAAACTCAATGAGTGTAACTCTGGTCAAACCCAATTATAAATAAATGATCCTCCATCTCGTCCACACGTTGGAACAACACATTCTTACATTTCTTACATGGACATCTTATCAGTCCCGACTATCTGCATAACTACGGGCAACACTCATAAAATCCCTGAACACCATCACTATACTTCACACTTTTCAGTCTATCAGCCTCATAAATCCAGCTCTTATCCATATTGTTCCTTCAAAGACAAAAATACAAACAATAATGAAAACAATGATGATGACATTCATACTCAACTCCAATTTCTTCAGGTGATAGGTCCTATCCCATTCAAGTTTACAATATCACGTACTGCACGTAATTGACCCGACCATTGTGACTGATGCTCTAGAAATTTTGACAGCATTTCTCCTCAGTCCCCAGATACACGCCTACAATATTGAGCATAAACACCCACCATTTAAGGCAAGTGTATAAGCTCAATGCTGAATGTGTATCCGAAGGACAAAAGGAGATTTCCATCGAAATTTCTAAACACATAGTCACAATAGCAGATACAATTACGCACATTATGCATATTGTAAACTCAAACTGTCCATAACGTGGACAATTCAAGAATACACCGAGTTCGTTATCCGAACTCCATGTAATTCTTAAACGGGGGCTAAGGCTATTAAATGAATGCAAGAACATAACAGCTAAAAACCGAATTAACCGTCCGCACAACATAAGCAGCTTTTTGTAAAGCGTTGTTAACCGAACTGCTCCAGTTCTTTGATCGGAGGGGGAAAGCGAGAACATAAAGCTAAAAGCATCGGACTCAAACTGCAATTAATATTTTTTGCGTTCTTGAGTAAAACAATTAATCTTTTAACATAATCCGTGAATTGTCGAACAAGACAGTTCTTCGACGCACAGACTCCATTTTCACTACAAATTCTTCCAAAATCAAATCACAAACACTTCAATATAAACACATCACAACCAAGCATAAACTCAATTGCTATCATTTTAGACCCAAAAATTTGAAAAACACATGCTTTTATATCCTAAAAATGCTTTTCATCCTAAAACAATTCAATTTAGAACCCACTAACCTCAAATGCAATCCAATATCAAATTCTGAATGAGTTGTTCTTCCACACCCGATTCAATGCGGTTGGATGCTCAAAATCAGCTCTCTCTTCTCCTCTTGCTCAAATCTCTCGTTTTCAACGTATTTCCCTTTTTTCCTCCTCTGTCTGCGATTCTACAACTTTGAAATGATTGAATATTGTTCGAACGAGTAAAATGAAGTTCAGACACTTACGTGTATTAGTTTTTGAAGGAATTGTTGCCGTCTAAAATTTCCCAACCGTCTGAACCACTGCAAATAGTCCAAACGCTATCTCTGGTCTCCGTTTTTGCAATCCTCAAACGACAGCGTCTGGTCAAAACACAAACGTCCGGACTCGAATAATACGTCCGAACGGTATCTTACATTGCACGACGCCATTTGAAAATCCCCAAACGACAGCGTGTAAATGAAAGGATCGTAAACAAAATCGTCCCGACCGTATAAGAAACCGTTCGGACGGTTTCAAAGTCATTCGAACGGTTTTTGATGAACTTTTATTATTTGTTCTAATAACAATTCATATTGTATTAAGTTCTAATAACAATTATAACATAACTAAGATAACATAAATATATCAAATATCGTCAAAACATAATATAAACAAAATAACATCAAATAAATACAAATCGATGTCCACAAAACATAATAGAAAAGTAAATGTCCTCAAAACAAAATAAAAATAAATAAACATCATAATAAAGCTAAAGGTCATAATCATCATCATTCGTGATTTTTAAAATGTCACAGATATGCACAACCCGCTGAGTCAATGCAAATAACTCAGCACTGGTTGCCGCTTTCCTCATGGCCTCCTGAACCGCAGCGATCTCCTTCTTCCACCCAGAGTCCATGTCCATGACCTTTTGCTCCAAAGTTGTCAGCCAACAACTGATATCATTGACCATCTCATTGGTGGGCTGCAAGACCGATTGCATCCGCTCAGTCAGCTGCGTCATCATGTCATCCATCCAACCAGTCGCTGTGCCCCAAATCCCTGGGTCGAGCTCTGCCAGGATCCTGCTGCTCCCCAGCCTCCTCAGGCTGCTCCTGTCGTCTAACTCTAACAGCCCGAGCGGCATTCAGTGCTCGGTGTGTCTGGGCAATCGATTTGGAAAGCATTGTCTTGTTGATAGACCCAACTGGAACGCCCTCGGCTCGTTAGCACCCTCAGGTACCAACAGGGAGTACAGGAACTGGGTCAGCAGAATCCCGTGCAGCAATGAAGTTATAGCATCCGTCTTCAGGGCCTCCGCATGAACGGACTGATAGATGTAGGACGCCATATCAACAGGTAGCCCCCGAACAACTACCAGGTACAAGAACTCCACCCGACTATAAGACAGCTCCATAGTGTGCTTCCTTGGGTCGATGGCGGAGCATAGGATCAAGTGCATGATCGCCAGAAAGGACGCAACTGCCAGTATACCATATAGGCTCCGTCCAAAATCGTTGTATCATCGCCCAACATGGCCCAGAATACCTCGGCCTTAGTAGGCCGGCCCTCCTCGCTCATTGGCAGGTTTGGGAACGCTGTCAAATCAAGAATCTCACAACTCAACATTACGGTCTGTGAGCTCCATACTAGGCTCCTCGATGTCCATTACCCGTAAAATGCACAATAGAACTCCCGCACTAGGTTTCTCGATGCATACCCGATCCTACGAATCAACAGAAGCCAACCTATCTCCTCCACCACCTCCTGAAGCGTCCGGCCCTCAAAAGTCAGGTCGTAGAAATCCGCCAACTTATGTCCCGCTCGACAACAATCGAGCGGGACATAACAATTGTTGTATGCTGCTCCAACGTCAAAGTAGAACCGGAAGGTTGCTCGATATCAGCCTGGCCACTCGTACGTGCATGCTTGCTCATTTTTTTTTCAATCTCCATAACAAGCGTTCGCACGATTAGAAAATACGTCCGAACACGAAAATAGCGTCCAAATGCTAAGTTGAAGACGTCCGGACCTCTTGTTAAAGAGCGTCTAGACCGACAAATAATATCCGTTCGAACGTTAAACAAATAAAAAACTATTTAATTTCAACATTAAAACATCCAGACTAAATTAAAAAGTGTCCGGACAAAATCAAAATGACAACGTATCCCTGTAGGGATGCTACATATGTCCGAACATGAATTAAAATACGTCCGAACGCACAAAAGATAATCAAACTTTTAAATTAATGAAAACACATCCGGACGACTATCACATAGCGTCCGGACAAATCCAAAATGACAATGTATGCCTCCGAACGGCATTGGCAAGTGTTTGGAAGTTTAATTTATTCATCCGGACGTCATAAAAAGCGTCCGGATGCTGAGGGGAGGACTGTCGATTTAACTCAGCCATGACTACGTCCCTCCACCTCCACACACACCCAAAAACACAGCCAAAACACAAACTAACATACTTAAAACAATACTAACACTTAACATAATCAATTTCAACGTAAAAATCAATCAAAAAACACAATGTACTATGCAAAAAATGGAATTGAAATTCTATACATAAAACTATAAAAAAAAAATCAAATTTTTACTGCTAAAATCGTGTTAAAAGAAAGTAAAACATACCTAAACGTGATTAGATCCTCGAAAGAGTAGTATTACGCCAATATTTTAGAAGAAAAGAATTGAGATTTCAGAGAGTTTTGATGAGAAATGACGTGGTAGTTTTGAAAATGTCGAACTGTTCGACTTTTCAGAACTCGTCGATAGCGTCTGACTTTTAGCAAAGCGTTCGGACAGAATTTTGCACACGTGGCCCAATCAACGCAGTTAGTATTAAATGCCAAAATTTAAACCGTTTAAAACGGTTGGGCAATAAATCCGTCGGACGTGTTTTTAGACGTGCGAACGACTTGCCACTGATATCGCATGATGTGGCAGCATACGATTGGCTGAGATGACGTCCGAACAGTATCATACTGTTCGGATTGCAACAACGATTTTCAACCGGCGGGTAACGTAAACATGTGTAAACCATGCAACGGTTACAATAGCGTTCGGACTGTGTATTACGGTCCGGATGGGTACAACTATTTTCAATATCATATAACGTAAACACGTGTAAGCCATGTGACTGTTACAATAGCGTCCGGACGTATTACTCAACCATTCCAACCGCGTCATTTCATCATTCGAGTCCGGACTCTACCCTTCTATGTTCGAATGCCTACCTTTGTAGTGGAGTCCGGATGTTATGTTTGTCGTCCGAACCCCTAGCAGATTTATTTAAAATTTCTTTTGTTTTGTTTTAAATTCACTAAATTTAATTTCCTTCACTTAAATTAATTTACTAATCACCGATTTAATTGTAATTACAAGCTAATTAACTAATCGTTCCGTTAACATAACACTCGTACAATCACCCGTTTGATCGTACTAATTATCCGTTTAAATTGTAATAAATTTAATCAAGTGAAAGAACATAAACTAATATAAAATATCAAAAATAATCCTAATACAGAACGAAAAACACGATCATAATGTCTAGTACAAGCCGGAGACGGTCTTTCAAACGTAAATAAATAATAGTGATAAAGCATAAACAGGAAACTAGTCCAAATCACGAGCTGGCTCATCCAGATCTTGTCCGAGGGTCACGAACATGCGCCAAATGCTCCTCTATATTATCCACCCGTCTGATGAGTGTTTGCAGCTGTATCGGAACGGTATGGACAGACTGGGACAACTCAGATAATTGTTGTCTCATAGAGAACAGTTCCATCCGCATAATATTCAACTCTTCGTCAGAGCCCTATCCGTTAGAGCAAGTTTGGTCTCTAGACCGGTCAAGCGGCATTGGAGCTCCATGCACAACGAATGCGTCGGCTCACTATCGCCCGAATACTCTCTTTCAACTCCACTAAAAAGGCGTCTGCCCAAGCTGGTCGCTCTGTCTGTCCCCCGACATTGGTGATACTTCTCCCCGAGTGTTCCATGGTCAACCTAGCAAAAACCGTCCGAACATTAGAAAAAACGTTCGCACGAAAATCAAACTGCGTCATTTAAAATGTATGTTGTCCACATGTCTAATGACCATTCGGACGTTAGATATCGAGTTCAGACGTTGTAAAATACCGTCCGAACGTGTTTCGATGAACCAAACCAAAGCAGCATAATTTGATCAACCAAACAACCAACAAACTAAATACAGACGAAATTGAATTGAAATGCATGAAATTAAGAAGCAAACTCATGAAAAAAGTTTTACCTGAAGTTATTTGAGAGATCTCGAACGGGGAGTGAAACCGTTTAGGAGAAAAGTTTGAGAGAGGAGAGGGAGTTTGTGATTTTCACAAAGTCTGGCAGGTTTAATGTCTCCTAAAAGCGTCCGAACGTATTTCATATGAGTTCGGATTTCTCTGCATCATTTTCACACGTGGCCCAATCAAATTTACGTCATTAAATATGCCGATTGATTTGAAATGGATCTAGAACTTTAACCATCCGGACTGTATTTATTGGTCCGGACGGTTTCGATTCTTAACGTGTCTGAAGTTTTGCAACGTGGAACCACACGATTCGTGGAAGAAGCATTCATACCTATGCGGACTTTTTTAACGTCCGGACAGATTTTTTTCCGTTGGAACGCATTTTGTGTAGTCCAAACGGTATTGAGTGTTCATGACGATTTTAAATTTGTCACTATATATGCTGACGATTATTATTCGTTAGGTAATTCCGTTCGGACGTTTTATAAAAAGTCCGGACGGGTTTGTAAAAATTGTGACGATTCTAATTGTCACTCAGTTACGACGATTTGCAATTTGTCACCCAGCATAGAGTCCGAACAATTTTGTTGAGAGTCCGGAAGGTTTTTATATTTTGTGACTATTTTTATCGTCACTCATTGGCGACGCGTGTATGTCGTCACTCCAGAAATACGTCCGAACGTGTTTTTGATCGGTCCAGACGGTTTTTTCGTTCTGGATGATTTTGGGTGACGAAATTAATATTTTGTCAGGGAAAGGCCACTTTAGGTGACAAAATTTGGTTTGACACCCAGATTTTTGTCACCTAAAGCTATATTTTTTGTAGTGACCCACCTGGGCCCCTCTTATCTTGGGCCCGGTTGTCCACATCAGACGTTCACCTCAGCAATGACATGGTTGTCCCTGCTAATACTACGGCCATGGTGAACATGTGGGCCATAACCCACGATCCTGAAGTGTGGGAGGACCCTCTGGTGTTCAAACCAGAAAGGTTCTTAAAGACTGAAGGGGGTATTGACGTGGATGTCAGGGGATTGGACCTAAGGCTTGCACCCTTCGGGGCTGGTCGGAGGGTGTGTCCTGGCAAGAACCTTGGACTCGTGACCGTGAGTCTTTGGGTGGCTAAGCTGGTGCACCACTTCAAATGGATTCAAGACACGGTTAACCCTATTGACCTAACTGAGGTGCTGAAGCTATCCTGCGAGATGAAGAACCCTCTCTCTGTTTTGGCTATTCCAAAGACTGGTGTCCAACTCACTCGTGGGCAGGGTTTGATAAAATTTAATGTTATGTAGATAAAGAATAAAACTTTACCTCGGATGATGGTAATTATGTCCATGTTTGGTTTGAAGTACCATGTTCCAGTAGAGTACTGTAACACTATTGTGTAACATATGTATTATCTTGCTTGTTATTTTCTGAAGGACGTTGATGTCAACGTTTATCATATATATTTGAATAAAGAAACTAGTTTAATATTGTGTATTTTTTAATTGGAAGCATGTACATGTACGTGCTTGTCACTTTATTTCGTTAAGCTGTCCCCAAAAGACAACCAAAAAAAAAAAAAAAGGAAGGAAAAGAAATAAAAGCACGGTTACTTTACATCTGCCAATTTGATTGGCAATGTTGGATGGGTACGTGTTAGTTATATTTTGGCCTTTTTGTCGTACATCTAGTGTAAATTACTAATCCAGGCACCTTGCGACGAACAGAATCACGTGGAGTTGTTGGCAAAGCAATTAGATCCGGGCGTTGACAAATCTATTGAAGCAAAATTATAATCGATTAGAAGTTAGTAGTGACGTGGACACCAATATAATATGTTGATATATATAATCCCGGCTGTGACGTTTGTGTGCCAAAATTTAGGATATGCGGTGACTGTGTCAAAATTTTGGCCTAATACCTATAAAATCACTCATTTTTAATATAATAAATATAAAAAAAATCTTTCTAATTATCTCTTTTCTCTTTTTTCTTTTTTTTCAAACTCTCGTACCCCAAAAGCTGAGCTATACACGGATATATATCCGGATTGCATGACCAATAATTATAAACAGGAAGGATCTTAATATTTCTTTATTTTGTGAATAAGATAGAATAATAATTAATGCTATAACTAATAGCATCAATAATGTTTCTAAAACAAAAGAAGCTATTTGCTTTTATGAAGTCTACTATTTTTATGCACACCTTTTTGTGTAGATATTTGCTTTATTTTTTGAGATTAGCATTTAGAATCAACAAGAAAGACCAGAGAAGAAAAAAGAGACGTCTACAGTATCATATATGTCCACCATATACGATTAATAACGTAATCTGACAAATTATACATCAAAAGTTTGGGCGTGACACCATATATGTCCAGTATATATACCCAATGGGCTTTCAACCAGTTCTACCTTACAAGAGCATTTATTATTGTTGGCAAGTTTTCCCGTAATTCTTCCTCCAAGGATGCGAAATGATAGATATATAATGAAACATTATAGTGTTGGAAAATAAACTAGGATATCGGTCTTGAGACAGTCAAATCCAACGGAGAATGGCAATGTTTTTCTTGTTTGTTTTGCATGAATGAAAATTTGATTTCTGCCGCACTACAACAAAATTTGCTTTTTGGGCCGGACAATAGAGAAAAATGTTCAAACGGCTTCCAATGCATATGCGAAACTCCCTAAAAAACTACATTTCTACATAAAATTCATTCCCAAATAATCCTAAACTAACTAGAAACATACACATTCAACAACATGCTCTTAATTTTCAAGATTCATAGCATATTCAAATCAAAATATACAAAAACAAAATCTTTGCATAAAAACTACAAAAACAAAGTTTCATGGATTAAAATGTGTTAGAAAACATACATGTAGTGTGTAAAGGCTACAAAATATCAGTTGCACGGAGAAAATGAGAAAATGCGAGATTGAGAGAAAATGCGAAGAGATTTTGTGAGTTTGTGAAAATGTAAGGAAATGAGGGTCAAGAGGATGTAATTATCCAATGGACGTTCGAACGCATTCGAACGATCATTAAAAAACCTTTAGAAACCATTCGTTATCGCACGATTCATATTCCCAACGTTCATAATTTGTTGGAACGGGTTACTTAATAACGTTCGAACGGGATAAAAAAATTTAAAAAAAAATTGATGATGACGGGACGCATTTCTTATGGTAGGTAAAAAATAACATTCAAACGCAGGTTTTCAGGACGCAGACCGGCATCCCAAAAGATTCTTTGTCGTTCTAACAGATGTTTTTAAGAACGAACACTGTGGATTTGCGTACCGAGATTTGAACGTTCATTCGAACAAGTTGTTTATGTTTGAACAGTACTGGAAATGGGCGTTACAACATGAATTTATTCGTTTGAGCTCTTGCAAAACCATACCAATTCGTTCGAACTGTTATTTTGATGTTCGAACGGTAGGATTTTCAGAGACGAATCTGTCCCTAAAAGTACTATTTTTTTGGGACGGGAAGATTCCATCCCAAAAAATAAGTCAATTTTATTTTAATTTTGCAATGATTGTTTTCCATCCCAAAAAACCAACTTCTTTTTTTCTTGGTACAAACAATTTCGTCCCCCCAAAAAAAATTTTTTTGGGACAATTTGAATTTCGTCCCAAAAATAGAACTTTCTATTTTTTTTCAAGGCACTTGATGGATTTACCGTCGCATTTAACGGTCAATTGGCTTGTTGGATGCAAATTGACAAACATGTGTTACGAAATTGGAAAATAGGGAATCCAAAGTGTCAGTACCCTTAGAGTTGGGGGTGCAAAGCGTATTTTTTTCAAAGGGAAAAATGGGCATAACAAGTGGGAGTGAATCATGTGGAGGGTACGTGAGTATTTAATTACCGTCACATTTAACGACTAATTCGACTCTGGAGTGCAAATCAACGAATTTTAAAAGTTCATGGGCTTAATGTAATGAAATTGAAAGATGGGGGGATGCAAAATATCAGTACCCCATAATTCAAGGGTACAAATTGTATTTTTCCCGAAAATAAATTATGACATGCTATGTTTTATCCCCTATTGCAAGTACGTCCAAGCTTCATGGCTAGTTTGTCCAATTTGGATTTTTAAAACTTAGCGAACTGAAACATCTTACTAGCTAAAGGAAAGGAAATCAACTGAGACTCCATTAGTAGCGGCGAGCGAGAGTGGATTGGGGGTTTGAAGAAAAACAAAGCCTCTACATAATATGCTTTGTGATGTGTCCCTTGTTATATTCTTGGTTAAGATCAGTACGTGCATTAATTTTTATTTTTTATTTTGGCAATGAAGAAGTTGGGATTAGAGATCAATGAGGCCACTTTTATTAAAATGCAACTTTTGGGGTCAAAATGTTAATATTAAAAGAAAATAGGGTTAATTATACTTTGCACCCACATGGTTTGGGGGATTCTTTCAATTTTGACACATTTCACCTATGTGATTCTAGGTTCCTACAATTTGCACGTGGCTCACTTGCCCATTTTGCTCCTGATATTCAAATAAGATTACTTACACTTTGCACCCACATGGTTTGGGGGGTCTTGACACTTTGCACCCCCGTTATTTTATTTTTGACACACTTTGCATTCACGTGTTCTGTAAGTGGTTGATTTTTTGTTCAAAATACAAGGATAAATTGTCAGGGTGTGCAAATCGAAGTAATCATGAACCATGTAGGCGAAATGTATCAAAATTGAAAGAACATGGTGCAAAGTCTCAAGACCCAAAACCACATTAGTGCAAATTATAATTAACCCAAAAAAAATATTATATCTTGGGTAACGAGGGATAATTAGAGAAACCTAGGCTCTGACGGCATTGGCCAAATTGATCGCTCTAGATGGCTTAACACCATGACAAACTGATGAGGACCTGGACCTAGATGAAAAGACGAACCTTATAGTTAGAGTTATATTCCAAGCCTAGCTTATTAAATTTTCCACTTAGATTCTCTATGTCGATGTGAGACCTCAACATTATTCCCTGTTCATCTGACGACCTCGTCATCTATGTCTACCACGTGGGCTCTATGGGGGCTTACATTGTACTTGGAACCTGCTCATACCGAGTCTATAAGAGTGAAGAAATTGGTTAATGCAAGCCACCGCATGGCCCAAGAAAGAGCTAGATGGCCCCACCAATTGATGAGGATGTGGACCCTAAATCAAAAGACACTAATTAAACTTATCTAACTCCCTTTATTAAGTCTTCCACTTAAGTTCTCCTAGTCGATATGAGATCTCAACACAAACCCTGTAACACGTAGAATGCCCTCTCACGACACATCATTAAGAGGGCATACATCATTTAAGTACTATTGCTGTATTAATGTCTGTCTTTTTCATGGCCGCAGTACGTATTATGATTTGTGGGTATAATGAATACTTGTACAGTATTTACAGTAGTCTGCTTAAGTGTTCTTGTGTTTATTGTGATTAAGATCGTTGAACTCAATTTTTCCATACTTTTGAGTACATACGAATAATGCTTTAATATTCTCTATCATGATTTTTGACCTTTTTTCAGTACAGCAAAAAGGAAAAGTCTTTCAATGTACGTATTTTCGTCACGGCCCGCCTTCCCGTTGTAGATATCTTTCGTTTTCGGAAGATCGATATGCATGTTAATGGTCTAGTCTCTGCTTCAATAGGTCAAACCGTCAATTATAGGATACACATTAATTGCAAAAAATTATTGTTTATTTCAACACATTGACACAATAATGATAGCAAAACAATGGTGTCTGCATTCATTAGCAAGATATATATATAAGTTAGTACCTGTGTGAGAACAACAATTAAGTAAACATGAATATTCATCTTGATTATCATCCGCGTTTACACTATAGCTGTAGAAATTAAATATTAAACGAATTAACATTAATATTTTGGTCCTTCAACACATAATGAATGTGTGTATATATATATATATATGTGAACTTGTCCACTACTTTATATAGTAATTAAGTGTACTGATAATTTCTTCTCATTGGGTTACTTCGTGAGAAATAAGCCTTGTTTGGGTAAACACAAGCATCTGCCTTGAAATCCGTGGTCTGGACCTACCTAGATTGTGTATCTAGCTAGCTCTGTTTTGTTTTTAATTTTTTTTTGGCATAAACAACGAGCTGTATATTATATATGTCAATTGCCGAAAGCCACTTATAAGTATTCTTACTAAACTATTTGAACGTGTTAGGGACTATTTTTGTTGGCTATACTTCACATGTAATTTAGTTTATTTCCTGAGATATTAAGGTGTTTCGAAGCTACTATGAAGAATTGAAGATAGAAGTAAAATGCTAAGTTTTACCCAGAAATGTCAAGTTAGCTGGAAGTCAGACGCAATGTAAGTTAGTTTATTTCCTGAGATATTAAGGTGTTTCGAAGCTACTATGAAGAATTGAAGATAGAAGTAAAAGGTTAAGTTTTACCCAAAAATGTCAAGTTAGCTGGAAGTCAGACGCAAGTCAGATAGAAGCACAATTTGGGGCACTGCAATAAGAAAAGTTGGTTAGTTCGTTTATAACTAAATGGATGACGTCATGAAAGACCCAAAAAGCCCTGGACCCTCCATTAAAATTGTTAGTCACCCAGACCTTATAACTCCCCTGATTTCATTACAAAATATTGTTCAGAAAAATCAAGAAATATTGTGCCTTCTACGTGAAACCTGCTCTTGCATATTTCTGCCCCCATTTTTCTGAGCCTTCGTGTGTATGAACTGAGAATGGAGCCTTGAAGATAAACCCTCTCTTTAGGATTCTTAGTTCTATAGATTGATCACCGTGGTTATTTCCCCAAAAGAGATTCAAGACTTTGGAGATTGCTGAAATCTTGAAGGTCCAAGTGCCAAGTTCGTGCGGTTGCTGTTGTTGCGAGTTCGCAATGGAGGACGGCAAGGTATGAATTGCTAGGTAAAGGTAGATAGCTTTTTGAATGGATGAGAAGTTCTCATTCCTTGCATTGGAGCAGATCCGAATGGTGTTGTTCGGGTAAAAAATCAAGTGTGTTAGACTAGGATATTGGGTATTGTTGAGTCTATGGATCACCTTGTATTTCGAGTTTGAAAAGCTAGTGAAATCGTTACCTGGCCTACGGGCCTGGAGAGTTTTTCTCTCTTGGAATTTGTTTCCAAGAGATTTTCTCTTCGTAACCAAAAGATTGTGTCTTTGTGTGGTGATTGATCTGTTAATTATTGTTCTTGATTAAAGAGTTAATAATCGTGAACTATATATTGAAGTTTCAAGTGTTCTTGTTTTGAAAGAATCTTGAATATAGATTCGAACTTAATTGATTTACTGTCTGTTGAATTTTTTCCATTGCTGTAAAACGTGTGGGTATTGAACTTACTGATCTGGTTTGTGTAATTTGTGCAGAAAACGTACTGTTAAATTGAAACGATTTAATGTTTTAGCTGCAGAACCTATTCACCCCCTCTAGGTTCAGTTGTTGTCATATTGAGTCTTAAATAATTCCGTTCGAAATGTCAGAATGGAGAATTATGTACGAAGATCCCACGACACGCCACGTACGGGAGGTTTAAATTTGCATGCATGCTCGCAAGCTAATTCTAACTGACGTATATCATGTTAAATATTAATTATCCATGAGATACGGTGTGAACACGAAGATTCCAACCTATATATGTTGATTATTTAGTTGGTACTTCAATCCTAGGACTAATCGAATGTTTCTTTATTTCCCAAATTGTTTGGACCTCCCGGCCTGCTCCCTCGAGCACAAAATCACACTGAAATAAAATTCAAAGACGTACGTAATAAAAAACCACCAAAACACACTATTAGGAAACTGCTAGAAAACGTAATCTTAGAAAACTATCAAAAGGAGCCCGGCGTGTCAGACACAGGAGCCGGCCTACAGTCTACGGTGAGCGGGAATTGTGGAGACGGATACTTGGACTTGCTGATTCCATCCTTGCTATATGTGGCCACCGACGTCCACTTAAATCGTCCGGATCTGGTTTTTAGAATCGTCACAAAGTAAGCTCAAAGATGGGTCGAGAGAAATGAGTTTCGATAGGTTCTGGCACAGAGAAGGTGATGAGAGGGTGGGACAGGAGTTAAATGTGGAGTCAGGTTTCAAATTCAGAACCTCAACTCTAATATCACGTGAATTTACCATTCATCTTAAACATTTAAGCTGATAGAAAGAAATAGATTTTATTATCTGAATTATATTATGTAACACATGTTTGTTGTTACGTCTTAAGAGTTTGCTGATAATTATGGTGCATTTCTAGGTGGCAGCAGTCTTCTCTCTGTGGTTTTATTGGTTGGATATATGCATGCTCTATTGTTTTGGGTATCTCGGTTTGGTCTTTACGGGTTGAATATATATGATGGAGTGCTGGTGCTTTGCTATATCATTTGTGTTTGAATGCTTGTAAAATAAGTGCAGAATTCTGCAATGGTTTGTGTTATGGCCTTATGGGCATGTCTAGTACTGTTGCTTGTAATTAAGACCCTCTGACCAAATTTTATATAATATAAATGGACACATATAATGCTTTATTTCACTTACCCGCCAAGAACTACTCTATTCTCTTCATGATTGTGAACATTCTTTCTTGTACAGCACAAACAATCTTTCTTTGTTTATTCACATCTCCACTGCAGATATGTCCTTTAACCTTTATGATTGTTAATTTATAGATTTTTAATTATTAAAAAAAAAACCAATTCGGTCTTCTTATGGCAACCAATTGTTTTTGTCATCATTGGTTAAAACAAATTATCCCTTACAGGGCCTTTAATTTAATCATGATGCGTTTAGAGAATTTTATTTCCTTCCTCGAATATTTGCATCCCCATGATAATTCTACCGTACTCATAAGTTTATTGCTGCACACAATGATGATAGCGAAATAATGGTATCTACGTGCATTAATTAGGACCGGAGACATAAAAAAAATTATATGTATGTATTATATGTTGGTATTAATAGTGAAAGAAAAAATTTAGCAAACATCAATAATTCACCCTCTGCTCTATTTAGCAAACATCATATCCCCATGTTCGAACGGTGTTCAAACGTTTCATATTTCCGTTCGTAACATGTTCGAACAACTATTTTTTTATTCCTTGATCGGTATATCGAATGGATTTAACTATATCCGTTGAAACCTTACAAAAAGGTTCAGACATTTTTTCCCTTTACGTCCGAACGTTTATCACGTGAACCATTATAATGCATTAAGAACGATTACAGACATTCCATTTGATAGTGTTGGAACGGTATTTGCAACATTGAACGTAAAATTTTTATAGTGGTTCGATCATTAATTTTCCTTATCTAACGGATTTTATATTTTCTGTTGAAAGAAGTTCGAACATAACCCTCCACTATTTGTTCTAAAGGGTTCGAACAATGAGTTGATTTTGAGACGGAACAGAATTTTCACCTCAAAAAACCTTCTATAACGAATTTGTTGGGATAATTGGGGCAACGGATGAATTCCCTCTCAGAAACTTTTTTGGTACGGAATTCGGGTTTATTGGATGCCATGCAAGCAGATGGATATGAATGTTAATTGCAAAAATTTAATGTTTATTGCTACACACAATGACACAATAATGATAGCAAAACAATGGTGTACGTCTGCATTCATTAGAAAGATATATAAGTTAGCACCTGTGTGAGAAAAACAATTGAATGCAGACGTACACCTTTCTTTTCCTATCATTATTGTGTCATTGTGTGTAGCAATAAACATTAAATTTTGATCTTGAATTCATCTTGATTATCATCTGCGTTTACACTATAGCTGTAGAAATTAAATATTAAAAGAATTAACATTAACATTTTGGTTCTTTCAACACATAATGAATGTGTGAACTTACCCACTACTAATTTATATAGTAATTAAGTGTACTGATCATTTCTTCTCATTGTGTACAGAATTGGGTTACTTCATGAGAAATAAACCCTGTTTGGGTAGAACACAAGCATCTGCCCCGAAATCCGTGGTCTGAGAAGACATTTTGTCGGGCGGTAATGAATGGAGAGCAGGAAAATGAACGTAAAGTTCAAGACAAGACAAGAAAATTGCAGTATCGGGTCTGTAGAAAAGAGTAGAGGCACGAAATATGGAGGATATATAAAGCTAAGATAAGATATTAAGGAATTTGTTTCACGAAAATAAAATTAACAGTCAAAATTACACAACAAATACAAAATAAAAATATGTGCTAAGAAAAAAAACCCAATTTTTGCCTAAAGAAAATTACCCCTTTCTTACCAGATAAGTGGATCCTAAAATTATCCCTTCTGATAATTATCTTCTACCAGATAAGTTGTATAAAATTCTAATAATTTAGTAGATGTATTGTTAAGAATGATAATTTGATCAAGGACGCCTTAAATTAATTAATGGGTGCTGAATTAGTTATAATCATTCGCTTGATTCAAAGGAAGAGCGAGATCAGCTGTCAAGAAGGAAATGAGCTTGACCATCCAACGGAAGCTAATGATCATGACCTATTTTGCATTGCATCACTACCTCGAATGTTGGAGTGGTCATGTTCACACTACTCTTTTTTAATGTTTTTATTCTCTGTATGTCCACATCATGCCATCGAAACTTCACCACAAATTATTATTATTATTATTATTATTTGGTTTTTCTACTAAACTATTAATTTGAACGTCAGAACATGGGGAATTAATTATGAAGATCCCCACGACACGCCCCGTGGAGGTTTAAATTTTGCATGCGGCCTGCTCGATCGCAAGCTTTTAACAGACGTATATGTTAATTAATTTATCCATGAGATACGGTGTGAACACGAAGATTCCAACCTATTTATGTTAATTAATTATAAAAGTTGGTACTTCAATCCTAGGACTGATCGAATGCTTCTTTATTTCCAAAATTTGTTGGACTTCCCCCGCTACCTCTCCCAAAATCACACTGAAATAAAATTCAAAAGCGTAATAAAAAACCACCAAAACACACTATTAGGAAACCGCTAGAAAACGTAATCTTAGAAAACTATCAAATGCAGTCTAAATAAATGAGCCAGGCGCGTCGGATACAGGAGCCGGCCTACAGTCTACAGTGAGCGGGAATTGTGGAGACGGACGCTTAGACTTGCTGATTCCATTCTTATTATGCATGGCCACCGACGTCCACCTAAATCGTCCGGATCTGACTTTTAGAATCGTCACAAAATACGTCCAAAGACAGGTTGAGAGGGATGAGTTTCGGTAGATTTCGGCCTAGGGAAGGTGAGGAGAGGATGGGGCAGGAATAAAATGTTGAGTCAGGTTTTGAATTTAAGATCTTAACTGTAATATTATGTGAATTTACCATTGATCTTAAAAATTTAAGTTAACAGAAAGAAATAAGTGTGTAGTATTCTGCAATGGGTTGTGTTATGGCTTTATGGGCATGTCTAGTCCTGTTGCATGTAATTAAGACCCTCTGACATAATTTTTATATAATATAATTTGCACACATATAATGCTTCAAGCCATTCTGCCACCCAACTCATGGCGTTTTGCTTGGGCTCAA
>CM025850.1:24052114-24101677 GCA_003952965.2 Morella rubra | reverse complement strand
CATTAAACTTGTCTCTGCCGACTTCCTACTTAGTGCGTCAGCCACCACATTAGCTTTTCCTGGGTGGTAGCTAATTGTGCAGTCATAATCCTTAATCAGCTCCAATCGTTGCTGTTGCCTCATGTTCAGTTCTCTCTGGGTGTTAAAGTACTTGAGGCTCTTTAGGGGTCCGTTTGACACCTATAAATTTTAGCATCCCCTAACAATTTTAAACACAAAAAAATTACAATATAATTTCTCTCTCCCCATCAAATCATTACTTTCCATCACAATAAATATAAAAAAAATTATTTTTTTCACGTTTTTCAACGTTAAACCCAATACCCTTAAAAATTTATAACACCCCAAAATTTTAACATTCAAACACACCCTTATGATCTGTGAATATTTTGCATTTAACCCCATACAAATAATGTCTCCATATTTTCAGCGCATATACTACTGCAGTTAGCTCTAAGTCATAAGTAGGGTAATTCATCTCATGAGGCCTCAACTGTCTAGATGCATAAGCTATGACCCTTTTGTCTTGCATCAAAACACAACCTAAGCCCTGCTTCGAGGCATCACTATAGATTTCATACTCTCCATATTCCGAGGGTAGTGCCAATACTGGGGCAGTAATTAAGTTGGTCTTTAATTCTTGGAAACTCCGCTCACACTCATCTGTCCATTCATTTGACATTTTTCTTTGTTAAAGAAGTCAAAGTGGCTAACTTTGAAAATCCCTCAATAAACCTCCGATAGTACCCTGCTAGCCCTAGAAAACTTCTTACTTCCTTCACATTTGTAAGTCTCGGCCATTTGGATACAGCATCTACCTTCCCGGGATCCACGGCAATCCCTTCACCGGACACCACATGCCCCAAAAATCGGACTTGCTCCAACTAGAACTCACACTTGGAGAATTTGGCAAACCACTTCTTCTCCCTAAGAATTTGTAGAACAGTTCTTAGATTCTTCTCATGCTCTTCCTTATTTCGTGAATAAATCAATATATCATCAATAAAGACAACTACAAACTTGTCTAAGAACTTCCGAAACACTCTATTAGTCAAATCTATAAATGCGGCTGGGGCATTGGTTAGCCCAAACGACATCACCAAGAATTCATAGTGACCATATTGTGTTTGAAATGCCGTCTTAGGTATATCTCCCTCCTTCACCTTCAGTTGGTGATATCCTGATCGCAAGTTGATCTTTGAAAATGCCTGTGCCCCTTGTAATTGATCAAATAGGTCATCAATGCGAGGCAGCGGGTATCTGTTTTTTATGGTTACCTCATTCAACTCCTTGTAATCGATGCACATCCCAAAGCTTCTATCTTTCTTCTTAACGAACAATATCGATGCTCCCCAAGGTGACACACTCGGCTAAATAAACCTTTTCTCCAATAAATCCTCCAGTTGGATCTTCAGCTCCTTTAGCTCTGCTGGTGCCATCTTATACGGTGCTTTAGAAATGGGAGCTGACCCTGGTTCTAACTCGATACCGGACTCCATTTCTCTATCTTAGGGTAAACTAGGTAATTCTTCAGGAAATATGTCGGGAAATTCGTTCACTACCGGAGTTTGTTCTACCAGAGTAGGCTCTTTCTGTGTCATGTCCTCCTTGCAACAATTTTGGTGCATGGCTGAAATAATCACTGGCCTTCGCTCCATCTTTCTCATACCTATAAAACAACAGTTTGGTCTCCCCTCCTTTTGGAACATGACCTTCTTCTCATAACACTTTATACTAGCACCGTGCGTTGCCAACCAATCCATGCCTAAAATAATGTCGAATCCCCCCATCTCCATTACTATCAGATTGGCTAACACTATTTGCCTCTCAATTTCTATTGGACAATTCTTCACTATTCGATCACAATTGATTCTTCCGCCAGTAGGCGTCGACACTATTACATGATATTCTAGTGGTTCGTGTCTTATATCCTCTGCCCTACAGTATGCTGATGCAATGAATGAATGTATGGCCCCTGAATCAAATAAAACCAGTGCTTCCCCACGAGGCAAAGGCAACTTACCTGCCACCACACTTGTCCGGTTCTCCGCATCCTTCGAGGTGAGAGCGTACAATCTTGCTTGAGTTGAACCACCTTGCCTTCTTGAATTATTTTGTTGTGAGGGTCGGGGTGCTTGGTTTGAGTTACCTGTTGCCCTACAATCTCTAGCAATGTGACATGGTTTCCCGCACTGAAAGCACACTCCCTGTCTGCATTCCCCTTGGTGTTTCTTGCCACATTTGTTACATGTTGGAAATTGGTTTCCTCCGGAAATTTGGGCCTCACCAAGCCTTTGATTCTGTCCCTAGGATGAACCTTGCTTACTCTTCTTCCAGGGCATTTGAGATGTTGCCGGCTTGGAAGGAGCCTTCCTCTTTTGCTAGTCGTAATATGCCGTTGTCCTCTACAGCCCCCTTTCCACAATTACTGCCCGTTCTATCACTTCTGCCAAAGTCTTCAAATTGTGGCTGTAAACCTTATCGTAGATTCGGAGGTGGAGTCCCTCCTCAAACTTCCTAACTTTCCTTCCCTCATCTGGCACTAGGTACGGAGCAAACCTTACCATTCCATAAATCGACCAGAGTACTGTTCAACTGTCATAGCCCCCTGAGTCAAGGTGGCAAACTCTCTCTCTTTTGCCTCCCGAGTGGTCCTTGGAAAATAGCGATCCAGAAATTCTTGTTGAAACCTCTCCCAAGTTATGGCCTGTTGCCCCAACTCTTGGCTTAGTAGTAGTTTCTTAGATAGCCACCACCTCTTAGCATCCCCCTGCAGCTTGAAAGTAGCGAAGCTCACTCTCTGGGTGTCCGTACACCCCAAGACTTCAAGCAACTTCTTTATCTCTACGAGCCAGTTTTCTGCCAAAACAGCGTCTCCCTTGCCATTGTACACTGGCGGGTGTTGGCGGTTAAACTGGTCAAAGGTGCATCCTTCAGGGCGGCCCCTTGCCCCATCCACATTAGTCCCTTGTTGCACCTGCTCAGTGACAAGCTGAGCCATGTGCCTTAAAACGTCATCAGTAGTGACACTCGGTTCTTCATGCCCCCGATTCATGTTTCGATTCCTGGGTGGTCCTCTAGGTGGCATCCTACACTACAACATCATCACTATGTAAGTATTCTAACGGTTGATTATATGTACATGACAATTCTAGCATACTCGAAATCCAAGGGACGAGTAGCGAATCCCGAGTTCCTTAAAAATATTTTTTTTTTTCTCGCTCTGATACCACTAAATTGTCATGCCCCAAACGCTAGCCTGACGAGGCTAATGACAGCCGCGAGCATTCTCAACCACGAACGCTCCATGGAGTGCCCAAGAGTATACCCTAGACAATTTAGCTGAGATTTATCTCCAGGAGATTATTAGGCTCCATGGAGTGCCCAAGAGTATAGTGTCGGATAGGGATCCGAGGTTCACTTCGAGATTCTGGAAACAACTGCAGGAATCGATGGGTACTCGGTTGAATTTCAGTACCGCCTTTCACCCATAGACGCACAGTCAGAACGGACTATATAGATTCTGGAGGATATGTTCAGGGCCTGTGTTATGGATTTTAAAGGAAGTTGGGCTCAGTACTTGCCTTTAGCAGAGTTTGCATACAATAATAGTTTCTAGGCAAGTATCGGTATGGCACCATACGAAGCATTATATGGGCGGAAGTGTAGGTCACCACTGTATGGGACGAGGTAGGAGAAAGAAGACTGTTAGGGCAGAAATAGTCTTGGAGACAAATAATCAAGGATAGACTCGGGACAGCCCAAAGCCGACAGAAGAGTTATGCAGACAACCGAAGAAGAGAGCTTGAATTTGAAGTTGGGAGTAAGGTATTTTTGAAGATTTTCCCGACAAAGGGTATAGCACGGTTTGGGAAGAAAGGAAAGCTCCAACCCAGGTTCATAGGACCCTTTGAGATCTTAGATCGAATTGGACCCGTGGCGTACAGGTTGGCCCTACCCCCTTGCTTAGAAGGAGTCCACGACGTATTTCACATATCGCTCTGAGGAAGTATGTACCCGACCCTACCCATGTCTTAGAGTATGAGCCATTGCAAATTAAAGGGAACCTTACATATGTAGAAGAAGCCGGTAAGGGTTTTAGATAGAAAGGAGCAACAGTTAAGGACAAAGACCATACCACTTGTAAAGGTTTTGTGGAGAAACCACGGAGTAGAGGAGGCATCGTGGGAATTAGAGAGCGAAATGTACTCAAAATACCCAGAATTGCAGGAAGAACAAAATTAAGAAGGATGTTGCTCTATCAATTTTTGTTTTGTGATAGAATTTTTATATAACTTATGTGATCTTTTGCTTTCCTTCTTGATTGCACCTCTACGCTATATGACTAGATGCTTGAATAAGGGTATATATGAACTCTATGGTTGTGTATAGCATAGATATATATAAATGCACATGATTAAATTATGATATTGAAACTAACTATTTTTACCATGTTAGCAGATGTCATCGAGTTCGACCCCTCGCGCTCTCAGTCCATGACTTCCCCACCGTGTCCCCTTGCGTAGAAGAATGACTGCGTGAGAGTATCGTAGTCTGTTCCGTGTAAATCCCAGGTCTCGCGGCTCAATGTCACCTTCGGATAGTCGTGCCGCTACCGCTTTTGTTGCACAAAGTGTGGGTAGTGAGGATTCAGTTAGGTGGATACCGCCTCAGCAACCGCAGTTGCAGGAGGTTATGGTGGGGACTTAGGAGCCCCCGCCCCCTCAAAAGAAAGACCAGCCTGGTCCTTCCAAGCGGAGGTACCCGTAGCCCCTGGGCACGCATGTATTGGACCGACTCCTCTGATTGCTCAGATTCACAGGAAGATACAACTCCCGTTGGAGTCATTAAGCAAATGAATAGAGAAGAGGATCCAATGGAGGAGGACCCTTTGCCTAAATTGGTAGGGGTTAGGAAGATGAGTACACTGAGAAGAGTCCATCATGGGAATATGATCCTTGGGAGGGTGCTAGAAGAGTATATGGTAGGGGACCGAGTATCCTCAATGATATTCCTGAGACCCACATCCCTCGCAGGAAGTGGACTTTACACCTAAGTATCACGAGCCTTCGGGTAATGTGATCCATGACCCTAGTATCATAGGTCGGAGTTACGAATCCTTGTCCCACTCTTGGACAGGCAGTAACTCCCCAGACCACATCTACCACGGCGAGGTCAGCAATGAAGCCAACTCGAGCGCTCTCCCGCACCCATATTGTCCTAGGCCCCCACCATCGGGGTAAAATTTCTGATAGTAAGAGACTAAATTTCGAGGTCGAAATTTTATAAGGAGGGGAGGTTGTGAGACCCCGACTTTTAGGTTTCTTTCAATTTAATTTTTACTTTTGACTCTTTAAGTTTTTGCACTACCCTAAATTATTGAGAAAAGACATGTATGGTTGACTTGATTTAAAATTATATCTAAGGTGAAATTTTCCTTTAGCATTTTTCATGCATCTTTAGTTATAATTTAAATGTTATATTGTTTGCGAGTTTTAATAGTGTTAAATTTCATTATTGGGGTTAATTATGCTAGTCATTTTTTTTTTGTTCAAGTATATCCACCTAAATTGCAATATTTAGAAGAATTTGAGCTAGGAGCTTTGATCTTTGAAAGTGTATGTTTGCTTAAAATAAAAAGTGGAAGGGAGTCAAGTGTTAACTATATGAAGTGGCAAAAAAAAAAAAAAAGGGAAAGAGAGTGGCTGCCGCATATTCCACCAATGGTGGCAGGCATTGCAAACAAAGTTGGGGGCATGAAGGTCTTTTCCTCCCCCAATACTTGTTTCACGCCATCTCCCCTCCCCCCCTTTCGCATTTTTCCTTTCGTTTTCCCCTGTTACTCACACACTCACGCACTTACAAACGCAAAACAAAAGAAAGAAGAAGAAGGCCGAAGAAGAAGAGAAGAAGAGGAAAGCCAAGGAGAAGAGAGAAGAAAAAGAAAGAGAGAATTGCCGTATAAGTGAGAGGAGAGTTCAGCTGCAGTAGGGAGAACTAAGAGAAGCCAAGGTAATGGTGTTGCTCTTTTACACAATTTTTAGGAAGAACCCGTAAATCTCATTGGGTGTTGTTTGGGTTCTGCTGTTATCTCTTCTTCGGCATGTATGTTGGAATAGATGAAAATCTTGGGGTCTAGGAAGGCATGCACGGTTAGATCTTGAGTTAAGATTTCAAGGGCAACTTTGATGCACCATAAATGTATGATGGAAAGCCTAGAAGAGGAGATAATGCATTAGCAAAGAAACCTGAAATCTGTTTCGCACATGCATGGCCGGATATGTAATAGTTGTGGCTTTGGGTGTTGTCCTTTGATATCTAAATGAGTTGAAGTTCAATTGAGCTTTGGAAATGAGTGATGTTGCTGGGAAGATATGTGAACCAAGGGCATGCACGGGTAAGATAAGAGTAGGGTTGAAAACAGAAACTTACTAATGTTAGGATCTTGAGAGAAAAAGCCAGATCTATTGGTTTGTAGTGTTGCATGTATGCTTTCAACTTGTGTTAAAGTTTAAATTAATTTGCTAAGTTGCTGGAAAACAAAACTGAGGTTTTAAATCTAGAATAATGGGTGAAGTTGCTGCATGAAGAAGGTTATGATAAAAAGGAAGAAAACTTGCAGAAAAAGAAAAGGGTATGTTCTGTGCTACCTGCTGCAGATTTTGGGTACACTATTTTTGGAGGGGCAGATTTGCTCCTCTGCTTTCATAGATGTCCCTGTTATTTTCAGCACCTCCTTAGGGTTTAAAGAGGTTCTTGAATGTTGGTTATGATGCTTGAAGAGACCATAGTTTGCTGCTGATTAATGAGTGTAATTGGTTGAAAAGGAACTTCTTTATTGTTGCTGTTGCATCTATAGAGGTTAGACCTATTCTATTATGAGCTATTGTTGTTGTTGGAGAACCCATAGCATTGATAAGCTTGACCTATAATGTTGGAGATCATTGAGAATTATAAAGTAGACTTGTTAAATTAGTTGCTGAAATTAGTTTCTGCAGATCACAAAGCTCGGATTAGAAGTAACCTTGATGCAATGTTTTATCCTTTGATCTTAGGAGAGAGCATAGGCCTATGAAATTAAAAGATTTTGAGCCATACTTCGGTGATTCCGATAAATATTGAGTGAGTTATGGGTTTTTAAAGGTCAGACGTCAAGCTGCCAGCAGCCTTGCACGTCCAGAATTCTTGCTCATTCCAAGTACCTTTTAAGTGATCAATTTAAATCCAATTTTTACGGGTTGGTCTTGAATTTTAAGTTATGAAAGAGGAATATTTTAAGGTAAATTTAGAGGTGTATTGAATAAGTTATGGTGTTTTGAAAGTGGAAGGCCGAGCTGGAGGCAGCAGCAGTGTTGCTCTAGGATTTCATCTGCTATGAAGTGTTTTTGAAAATGTATAGTAGTTCCGATTTTTATGATTTTTATCTTCAAGTTTAAGCTATAAAAGCAGAGAAGTTTGAAAGTAATTTCATGTAATTTGGAGCTATGTTTTTGAAGTTATGAAATTTTGAAGCTGGAGACGTCGAAGCTGCCAGCTTGGACGCCCCAGCAACTTGCATTTTTGGATAAATCTTTCGAGTGGCAAACAAGCTCCAAATTACCTGAAATTTTAATATGTTATAACATTGAGTGTAAGGATCATTTTGGCATCCAAGTCTAATGGTTTCAGCAACCTTAAGATAAAGTTTTACATTGTAGGATCATTGCTGACTTAGTAAAGAAACATGTGTAATTTGTATGATGTGCTAATTTTTAATTGAATGATTATTTCCTGCATCAAGTAAATCTCTAAATTATTTAAGTGACGACATTAGTATGAATTTGTAGGCAAAGCACCACCATAAGCTTGAGTGGATAAAGGTAAGTGAAAAATTATTTTTCAAAAACTGGAATGATACACAGCATGATTATTTGTCATCAAGCACGTCATGAGCATTTGCATTAATTTTCTCAAAAGGAAGAAAGGGAAATTTTATGCAAATGAGATTTTATGCTATGTTAAGATATGTTATGGGGCTAAATGAGATGGTCGGTACCGTACCTAAGTAAGATAGGTGCATCCACTCCGAAGGACGAATGCGAGAAGGATGGGTTCTGAGGTATGTGCAACCACACTGAAGGACGAATGCGAGAAGGTGTGGACCTCTAAGGGTCGTGTCTAGCCATTAGGCCTGGGGCCACATCAAGGGCTAGCTCGACCAAATGACATGTTTTCAAGGGAAAGGGGAATAGTTCCGAAGGGAACGCACAACCCTGACTTCAGGGGTAAATGGAGCGATAGAAATAGCCAAATAAATATAAAATGACTTCTAAGCAAATTTGCATGTGCAAGAGTTGCATACATAAACATGCATTTATTTTGGCATATATATACCTGTCATTCATGATCATGTCATGCATATCCCTTACTGAGTCATTCGACTCACAGTATTTCAATTGTATCATTCCAGGTGAAAGAACTCATGAGGAGGATCTAGAACCCGAGGAGGGGGCTGACGAGGGTGCCCTCCCCTAATTTGCAATTCCTGTAGATCCTAAATTATTTTTGAAAGAGCTAACATGAACCTCAAATGTATGGTGGTCATGGTCTGTTTAGCCTATGAGGCTTAAGGCTCTTAAGCAACTTATATTTTTGGGACCATGATGTAACTATAATTTGTTTTAAGTTATTTAAAGATTCTAAACATGTGTGTGTTATTTGGTATAGAAATTCATATTTTCTGAATTAGTAATAGGCAGGTTAAAAAAAAAAAAAAAAATTCCGCTTCAAGATTTTAGCAAGTGCGCTGGAGCGTTCGTGTTGAGAATGCTCGCGGCTGTCATTAGCCTTGTCAGGCTAGCGTTTGGGCGTGACATTTTATATTGGAGGACGGGAAGGTACTGTGGTGTCTATCTCCCATTTGTTATTTGTGGACGACACTCTTATATTATGTAGGGCGGATGATACCCAAATTTGTAATCTTAGATGTTTACTTCTTTGTTTTGAGGCTGTTTCTGGACTAAAGGTTAATCTTTCTAAGTCTGAGGTTATTCCTATTGGGAGAGTTGGGAATGTTCAGTAGTTGACTACTATTTTGGGATGTTCAGTATCTTCTCTTCCAATGACGTATCTTGGCCATCCTCTTGGGGCCAAATTTAAGAGTGTCCGCATATGGGATGGTATAATTGAGAGAATGGAGCGCAAATTAGCTGGTTGGAAGCGTCTTTATCTTTTAAAGGGAGGACGGATTACCTTGATTAAATCAACCCTTGCTAGTCTTCCAACCTATTTTATGTCTCTTTTTCCTATTCCTAATGTGGTGGCAAATAGGATGGAGAAGTTACAAAGGGATTTCTTGTGGAGTGGTGGAGGAGATGAGCATAGGTTCCATCTTGTTAGCTGGGCTAAAATTTGTTCCCCTATTTCTGTGGGTGGTTTGGGCTTAAGGCGGTTGTCTTTATATAATCAAGCTTTGTTAGGGAAGTGGTTGTAGAGGTTCGTTTCAGAGCGGGATACTTTATGGAAGATAGTTATTACAGCCAAATATGGTATTGAGGTGGGAGGTTGGAGGACTCTTGTGGCTCGAGACTCCTATGGTGTAAGTTTATGGAAGTATATTTCGAAGGGTTGGAATTTCTTCTTTGCAAATACAACATTTTTGGTGGGGAGTGAAGTAGAGTTCGTTTTTGGTAGGACTATTGGTGTGGTGAACAAGCTTTGATGTTAGCGTTACCTCATCTCTTCTCTTTATCCAAGTGTAAGGAGGAGGTAGTGGAGAAGTGCATCGATGTTAACTCTGGTGTGCCTATTTGGAATGTTCAGTTCATTCGTACGTTTAATGATTGGGAATTGGCTGAAGTATCGAATTTCTTTACGCTTATTTACACAGCGAAGATACGTGGAGTTCCTGATAGATTGCTTTGGCTGGGTTCTAAGAATGGATCTTTTTCTGTAAAATCAATATATTGTATTCTGATGGATGCTGTTCCTATGGATTTTCCTTGACTACAGTTATGGAGGACCTTTTCACCTTCAAGAGTCTCGTTTTTTGTGTGGGAGGCTGCTCATGGGAAAGTTTTGACCATAGACAATTTGAGGAGGGGCATTTGCTTGACAGATTGGTGTTATTTGTGTAGATGTGATGGGGAGTCAATAGATCATATTCTATTTCATTGTTCGTTTGCTAGAGGATTGTGGTCGCATATGTTCTCTATCTTGAACTTCTCTTGGGTTATGCCTAATAGGGTGGTTGCGGTGTTGAGATGTTGGAAGAGGAAAATTGAAGACTCGACAGCTTTGGTGGTGTGGAAAATGATACCTTCCTGTATTTGGTGGTGTTTGTGGAGGGAAAGAAATAATGTTGTTTTGAGAATCAAGAGTTAACGTTGGAGTGCTTAAAGAGTCAGCTGCTGCGGTCCCTTTTCTTTGGTCTAATGCTGTGTTAGGCTTTTTTTTTTTTGGATATTTCTGATTTCTGTAGCTTTCTAGCTTGTATGCTTTAGATGTTCTCAGTACAGTCTTTTGTACTGTTAACTCTCTTTTATTTTAATATAATTTTTACTTATTTATCAATAAAAAGTTTCCCAGCACTGGAATGTAACACTCCGTCATATCATTTATCCAACAGCACTTTTTCATGGTAAAATAAAACATATTTCATCGCTTGAGATTGCTCACTTAGTGTTAACCTGTTTATTAATGATATAGCAATAAAATGGGTGAAGTATGAAAACCTCTTGATTGTGACAAATACCTATAGAACTTGAACGATTATTGATGATTTATGTTCAGCAAAAGTTCCATATAAAATCACATCGAGTCTTGCTTTGTCCTATCATTCTGAAGTGAAACTAATTCTCATTTCAGCGGAGATGATGAAATGCTCACCTCCCCCCTCGAAAATGCTCTCTAAGCATGCCCCACTGATTCACATTATGAAGGTTTGTTTGCTACTTGTAAAACTCATGTTGCTTTCGAGCGTAAACCTGATGCCTACATGTAATATGCACCTCTACCATATCATTGTTTTACAGGTCAAGCCTGAGAAAGTAAACCTTATAATTGGTTCTGGTGGGAAGAAGGTGAAGAGCATTATTGAAGAAACTGGGGTAGATGCAATTGAAACGCAAGAAGACGGAATAGTATGTTCAGATGAGGACCTTTTCTTTAACATGTACTAATTTGTTGTTTTAACGTTATTATTCGCTTATCTATTACAATATTACATTTTTGTGGCTTTTGCAGGTGAAAATCACTGCAAAGGATTTGTCCAGTTTAGAGAAGTCAAAAGCTATTATTAGTAGTCTGACGATGGTTCCAACCATTGGTGATGTCTTTAGGTATCTTCTTTTTGTTTAATGTTTTCTTCATATATTGATTATTTTGTTTTTGGGCATATCGATAGCCCAAAAATAAAGGCCTAAGCCCATATAGAACCATTGCAGAAAAGATGTGCTTAAAAAGGCTCAGGTGATCCTAGTCTAAAAATCTAAGTTCAGTATTGACTAGGATCCAGGGGTCTAACTAATATCTATTCTCAATTTGCTGAACTCTAGTTATGAAGTTGAGAGGTATTTGATGTCCTTCCTCTTACATTTCAGAGACTGCGAGATCAAATCAATAGCTCCTTATGGCGTTTTTGTCGAGATAGCACCTGGGCGAGAGGTAACATCTTTGAAAATATCCTTTTGATGCTCAGTATAGTTGTGTTTTTGGCCAAGGAATAAAAGCGAAGGCACAGTTTGTTCTTTTTTTCTTTTCTGAAAAACCATAGGAAGGATTTGGATTCACTGATCAGTTATATCTGTTTAAACCGTTTCTTGAGTTTCAGGAATGTCTTTAATGGATGATGTTCTTATTGTTGTATATTAAAACGGATGATTTGTATTTAGGAAATGACATTAGGGTTTGTGTAGATATGGAAAGGATTGGGGTTGGAATTATGGTGCTTTAAGTTTTCCATATATGTAGTCTACCATTACCCTATATAATGAATGTGTGAGGGGGGAAAGGAGAATCACTTTCTTCTCTTTTTTCAGTGCAAAATCCTTAGTTCTAACAATTTGAATGATGTGAACATATGGATATTGTTATCTTTTCCTTTTTTTCAACCAATTTAATTTCTTTCTTCTTTTGCCGTACCTTTTATAGGCCTTATGTGAGACGGATTTGTGATTTCTTTCATGGAGAATAGGTCAGGAAGGTATTTCAACAAAATGTCTCAAGTTTCAATTTTTCTGCAGGGACTCTGTCATATCAGTGAATTGAGTTCAAATTGGCTGGCAAAGGCAGAGGATGTAAGCACGTGCTTGTTTAAATTTTCAACCAACATACAGATGTCATGGTAATGGCTATATATTTTTTGTTGTCGCAGGCTGTTAAAGTTGGAGAGCGTGTAGATGTTAAACTTATTGAGGTATAGAATCATCCCCCCCCCCCTCTTTCTCTTTCTTTTCTTCCCTCTTCCAAATGTTCTATACGGTTCAAAACTTTTATCTGGTGACCGCTGCCCTCACCTGATTTTGCTTATCTTGGGAGTGTTTCCCCATGTATCCATTGCTTTAATTTGCTGGTAGATCCAGCATATTGCTGAGTACACAGATTGACTTCCGTTTCTCATTGAACATATAAGGCAAGATTTTTTTTTTTTTGTTCATCATTGATGACATTAGGTTTTGCAAATGTGTATCCAAGTTTCCATTTCATATTCTAGCTAATGTATCAGGTACATTTGACTTTTAATATGTGGTTGCCCTGTGGATGTCATGGTGCTGTTCTATTCATCCGTGATTTTTATGTAGGGTTCTCAAAAACTTGTTCTGTAAGGTTCTCACAAAACGTATGCAAATGGTTGCTGTAGAAATGGTATCCCTAAGCTAATCCAAATAAATATCAAAACTTTTAAGTGAGATTAACTAAATTGTGTATTGATAATGATGATAATGAAATGAAAATTAATCAGTTAAACGTTTGCTCAATAAATTATTGAATATTCTTGTCATATTTTTCTTTTATTGTTGAATATTCTTGTCATATTTTTTTACTTGATAGAGCCTTTATTTACTTGTTAAAACCTTGGTAAGTTTATCCTTGCTCCCGTCTTTTTCTTATTGGAGTTTGCTTTTCCTGGCTTTCAACTTCGTAGTATAACTGCCTTGGGTCAAAAGAAATAACTTACATAGTAGAGCCTCTCTTGTTCATTCAGGTAAATGATAAGGGACAACTTCGCCTTAGCCGCCGAGCACTACTTCCTGATGCAGATCCAGAAAGTCACGGTGGAAAGCAGCATACAGGTAGCACCACAAGAGATTCTGTGGCTTCACAAAAAGCACCTGAAAAGGGTTCAGCCAAGAGAGTTCCAAAGGACAGTTTAGCTGAAGAGAATGTGGAACAGCCAAAGGATAAACCTAGCACTCACAAACTTTCGAGCTCCCCTAAAAGTACTCCTGCAGACGATGCTCTACTCCCTCAAAAGAAGTTCGTCAGGAGATTTGATACTAACAAAGAGGTGTCAAAAAAGAGTAGCAATAAAGCGGTCGGCAGTGTCTCCAGCAAGGATAAGACTAGTTTAGTTAATGGAGAGGCTAACATTGGGTAGCAAGTAAATACTCCTTTCCTCAGTTGGAAGGTACTCTGTGGTCTGTGTGACAGCGTCAGACCATTCCTGCAGATGGAAAACAATGGTATGTACTACCTACTTCTTTCACACATTAGTAAAATGCAATATTGATTTTTTACAGCCAACATCAGCTAGATATTTTATTGGCAAAGAGCTACTTATTTTTCACCTAGGCAGTTACCTCATTCACAAGGAGTTGGATACCTCATCTGTTGATGCAATTCTTGCTAAGTTCTGGTTAATGACCAAGGTAATGATTATTAATGCCCATTGTAAGCACAAACCAAACACTATAAAGATGTTAGGTACCAGGTGCGTTCAAGCATGCACAGCATTGTTTGGTTCTCCTTAGGATGTGCAATAGCTTTCAACATCTACAATTTATGCCAAACTTGTTAAGGGGTTTCTCTGTCTTTATATTTTTGGTTTTTGAACCTTGATTCTTTCTTGCAAAGATATCAGACCCGCTAATTGCTAGAAGTGTCTGTGCTCTTTATGTTTGATTTCGAAAATGAGAGGACTTTCATTTTTTAAAGTCCCCATTATTTGCTGAGTAAGATGTGAATGGAATGTAATCAGCTAAAATTTTGCCTGACACAAGTAAAAAAATAGTTGTATGAGTATTCACTTAGGGGCTGGTGGCCGACCTATTGCTGATTGTCTTTGACAGGAAGAGTTTGGTACTAGTTGTCCAATGATAACCGTGGCAGAAGGAAGCGCATCAACTTTGCCTCTCAGCATGTTGATATCAAAGGAAAAGTTAAAGGCAAAAGGAGATTTGTTGGAGCAATTGACTAATCCAGAGTCCCATTTTTTATATTGGCTGAAGTGTCTCATTAAGAGGGTTTGAAAGTTATCATACGTCTCACTGCAGCTACAATGCGGATTGCTTTTGAAGCATTAAGAGAAAGGATGCCATTTTTTCCTTGTCATTATGACTGATTGCAAACAGGGAAAGGTACATCTCTTGATGTTGATTCTATAGTTCTTTGAGTTGGAGAAAAATCTGTTATAAACGTCGAATTATCTCTCACTCAACGATATATTTTTGGATCACAACGTTTATTAATGAAATGTGTGGACACTTTTTTGGCATCCGCCGTGATGCCCCTGAACTGATTCTACATGCTTTTCCTGAAAAGTCTTCCACTTGCAACCGTAACATTAGAGCTAAGATGGACCTACGATGATACCCATAATTTCGAACAATATGTAAGTAGTAGATTAAGATTTCCATCTTGCAATGTAGAAGATGGATTAGCAAACCCTTTGGAGATGATGCACCATAGTTTCTGCTCCAATTAGTGGAATAATACGGGGAGTTATGTGTCTACTTAGAATGTTTTTTTTTTTTTTTTAATTCACGTTTCATAAGAAACCGAGAAGTACAGGCCACAACAGAAGATACACAAAAATATCACATATAATTCACGACAGATCACTGTTTGTAATGTGAGATGGAATCCTATCTAATGGGATGGGACCCAAAATGGATGAATTTGCGGCCCATTTTGCCAACAAATGCGCCATCCTATTAGCTTCTCGCGGAATCCAAGAGATGCGCCAATTCGGATTGTTGTTCAAACAGCCACGTATAGCTTCCACTTGCACCTCAATGGTCCATAAAGGGGAAGCTGAATCAGACTTATTAGCATTACAAAGCACAAGAGAATCAGATTCAAAATCAACGTGAGACCATCCCTGTTGTGAAGCCTATTTCATAGCAGTCAAGACTGCAATTGCTTCACCAAGCAATGGGTCCACAGCTGGAATATGTTCCGTGTAAACAAAACAAAGGGAACGAGAACTGTGGCGACACGACAGCGCTGTAAAAGACCCTTGTGTTCTCATAGCTACATCTGTATTTACCTTAAACCAACCTGGCTCCGGAGGTCTCCACCTCTTAGGATTCAAAGCCTCCAACCTTGTCCCATCCTACCATGTGGTCATGAACTCTTGCCTTAGCAAAGGCTATCAAAGCTGGTAAATCCACACTCGTGAATTATGGACAACTGCATTTCGGGCCTGCCATAGGATGTCAATAATAATTGCAGCATTTATAACTACCATTCGATGCTCATTCGGCGAATGAAATCTTTGGCCATTCCCCATCAGTAGATACTCCACCAATTCTTTCATATTCTGCAGAGGAATACAATGAATGTTAAATGGCCATAAAGATTGTCTCGAGAGAGTTCTTGCAATCACCACATTGGGTGAAAAGATGAAGAGGGTTATCAACTCCAATTGAGCACAATGGACATGGAGCCCACGCCATTGCAGTGGGGTCATCATGATCGACACACAGTCCACGCATTGGCAGGGCATCGGTGGCTACCTTCCACAGTAATAATTTAAGGCGGTCTTGCATTTTAAACTTCCATAATTTCCATGCATGCTCCTAATAGACTTAAGTCATAGGATTTGTAGATGTGTGAACCCCTTTCTCTTATTTCTTTCTTTGGACAATGTCAATCTGGGGTGCCAGATGCAATTATGAACAAAACCCAAAAAATTTAATATCAAAGATGTACACTGAAATTGTATCCTGTTATCTTGAAATTAAAAGTTAAAACTTCAGATAAAAGTAAACATAACATATGATGTTATGCTAATAGAAGTTATCAATTAATCAATACGTACTAAATTTTTCAGGAATCTTCTCTTTTCAATGTACACAACCAAATAATCTGCACGGAAGTTGACATTTAGGAGAGAAGGGGGCTAGTATTAACTTTACATATGCTATTTAAGTTTATATTATGAGTTAAATACACTTCTCACCCTCCAACTATGGAGGTTTTGACATTTTACAGCCCAATTTATTATTTGTCATATATATTAATTTTCAGTCTCTTTGCACCCTCCTTTAAAATTTGAAAATGATTTTTTGACATGCGGAATGACACTTTTCTCCAAAAAAAATTTTCGGTAGTGACCATTTTATAAGGATAAAATCATAATTGTTGAGACTAAAAAAATAAATTTTTGTACAAACAAATGAAAAATTTTAACAGTGAGTACAAAGTAGCTGAAATTAATAATTTGTGAGTACAATGTAACAAAAATAATAGATCGGGGTTTAACGTGTCAAGACTCACAAAGTTAGAAGGTACAAAGTATATTTATCCTTTAACATTCATTTATTATTTTAAATAAGTCACCAATTTCTGATATGTATATATAAAAAACATTTAAAATATAATCTTCGTTTTAACAGCATTTTAGGAGTAGGGGGCGGGGCTCTAGACCCGGCATTTGAAATTATCCTCTCTTTATTTTGCAGTATTGTCTTAAAAATGTTCGTGGATGAAAAAACTTTCTGAGTAGAACCATCAAAACTGGAAGAGTCAAAGACTAGAGTATCAATCAATCAACTGAGTGATGAAACCTTTTATACTTTTCAATTGTTGCTAATACTTAACATGAATCAGATCCAGATGATTGACGCTGTGTCCATAACGTCGCAGCTGAAATCATAATTGAGTTTTTTTTTAGCTCAGTACTCTTTAAACGACGGTATTCCTAAAAACTACAAATATTGTTAATCTTGCATGATTTGTACGCATTACTAAAATCCAAAGAAGTATGTAAGAGGTTTTACGTACTGTTTAACTCTGTAATTGAGAGTCTATATCGTCACTCGTTGTTAATGACAACGACTATGACCAGCGATTGACAGAAGCCAAACCATTGATCTACTCGAACTCCGGGTATAAATAGAATGGTCCAAACCATCTATTGAAACGAAGATATCAATAACACTATGCGGACGAAGATAGTTATCAAAATAAAACGTCAAAACCCATGTGCTCAAGAACTGTAATCATATTTATGTTTATTCCAACGGTTAAAATTGATCCGAGAAGGGGTATCCTAGAAGGTCATTTTTCGTTGTCTTCAGTGCTGTCCTTTTCTTCATAACGGCGCTTAAACTTGGCAACCTGCCCTATACTTTCAGCCATTTGGCGCTTTGCCCTGAAGTGGTAGACTTTACCAACATGGTGTATTTTTGTCATCATAACGTGCATCAATCTGCCACTCTGAGTTACATAGGATATCCATTGCAACTGGGGGTGCGCTCCTTTCTTCATTTCGCTTATAATCTGCAATCGAAACAGGAGCAAGCTTAATGCTATCAGGGCGTAAGAGTAAAACACCAGTATTTGAAGTGAAACTGCAATTCAAAAGTTCTCCTTCCAATATTTTCAACAAATTGAAACTCACGTTTGGTTTATGAATGGCGTTATTCACCCCAATGTAAGAAAATAACTATTCTAATCATAGCCAAACAACTGCTTAGCAACACTATTTTTCCCAAAAGATATAGTCCATAGACCACTTCACGACGACAGTAAAAAACATACAAATGTATGTGTTTATGTTTGTATGTGTGTATATCAAGAGCATATTTGAACCAATGCTTTAATTAATTAAGATATGTTCTGTAAGGGCATCAGAGAGAACGGTCATAAGTATGAATGAAGACTGCACAGCTCGGCATTTTATCAAACATTTATTAGCTATTTCAGTTGGGGCAAAAAAGAAAACTGCTTTGGCATATTTGCCCTAAACCTTGGAGGTGCTTTTTGGCGAGAAATTATATGAAAAAGGTTGTCGCTGATATATTTCAGAACGAATTAGAAGATAAGGTGTAAAGGACCACGGCAATCAATCTAACAATCCGAAATGAATTTTCATACTCGTCAATATTGTTACAGAATACATTGAGATATTGATACATACATAGCTTATACAAGTTCAAAGATGGGAATAAAACACTCAAAGCCTCAGAGGGACACTTACAGTTGAGTCGGCGATCGAAATTGAAAGGCAAGGGAAGAAGGCAACAAACTTTTGTTACGATGCGCTCGGGCTTTGGGAATCTAATGTTGGCCCAGTTTCAAGAAACAGGGAAAAAGAAAGGGTAAATTCATTTCAGTCCTCGGGTTTTACCTGCTTTTCAAAACAGGTCCCTGAGTTTGTATTTTAAAAAAATCAATCCCTCAGTTCACACTCCCTTTAAAAATAAAGCCCACCGTCGACTCTTCCATCTAATGAGTTAATTGCACTGTCAACAGCATCCAGTCACGTGCTGACTAATCTCAAAAATTTTATTCCATTTCCCCAATACTCTGGTGTTCTTTCAACCCCATTCTTCAAGTTCAATCGCCTGGTTTTCTATTCGCCAAGGATCGATTGGGCTATTGTTCTTTCACAGAACAACCCAGTCACTTAGGGTTTTGAATGAACTCGATTTCATCAGAAAATGTCCAGTGGTAATGGTGCCCATAGTCCATTATATGCTACCTCATTTATGTCATTTTACCGGATCGAAAACAAAAACTCCATGCTTAACAAGTTGTATTCAGTTTTCCTTTCATATGTTGTGTGGGCATTCCCTATATCTTGCTACAAAAATGAAATTTCTCCTGAGGCAATTGATTGTACTTTTTTATTTAATGAAAACCAGAAAGAGGTTTATGTGGGACAGGAGCAAGGATTTAACATAACGTACCTTTTCGTCTTCAATGAAACTTCTTCAAGTTGATCAGTTAACGTCACGCGACTTTCTTCGTTCTAATCAAGAAACTTCTTCTCTGAAGATCGTATCAAGAAGAAGATTTAAAATGGGGCTTTGATCGAATCAACATGCGATCTATTAGTTGTAAGTGCAAGTTGCTTCTCTCTTATTCCTGCTTAAGATTTGCCATCAGAATATTTTAGGGCACCTCTTTAATGAGACTGGTGAGTTGCACGAAGTTCTGCAATTCCAGACACATTGCTTCATTGTCGACACTTTAAACGTCTGAAATTTTCCTTCCATATCATCAATTCACGTTAATCAAGATTAATCTTAAAAAAAATGAAGCAATTACTAACAACAGACTAAAACAGCGGTTCATCAACTTTTATTTTCTTTCTCCTTTATTTCGCTTACCTGTAACCAATAAAAAAATCCTCCTTCAAACTAAAGTTGTACATCTATCGAGTCTAACTCGATCCGTGTGTATTTCTTATTGGCCCAACCCGATTATTATTACTCTGTAAAAGCTCTCAACCAAATGGTGATTTTTATAATGGAAAATCCTTTTTTGGCTTCAACTTATGTTGCATGAAGCTTTTTCAATTATCCAATGATTATCCTTATCCCACCCACAATGTATCTCTATCCATAATATATTATATCCAAATGGATTCAAGAGAAATCAAAGGAATCTTACGCAAATTCAACCTTTTGCATGAAATTCTTCAACAATTATTCTACTAATTATAAAGGTCCCACACTCGAAAAAAAAATGCTCACAAAATTAATGTAAACAACAGGGAGAAGTTGACTACTGTAGAATACAAAATCATTGTGCCATGAATTTTGGAAAAGTTTAGAAAATTAAATTGCTCAAAATGTACATTTCAATCCAATAAAAGAAGTACTTGGAACTCCAATTCTTTCATTAGGTCTCTAAGGAATCACCAAATATATGAAGTACAAATTATTGCAAATTCACCCCTAAATACTATACTTATTCACTAATTTTCAATGCTACTATTAAAATACAAACTTTTTAGCCTTCCAGCTTCAAAAAATCCCATCCTATCTTAACACAAATACTACGCCCTATCCCCAACCAATCGAAACCTGAAACTTTTCAAAGAGAAATAACCAAACTTAAATTAGAGCCTTCAAATTCCCCCGAACACTGTTAAAAGAGTAATCAATTGAAGTGAACAAAAAAAAAAAAAGTCATATACGTTGGACTACACTTGATAGGAATTGAAACTTTTATGTTTTGTTCAATTTTAAGGCTAATTCTGTATATTCAAGGAACACCCCTTGGATCCCAGAACATGACAGAACAGGGGTGCTGGATCCCATTCTCTTTTTTTTTTTCCCCTGACATCAGAAGCCAAACCCAACATTAGAGAACTTGCTTTTCATTAAAACTGATTAATTTCAAGGTACTCTCTTGGTTAGTTACTTACACAAGTCTATCATTTCAAGGTGCTAAAAGAGTTTAACTAATTTCCTTTGAGAGACTACCAAGAAAACTGAAACTAAAAATATGCATTTGCTACTTACAGTTACGAGAACAAGTCTATAAAAAATAAAACGAAAACAAATTGAAAAAAAAAGGGACTAGAAGTAGCTCTGTTGACTAGTGTCAATTTGATAGTATAAGATGTAAAAAACGAAAAATTAGAGCTAGATTCTAAAATACAAAGGCAAAAGAAGGAAGTACAAGATTGGATATTCAACATTAGAGCTAGAGAAAGCAAACCCTTACTGCGAATGACCTTAGCTTCATAGAATTCCCACTCCGCACCTACGACTCGGGCAAACCTAGCTCCGAGAAAGCTCCAAAAGCTACTTTATTCAAATAGTGCACTAACCTAGCACTTAAAAAACACACAATGAAGCATGCGATTTGTCGTGCTTGATTCAGTCTAGTGGCAACTATTGTGTTGAAGCTCGAATAAAAGAGGTAGAGAAGCATGACCGCACGAGGAGAAGGAGAAGGTTATTACTTAGGGTTCTCCTCCAAAACGGCAATTCTTATGAAAAGGCGGGTCGAGTCGTCGAAGTGAAACCGACAGTTAAGGCCTTGCCGATCGAATATAGGTGGACCCAGAATACTAGAGCCTGCCCTGCCTGAGCCAGTGTATAGACCCAACCCTATTTGGTCAGGTTGGTTTCGGGCGAGGCAGGGCGGGCACCGCATGTACAGCTCTACTGCTAAGCCAAGTTAGTCCACTGTTTTTGTCTAACTTCATACTATTGCATTTAGTGGATGTAGTTATGTGCCACACTTTTGCATCTCATTCAGTGCCATTTTTTAGTTGGTTGGATCTTCTTAGTTTCTTTCTCAAATAAATAAACACGTATTAGGATTTTATGTAATTCTTTACTCGAATTGTATGGTACAATTCAAAAAGAGATGGACATAATGGGAAAATCCTACATTAGTTTAATGTTGTCCATATAATGTTTCGAACAGTGTGAGTCCTACAATAGGGTCCACATGTTATGTTTATCTATATTAAATTGTGTAATTCAAGCAGAATATTGTAGAGGATTTTAATTTGATAAACACAATAGGTAGATCATATACTATTTAATATTATTTGTATAAAATTTCAAGCAAGTATAAACCTTACAATAAGATTTGGATATTGTGTTTATTTATCTTCAAATTATACGATATAATTCGAACATAGAATTACAAAGTGTCATGATGGATCCAATTTGTGTAGGCTTAGTTGTAGAAGTAAAATTTATCATTTCATTTTTCAATTGCCAGTATAGGCTGTCTTAGGGCTGGGCATTTTACCCGAATTCCTACGGCCCGACTCAGATCCAACCTGTTCGGGGCAGGTTTGACCGGGTTCGGGTTTATATATTAGAAATATTACATTTCGGGTAC
Source organism: Morella rubra (assembly GCA_003952965.2). NCBI lineage: Eukaryota > Viridiplantae > Streptophyta > Magnoliopsida > Fagales > Myricaceae > Morella > Morella rubra. The sequence continues at coordinate 24,079,657 of CM025850.1, read as the reverse complement.
GGGTTCGGGTATAATGTTTAAACCCATGTGTAACCCGACCTGACCCGCTATTTAAATCTGCGCAGTATACCTTATACCCTTAGTGAAATGGTGCGTTTTGCTAAGGGTTTAATTCCCCCCCTCCCCCAAAAATCCCTCGACGGCTCGACCCATTTCCCCCTCCCCCCTCCAGACCTCCTAGTCCTCGATCCTAGACCCCCAATTCCCCCACTCCAGGCCCCAATCGTCGACCGACGTCTTCCCCTCTGCCCTAGCTCACGCCCCACTCGCCGGCCGCCGTCTCTATCAGTGTCTCACTGTCTTTCTGTCTTTCTCACTGTATCTCCTTCTCTCTCACTATCTCACTGTCTCTCCATCTCTTTCACTGTCACCCCGTCTCTCTCACTGCCCTGCCCTTAGGCCCTAGCTCTCTCTCCATCAGTCCCTCTTTTTGCCCTAGCTCACTCTCCGTCACAGCTCACAACTTCACCTCACCTCACCTCACCTCACCTCACGACTCTGCCCTAACTCACGGTTCAGGTATGGTTTTTAATTTTTAAATTTTAATCTCATATGTGTGTTTATAATTGGTTAATTAATCTCATAAGTATGTTTATAATTTATATTTTGAATTCACTAACAACATTGGTTGCATTTTTTTAGGAAATTCAGTTTGCCCTAGCTCACGGCTCAGGTATGGTTTTTAAGTTTTAAATTTTTAATCTCAAATGTATGTTTATAATTGGTTAATTAATCTCATAAGTATTTTATAATTTATATTTTGGATTCACTAACAATGGTTGCATTTTTTTAGGAAATTCAGTTTGCCCTAACTGTTGCTAAGTTGCTTGATTGCTCCGATTGAATGTATGAGATTCTATATTTGTAAAATATTTGTGTTTCTGTTGGAGATTGGAGGTCAAGGCTATTGAATGGTTTATATTGTTGGTTTTGTGAATCTATGGAGTATGGTTGTTGTTGGAGATTGGAAGTTGGAGGGATTAGAGTGTGGTTGTTGTTGGTGAATCTGTTTTTGTTTAGTGAATGGTTATGTTATGTTGGTAAATCTGTTTTTTGTTAAGTGAATGGTTTATGTTGGTGAATCTGTTGTTTATTTTTTATTTAGTGATTATGATTTTTGTTTATGGTTTATGTTAGTGAATCTGTTATGATTTTTGTTGGTGAATCTCATATGTTTTCTGTTATGTAGTGAATATGTTATTTTTTGTTTAGTGAATCTATTTTCAATTATGTAGTGAATCTGATTTTTGGATTGTTTAGTGAATATGTTTTTTTTTTTTTAGTGAATCTGTTACTTTTTGTTTCGAAACAAAACTCAATTATGGCTTCACTTTTCAGATTCTCCATTCTTGAAATAACATGTGATATGGTATATACTTTACTTTCTTATTTACTTGGTTTAGTGTTGATTGTGATTTGTGATATATCTCATGCTTGAAAGTTGAAACCTTCAATGAGAGATCTCTTTAATCTCTATGATATTATTACTTTACTTTATTACATAATTGTTAATACTTTATTCATATGGTATTTAGTCTAAGTGAAGCCAAAGCAATGTTCTCTAGTCAATGAAAACCGTGCAACTAGTATGTTGCATAGGTGCATTTGGGGAACAACATTTCATATTCAATTCCTTTCCATTTTGAGATTATATTTTTTTGTTAATTTGATCTATAAATTTTTAGTTCCAATTTTTTGTTATATCTTAAATGAATTTTATTCACTCAATATCAGATGGATGGCATCGACTTGGATATTGATGATATCATGATCATCACTAGTACACCTACATCGGGAGCAGGATCTAATCCTACTTCTCCCTCGACATTGCCTCTCAACCCTCCCATTCAATTTGAGGGCCTTGAGGCAAATGTAGAGCCTACTATTACTGACCTTTTGGGGGTCAGTCTACTGAGGTTAGGCGTACTGGTGGACGACCACCACTACCTAGGTCCCAAAGTAATAGATCAAAGCGTGAGATCACTTCACAAAGGATCCCACTTCAGATCCCAATGAACCTTTGTGTTTGTGTAATTATTGTGGTGTGTCTCTCAAGTGCCACTCAAAAACCCAAGGCACGCCATCCTTGTTGAACCACTTAAAGAGATGTGAGAAATACAACCAGTTGAAAACTAAGGTTGAGAAGGGTCAATCTTTCCTGAGTTTTGAGGCATCGAAGTCAGTTGATGGCACTAAAAAGAATATGGGATTAGCCAAGTATAATGAGAAGAAGATCCGGCAAGCCCTTGCTAGGATGATTGTTATTGATGAATTACCATTTCTTATAGTAGAGGGTCAAGGGTTTAAAGACTTTGTGAGGGTTATTGAGCCTAGGTTTCCTATGCCTTCTCGCTATACTGTGATGAGGGATTGTATAAGGGTGTATCAAGAGAGAGGGAGAAGTTGAGGGATTTGTTTCTCAGAGAGGATATTAGAGGTTTGTTTCACCACCGACACATGGACTTCTATTCAAAATTTGAACTATATGTGTGTCATTGCTCATTTTATTGATTGTGGTTGGACCTTGCATAAAAGAATTCTCTCTTTCCGTAAAGTTCAAAATCATCAAGGAGAGACAATTGGGAGGGAATTAGAAGAATGTATGTTGGAGTGGGGAATCGATAGGTATCTTATCATCACAGTTGACAATGTCACATCTAATGATACTGCTATTGCTTGGTTGAAGAAAAAACACTGTCTAGTGAGGGAACCATTAGTGGACACACATACATTCACATGAGGTGTTGTGCTCATATCTTGAATCTTATTGTGAATGAGGGATTGAAGGATGTAGATGATTCAATTGTTAGGGATCATAATATTGTAAGGTATGTGAGGTCTTCTCCTATAAGGCTTCAGAGATTTAGGCTTTGTGCAGAGAAGAAAAAATTCCATGCAAAAGTTTATTGAAACTTGATGTTGCAACTAGATGGAACTCGACATACCTTATGCTTGAAACTGCAGAGAAATTTCATCGAGCTTTTGAGCTTCTGCAAGAAGATGATGGGCCCTGTATCGCTCAGTAATGGAGGATGGGTTGGGTAAGAAGGGTTTGGGACCTCCACTGATGATGATTGGGACACAATTCAAGCTTTCATCAAGTTTTTAAAACTGTTTTATGAAGTGACTATGAGGATGTCTGGTACCAAGTATGCCACATCAAGTTTGTATTTTGAAGAGTTATCTAACATTCTTGGTCATTTGACAGAATATGCTAATAGTGATGATCTTGTGTTGAGTACTATGGCTAGAAGGATGATGATTAAGTATCAGAAATATTGGGGAGACATAGAGAAGATCAATAGATTGTTGTTTATAGCTGCAGTCCTTGACCCACGCTACAAATTAGATACCCTAGACTTTTGGTTCAAGGACGAAATGGGGGATGAGAAAGGAGAAGTGTTTGTTGAAACCCTGAAGAAAGACATTGAACACTTGTTTATGCAATATGCCAAGAAGACCATATTGGTGGTGGTTCTTCTAGCTCATGTACGGATTACACAAGTGGGAGTGAAACTGAGAGCCAATCATGTTCTACCTCATTAGGGCTGAGTCAAAACAAATTTGCATTGAATAAGTACCGTCGATTCCGTGGTTCTCAAAATCTAATGGAAAATCGAAGTGAATTAGAGCGGTATTATTTGGAGGATGTGGAGACTCCGAGTGTTGAGTTTGATCTCTTGACTTGGTGGAAGGTCAATTCTACCAAATATCCTATTTTGGCCCAAGTAGCACGAGACGTATTGGCCATCCCCATCACTACAATCGCTTCTGAGTCTGCATTTAGTACTGGTGGTCGGGTGCTGGATTCTTATCGAAGTTCATTAACTCCATCAACAGTGAATGCTCTTATATGTATCCAAAATTGGTTGAAGTCCAAACCTATCTTTCATCAAGTGGAAGAGTTGGATGATATTGAGAGTTACAAGCTTGATGCAGATAACTTTCTCATTCATTGTAATTGTTAAATTCAATTGTTTTTGTTTCAATAATTAAATTAAATTGTTTTGGTTATTTTTGTTTTAGAATTAGAGGATGATCCATTGGGGATTCTTCTTGAAGAATGATTATGAATGTGGAGTTGGAGCATGACTGCAACAAAGAAGTGAAAGAACAATGTAACTTGTTTAGCTTTGATTGTTTTTATGTTATTGTTATTGTTATATAGTTTTTATTTTCTTTTGAATTGTGTTGTGATTTGTAAACTATTGTGCAGAGTAGAAGATGATTGATTTGCTCCAATCGTTCAAGAATATGTAATTTACTTTCCATGTAATTTGATCTCAACAAATTATTGTAATAGTTAGACTTTTTGTACTTTCATTGTAATAGACTAATAGCATCAGGTATTATGCTTATTGCTTAGTTGTTTGTTTGTTTTCCACTATTGCTTCCTTTGAAGTAGTTACTAGTTAGATCTGTTTGGCTTGTATTTGGCAATTGGCAGAAATTATATTGCTTAATGCTTAGTAGAATAGTAGTTAGTACTTAGAATTTCTGTTTTTATTAGAAATTATATAATTGGAAATTGACATGGAAATTGGGCATGTAAAAATTGGCATGGAAATCACGTACTGGGCATGTAAAAATAGCCCAGGATTTTACATGCCCAGCAGCCCAGGACATTCTGGATATGTAAAAAATAACCCAGGACGTCCTGGGCTAAAAATAGCATGCCCAGGGCGTCTTGGGCTTTGAAATTAAATGTCCTAGGATGTCCTGAGCTTGAAAAATAATGACCCAGGACGTCTTGGGTTGAAAAAATATGACCCAAGGCGTCCTGGGCCCGAATAGTGTAGCCCAGAACATTTTTAGGCCTCAAAACCCAAAACGTTATGGCCCAATTCTTTTAAGACCCATTGAGCCGAACCCGCCCCGAACCTAGTCTGCAGGTCTGGCTCGGGGTTCACCATCTTCGGGTACGGGGCTGCACAAACCCGACCCCAAACCCGAATTGCCCAGCCCTAGGTTGATTGAACCAACAAAACCAAAGCAAAGAATTCTTCTTATTTTTTGGGTTTTATTGAGCGATTTCTTTAGCAGGAGGGCGAGGCGTAGGGTTTGCTGGAGACCAAGGCCTTGACAAAAAGCCTAAACCCAAGGTCTTTAAAAGTAGTTACTTTTCAAGATTCGACCCAAATGCAGTGGATGCCAACTGAGAAAGGGCTTTAAGCCCTTAGAATCTACTCCTAATAAGGAATAGAGTATCAACCACGACAAAAATAACACCGGCAATTATGTCACACCACAACAAAACTTCTCTCAATAAAGACAAAAGCAACCAGAGTAATATTACCCACAACAAAACAAAGTCTTAGTAAAGAATGTCACCGACAAAAGGGTCGAAATCGAAAACAACACCTAGAGGACCGCGAACAAAGAGACACGAGATGAGAGCCAAAGGCTATGTTTGGTTTGTTCTCAAAAAATTTTCCACTATCACTTTTTCATCAATTCCAATACTTTTTACAAACTCCAACAACTTTAAACAAACTTTTCACTGATCCCAAGAGAATCTACATTGCCTAAAAAAAAAAAACAAACACAAAAAATGTTTTCAAAACCAAACTAAACATAACCAAAAAATCGCCGAAGACACTAGCTGAGAACTAGAGATTAGATCTGTACATGAGAGGCAGAGAATCGCCGAAGGTACGAGAGTCAGAGAATCGCCAGAACAAGCGACACGAGCCGAGAGACAAAAAATACTAAGAACCAGTAAAATCACTGAGAGGTAGCACAAAGCGTAGCAACAACCCATAACCACTCGAGAAAAAACTAATTGATGCACCAATGAGACACGATAGAAGTGGCCGAGACATCAACAAGACGTGACATAGATGATCGATACGATACAAGGCACCCAGTTCAGAGGAGAGGCTCTGATACCATGTCAAACACACAAGAATTGCAAAAAAACTATGCGCTTGTCTCAGTCGAGATTGTCATTATATAGACAAAATACAGCGTTATAAAGATTACATCGCTATAATCACATTAATCCTAAGGAAATAAAAGTTGTACAAGGAAAGGAAACAATCAGCAAAGCTGTACAATAGATTAATAACATGATTTCAAATTTGAATTTTAAATTGGCCATAAAATGGCCAGTTATGAAAATTTTAAGATTATTTTTTTTTTTTTTTTTTTTTTTTTTTTTTTTTTTACCTAAGCTTGAGATTATGATGTTTCATTGTAAAAGTTTAAAATTTTTGAAAAAATTTCTAAAATTTTTTAGAAAAAAAAAGTTGAAAAGTTTTTATAACCTGACATGTGGAAAAAAGTGGACAATTATTCTCTCCGATTCATATAATCTATTTTGCAGTTCAAAGTAAAAGTCACTCGTGGTTAGTGGTTACATTGCTAAGGGTGAGTACGGGAAACAAATGGAACTGGAATAAGCCTTCGGGTACCCACCAGAACACTAATTTTCATTCTAGTTTCATTCCGAAATTTTTTAGAATGGAACCAGAATTTCCAAATTCTCCAGATAGAGAGAGAGAGAGAACGAGAGGAAAACAAGAATATAAAAAAAATACAAGGAAAAAGATGGATGATCGATTTGAAAGTATGAACAGCAATAACATCAACCATTGTTAAAACTTCCTTGAACCTCTGGAACAACAATAACAAATGAATGAAAATAGAGCACTATCTTTTGCAAACAAAAGGCAAGAAAACAAGAGCAGAAAACTCGAAGAAAAGAATCAAAGGGTGAAAGGAGCGAACCAAATTGTATATTCAAATGCAGTAGACAGATCAATTTGCTGAAAGATCTAGACCCTGTAATCAAGAACCAAATATATTTACCAGCAGATGAAAAAACATAGGTCTAATGATTTCAGAAGTTTGAGAGTTGAGAGTCAACGTAGACCAAATTCCAATCAAAGCCCTAAATCCTGAATCTGCCAATCAAATCCCCAATGTATCAAATCCTAAACCCTCTAGTTCAAAAAGAGATAAGCCATCATGCTTAGGTTAGACAAAAAATAACTATACATTGGTGTGAGAGAGAGAGAGATTCAGCGCCCAAAGAGAGATTTTGACCAAGAGACAGAGACAGAGTTGAGAGGACCACTCACGATCGGCAATGGCAGCTGGACGGAGAGAGAGAGAGAGATTATGTGTCTGTGAGATGGTGAGAGACGGAGACAAGGTCGCGGAAGAAGAGAGAGAGAGAGAGAGAGAGAGAGAGAGAGAGAGAAGTGAGGGAGGGGGTCGTCGAGCAAGTGATGACCCAGGTCAAAATATATATTTTTATTTAAATCAGCGTTTTGAGCCCAAAAAAAAAAAAATCCGGAATTCTACCGGAATTATACATTGCAGCCAGGCCCGTGGTCTCTCTGGCCCTACCCTAACATCTTTCTTTCCCGCCACTTTTTCCCTCTCCGATATATCGTTACATTCTCGCTACACAGCGGTGCAGGTGAAGCCTTGAAGACGAAGATGTTGTGGGTAGACAAATACAGACCCAAAACGTTGGACCGGGCCATGGTCCACCAAGACATCGCCCAAAATCTCAAGAAATTGGTACTCTCCTTAGTATCTCCTCTTTTGCGAATAACTTGTTCCTTCAATTGCGTGGGCACCAAATTATGATCTACGATGTTTCCTCATGTAGTTACTACTCTACCTTACACAGGTGACGGAGCGGGACTGCCCGCATTTGCTTTTCTATGGCCCACCTGGCTCCGGCAAGAAGACCCTGATTATGGCCCTTATCCGACAGATGTTTGGCCCCGGTGCCGAGAAGGTCATTTTCTTTTCAATTTCTTAATATCGTTGCTGTCTTTCGGTCCGAGTGTTCTGTAGAGTAACGGGAAAATGTGGCAGTAAAAAAGATTAGGATCTTTTGTTTGTTTTCTTTTTGAATTTTGAACTTCAAATGACAAAATTTTAATAAGAAAATTGTTTTGCTAGTTCCTGCTCTCTACCGCTAGAGTGGGTCTTTTGGCTTGGTTGCCGGGAGTTTGTGGGGGTAGAGATGATAAAGGAGAATTCCTCGCTTACTTCAGCAAACATATGATGCTTACTTGAGATATCTTTCCTTTGGTAATTGAAAAACAGCATCGAAATGATGGATTTGTTGCCCTTTTTCCTTTCTCAAACTGAGGGCTGTTATTTTTTGACGTGGTAACTTGTGCTAGGTTGTGAAAACTTATCTTTGATTTGTTTGCAGGTAAAGGTGGAGAATAAGACATGGAAAGTCGATGTAAGCTTTTCCTCTCCTAGTTAGTATACTTGATACTCATGTTGCATCACGGAAGGCTATTGTTCTTTTGTGAAATTGGTGAAACTATCTAGGATTTTTTTACTTCTGCGTGAGATTATCTGTTTTTCTTGCCCTTTAAAAACACTAGTTCAGCTGTAGAACATGCTGAAACACAGAATTCATACTTAATTGAATAGTTGGGTAATTGTTTCGGCATGCATGCTTAATTGAATAGCTGAGCTACTTGGGATGCATTTTTCCCCCCTACACTTTGTTTTGTATATAGTGGCTAGTTGCACGCGAGCAAGGTTGAGGTTGTGGTTTTATTTTCATATAGCAATTAAATGGAGTATAAGATGCCATTCATCTCCTGTAGTGTTTATCCTTTTCAGTCGAGGAAAAACTGTTTAGAAGGCGATTTCAGTCTAGGAAAAACTGTATAGAAAGAATCTCCATCAGAAGAACTGCAGCTTTGATTAATTTGCCTTGATAATTGCATTTTAGAGCAACAGTGAGCAAAATGACTTGAACTCGGAATTCTATAAATTTTATGCTCTTCTTTTATATGGACTTTGGAATTATTCATGTTTTATGAGAAGGTCCGTACTAGTCTGGTATGAACCTCATTCAACTAGAAATTAATGGTACAGAGGTTTCAACATTGCTGACACAAATTATTGGGTGGTGATTGAATCTTCTGCTTTCTTATTTTTGGAAGTTATTTCAGCCTCTTGGCCTTTGGCCAGGTGGTAAAGGGGCAACTCACTTATGAAGGAGAAAAGTTTTGTTATTTTAACAGATCTTTCAATGGATTTTTTCAGGCTGGAAGTCGAATTATTGATATAGAGCTCACTACATTGTCAAGCACCAACCACGTGGAACTGAATCCCAGTGATGCAGGATTTCAGGACAGATATATTGTTCAAGAAATAATTAAAGAAATAGCTAAAAACAGACCTATTGAAACAAAAGGGAAAAAAGGATTTAAAGGTGATTCTATTTTTTTTTTTTTCATTCTTGGGTTTATACTAATGGATACTTAAAAAGTATATCTGTCTTTCAACATCAGAGTTTATTGCTAAAATCTTGAGGGATTCAAAATTGCTTCATTTTGATTCGCTAATATGTAGGTTGAAAGCAAGAAACATTAGGCCTTTAAAATACTTCCATTGGATTGATGTGTAACTATGAGTGATTTGACCCTGTGAACAGGACACCTAACACAGATCCCTTTGCTGCCTGAAATAGTACCCTCTATTTCTTCTACGAATTCTGCTGATTGTTCTAGAGCAACTAGAAAGAGATTCTTTATTTGGAAAGAACTTCGGTTCAGATGCACAATACCTATCCAGTACTTTAATTTTGTGAAGATGCAGGATGAGAAAGCAATTTGATATACTCTCTCAATCCTTTTTTCTTGAGACATGATAGGACTAGTTAAAGGCCAAAATGTAGGTGTAATCTAAGTACACTGGAAGTATACAAAATGCTGCATAAAATATAAACCTAATTGGAAAAAAGGAGTAATAATTTATATGCTTACTCCATCTTATAAATTGCTTGTTCACCTCATGGTTGTTCCTATTTGGTAGTCAAAATTTTAAATGGTTATGCTTACCAGGCAAGCATTTCTTCCATTTTCCTTTGTTGGTCCAGTTTCTTTTCCCCTTAATTTTTGTTAAATGAGCCTGTGAAACTCAGGTTAACAGACATATTAAGATAGCAGGGATAAGATGCTTGCATTCTAGTCTTGTGATTCTATCTGTAACTCTATTTACTTACGATATCTCTTTTCTTGGATGGTCAGTATTAGTGCTCAATGAGGTAGACAAGCTTTCAAGAGAAGCCCAGCATTCTCTCCGAAGAACTATGGAGAAATATAGCACTTATTGCCGGCTGATACTATGCTGCAACAGTTCTTCTAAGGTTACTGAAGCAATACGATCCCGCTGCTTGAACATTCGAATAAATGCACCAACAGAAGAAGAGGTGGAAGCAAACTTTTTTGGCCTTAATATTTCTGAATGCAATGACTAGCCTAAGAAGTTTAAGGCTGTACATTTAAAGTAATCATTGGATGTTGAGCATATTTAGCAGTCATATTGAATGCAAGTATACAATCTGCTAGGATTCAAAGTTGTAGAAACTTATATTCTCAAATTTTCAGATTTAGAATGGGAAGTGATTAAAGATGGCCTCAAACTTCAACAAATGTAGAAAACTATTATCAAGGAGAATACAGGGCTATAAATGTGTCTTCGTGTCTGTTTCCTACTGATGAGTCTCATTCTTCACTTTCAAGGTCTCCTTAAACCCAGCCCTCCACAACTCAATGGAGAACAAACCCTCTCCCATTTGACAAGATGATACTTGTGCTCAATTCCATCACCTCCCCACAAAAATGTCCTTTGGATTTTCTCCAATCTTTTGGCAACCCCCAAAGGAATAGGAAAAAGAGCCAGAAAATAGGTTGGGAGACTAGAGAGTGTAGACTTGATCAACGTGAGTCTACCACCCTTAGAAAGATAGCTGCGTTTCCAACCTGTCAACCTTCTTTCAATTCTCTTCAATAATGCCATCCCAAATATGCCTGCTCTTAAAACGCGCTCCCAACGGTAACCCAAGATAGGTAGTAGGCAACGATTGAACCTGCACCCCATAATAGTAGCCAACTCCTGAACATTGCCCACATCCCCGACAGGAATAACTTCTGTTTTTGAAAGGTTAACTTTCAACCCCGACACTGCCTTAAAGCAAAGCAATAAGCATCTGAGGTTTCGAAAAGTACTCACCTCTGCCTTGCACAAGATTAAGGTGTCATCAACAAACAAAAGGTGAGAAATACACATGCCTTCTCCCCCCCTACCACCAACCTCAAGCCCCATAATGCCGTTGCCACCACTATATTCATCATTCTACTGAAAGCTTCCATAGAGCATTATTAGGAAAGTGGTTGTGGCGTTTGCTCCTTGGAGAGGGATAGTTTGTGGAGGGCTGTTATTGAGGATAAGTATGGCATGTTTCGGGTGGTTGGGGAACCAATGAGATTCAAGGCTCCTATGGTGTGAGCCTGTGGAAGCACATAAGCAACGGATGGACCTTCTTTTGTGGGAACATACTTACATGGTGGGTTGTGGTCTAAGACTTCGGTTTAGGCATGATCTTTGGTGTGGAGAAAGGCCTTTGAAGCTTGCTTTCCCTCTTTTGTTTTCTCTTGCTAGGCACAAGGATGCAATGGTTGCGGATTGTTTGGAGGGAGATTTCAGTTATGGGGTGTGGGATATTCAGTTTGTTAGAACCGCCAATGATTGGGAGCTTGAAGACTTTTCTGCTTTCTACTCACTGCTGTACTCTTTGGTCCTTAGGAGAAGGGAAGAAGATAAAATGCTTTGGCAGGGTGCTAAAAATGGGGTCTTTTCTGTTAAGTCGCTGTATGAGCCTCTTGTTGGGGATTCGGGCGGGGTCTTTCCGTGGAGGCAGATCTGGAAGTCAATCTGCCCTGCCTCGTGTTTTGTTCTTTGTGTGGGAAGCGGCTCATGGGAAGGTCTTAACCATTGACAATTTAAGGAGGGGGTTATGCTTGATTAATTGGTGTTTTTTTTGCAAGGGTGATGGGGAGTCTGTGGATCATGTGCTTTTCCATTGCTTGGTCGCTAGAGAGTTGTGGGTGCACATGCTTAGTATTGTTAACTACCTTGGGTGATGCCTAAGAGGGTGGGTGGGGTGCTGAAGTGTTGGAAGAGGAAGTTCAACAACCCTTTGGCATTGGCAGTGTGGAAAATGATTCCATTGTGCATTTGGTGGAGCTTATGGAGTGTGGAGTGAGAGGAATAGAAGGTGTTTTGAAGATTTGGGGCTGTCATTAGAATGTTTGAAGGGAAATATGATGCAGACCTTGTTTCTGTGGGCTAATGGGGTGTTGGGTTCGCCTTTTGTAGACTTCAGTGATTTTATTAGTTTTCTAGCTTGTTTGTTGTAGATGGTTTTGTACAGCCTTTGTACTGCTCCGTTTCCTTTTTCTTTCAATAAAGCTTTCTTTATCAAAAAAAAAAAAAATTTGTGGAATTGAGTGTATAAGTTGTTAGAACAGCCCTTACTCCTTTTCATTTTGAGGGGAAAGGGGATTAAGTAGATCACCATTGTTAGAATAGTAGCAGTATTATCAAGTTTCATCTAATATGTTTCCGTTGACCTTCACTTATTCAACAGATAGGTTACCGTACAATTCATCTGGGAGCAATGAAGGGTTGCAACTTCCATCTGGATTTGCTGCTCGTATAGCAGAAAAGTCAAATCGGAGTTTGAGGAGGGCCATATTGTCATTTGAGACTTGTCGTGTCCAACAGTTAAGTTCCATGGTGCCACTCATTGATCAGTAGCATTTCCATGCTGTTATTCATGACCCTTTTTCTCAAATGCACAACATATAAATATAGTACCACAAGTCCTGATAGCTATGTTCTTTTGGCATAATGTAATTTGGACATAGGTATCCTTTTACTAGCAAACAAGTAATACCCCCGATGGATTGGGAGGAGTATGTTGCTGAAATAGCATCTGACATAATGAAAGAGCAGAGTCCTAAAAGGTTTGATATTTTTGTGTCTTACTGCATTGCAATCTTTTTACAATATAGAGAACATTTAAATTTTGTACTTGTTGTCAGTATTATCATCACATTTTTGTTTGCTCACTATTGTCAGTAAATAGCACTCTTCATTTTCATTTTGATCTTCACATGTTAGTTGCATCTGGTGCTAATATGGATGTATGATGCTTGGTGTTAATTACGGAGTAAATTGCATTCTGCCGTTCCATTTTATTGTTGACATGGTGAAGCAGTTGTTCTTTATTGTTCATGCGGCAAGGTATGTCCAAAGGTCATACCTTACAAACCAATTGCAGTGGATATCTAGTCATGCCTGCGTGAGTCACTTATTTGTTTGTCATACATGACATTTTTCTTTCTTCATTGTTATGTAGTTCTTTGATGCATTCTTGGCCCAATCCCTTCCATTCTCCCCTTATTAGGTGCTGTTTCTTAACAATCATCATCAGATGCTAAACTTGTGAATTTGAATCAGTCTTTTAGCCCATTCCTGGACTTGCACTGTAATACACCTCATTGTGTCAATGGCTTGTGGTGTGGTGCAGTGGTACTTGCCATTGTTTAAAATAGGAAGTTTTGGAGTTCAAACCATTGCGAGCAAGGATTTTTGAATTAAAGTGTCATTCGACAGGCCCCCCCCCCCCCCCCCAATTTAAAAAAAAAAATCATTATTATTGAGCTGGCTCATTTAATTGTTATGTGGGCCCACTAGAATTGTGTCTCTGGCTTATTGTATTTCGTGGGCCTATTCTATCGTTCCTGCTTACATATCACACTCTTCTAAACTCACGTATTGGGAAAATGTGGAAGTTGAGGAAATTAACTGAAGCCTGTTCGTTATGTCAAAAGATTTTACATACATTCAAGGAGGAAGATGAAGAACTCTTTAAACCCAAAAGATGACCTAGTCCACTCTCTCTCTCTCTATATATATACCATACAAAAGCTGTTCTTTTCATCTTTTGTGAACTAAAATTTGCTTATAAAAAGTATTTTTTTAGAATTCATTTGTGACCAAACTCTGTCATTTCTTCACAACCAACTTTGGAGTTGCTATGACTTGAATTTGTGGTTTATCATAGTTGTTTTTAGAATACCCTTATTCCCTCAGAGAGAGACAAGTGATTACATGAAGAGGACAGGACCAATGGTATGTTTGGCATTTGACACATTCCATCTGATTGTTTTGGGAGGTATCTTTTGCAATTTATAATCCATTCAAACTCTAATTTATAGCTTTTGCAATTTCGAACACACGAAAAGCTAGGATGGAACAGTTTCTTGCTTCTCATTCTGAATCAATTTATGTTATAATAGTTATGCAAGTGGCTCACATTGCCCTAGCTATGCACCCTGCCTCAAGATGTTTAGTTAAGGATTTCTCCATTTGCTTTAGGCTGTTTCAGGTTCGAGGGAAATTGTATGAGCTACTTGTAAATTGTATTCCTCCAGAGATTATCTTGAAGGTAAGGACAGCCTCTTTTATATATTTTGATTTTGATTTTGTTTTTTACTTTGAATTGAATACATATAATTTCCTGGTTGGATCAGAGGCTGGTTTATGAATTGTTGAAGAAGTTGGATGCAGAACTGAAACATGAGGTTTGCCATTGGGCTTCATATTATGTAAGTTAATGTCTTTCCGCTTCAGATAATTAATTTTCCATCATAGATCCTTTGGCATAGAGTGGTCACACAGACGTACACACACACTATCGATATATGATCTCAATTAGATACTTGGTAAAAACAAGGCATCTATTACTCTTCTCTGTTTATTTATGTGCAGGAGCATAGGATGCGTCTTGGACAGAAAGCCATATTTCACATTGAAGGTACTTGACTGTTCTTGTAACTTTTTGACATGATAAAGCACACATGCGTTTAGACAATGTTTGCCGCTCACTTCATATTGATGGGTAAAGTTATGCTTCATATCTCTGTGGGTTTTACTTTTTATTCTGAATACTGTAGTCCCGAGATTCGGTAAAATTCCTACCAAAAAATAGTTAAAGATGTTTCATCCCCTCTATATGGACTGATGCTATGTCGAAGCACAACTTCTCAATCACGTTTGTTGAGGTCAATACATATACATGCAGGAGCTTCCTCTGTCCCCTGTTGGATCTAGTTAGGTGACTTACTAATATGTACACGTAGATTTTCCTATTTTTTTCGTTAAACAGTGCATGGTTCTCATCTCTCTTTGTTAGCCACACATTATTCATAGTATTTCACAAATCGGCTCCCTATAGTAATCCCATCTAAAGGAGTCATGCAGGGACGAAGCCAAGATTGGACATTTGGGGACCAGTTACCCAAAAATTAATTTTGGAGGGCCAAAATGCAAAAAACAAAAGAAAATCAAAAAAATTCCCACTGATTTTGGGGTCATGCAGGACGAAGCCAAGATTGGACATCAGGGGGCCTGTTACTCAAAAATTAATTTGGGGGACCAAAATGCAAAAAACAAAAGAAAATCAATACATCCCACTGATTTTGGGTCATGCAGGGACGAAGCCAAGATTGGACATTAGGGGGCCTGTTACCCAAAAATTAATTTTGGGGGGCTTGGGCCCTAGCTTCGTCCCTGGGGCCATGTATCTTCTCCTCTCTCTCTCTCTCTTCAACATGTTACTGAAGTTGAGACATACAAAAAAAGCAGTCACTGCACCAATGAGAGATTAATTCAATTCCCTGCATATGACTGTTGTGACTACTGAATATTGGAATTGATGCGAGTACCTGCATATGACTATTGTGACTACTGAATATTGTGGCTCATCGCCATATATTTCTATACTATAGAACTTGATCTCGAGTGTTCCTCTGTGTCTCTGCATTCTCTAGTTGACCAGCTCCCTAATGGCGTTTTCTATTTTTGGGGTTTTGCAGCATTTGTGGCGAAGTTTATGAGCATTTATAAATCTTTTCTCATTGCGACATTTGGCTGAAGACCAGAACGCTTGCTTGCAGTGATAGAATATGCTGAGATGATGGAAAAGAATAGGTCCCAGTATTTGTCATTTGCTGTATTGTACGAGTTCTTTTCTTTTTCTTTTTTTCCGCGTTTGTTTCACACCATCCTTCTGTGATGAAGCTCTCAGGACTTAGAGCCAAATAGTGGTCTTCTAGGGGAAATATTAAGGACTTAGCCAATACTTTTGAGAGGGAAAAAAAATCACCTGGTTTATGGTGGCCCCCACTCATTTCTTTTGATCTACTTTTTTTTGGGGGTTTTCGATTCAATAATGGTAAATCATGCTGAGGCTACAATTCCATGCTCAACCTTCTCACGAAAAGCAGAATACCGAGATTGAAGAGTAGCACTGAGGCAGCAGTTTTGCTGGGAAACTGGAAGCAAGAGAATTGTTCAGGTAGTTTGTTCGCTTTTCTTTTCTTTTTTGTCAAAAGCTTTCGAAGTCTTCCTAAACCTTATCCTAGGATTGCTCCAGCATACGCATTACTTTGGAATAGTATTGCTCTTGGGTTATCAGCCACGGAATTAAGCTCCACCTGAATATATTAGCCCTCAAAATCTAAAAAAGCAACCCCTTTTAAGGCAAAACGAAAAAACAAAAAAATGGTTGGACGAGGGTGAAACTAGAAGATCTTCTTCTTCCAGAGTTAGGCTAATACAACTGCGAAGAAAAAAACCTAAAAGTTCAATCGATCCTGTCACAACAGATTCTACGTTGTTTTTGTAGTTTCTGTTTTCGAGATGAGGAAACTTTATGGGACTAAACATGATGAAAGAGATAGTGCAGACCAATAAATAGAGATAGTTCAGACCAATAAATAGTATTCTAGTAATAGTTCCTCTCTTCATCTTTTTCCTCTTCTTCCTCGTCGATCAGCCTCGATTTATTACTTGACCGCAATATTTTTCTAGGTAAATCGATGAGAGATTGGTGAACAGGAACCCTAGTCTCCTTAATGACAAGCACCTCATCACCACTTGAGGAGTCAGAAGAACTTCCCCTCCTATGCTCGGTTCTCAAGTCTTGGCTCCCGAATAGAGATACCACCGACTCTCTTGATAACTGGTATGCTATCGCCGGATTTTAGTTATCTTACTTCTCGACGACAGCCCACCTGGGCCATTACACGCTTTGATCGATCCCCAGGACAACTTTTAAGGGGATTAATCTTCGTCTAATTTTGATTCCTAGCAATACACAAACTTTACAACCCGGAGCATTTCGAACTCGACATGTCGACGTCTCATACTCGGCGCCCGAAGCAGCTGTCCTAGGAAGGGCCGGAAGCAAAGTAGCAATATCCTAGGGATTGCCTTCGGATGCTCGACGGACGCACACCTCTTCCCCAGGATCTAACTCCAGTTCTTCCTGAGCTTTCGGAAAATACCAACTATTGAGCCACACAAAGCGCAAAACGGCTAAAACAAAAAGGCGAAATGTTATGTCGAGCAAATGGAACTCCCTATGACTGAATGACCCGAAGTGGATCTTCTTCTCCGTATTCCCAACCTTCCCCCGACACAAAAAGAATCTCTTGTGCCAACTCTTGTTGCTAGAAGGAAGGCTGCTGAATAATCTCCGTTTGTCCCTAGCCTGGAAAAAGAGCATCCCATCCTTATGCCTTACAATCTTGTAACAAAAGGTGAACTCTCTCCAAGGAGAAGCTTCTTCTTCAGCAAATAGCTTCTTCCACAATGCGAAAGGAAACCAAAGGCAGTCGCCACCCATTCGGAGCCAATTGGCTAGAGCACAAAGAACAAAAGTTTAATAACTCTCGAATCTCCTGAGACAGAGGGAACCGAGCACAACCATGAAGAACATCAACGAAGAACCTTATCTCGTGCGCCTATAGATTTGAAACCCGTTCGTGAGACTTGGGTGCCCTCATCTTCACGATGCTAGGAATAGCATATCTAACCCTCAATTCCGCAAATGTGACGATGAAATGATTTGAATCGCCTCTGATAACCTGCGCTTCTTCCCGAGATTCGGAGCTAGAAGACGAAGTCATGATCTCCTAAAACCCTCTGCAAACACAATCACACAACACGCTGAAAGAACTCGAGGCGATAGTGTGCTCGACACTCCACTTTGAAAAGGTTTTCCACTTTTCCTTGAATTGATTTGAATCGCAATGGGCCGACGAAACATAAAAGCGCATCCACCAATTTCGACCAAAAATCGCTGGATTCGCCGAAAGGGGGGGAGAATTGATAGGCCATAATACGGTTGGCCCATATCATTCGAAAAGTCCAAATCCAGGTAGTCCTTAACGACCCATCAGAAGAGAAAGACCTAGCCCATTAGAAGAGAACGACCACTTAAAGGAACCCCTCAACCGCTGGATCTTATCTTCCCAATGCGCTCGAAAAGAATATCAGACATACCCTCAAAGAATCTTAACTTATCGTCTGATAAAAAGCACAAGACCCCAAATAGGACTAGGAATCCAAACCGTTCAAGTATTTCAAGCCTTGTTAAAGTATAATTTTCCAAACCTATAAAAGCAAGGTATATACCCTCCAAGAATCATTCGTCATTGCTAGTTCTCAAATCGTTATTCAAAAATATTACTGACTTAGGCATCAAACACTCCTCTGATACCACACCCCCAATGATTCTTTGCAGGATTAGCAAGGTGTTCAACCTTTCTCTCTACTTGGTGATTTTTTGCTTCATTAGCTCAAGCACGTCCGACATTTCTATTAATCCACAAATCTTAAGAAAAAATATATATATGTTAGTTCAAGGTTGCTCTTTGAGCTATCTAACTCGATTTTAATGATAATAAATGAGAAAATAGCTTTGGAGGATTTTTAGATTACGTGGTTGTCAATCCACTATTCAATTGAGAGTACACAATTATATGTATATATTTTTCTCTAATTCTTTATACCCTATATTCGATTTAAACACCATAGTTTGCACCTAAACTATGATATTTTTCATTGTAGGAGTTTTCGTGTTGAAATGAAAGGATTGCATATCAATAAAGCACTGAAAAACTCTATCTGCTAAGATGGTGTCGACACATAGTTGACATGGTGTCGACACATAGCACAGCAGCTAGATTGTCATTTTGATAGTGTCAACACATGGGAAGTACAGTGTCGACACATGCCATAGGCACCTACGAGTCAGTTCTAGACTTGATGAAGGTCTTGACACATAGGCATATGTGTTAACACATGTCGCGGGAACACAGTTTTTAAAAAAGATGGCTCAGCACGTGAATCAAGACATTATGACACTTAAGGCACCTCTCCAACATTCCAAAAAGGACCTTGGGACCCCCTAAGACTGAAGACCTATAAAGGGAACCTCATGGAGAGAGAAAAGACATCTTTTGCACACCTTTTGCCTCTCCTACATCATCAATCTTGACCTAGCCTCCAAAAAGTGAGAGAAAAGCGCAAAAGACAAGGGCTACACGTTTTCCAACAGATCTTCTACAGTATTGCTGTCGTCATCATTATATATTGTCTTGTAGCCATTTATTGAGCATTGTTTTGCTGATCTAGGTTTGAGAGCTATTGTTTATTCATTCCTATCTTTAAATTTTGAGAAACTTTTAAAGTGTGGGATACACTTAGGCCTATCTGTGAGGATTTCTCATAGGCTTTGAGATTTGTGTACGAGTTGAAGAGTGAGCTAAGGAAAACTCTTGTAACGGTTACTTAGCACCCGGAAGCTAAGTTGTAGACACTATTGGATTATAGTGGAGAAGCCCAAGGAAGGCAATAGCCTTGGGGGTGGATGTTGACAAGTCTTGGCCGAATCACCTAAAAATCACGGTGTTATCTATCTTCCCTTACTCTCCTACTTTATTGCTAGCATTTATTGTTCTTCATATTAAATAGCATTTAGTAATTTTCAGATCTGCATTTTTATCGAAAAAGGTCTAAGTTTTTGATAAACTCAATTCATCCCCTTCTTGGGTTGCTATTTAGACTAAAAAAAAGATTGAGAGTAGAAGTCTCGAATCCATAATGACAAAAAAGTACATAATGTTATTATAATTTTTCTTAAAATGTATCCCAATTGGGTCCCTATGATTCATTTCTTCCTACAATAGTCCTTAGTAATGTTATTTAAGATTTGGTCAAAACTGATAGGGCCGACAAAAAGCGATCGAGCTTGATGGGTTCTGCCTTGTTAATATTTGGGGCAGTTTGACTATTGGCCCAGCCTCCCTTGAAACCTAAGGGCTCAGTTTGGGGTTCAATTTCTGGGGTTCGACCCATCGAAACCGAACCGAACTAAGCCAAAAATTAAAAAATACCTTGCCTACACCCCTCACTCAACCTCTTATCTCTCTCTCTCTCTCTCTCTCTCTCTCTCTCCTTTTCCTGACTTCTCATCTCTCCCTTTCCTATTCTCTTGCATTGTCTGCTGCTCTTCCCTCTCTCTTGGTTGTAGCTCACAAATCTCTGTCTCTCTCTGTCTCTGTCTCTGTCTATCTATCTATCTATCTATCTCTCTAGGCGTTGCCTTTCTCTCTCTTTGGTAAGACGTTGCCCTAGTCGTGGTTGTCTGCATGTCTCTCTCTAGTTTTTGGGCGATTTTGGTCTAGATATGGAAGATGCTTTGGATTGTTGGTTTTCTTTTGAGTGATTTTGGTTGTTGTTTGTCCATTGGTTGTTCATGGTGATTTTTGTTGTTGTTCGTTGTTCGATGAAGGTCGAAAACTGACCCGGACCGAATCGAGATCGATCCTTTCAGTCTTAGTAGGCCTCAATTCGGTGGTCGACCTGGATTTTCTTGAAACCGACCACTTGGTTTAGCCGTCGGCGAGGGGAAAAACCCGAAACGAAGGAGTGATTTTCACCCCTAGTCCTTAGGTTAGGAGAGATTTCATTTCGGTCCTTCCTTTTAACTTGAACCAAGCTACTTCACGAAAATAGATGACATGGTTGATGGAAGCCATGTCGTGCACAATTAAAGGTTGACACATGGCTAAAAAGATTAATTTAATAAACAAATTATTTAAACATGCCGTAGAAAGGTTAAATTAAAATATAAAAAATTAAAAACTAAATGAAAAAATTATTTAAATGTAAAAAGTTAAATAAAAATATAAATAATTCAAAACTAAATGGAAGAAAGTTACTAAAAATTAACATAGTTTTTAAAAAATTAATATTTAATTACGAAATTATATATAACACAAAATTTTTTAAAAATAAAAAATAAAATTAAAGAAATAAACACATTAAACTAAAATGAAACAAAAAGACCAAGACAGACAAAATACGAAAATTTAAAATTGAAAGGAATAAAATAATTAAATTCAAATTTAAGAAAGAAACTTAAAAATAAAGAGAAAAAATTTGAGAAAATACATACAATTAAAGGTCTTTATGCTTTTTTTTTTTTGGTTTATAGATTATTTTGGTGTTTTATCTCTTTAATTTCGGTTTTGTTTCTTGCCATTTAGTTATATACAATTGTGACATTAAATAAGAGACGTGAGGGAAAACATTATAAATGGCATTTCTCTCTCAAGTTCTTCTCGCGTCTCTATTTTTCGCGTTCGTTGATTCTGGTCCATTATTTTGTTAGATTTTTCAGAAGTATTTTGGTGTGCATTTTCTGTAATTGTTTAGTTTTCTCTGATAGTGGTTTGTCTTCTGATGGGGTTCTCGCAGTGTTTTAGAATAGAAGCCAAAGAATTCCAAGTTTTAATGAGCGATAGGGGAGTGATTAAGGTGTCTGAATGGAGTCGGAAAAGTTTCAGCACAATATCATTAGGGAGATTTGGTGTAGTTTGGACGGTTAACTTGGTCAGTAAGTTGTTGGCAGCTGACGCTGCTATTCCTTTTGCTCTGAAGTTCAACAAAGCCTCCATTGCATTTCTGGCTCAGAGGTGCGGGAATAAGGCGGGGCATTATGTTGCTATTATTGAGTATGGGGAGGGACATCACAGAGGCACGATAATGGTCCCAGAAGGTGTTGATGAGAGTGGTTGGAATTTGCTGGCCAATTGCTTTCCGGTTGTTGTCGACTTCCTTGGCTCGTTGAGGAAAGGTAGTTCTTCTTTAGGAGATGCGGGGAGGAGGAAAGGTGTCTCTTTCGCATACGTTGCCAAGAGGAGTCCACCACCGGTATACTCTGGCAAGGCTTTCTCGAAAATTGGGGTCAAGTCGAAAGCTGTTGGTGGGAGTGACGTTCAATTTAGCATGTGGAGAGGAAGACGAAGCATGCAGTTTTGGCGGTTGACTGTTCAGGTTCTAAGGAGGTGGCTATTAATGAGAATTCAGCTGCAGACAGATCGGGTGAGAGTTTCTATACAATGCATTTTCACACGAGACTTTTGGGTCTAAAGGAGGAGATGGACCGACTATTCAAGGCATTAAGTTTAATGGGTGATGATGGCTCAGATGTTTTGGGCCTCAGTTGTTTGGATTGTGGAGTTGAGGCCCTAAGATCTGTGAGCCCGTGCGTGGTTGACGGGTTAGTATCACGTCTCGTGCTGGTACTTACCCCCTCGGCTCGCGTATAGGAATCGCATGCACAAAATTCGGAGATCATTGCACGATAAAACTTTTAGGATCGTCCAATGCCCTCGAAATTTACTTAGCGGAAGACTTGTAATTAAAATAGTTATTTGATAAACGGAAGGTCGTTAATAAATTTAAAGGGGTCGTAAATCAATTAAAAAACTTGAACGAAAAAGGTAAAAGAGCACAAAATATTAAATCGATATATTTGCACTTTACTAAGAAAAACCTTAGTCGGTTAACGACTAAAACGAAAATGGCAAAATCGTTAAAAGTATTGTATCGTAATAATATGCACTTATTTAGGAAAATCTCATTAATGAATTAGGTTGAAAATATATTGGTGTTTCGTAAAAAGATTAAAGCATAATTAAAAGAAATAAATAGAACTTGTAGTAAGAAATCAACATAGAGAAATACACACTTTTCTTTAAACGAACACGGTTTGGTACAAAAGGGTCCTCCAGGAGGATTACAAAGGATAGGCCTAGGTTATACAAAAATATATAGTCCACCTAGTCTATACAACCAGGTTTCAAAGGATCAAAGACAGTTTTCAAACGCTACCATCAAAAGAAAATAAAAAGAAACAACAAAATGAGGGTACAAAACAGACCCTGCATCTAAATCTCTTCAGCCTTGAAAAAAATCCGACATCCTGCTTAACAATAAAAAGGCAAACACAAACAAACATAAAAGGGGTGAGTCTTATTGACTCAGTAAGGGGGGAAAGAGAAACATGATACATATGAAGATAAAGCAGAAGTAACAGTAGCAGTGAATAATCAATCATAAAGCATAACTCATAATAAACAATTTAATGCATTATGAGCGATGCAATGCAGAATGATGCATCCGTTTCCTGTCATTTCACTTTCTTTCTTTCTTTCTTTTTTCGGTCCGGTAGAGGTGTCCTTATTGCACTCTGTTTAACCCCCAGAGTTCGGGTTGTGCGTCCTCCTCTCCTCTGGGACTGTTTGTGCCCCGGCACCAGGACCAGTTAGGCATACATTGTTCCATCGCCAAGGGATACCAACCACTATCCTCTCAGTGGTGGCTTGCACTATCCCACTGTGAACGGTACCTGTCACTCGATCTCTGGACCACCTCTGGGTATGAATTTCATTTCGGTCAACAGTATCCCCATACCCATGATATGTTGATGCAACATGACTTATCATATGCATATCGATAAACAATTCACCAAAGACGATCAATGGAATGCACATAACATATAAAAATGCAATTGACATATCATAAGCAAAACAAATTCACAATTCACATAAGTCGATTATAAAATGCACATATGCACTTTCACATTTTAATGGAAAGACATAGCATAAGAATGCATTTGAACTTTAATAAAACATTAAAGAGGAAAATAATTATTAGTACATACTAATTACGTACTATTTATGTTCTCATTAATAGAACTTAGGACTAAGGTTAATATTTAATGTCCTTCATTTGATGCAAATTAATAACCTTTTTTCTTTTAATTTGACTTAATAATGAATTAATCATGTAAATTATTAATCAATATCAAATCTTCTCTAAAATCCATGAATGATGGCCTCTTGGGCCTTATTAGACCCTAATGGGCCTATCCCTAAGGTTTCAAGGCTTACTGTGCTTGTTTAGGTTTTGGCCTAAAGTCCATTTAGGCCGCTAAACGGGCTTTGTGATTTGAGCCCCTAAATCTACTTGGTTTGAGCTCAAATTTGGTATTCCCATCCATTTTTAATTTTCTACACAGTCATAAATTTATTTTTCCATTTTGGACCTTTTTACCCTAACGTTTTGTGTGAAATGCCGAAACTGCCCTTAGAGACCTCCAGGGGCATTTTCGACCTTTCCCGATCTCCGATTGAGCTGAAATTTTTACAGGAATATCCTGAACACTCATAAAATCTATCTGGAAAGTTTCATCCAAAAATTCAAAAGGAATCTTAGGGTCGTTTTGGACAGCAAGCACTTTCTTAACAAATCCCCAAATAACGTCTTTGCATGTTATAGATCTAACATCAGTATGCCTTTAAATCCATAATCCACTCACCTTACTCCTATAAGTGAAATATCAGCACACATATAGTGGGAAAATAGCAAGAAAAATGTATGCAAATCATTATCAATTTCACAATTCCCACAAAAACATGCATATGATAACATTTACAAAATATATAATTTGTGAACTTTATCCTTGAGCTCTTTAAGCTCCCTTGCATGGCCTTAGTTTGCCATCTTTACATTCATATTTGCCATTCGGCCATGATTAAAGTTCCCATCTTGCACCATTTTGCATCAAATACATGAAATCGACATCATCAAAGTAAAGAATGATACATGGAAAATTTTCCAGCAACAACCAAAGTCAACCCGTGGCCTCTTATCCCCCAAAAATCCATGTTTTTGCCAATGATACGGCTTACAACACCCTTTGATCATATCAACCATGCACAACAACCATTTTAGCAAGGAAGTCTTAAAAAAATGAAGGATTTCCACATGCAAGCATGTCCTGCTCATGTTCTCTTGTAATAAATCACTACTATGGCTTTCTTTCTTTCATTCAATGACTAAACGCTAATATTGAATCAAACAGCAAGCCAAAAGCAGGAAGAGCACGTTTTCCCCAACTCAAACGCACAATAGAAACTACCCCTTACCTATACTTTTACAAAAATGCAGCAAACTACAAAGAAGTTCTTCACTTTTTACTAGGAATTATGATCTTCAACATCCTCATTAAAATGTTTACGAAAATTGATTTGGTGGTCACGATTTGTTTCTCATCAATATGATTGTTGTTGTTTTCCCCTATATATCTCACGGGTCCCTTGCTATTTCCTGTTCAATTGTTAAATTTTCTTTCCTTTAACCATAAACCCACTTCTAACCATGCATGCCTATGTAATTCTTTAAAACTAGTCCTTTGAGACTTTTTTTTTTTACAGCAAATCCAACATACAATTCGGATTCCAAACATTGATCTTAACAAGCAAGGCCACTAAAATTTCTGTGCAACAATAATCACGGGTCCCCTTTATTATTAGATAAGAAATTTAATCCCCTTACCTATGCTCTTCTTAGCTTCTGAAGCTTGATTAGGACCTATTTGCAATAAATAAATACTTGCATGTCACAATCTAGCCGAGTATTGTAGAAAAAGAGAAAGAGAAAATCCTCCAAAACCCAAACCTCCCATTACTCGGCCGCAACCCATTTCTCCTTGCTCCTCCTCATCTTCATCTTCTTCATTCCCCCCCCCTTTGCTAGCTCTCGGTGCTTCCCTTTCTCTTAGCTTCTCTCTCTCTCTCTCTCTCTCTCTCTCTCTCTCTCTCTCCCTTTATCCTTCTCACGGTATGCCAAACGATGCATCTCTCTCTCCTCTGTATCTCACGTCCCTGCCCCTTCTTCGAATGAGTACCTTTTCCTTAAAAAAAAAATTGTTTGTCTTATAAAAGGCTTCCCACTTGCGTGAAGGAAATTCACGCAAGTGTATCACCTTGTTGGGAGAGTGGGACACGTCCCCTCTCCCAGCGTTAAGTCTCTTTTCTTTTATTTTCTTTTTTTGTTGCAATTAGATAAGCATTTTAAAATAAGTAAGCTCAAATAAAATCAATTACATCAATTAATAAAATCAAGTTGGAAAAATACTAACACATTAATATGAGTAAAGAGGGATTATGAAAATAAGAGCTGAAAATAAAATATTAACCAAGAATTAGGAATTTCGGCCTTATTCAAATTAATCTAAAAAGTTAAGAGAAAAAACTCTACTCAAATAAGAAATTTAAGCACATGAAATTAGATAAAATAATGTAGGGATTTAAGAACTAAAGAAAGAAAGCACATACGCAATTTAAATTAAAAAGGTTAAATTAAAATACTAAAGTCACGAATTTAGAAATTAAATAGGAAAGAAATCCTATAAGCAATTAATCAAATGATAAATACTAAACAAGGCGCAAATTAAGAAAATAAAGCAAATACTAAGGAAAAGAACACAATTACTAAAGATATTAAAAAAAAAAACCTAAACACAAGAGTCTTAAAAGTACCTCAAAAGGTTAGGGGTATCACAGTTAGTGGACTAATCAAGTGTTTGATAGGTTAGCTCCTTTTGTGGTTAAGGGGCCTTTAGTAAGTGAGGAGCAGGATGGGTCGACTAGTGGAGATGTTGGGTCGGAGCCTTGTGAGCCAATCATCTCGAAGTCCAACTCAGAAGATGCGATTGGGCAAGGCTCCCCGAGTAGTGGGTCTGTTCTCATTGTCCAATCTTTGTAGGGTGGATTGGAGTGTGGAGCGGAGGACCAGGTTGGGTTGGTGGGTGGAGCGGTTAACCCGGAAAGCAGTGGGCAATCTGACCCGATTCCTGTGGAGTCAGCATCAGCTGGTATGAATGAACGAGCAACCTCTAGAATCTCATTTAGTTTAGAGGTTCGTTCTCCCACCCTCCACGTCCCACTCGATGGGTCTTCATCGGCTCCTTCCGTTGAAGGAGTGGGTCTTGTCTATGCGATTATGCCGTTGGCACAGGATGGTTAGGTGTCCCTCAAATTTTTGCCTTTAGCTCGGGATGAGCCCCTTTCTCCTACTGTTGTTGGTCGGGGATGCCATGATCACCCCTCCTTCGCCATCATACGAGTTCTGTACGTTGTTTGAGGAGAGTGAGGCCACTGGGTCAGTTTCACCAACACTTTTGGAGTTTCCTCTTGGTGATAGCGTGGGGTTAGTTGAGGAAGAGGCTAGGGATCTTGTTAGGAGGGAAGAGGTGTCTAGCATGTTTGAGGGTCAAGGAGGGGATGTCAGTGGGAAGGTGTTAGGAGTGCTGCAAGCTGAGTCTAGGTTGGCTCTGGTTCCTACTTCATCGGATGATGTTCTGTTGAACAGTTCTTCCAAGCTTGATAATTCATAGTGGATTTTAAGTATGGTTTCTTCTTTCATGCATCTGGTTGGTGTCTTTTACGAAGGCCATGAGAAGGAACTGAAGTCTCTATTTGCTGCTTTGGAGAAAGAAAGATTTCATAGTTGTTCCATAACTTCTAATCAATCCAGAGGCAAATGTCTAAGAGAGCTAAAATGTTTGAATTCAATAGTTAATTATGAAGGGAAGACCTATGTATCGAGGAAGAGCAGGAAGGGAGAGAGGGAACGATAGAAATCTTTATAAAGCCTAAAATTCTTAGTTGGATTGTTAGGGGGCTCAATGATAGAGTGAATCATTGTAGGATTGGTTAT
>CM025850.1:24010245-24051114 GCA_003952965.2 Morella rubra | reverse complement strand
TTGAGGTTCATGTCAGCTCTTTCAAAAATAATTTAGGATCTACAGGAATTGCAAGTTAGGGGAGGGCACCCTCGTCAGCCCCCCTCCTCGGGTTCTAGATCCTCCTCATGAGTTCCCTCACCTGGAATGATACAATTGAAATGCTGTGAGTCGAATGACTCAGTAAGGGATATGCATGACATGATCATGAATGACAGGTATATATATGCCAAAATAAATGCATGTTTATGTATGCAACTCTTGCACATGCAAATTTGCTTAGAAGTCATTTCATATTTATCTTGGGCTATTTCTATCGCTCCATTTACCCCTGAAGTCAGGGTTGTGCGTTCCCTTCGGAACTGTTCCCCTTTCCCTTTCCCTTGGAACATGTCATTTGGTCGAGCTAGCCTTGATGTGGCCCCAGGCCTATGGCTAGACACGACCCTTAGAGGTCCACACCTTCTCGCATTCGTCCTTCAGTGTGGTTGCACATACCTCGAGGACAACCCATCCTTTTCGCATTCGTCCTTCGGAGTGGATGCACCTATCTTACTTAGGTACGGTACCGACCATCTATTTAGCCCCATAACATATCCTAACATAGCATAAAATCTCATTTGCATAAAATTTCCCTTTCTTCCTCTTGAGAAAATTAATGCAAATGCTCATGACGTGCTTGATGACAATTAATCATGCTGTGTATCATTCCAGTTTTCGAAAAAATAATTTTTCACTTACCTTTATCCACTCGAGCTTATGGTGGTGCCTTGCCTACAAATTCATACTAATGTCGTCACTTAAATAATTTAGAGATTTACTTGATGCAGGAAATAATCATTCAATTAAAAATTAGCACATCATACTAAATCACACATGTTTCTTTACTAAGCCAACAGTGATCCTACAATGTAAAACTTTATCTTAAGGTTGCTGAAACCATTAGACTTGGATGCCAAACTGATCCTTACACTCAATGTTATAACATATTAAAATTTCAGGTAATTTGGAGCTTGTTTGCCACTCGAAAGATTTACCCAAAAATGCAAGTTGCTGGGGCGTCCAAGCTGGCAGCTTCGACGTCTCCAGCTTCAAAATTTCATAACTTCAAAAACATGGCTCCAAATTACATGAAATTACTTTCAAACTTCTCTGCTTTCATAGCTTAAACTTGAAGATAAAAATCATAAAAATCAGAACTACTATACATTTTCAAAAACACTTCATAGCAGATGAAATCCTAGAGCAACACTGCTGCTGCCTCCAGCTCGGCCTTCCACTTTCAAAACACCATAACTTATTCAATACACCTCTAAATTTACCTTAAAATATTCATCTTTCATAAACTTAAAATTCAAGACCAGACCCGTAAAAATTGGATTTAAACTGATCACTTAAAAGGTACTTGGAATGAGCAAGAATTCTGGACGTGCAAGGCTGCTGGCAGCTTGACGTCTGGACTTTTAAAAACCCATAACTCACTCAATATTTATCGGAATCACCGAAGTACGGCTCAAAATCTTTTAATTTCATAGGCCTATGCTCTCTCCTAAGATCAAAGGATAAAACATTGCATCAAGGTTACTTCTAATCCGAGCTTTGTGATCTGCAGAAACTAATTTCAGCAACTAATTTAACAAGTCTACTCTATAATTCTCAATGATCTCCAACATTATAGGTCAAGCTTATCAATGCTACGGGTTCTCCAACAACAACAATAGCTCATAATAGAATAGGTCTAACCTCTATAGATGCAACAGCAACAACAAAGAAGTTTCCTTTTCAACCAATTACACTCATTAATCAGCAGCAAACTATGGTCTCTTCAAGTATCATAACCAACATTCAAGAACCTCTTTAAACCCCTAAGGAGGTGCTGAAAATAACAGGGACATCTATGAAAGCAGAGGAGCAAATCTGCCCCTCCAAAAATAGTGTACCCGAAATCTGCAGCAGGTAGCACAAACATACCCTTTTCTTTTCCTGCAAGTTTTCTTCCTTTTTATCATAACCTTCTTCATGCAGCAACTTCACCCATTATTCTAGATTTAAAACCTCAGTTTTGTTTTCCAGCAACTTAGCAAATTAATTTAGAACTTAACACAGAAGTTGAAAGCATACGTGCAACACTACAAACCAATAGATCTGGCTTTTTCTCTCAAGATCCTAACATTAGTAAGTTTCTGTTTTCAACCCTACTCTTATCCTACCCGTGCATGCCCTTGGTTCATATATCTTCCCAGCAACATCACTCATTTATAAAGCTCATTTGAACTTAACTCATTTAGATATCAAAGGACAACACCCAAAGTCACAACTATTACATATCCGGCCATGCATGTGCAAAACAGATTTCAGATTTCTTTGCCAATGCATTATCTCCTCTTCTAGGCTTTCCATCATACACTTATGGTGCATCAATGTTGCCCTTGAAATCTTAACTCAAGATCTAACCGTGCATGCCTTCCTAGACTCTAAGATTTTCATCTATTCCAACATGCATGCCGAAGAAGAGATAACAGTAGAACCCAAACAACACCCAATGAGATTTACGGGTTCTTCCTAAAAATTGTGTAAAAGAGCAACACCTTACCTTGGCTTCTCTTAGTTCTCCCTACTGCAGCTGAACTCTCCTCTCACTTACACGGCAATTCTCTCTTTCTTTTTCTTCTCCTCTTCTTCTTCTCTTCTTTCCTCTTCTTCTCTTCTCTCTTCTTCTTCTCGGCCTTCTTCTTCTTTCTTTTGTTTTGCGTTTGTAAGTGCGTGAGTAACAGGGGAAAACAAAAGGAAAAATGCGGAGGGGAGGGGAGATGGCGTGAAACAAGTATTAGGGGAGGAAAAGACCTTCATGCCCCCAACTTTGTTTGCAACGCCTACCACCATTGGTGGAATATGCGGCACCTTCTCTTTCCCTTTTTTTTTTTTTTTGCCACTTCATATAGTTAACGTTTGACTCCCTTCCACTTTTTATTTCAAGCAAACATACACTTTCAAAGATCAAAGCTCCTAGCTCAAATTTTCTAAATATTGCAATTTAGGTGGATATACTTGAACAATAAAAAATGACTAGCATAATTAACCCCAATAATGAAATTTAACACTATTAAAATTCGCAAACAATATAACATTTAAATTATAACTAAAGATGCATGAAAAATGCTAGAGGAAAATTTCACCTTAGATATAGTTTTAAATCAAGTCAACCATACATGTCTTTTCTCAATAATTTAGGGTAGTGCAAAAACTTAAAGAGTCAAAAGTAAAAATTAACATTGAAAGAAACCTAAAAGTCGGGGTCTCACAACCTCCCCTCCTTATAAAATTTGACCTTCGGAATTTAGTCTCTTACTACCAGAAATTTTGCCCCGATGGTGGGGGCCTAGGACCATATGGGTGCGGGTGAGCGCTCGAGCTGGCTTCACTGCTGACCTCGCCGTGGTAGATGTGGTCTGGGGAGTTACTGCCTGTCCAAGAGTGGGACAAGGATTCGTAACTCCGACCTATGATACTAGGGTCATGGATCACATTACCCGAAGGCTCGTGATACTTAGGTGTAAAGTCCACTTCCTGCGATGGGATGTGGGTCTCAGGAATGTCATTGAGGATACTCGGTCCCCTACCATATACTCTTCTAGCACCCTCCCAAGGATCATATTCCCATGATGGACTCTTCTCAGTGTACTCATCTTCCTGACCCCCTACCAATTTAGGCAAAGGGTCCTCCATTGGGTCTTCCTCTGGATCCTCCATTGGATCCTCTTCTCTATTCATTTGCTTAATGACTCCAACGGGAGTCGGTCCAATACATGCCGTGCCCAGGGGCTACGGGGTACCTCCGCTTGGAAGGACCAGGCTGGTCTTTCTTTTGAGGGGGTGGGGGCTCCTAAGTCCCCACCATAACCTCCTGCAACTGCGGTTGCTGAGGCGGTATCCACCTAACTGAATCCTCACTACCCACACTTTGTGCAACAAAAGCGGTAGCGGACACGACTATCCGAAGGTGGCATTGAGTCGCGAGACTTGGGATTTACACGGAACAGACTGCGATACTCTCGCGCGGTCATTCTTCTACGCAGGGGAGACGTGGGGAAGTCATGGACTGAGAGCGCGGGGGTCGACGACTCGATGACATCTGCTAACATGGTAAAAATAGTTAGTTTCAATATCATAATTTAATCATGTGCATTTATATATATCTATGCTATACACAACCATAGAGTTCATATATACCCTTATTCAAGCATCTAGTCATATAGCGTAGAGGTGCAATCAAAGAAGGAAAGCAAAAGATCACATAAGTTATATAAAAATTCTATTACAAAACAAAAATTGATAAGAGCAACATCCTTCTTAATTTTGTTCTTCCTGCAATTTGGGTATTTTGAGTACATTTCGCTCTCTAATTCCCACGATGCCTCCTCTACTCCGTGGTTTCTCCACAAAACCTTTACAAGTGGTATGGTCTTTGTCCTTAACTGTTGCTCCTTTCTATCTAAAACCCTTACCGGTTCTTCTACATATGTAAGGTTCCCCTTAATTTGCAATGGCTCATACTCTAAGACATGGGTAGGGTCGGGTACATACTTCCTCAGGAGCGATATGTGAAATACATCGTGGACTCCTCTAAGCAAGGGGGTAGGGCCAACCTGTACGCCACGGGTCCAATTCGATCTAAGATCTCAAAGGGTCCTATGAATCTGGGTTGGAGCTTTCCTTTCTTCCCAAACCGTGCTATACCCTTTGTCGGGAAATCTTCAAAAATACCTTACTCCCAACTTCAAATTCAAGCTCTCTTCTTCGGTTGTCCGCATAACTCTTCTGTCGGCTTTGGGCTGTCCCGAGTCTATCCTTGATTATTTGAATCTTCTCTCTCTTCAAGACTATTTCTGCCCTAACAGTCTTCTTTCTCCTACCTCGTCCCAATACAGTGGTGACCTACACTTCCGCCCGTACAATGCTTCGTATGGTGCCATACCGATACTTGCCTGGAAACTATTATTGTATGCAAACTCTGCTAAAGGCAAGTACTGAGCCCAACTTCCTTTAAAATCCATAACACAGGCCCTGAGCATATCCTCCAGAATCTGTATAGTCCGTTCTGACTGCCCGCGTCTGTGGGTGGAAGGCGGTACTGAAATTCAACCGAGTACCCATCGATTCCTGCAGTTGTTTCCAGAATCTCGAAGTGAACCTCGGATCCCTATCCGACACTATACTCTTGGGCACTCCATGGAGCCTAATAATCTCCTGGAGATAAATCTCAGCTAAATTGTCTGGGGTATACTCTTGGGCACTCCATGGAGCGTTTGTGGTTGAGAATGCTCGCGGTTGTCATTAGCCTCGTCAGGCTAGCGTTTGGGGCATGACAATTTAGTGGTATCAGAGCGAGAAAAAAAAAAATATTTTAAGGAACTCGGGATTCGCTACTCGTCCCTTGGATTTCGAGTATGCTAGAATTGTCATGTACATATAATCAACCGTTAGAATACTTACATAGTGATGATGTTGTAGTGCAGGATGCCACCTAGAGGACCACCCAGGAATCGAAACATGAATCGGGGGCATGAAGAACCGAGTGTCACTACTGATGACGTTTTAAGGCACATGGCTCAGCTTGTGCTGAGCAGGTGCAACAAGGGCTAATGTGGATGGGGCAAGGGGTGCCCTGAAGGATGCACCTTTGACCAGTTTAACCGCCAACACCCGCTAGTGTACAATGGCAAGGGAGACGCTGTTTTGGCAGAAAACTGGCTCGTAGAGAAAAAGAAGTCGCTTGAAGTCTTGGGGTGTACAGACACCCAGAGAGTGAGCTTCGCTACTTTCAAGCTGCAGGGGGATGCTAAGAGGTGGTGGCTGTCTAAGAAACTACTACTAAGCCAAGAGTTGGGGCAACAGGCATAACTTGGGAGAGGTTTCAACAAGAATTTCTGGATCGCTATTTTCCAAGGACCACTCGGGAGGCAAAAGCGAGAGAGTTTGCCACCTTGACTCAGGGGGCTATGACAGTTGAACAGTACTCTGGTCGATTTATGGAATTGGTAAGGTTTGCTCCGTACTAGTGCCAGATGAGGAGAGGAAAGTTAGGAAGTTTGAGGAGGGACTCCACCCCGAATCTACGATAAGGTTTACAGCCACAATTTGAAGACTTTGGCAGAAGTGATAGAACGGGCAATAATTGTGGAAAGGGGGCTGTAGAGGACAACGGCATATTACGACTAGCAAAAGAGGAAGGCTCCTTCCAAGCCGGCAACATCTCAGGTGCCCTGGAAGAGGAGTAAGCAAGGTTCATCCTAGGGACAGAATCAAAGGCTTGGTGAGGCCCAAATTTCCGGAGGAAACCAATTTCCAACATGTAACAAATGTGGCAAGAAACACCAAGGGGAATGCAGACAGGGAGTGTGCTTTCAGTGCGGGAAACCATGTCACATTGCTAGAGATTGTAGGGCAACAGGTAACTCAAACCAAGCACCCCGACCCTCACAACAAAATAATTCAAGAAGGCAAGGTGGTTCAACTCAAGCAAGATTGTACGCTCTCACCCCGAAGGATGCGGAGAACCGGACAAGTGTGGTGGCAGGTAAATTGCCTTTGTCTCGTGGGGAAGCACTGGTTTTATTTGATTCAAGGGCCACACATTCATTCATTGCATCAGCATACTGTAGGGCAAAGGATATAAGACACGAACCCTAGAATATCATGTAATAGTGTCGACGCCTACTGGGGAAGAATCAATTGTGATCGAATAGTGAAGAATTGTCCAATAGAAATTGAGAGGCAAATATGTTAGCCAATCTGATAGTAATGGAGATGGGGGGATTCGACATTATTTTAGGCATGGATTGGTTGGCAGCGCACGGTGCTAGTATAAAGTGTTATGAGAAGAAGGTCATGTTCCAAAAGGAGGGGAGACCAAACTGTTGTTTTATAGGTATGAGAAAGATGGAGCGAAGGCCAGTGATTATTGGACAAATGATACACAGAAAGAGCCTACTCTGGTAGAACAAACTCCGGTAGTGAACGAATTTCCCGACATATTTCCTGAAGAATTACCTAGTTTACCCTAAGATAGAGAAATGGAGTCCGGTATCGAGTTAGAACCAGGGTCAGCTCCCATTTCTAAAGCACCGTATAAGATGGCACCAGCAGAGCTAAAGGAAGCTGAAGATCCAACTGGAGGATTTATTGGAGAAAGGGTTTATTTAGCCGAGTGTGTCACCTTGGGGAGCATCGATTTTGTTCGTTAAGAAGAAAGATGGAAGCTTTGGGATGTGCATCGATTACAAGGAGTTGAATGAGGTAACCATAAAAAACAGATACCCGCTGCCTCGCATTGATGACCTATTTGATCAATTACAAGGGGCACAGGCATTTTCGAAGATCGACTTGCGATCAGGATATCACCAACTGAAGGTGAAGGAGGGAGATATACCTAAGACGGCATTTCAAACACAATATGGTCACTATGAATTCTTGGTGATGCCGTTTGGGCTAACCAATGCTCCAGCCGCATTTATGGATTTGATGAATAGGTGTTTCGGAGTTCTTAGACAAGTTTGTAGTTGTCTTTATTGATGATATATTGATTTATTCACGAAATAAGGAAGAGCATGAGAAGCATCTAAGGACTGTTCTACAAATTCTTAGGGAGAAGAAGTTGTTTGCCAAATTCTCCAAGTGTGAGTTTGGTTGGAGCAAGTCCGATTTTTGGGGCATGTGGTGTCCGGTGAAGGGATTGCCGTGGATCCCGGGAAGGTAGATGCTGTATCCAAGTGGCCGAGGCCTACAAATGTAAAGGAAGTAAGAAGTTTTCTGGGCTAGCAGGGTACTATCGGAGGTTTATTGAGGGATTTTCAAAGTTAGCCACTTTGACTTCTTTAACAAAGAAAAATGTCAAATTTGAATGGACAGATGAGTGTGAGCGGAGTTTCCAAGAATTAAAGCCAACTTAATTACTGCCCCAGTATTGGCACTACCCTCGGAATATGGAGAGTATGAAATCTATAGTGATGCCTCGAAGCAGGGTTTAGGTTGTGTTTTGATGCAAGACAAAAGGGTCATAGCTTATGCATCTAGACAGTTGAGGCCTCATGAGATGAATTACCCCACTCATGACTTAGAGCTAGCTGCAGTAGTATATGCGCTGAAAATATGGAGACATTATTTGTATGGGGTTAAATGCAAAATATTTCATCGGATAAGAGCCTCAAGTATTTTAACACCCAGAGAGAACTGAACATGAGGCAACGGCGATGGTTGGAGCTGATTAAGGATTATGATTGCACAATTAGCTACCACCCAGGAAAAGCAATGTGGTGGCTGACGCACTAAGTAGGAAGTCGGCAGAGACAAGTTCAATGGAAGTGGTGCCTGAGGGAATCATGAGAGACTTGGAAAGGGCAGAGATCGTGCTTATCATTGCCGATCAGTTTGTCTCAATAGCAGGGCTCTCGTTGCAACCTACACTGGAGGAGCGGATTCGCGAAGCCCAGAAGAATGATAAGGTGATAGGAGGGATTAGAGAGAGGATTGGAAAAAAGGAAGACCCTGACTTTAGGGATAAGGATGGTTTGTTACGATACCGAGACAGAGTTTGTGTGCCAAGTACAGAGGGAATCAAGGACTTGATCTTAGCAGAGGCTCACACTACGCCTTATACTATTCACCCAGGAGGCACAAAGATGTATCGAGATATTAAGGAGGCCTTTTGGTGGCCTAATATGAAGCGGGAGATAGCAGAATATGTTGCTCGATGTCTGACCTATTAGAAGGTGAAGGCAGAGCACCAGAAGCCGGTAGGAACATTAAAGCCTCTAGAGATCCCTGAATGGAAGTGGGAAGGGGTAGCCATGGATTTTGTAGTAGGGCTTGCCTCGAACTAATGCAGGTTATGATGCTATATGGGTGATCGTGGACCGATTGACCAAGTCGGCACACTTCTTACCCATTAGGGTGAAGTATACCCCAGAAAAGTTAGCTGAGATTTATCTCCAGGAGATTATTAGGCTCCATGGAGTGCCCAAGAGTATAGTGTCGGATAGGGATCCGAGGTTCACTTCGAGATTCTGGAAACGACTGCAGGAATCGATGGGTACTCGGTTGAATTTCAGTACCGCCTTCCACCCACAGACGGACGGGCAGTCAGAACGGACTATACAGATTCTGGAGGATATGCTCAGGGCCTGTGTTATGGATTTTAAAGGAAGTTGGGCTCAGTACTTGCCTTTAGCAGAGTTTGCATACAATAATAGTTTCAGGCAAGTATCGGTATGGCACCATACGAAGCATTGTACGGGCGGAAGTGTAGGTCACCACTGTATTGGGACGAGGTAGGAGAAAGAAGACTGTTAGGGCAGAAATAGTCTTAAGAGAGAAGATTCAAATAATCAAGGATAGACTCGGGACAGCCCAAAGCCGACAGAAGAGTTATGCGGACAACCGAAGAAGAGAGCTTGAATTTGAAGTTGGGAGTAAGGTATTTTTGAAGATTTTCCCGACAAAGGGTATAGCACGGTTTGGGAAGAAAGGAAAGCTCCAACCCAGATTCATAGGACCCTTTGAGATCTTAGATCGAATTGGACCCGTGGCGTACAGGTTGGCCCTACCCCCTTGCTTAGAGGAGTCCACGATGTATTTCACATATCGCTCCTGAGGAAGTATGTACCCGACCCTACCCATGTCTTAGAGTATGAGCCATTGCAAATTAAAGGGAACCTTACATATGTAGAAGAACCGGTAAGGGTTTTAGATAGAAAGGAGCAACAGTTAAGGACAAAGACCATACCACTTGTAAAGGTTTTGTGGAGAAACCACGGAGTAGAGGAGGCATCGTGGGAATTAGAGAGCGAAATGTACTCAAAATACCCAAAATTGCAGGAAGAACAAAATTAAGAAGGATGTTGCTTTATCAATTTTTGTTTTGTAATAGAATTTTTATATAACTTATGTGATCTTTTGCTTTCCTTCTTTGATTGCACCTCTACGCTATATGACTAGATGCTTGAATAAGGGTATATATGAACTCTATGGTTGTGTATAGCATAGATATATATAAATGCACATGATTAAATTATGATATTGAAACTAACTATTTTTACCATGTTAGCAGATGTCATCGAGTCGTCGACCCCCGCGCTCTCAGTCCATGACTTCCCCACCTCTCCCCTGCGTAGAAGAATGACCGCGCGAGAGTATCGCAGTCTGTTCCGTGTAAATCCCAAGTCTCGCGCTCAATGCCACCTTCGGATAGTCGTGTCTCTACCGCTTTTGTTGCACAAAGTGTGGGTAGTGAGGATTCAGTTAGGTGGATACCGCCTCAGCAACCGCAGTTGCAGGAGGTTATGGTGGGGACTTAGGAGCCCCCACCCCTCAAAAGAAAGACCAGCCTGGTCCTTCCAAGCGGAGGTACCCCGTAGCCCCTGGGCACGGCATGTATTGGACCGACTCCTCTGATTGCTCAGATTCACAGGAAGATACAACTCCCGTTGGAGTCATTAAGCAAATGAATAGAGAAGAGGATCAGAGGAGATCCAATGGAGGATCCAGAGGAAGACCCAATGGAGGACCCTTTGCCTAAATTGGTAGGGGTCAGGAAGATGAGTACACTGAGAAGAGTCCATCATGGGAATATGATCCTTGGGAGGGTGCTAGAAGAGTATATGGTAGGGGACCGAGTATCCTCAATGACATTCCTGAGACCCACATCCCATCGCAGGAAGTGGACTTTACACCTAAGTATCACGAGCCTTCGGGTAATGTGATCCATGACCCTAGTATCATAGGTCGGAGTTACGAATCCTTGTCCCACTCTTGGACAGGCAGTAACTCCCCAGACCACATCTACCACGGCGAGGTCAGCAGTGAAGCCAGCTCGAGCACTCACCCGCACCCATATGGTCCTAGGCCCCCACCATCGGGGCAAAATTTCTGTAGTAAGAGACTAAATTCCGAAGTCATAATTTTATAAGGAGGGAGGTTGTGAGACCCCGACTTTTAGGTTTCTTCAATGTTAATTTTTACTTTTGACTCTTTAAGTTTTTGCACTACCCTAAATTATTGAGAAAAGACATGTATGGTTGACTTGATTTAAAACTATATCTAAGGTGAAATTTTCCTCTAACATTTTTCATGCATCTTTAGTTATAATTTAAATGTTATATTGTTTGCGATTTTAATAGTGTTAAATTTCATTATTAGGGTTAATTATGCTAGTCATTTTTTATTGTTCAAGTATATCCACCTAAATTGCAATATTTAGAAAAATTTGAGCTAGGAGCTTTGATCTTTGAAAGTGTATGTTTGCTTGAAATAAAAAAAGTGGAAGGGAAAAAGAGAGGTTGCCGCATATTCCACCAATGGTGGTAGGCGTTGCAAACAAAGTTGGGGGCATGAAGGTCTTTTCCTCCGCAATACTTGTTTCACGCCATCTCCCCTCCCTCCGCATTTTTCCTTTTGTTTTCCCCTGTTACTCACACACTCACGCACTTACAAACGCAAAACAAAAGGAAGAAGAAGAAAGAAGAAAGAACAAGAAGAGAAGAAGAAGAAGGGAGAAGGAAAGAAGAAGAAGGCCGAGAAGAAAAAGAAGAGAGAAGAGAATAAGAGGAAAGCCGAGAAGAAGGAGAAGAAAGAAGAGGAGAAGAAAAAGAAAGAGAGAATTGCCGTGTAAGTGAGAGGAGAGTTCAGCTGCAGTAGGGAGAACTAAGAGAAGCCAAGGTAAGGTGTTGCTCTTTTACACAATTTTTAGGAAGAACCCGTAAATCTCATTGGGTGTTGTTTGGGTTCTACTGTTATCTCTTCTTCGGCATGCATGTTGGAATAGATGAAAATCTTAGAGTCTAGGAAGGCATGCACGGTTAGATCTTGAGTTAAGATTTCAAGGGCAACATTGATGCACCATAAGTGTATGATGGAAAGCCTAGAAGAGGAGATAATGCATTGGCAAAGAAATCTGAAATCTGTTTTGCACATGCATGGCCGGATATGTAATAGTTGTGGACTTTGGGTGTTGTCCTTTGATATCTAAATGAGTTAAAGTTCAAATGAGCTTTATAAATGAGTGATGTTGCTGGGAAGATATATGAACCAAGGGCATGCACGGGTAGGATAAGAGTAGGGTTGAAAACAGAAACTTACTAATGTTAGGATCTTGAGAGAAAAAGCCAGATCTATTGGTTTGTAGTGTTGCACGTATGCTTTCAACTTCTGTGTTAAGTTCTAAATTAATTTGCTAAGTTGCTGGAAAACAAAACTGAGGTTTTAAATCTAGAATAATGGGTGAAGTTGCCGCAAGAAGAAGGTTATGATAAAAAGGAAGAAAACTTGCAGGAAAAGAAAAGGGTATGTTTTGTGCTACCTGCTGCAGATTTCGGGTACACTATTTTTGGAGGGGCAGATTTGCTCCTCTGCTTTCATAGATGTCCCTGTTATTTTCAGCACCTCCTTAGGGGTTTAAAGAGGTTCTTGAATGTTGGTTATGATACTTGAAGAGACCATAGTTTGCTGCTGATTAATGAGTGTAATTGGTTGAAAAGGAAACTTCTTTGTTGTTGCTGTTGCATCTATAGAGGTTAGACCTATTCTATTATGAGCTATTGTTGTTTTGGAGAACCCGTAGCATTGATAAGCTTGACCTATAATGTTGGAGATCATTGAGAATTATAGAGTAGACTTGTTAAATTAGTTGCTGAAATTAGTTTCTGCAGATCACAAAGCTCGGATTAGAAGTAACCTTGATGCAATGTTTTATCCTTTGATCTTAGGAGAGAGCATAGGCCTATGAAATTAAAAGATTTTAAGCCATACTTCGGTGATTCCGATAAATATTGAGTGAGTTATGGTTTTTAAAGGTCCAGACGTCAAGCTGCCAGCAGCCTTGCACGTCCAGAATTCTTGCTCATTCCAAGTATCTTTTAAGTGATCAGTTTAAATCCAATTTTTACGGGTCTGGTCTTGAATTTTAAGTTTATGAAAGAGAATATTTTAAGGTAAATTTCGTGAGATTTAGAGGTGTATGAATAAGTTATGGTGTTTTGAAAGTGAAGGCCGAGCTGGAGGCAGCAGCAGTGTTGCTCTAGGATTTCATCTGCTATGAAGTGTTTTTTGAAAATGTATAGTAGTTCTGATTTTTATGATTTTTATCTTCAAGTTTGAAGCTATGAAAGCAGAGAAGTTTAAAAGTAATTTCATGTAATTTGGAGCCATGTTTTTGAAGTTATGAAATTTTGAAGCTGGAGACGTCGAAGCTGCCAGCTTGGACGCCCTCAGCAACTTGCATTTTCGGGTAAATCTTTCGAGTGGCAAACAAGCTCCAAATTACCTGAAATTTTAATAT
This sequence comes from Morella rubra, assembly GCA_003952965.2. Lineage (NCBI taxonomy): Eukaryota > Viridiplantae > Streptophyta > Magnoliopsida > Fagales > Myricaceae > Morella > Morella rubra. The sequence goes on along the minus strand of CM025850.1, from coordinate 24,037,805 downwards.
GTTATAAATTGAGTGTAAGGATCAGTTTGGCATCCAAGTCTAATGGTTTCAGCAACCTTAAGATAAAGTTTTACATTGTAGGATCACTGTTGGCTTAGTAAAGAAACATGTGTGATTTAGTATGATGTGCTAATTTTTAATTGAATGATTATTTCTACATCAAGTAAATCTCTAAATTATTTAAGTGACGACATTAGTATGACTCATTTGTAGGCAAGGTGCCACCATAAGCTCGAGTGGATAAAGGTAAGTGAAAAATTATTTTTTCGAAAACTGGAATGATACACAGCATGATTATTTGTCATCAAGCACGTCATGAGCATTTGCATTAATTTTCTCAAAGGAAGAAAGGGAAATTTTATGCAAATGAGTACAGATTTTATGCTATGTTAGGATAGTTATGCGAATTTATGTTTGCATGATTAATTGTCATCAAGCACGTTATGAGCATTTGCATTAATTTTCTAAAGAAGAAAGTTTTATGCAAATGAAAGTGAGATTTTATGCTATGTTAGATATGTTATGGGGCTAAATAGGATGGTCGGTATCGTACCTAAGTAAGATAGGTGCATCCACTCCGAAGGAGAATGCGAGAAGGATGGATGACTCCTAAGGCACCCACTCCGAAGGACGAATGCGAGAAGGATGGGTTGTCCTCGAGGTATGTGCAATCACACTGAAGGACGAATGCAAGAAGGTGTGGACCTCTAAGGGTCGTGTCTAGCCATAGGCCTGGGGCCACATCAAGGGCTAGCTCGACCAAATGACATGTTCCAAGGGAAAGGGGAATAGTTCCGAAGGGAACGCACAACCCTGACTTCAGGGGTAAATGGAGCGATAGAAATAGCCCAAGATAAATATGAAATGACTTCTAAGCAAATTTGCATGTGCAAGAGTTGCATACATAAACATGCATTTATTTTGGCATGTATATACCTGTCATTCATGATCATGTCATGCATATCCCTTACTGAGTCATTCGACTCACAGTTTTCAATTGTATCATTCCAGACGATATTCCAGGTGAGGGAACTCATGAGGAGGATCTAGAACCGAGGAGGGGGGCTGACGAGGGTGCCCTCCCCTAATTTGCAATTCTGTAGATCCTAAATTATTTTTGAAAGAGCTGACATGAACCTCAATGTGTGGTGGTCATGGTCTGTTTAGCCTATGAGGCTTAAGGCTCTTAAGCAACTTATATTTTGGGACCATGATGTAACTATAATTATTGTTTTAAGTTATTGCCTAAGGAGTAGATCTAAACATCTCTATGTGTGTTATTTGGTATAGAAATTCATATTTTCTGAATTAGTAATAGGCAGGTTAGTAAAAAAAAAAAAAAAAAATTCGCTTCAAGTATTTTAGCAAGTGCTTGGAGCGTTCATGGTTGAGAATGCTCGCGGCTGTCATTAGCCTCGTCGGGCTAGCGTTTGGGGCGTGACATAAAAACCCCTCCAACCACCAACTCATTCATCATCCTACTAAGAGCTTCATAACAATAACAATTACAAACCCCTAGATCCCCCGAAAAACCCACAAGGGGAGCCATTAACCATAACAAAGAACTTAACAGTTGAAATGCAAAATTTAAGCCAATTGCACCATTTCTCAACAAACTCACATCTCCTCAACAAATACATCAAAAAACCCCAATTGACATGGTCATTCGCCTTGTGAATATCCAATTTGCATAACAAACCTGCAACACCCGATCTTAACCTTGAGTCAATATGCTCATTAGCAACCAACACTGAATCCAGAATCTGCCTACCTTGCACAAAGGCATTCTGAGAAGGAGAAATAATCTTAGGCAACATCACCTTCAGCCTATCAGCTAACACCTTGGCAAGAATCTTATACACCCCTCCACAAGGCTTATAGGACGAAAGTCCTTTAACTCAACCGCTCCCACTTTCTTTGGAATTAGAACAATGTAAGTAGCATTCAGACTTCTAACCAACTTTCCCTTCTGGGCAAATTCATTGAACATAGCCAATACATCGCCCTTGACCACCTCCCAATATGATTGGAAAAAAGCTAAGGAGAATCCTTCAAGGCCCCGCGCCTTATCCCCATTAAAGGAACGTACAACTCCTGAGACCTCCGCCTCATCAAAAGGACGCTCTATCCACTCAGCCTCAACGTCCGATATACTATCAAATACCAACCCATCCAAAGAAGGCCTCCAATCATAAGATTCTTGATACAACGATTCATAGAACTCCACAATCTTTGTAGAAACAACCTCCGGATCCTCAACAAGAACACCATCTACCTCTAGGCTTGCAAATAGTGTTAACTCTCCTATTCGAGTTGGCGACTCTGTGGAAAAATTCGAATCGTGTTGTCTTTAGTCGAAGCACTTGTTTAGACTTGAGTACGTCACAAGTTACCAAAGGATATCTCATCTCTTGTGAGTCATTCAAGAATGGGTCCCTAATAAATTGAGAATTCATTATGCAGGAAAGGTCAAGACCTAAACCCAAAATTTAAACACCACACGAAGTACCAGAGACGTGCTTCCAGAGTTGAGGGGTAAGGGCAAACACAGCATTAAAAGTTTCAATTAAACAACCAGAAGTTTCTTCACATGCAGAGCAACAAAGTTTGAAAAGAGTCGTTTCATCAGCATGTTCGTAACATCCCAGATACCTTAGCGAGGACAAAAATTTGAGATTGTAGCACTCAACATTAGTAACATTTGTTAGAGAATAAGCCTTTGGGATAAGTGTTGATTTAACATGTATCAAAGCAGTGTCACAAGTTCAAACCTTGACTCTACCTCCTATATAAAATGCCAAATTCCTTCGCTAATAGTAGAGTCAATGTGCTGTTTGGTCCCACACGTGGGGGGAGTTTTAGATAATGCATTTAAGTATATAACATATCTCTTCGTATCAACTTATCTTTTGGGACAAATGATGATCTAACAAACTTAAGCAGTCCTCTTGAAGTATACTGCAGATGTGACTAGTGGTTCCTTGGATAATAAGAAAACGCATCCAAACCAACCTAGATCCAAACCAACCTAGCAACACCATCTGGAGCTGGGGCACCATGCAATACGAGTCCTAATCAAGACGTCAAGTGGGGGAACTCATAATACTTGGATGAATTGGTGAACCCCACATTAGGTGGTTGAGATAAAGGAGTTATAAAGGTACTTATAGGTATCAAATCCCTCTTTGAATACTTACTAGGTGGAACTGTAGTGACTTTAGAGAGATGTCATTATAACTTTGGCCAATTCTTTTGAACTATAGACAACTGGTGCTAGCATTTTCTTGAACCATCATATTGATAGTGTAGAAACCATAAATTAATTCCATTGGCAGCAGAACCAATTGACCTAATAACTAAGGATCCATCTACCATGCCATATGCAATTGAGATATGACTATAATGTACCTCAAACATGTGTCGGAAATTTTTTGTAAGTACCCAAATGTAGTAAAAATGCCATTTACATAGACATGGCTAAGATAATTAAGGGTGATTTTGAGATATGTAGTTGAGATAGGTTCACTATGAATCAAACCTTTTAGTCCCTATATTCTGATTTGCAATGTGTGCTTGTTTCTATATCTTATGTGAAAGACTATAAATATCTCATCTACACGATGTGGCTACAGGGTACCGTATCCTCAATATAATAAGTCTCCCCTAAATATAAGAGAGCATCCAAAATCTCCTCATATTCAACCACGTCATAATATAATCCTACTATCACGTAGAACTCCAGCCACAAGAGTGCACTAAATAAAAAGAAGTGGAAACAGACGTCATACTAGAGGGATAAGGTAGGGCCAACATTTGATAAAGTGGGGTCACACGTATCATTTTGAAGTCATTATCTTGGGTGTCTATCATAGTTGTCTTCCTTTCTCTATTTTGGTTGAGCAAAACCATTCATTAAAGGCATGCAAATGATATCTTTAGATGACCAAATATACAATGTGGCCTTTGTCATAACACAGCTTTGCAAAGACTTCTACAAGATGTGTTCCAGCATAAGTTTTCTTCTGTTTTCTTTTCTAAGTATGTTCCCATCTCACAATGAACGACACATCTTTAATTCGAAAGGAACAAAGAAGGCTTGGCATGGGAACCTTTTATTGGTCATAAATGTTGGTCAAACCATTTATATGTTGGGAGCTATTTGAAAGTAAGTCCAGCTAGACGAATTACATCCATGTTAATGACAATATCATCTCCCGAACAAGCAAAAAGACAAGTTTCATGGATTTTAGTAATGCATGTCAGTCATCATACCAAGAATATCTTTTCGGCCATCTCTTGCTTGCAGGAGTGCCTTTCTCATAACGGGTATAGTAATTCCTCCCACCTATCACAAAAGAAAGTCAATAACCATCACAGGCTACCACTAAATAGCCAGAAAAACACGAATGATTGGATCTTTTTGTTCTTATGTTACATCTATACTATCCTGTAAAGGTGGTTGGATAGTTAGAAGAACAGTATGCTGGATTCACACACAAACTATACTTACTATTACCAAACAACAGAAGAAAGAGTCATTTTGAGGAAGCTATAAAAGGTAGGTAACATCTCACCTTTATGTCCATCTGAAATGCTGTTATTCCTTCTTCATTTCCAGCAACCTACAAGCACCAGTATGTTACATATACATGTTAATTTCTTTCGATCTATCTTTGGCATGTCATCATTTCTCTAATTCATCTTTGGTACGAGCATCTCAGATCATGGTGAACTCTAAAAGCCAATCAACAGACTGAAATGTAATTAACTTGCACTCCATAATACATGACCTTAAAATCCATATCACCAGAAGCATCTTCTGATCCAGTTATGTCAGATAGAATAAGCGGAGTCCCATCTCCCCCAAATTCCTCAGTATCCAGAACCATCCCCATTGCTATCCCAGCAATAGAGCACTTAATTGGCACCCCAGCATCTTGCAATGCCAAGCAACCTCCACAAACCGATGCCATGCTGTTACACAATACACCTTGATGTTAAGCAATAACCATATGTCTACTACATAGTGAAGAGCTCAATATGTAGGACTCGGAGGAAAAGAAGAGGTATGCCGTGCACGAAAATTCATGACATAAGTTGAACGTGCCCTTTAATGAGAAAATCACATATTTCACGTTTTACTGATCAACTCAAACACCAATCCACCTTGAGGAGCCATTGCTTTCCATGATGGTACTCTCAACACGTATGGTGTAAGGAAAATCATCTTCAGAGGGCAGGATTCGCTCGAGAGCTCTTTCTGCAAGCATTCCATGACCAATTTCTCTTCTACTAGGTGCCCCAATTCGCCCAACTTCTCCAACACATGAGGGAGGAAATGAGTACTGAAAAGTCACACAAGAGACTCAGCTGGGTTCTGAATTTTCCTAGTTGTTACATGACAAAGTTTCTAATAATAGATGTGTTTCTGATTATTTTCAATATGAATCCCAATGTAAGTAAAAAAATCCAATGGATGAAGTAAAAATACAGTATTGGCCCAAATCAATAAAAAAATATCATACAATCTTGGTTTTACTATTTGGAAGATTAAGTCATCCATGCACTAAAACCTGCAAGCAGGAGCCGAAAACAAGGAACAGAACAAAAAGGGTAACTTTTACACACATAATAAGAATTGGTTAAGTCAGAGACTTGTTCATTCTAGAAACTCCACTTCTCAGGGTCGCATGTAAATGAGCGAGCCATAGCTTGCATATAGAAAGTTTAGGGGAAAGAGGAATAGAATGATGGATTGATACCAAATGTAAACTTTACTTGTTTTAATAGTTCTCTTCCTGTACAGGAATTGCCTCATTTTATCCAATTTTTAATTTTCTTCCTTCGTGACTTGCCATTTTCATATTTAAAACTAATGGAAAAAATCTCTTGATGTCCAATCTCACAACTTCACATTTTGACACTATGGTCTATGGTCCTTACTAACTATGAAAATGCAAGCAGTATTTCCACTTTCCAGAAAAATTCAGACACCCTAAAATTTCTTATGCATAGGCTATGTTAAACACAAACTTTCAAGAATTTAATGTTTACACAAAAAAGACGCTTCAGATGGAGTGATGATAAACTTTCAAGAATTTATTGCATCTATAAAATAGATTAATTTGTAAATTTACCACTTATCCTAAAAGCTCAAGCTGATAGGAAGAGATATATTTTATTATTTCAATTCAATCTCTCACACTCTCCTTCACGTATGGGACGAGATTCCACTTAATTGGCAGACCCAACAAGTGTAATATTTAATTGAAGTAAGGATGAAGTGTGGAGTCAGGTTTCAACTCAGAACCTTAGCTCCGATAATATGTGGAATTACAACGTATTTCCAAAGCTTAAACTGATAGAAAAAGGTAAATTTTATAATTTCAATTCAATCTCTCACATCATTAAGCAAATTTATAGCTGCAAACAAATGAATGACAGTCTACGTTGCCTATTATATAGGTTCTCCAAATATTATTAAACAAACCCATAGAAAGATAAAGAGACCTGAAGATAGAACCTCTTCAGTTCATCTGCACCCACAAGGTTGTCTACCCTTTGTGCCATCTGTTTATCACCTAGAGTAACCACTGCCAAAGACTGTCAAAAGACAACAATATGAAGTTAGTGACTGAGAAAATTCGATATGTGAAATAGGAACATTAGCATTATGGACATAAATATAACATCAACACAAGAATACATGCACGTCCACTTGCAGCATATTAGGCAAACACAACGAAAAGTGAATAGGAAATATAAATTCATATTGGTAGCAATTAACACTACCTATAAGGAGATTGGTATTCCCATTCAGTTGTTTGCTTGTAATAATAGGGGTTGTCAGTAACCTGCACTGTTGGAGCTGTCCTTCTAGTGCACATAGCACTAGAATCACCAAAACATGTACACGCGGTACTGATTCTGGTGCCTTAATTGACATTTGCACTACCAATCAACGTCTTTCAAAAGTTCTGTTAGCCTCAACATGTTCACAAATGCTGGCAAAACTACTCCTACTTTGGTCTCTGTGGTCCTCTTGTCCACATACAAAGGCCTCCCCACAGCGCTCCTGATGAGGCTAAGACCTTCAGCAGTCAAACACTCTCAAGGTACGGAATCAAGACATCGTTTCGAAGGCTTATCAATCACAGACAAGTTGAACAAGCCTCTGATATACCAGAGAGATCAGGAAGGAGGGAGCAACATAAGTGATGATGAGTACCGAAGAAGTTTTACAGACAAAATCAACGTGGATCAGGTGAAAAGGAGAACGTTTGCGCGGGATGGCTAGGCAAACTTAGAGAGAGAGGGGAGGCGGTTGGGGGGGGGGGGGGGGGGTTTTTTACCATTATTACTCCATCTCTGCCATGCTCTGAGAAAAAGAGAAAGATACAGAGAGGGAGGGAGAGGTTACAGAACATAATAGTCACAAATACCCTCCATTTATATGTTATTACTGTCAAAGGACAGCATAGCTAGCCATTTAATGGCACCATTTCAAATTCAAATTCAAAATCAAACGTTATTATTCTCTTTGCTGATTATTTCCTTGTATAGCCTGATCGATTGGTGCATTTGCTTATGGAAGAGGGGCATTTGCTTGATCGATTGGTGCTATTTGTGTAAAAGCGATGGAGAATTGGTTGATCATATCCTTCTTCATTGCTCGATTGCAAGAGGGTTGTGGGCATGTGTGCTGAGCATTATGAAGTTTGTTTAGGCAATGCCTAGGAAGGTGGTGAAAGTGTTGAAATGTTGGAGGAGCAAGTTTGAGGATCCTATTGCTGTGGCCATTTGGAAGATGATTCCTACGTGTATTTGGTGGAGTCTATGGAGGGAAAGAAATGATAGATGTTTTGAGGACAAGGCTGTGTCTTTGGAGAGTTTGCAGGGTTCTATATTGCATTCTCTTTTTCTGTGGGCTAATTCGGTTTTAGGGTATCCTTTTTTGGGTTTTCCGGACTTCCTAAGTTTTTTAGCTTGTATGCTCTAGGTGTTTTCAATATAGTCTCTTGTGCTGTCAGCATTCTTCATCAATAATATTTAACTTACTCATCAAAAAAAAAAAAAACAAACTTCTGTCTATTGAAAACAGCAGTTCCATGTATATTATGTATATTATCCAGAAAAAAACAAACATAAGTATCATTCATGGCGTGTATTCAAGATCAAAATTACAGTGTATCAAACCTGAGTTTCCCCTCGGGTGAAAAGAGCACTTCCATGTGCCCTTGGAAGCAACCCACATCTTGAGTTAATTGCACGTAATTCATCAGGGGTTCGTCCATCACTTCTTCTTCCATCCTGCAACAAAGGAGGACAAAGTGTGTCAAGGGTGACTTGGCTGTCATCATTCATGATCAGTGACAAAGGAACCCTAATTGTCTGAAGCAGCCCTCGCCCCAAAAGTGATCTAAGGGATCCCAGCTTTAGAATGTTTCTCTAGCTTCCGATCATCTCCAAAAGCCATGATTTAAAGGTAGAGCAAAATTATGATTCTTTAATGTTCTACCTGCCTGTACTCGTTTTCTTTATAAGTACGCAGCTGCAATCATTCTATTGCCTGAGACACCTTTCTTTCCAATCTTTCAAACCTAAAAGTCCCACTTGTATGTCTTTCAACCTTGTTGTATCCTATGCAGTAATTCTAAAAACCCGAATCCTAAAAGTTTCTATCCAGAAATACCAGCAACATAAGCATGGATTATTATCTAGCAGCAATAAAATTGTCTGTTGTAGCATAATTCAAGCTATCAACACTAAATCCATCCTTCCACTGTTTAAACTCTAGAACATAATACTTCCAAAATGAAGCCAACCACATTTAGATTTAAAGAGTATTATCCAAGTGACATGGCCAAACGGATGAGTCTTCTTTAGCCGTAACTATTTAAGCTTTATTGAAGCTTACTTTCAAGAATAGATTAAGACGAATTCATCAAATAAGTTAAATCCGAATACATTCAGACTACCAAAATCCTAAGGCGCATGGATGGCCAAATCATTACAGGCTTTACTTCTGGAACTACAAAAAGTGTACACTTCCTTACCTCCACAATGCGTTTTCGCAAAAATTTTGATACAACTTCTTTAAACACCAGCTTCACGTCTACCTCAGCAAAAAGCTGGAAAAGGAGAATAATTGTAATCAATTGATGACAGCACCACAGAACACAGCTTATATGGTTAACAAGATAACATAAAAGATAAGCCAGCAACAATTCATTTGGCAACTTAAAAATTCCAAAAGACCTAACAACAAGAGTAAGAAAATGGATAAACTAAACCAAATGCAAACTCAAATTATTATTTCTGCAGAATTTTAAACTCATAAAGCAAAATTAAGTTCAACAATTTATGTTTGTAGCAAGCAACCTAGCGGTAGCAGTTCATATCTGCAGCTAAACTTCAACTACAGTCAACATTCCCATTAATTAACTAAACATTACAGTCCAGGCAAAGTCAGCTGGGTGTCTTTATCTTTTGATAAGACTCACAATTAATTAACAGGTGCAAAGAAAAGGACACAGCCCTAGAGTCACCATAGATGTGCCCTACATAGCCACCCAAAAGAAAAGAAAAAGGACGGCACGCTCAAGTTGGCAGCAATTGCCTCTGAGTCAAGAAATTTGAGAATGTAATCAGTCCAACCAATCAATTACATAGGAATATTAGCACCAAAAGGGAGGATAAAATTGACCATAGGTCCCTCACTGTCCCTCGCTGTGAAACAAAGAAGAAAAAAAATGATGCGCTGACTCTCCACTGTTCTTACATGCAACAACAATTAAGTTGTATTTATTGGTAGTTTAGCAATTTCTGTGGAGCCATTATATTATGTTTCAGGGACTTAGCATAGTAATCATTCTCATTTGCAATATGGACTATATCATAGCCAGCACAACCTGGGAACTATCTCTGTAACACCCTAAATATGGAAGCAGAGGTATTTATGTCTTTTTGATGTTTTGTTTATACAAAATTAGCAACTTTCGTGATTGCTTCAATTTCGCCTTAAATGCATTTTGAATGAGGCATTAAAGATTGTGTTTGAGTGTTAAAATTTTGGGTATAGGAGTTGGTGAAAAAGTGAAGAGAGAAAATATTTGAATGAATATTATAATGAAAAAGAATAATTGATAGGAAAAGAGATTATTTTGTAGTTTTTTTAATTAGGGGTCAAAATTTTGAGTGCCAAAATTTTAAACAAAGTAACGTCTCCAGAAATTTTTTGTGAGGAGTTTTATGGGTTTTTGTATTGTTTTTCAAAGAAATTGAAGCAAATGATTAGATAGAAAATTTTATTGAAGATTGAAAATATTTCTAGTGTGAAAAATCATGTTTGGATTAAAAAATGGTTTTGAAATAAATAAAATATGTTTTCAAAACCCTAAACAAAACATAGCCTTTATGAAAGAACCATATTCCCATGCCTCTAAACGCAACAGCCTCTCCCTCTCTTTCTCTACAACTGCCAGCGCCTAAAAACCTAAAAAATCCAAGTTTCTCAAGGCAAAACGTCAAGAAAGCCAGTATTCCACTGATATCCTTGATGCCACCCCTACAGCCCTAAAACCCATTTCTTGTCTTCATTAAACAGAACCTAGCCTATTGTTTTGTTGTATCTGGAAAGTATACAAGCTGCCAGCTCTCCAAAACTCCAAGAAATCAATGTGTTTTCAAGCCAAACGCCCCACAAATACAAGACAACACTTTCTCAATAAAGAAACCTTGCTGCCATATATTGTAAGGGCCCCAAAATACCATCAATTCATAAAAAATCAGACCTTGGACATGTGATTAGCGACATCTTTTTCAAAGAAGTCTTCAATGAGTTTTGCAAAGTTTCATCATGTTTTCAAAGAAGATTCTCGAGTACCAATCTGAAATAGTTTTATAATGTAATCCTTTTCTATTGATGCATAATGTTTATATGAAAATTAATGCAAGATTCGACTTCTTGCACAAGAACACTGACTTTCCACCAAAGATAGTGTTAGAGAATATAATTTAAGGAAATAAATCTTTCTCTTCCTATTAGCTTAAGCTTTTAGGATAGATAGTTTAAAATAGTATCAGAGTGATGGTCCTGAGTTAGAATGTCGCCTCTACTCTACCTCCATTTAAAACATCAAATTCCTTTCCTAACAGGTGGCTCATGTGCTTTTTGTTCTTGCACATGAGGAGAATATAATTTAAGAAAATAAATATGTCTCTTCCTATCAGCTCAAGCTTTTGGGATAGATGGTGGCATAACAGAGAGATACTTGCAGCCTTGCTTTTCCTCCATCCTAAGAGTTTGACCAACCCCATTTTAGGTAAGGACTTTTTTTTGCCTTAAAGTGATGAAGATAGATGTTGGTATCTGAGACAAATTAGATCCTGACTAAATGATGGATTTTGATAAGAATAGTATACTGTTTGGGTTGTCTACGTACTGTCAGCAGTGGGAATGGTTGGATTTCTCCTCATTAGTCATCACAATGATCAACGTTTAAATATGGTTTAAAGTGCTGCCAGCAAGTTGAATACATATCACGAGTCATAGAATGGAAGAGATAGCAGGAAATAAGAAAAGGGATAAACTTACAGCAAACTACTTTTGCATAATTTCAAGATATAAGGATGTTAAAGCAATTTTTTCAAGTGCTGCAAGATTCCTTGAAAGAGATGACAGCTAGTAAGCATGTATTATATGAGCATTTAAAGTTGAAGATGTAAGAATGTTAAAGCAATATTTTCAGGTGTTACAAGATTACTTGGAAGAGATGACAGCTAGTAAGCGTGTATCATATGAGCATTTAAAGTTGAAACCGATTTTCATTCAAGAAAGAAAGATTTTAAGTGCTCTTAAGAGGAGAAGCCAGACATATTCCTAATGATGAATGGTGAGGAACAGAGGGACTAAACGGGTAAGAAATTGAATAAACAAGTGAAATTTGATTTGATTCGTCAATAAGCATTGATTGTTCTTAAATGTGATTGGCAAGTAAAGTTCTTGAAGCATAGAAGTGAGGGCGAGCAAACATAATCATGCCTTTTTTTTTCTCAAAATAAATTATTTTCTCAAAAAGGATTTTGAGTTATATTATGATGTATAGTAACCCTTCGTTGTCAGCTCATTTTACGCACTTGTTGTTGCAAGAATGAAAGTTTGTAATATTTTAATGTGTGGTTATTGTACATATTCCTAAAGGTTTATACGACAATGAAAAAGCAAAAGAAAGGGAAAGTATGTTTTCCTTGGCGACAATGTTGGAAGAAGCTAGTTCCCCTTAGAGTTGCTTTATTTGTTTGGGAGGCTGCTCATGGGAAGATTCTGACCATTGACAATTGAAGGAGGAGGGAATTTGCCTGATCGATTGGTGTTATTTGTGTAAAAGTGATGGAGAATCGGTGGATCATATCCTTCTTCATTGCTCGATTGCAAGAAGGTTGGGGGAGCATGTGTTGAGCATTATGAATTATGTTTGGGTCATGCTTAGAAGGGTAGTGGAAGTGTTGAAATGTTGGAGGAGGAAGTTTGAGGATCCTACTGTTGTGGCCATTTGGAAGATGATCCTTGCTTGTATCTGGTGGAGTCTGTGGAGGGAAAGAAATGGTAGATGTTTTGAGGACAAGGTTGTGTCTTTGGAGAGTTTGAGGGGCTCTATGTTGCATTCCCTTTTTCTTTGGGCTAATGCGGTGTTAAGGTATCTGTTTTTGGGTTTTCCAGACTTTCTAAGTTTTTTAGCTTGTATGGTCTAGTTGTTTTCAATATAGTCTCTTGTACTGTCAGCAATCGTCATTATTTTTTTTTCTACGCTCGTCATTAATAAAGTTTAACTCATCAAAAAATGAATGAATGTGCAATTTTCTCAATTTTTTTTTGGCCATATAACAATGTTGCGAAGGTACCTAAGCAAAAGGGTGGATTTGTAAGCTACACTAATGGCAATGTTCGTTTTGGTAAAATTTTAAGAATTTCAAGTATGGTGTGAATATTTAGGTGATGTTGAAGTTTTATTGGTATTTGTGTAAAAGTTGTTGAGTAGTATTGATGTTTATTAAAAAAGTAATGTTGAGTTGTATTGGTATTTGTGTAGAAGTAATGTTGGGATTGTAATTTTAGAGGATTGGATTCAAATTCTAAAATTTTCATCAAAACGAACATGGCCTAAAGGACGTTGAGAAAAAGTGGTCCACCAGTAAGTAAATCTCCTACGAAGAAGCTCCCCTTATTGGCGACAAGTAGAGGGGCATAGGCACAATCTTGACACACAGGGATTGATGTGTGCGGGCCACTAAAAATCTAAAACAAAAGTTTTCAAGTTTTTAGGATGTGCATGTGATGTGAAGTTTCTTTTAGCGATGATTTCAAAATAAACTCAAATAATATTTTTACTATATGATGTGCTACTTACCAAGTATTCAACTCATTTTCATTTCTATGTTTTAAATGTTCAGATGTTGATGGGGCGAGTCTACAAACCACAGGAATTAGAAAGGAGTCTTGCCTAGAGTACCTTCAACTAAGTAACAAAGTGTAATAGGGTCTATTTTAATAATTATGATTTATGTAAGTAACGTAGTGTAATAGTGTCTCCATTTTAATAATTATATTTGTGTCATGCCCAAAAATAATATTGTGCGGTTTTATTTGAAATTTAAGGGTGAATGCCGAAACAGATGGAACCAGAATGGCCAATTCCGATTCTGTTCTGGTACTCTCCGGAATGGAATTGGAAAGTAAATTCCGATTTGGCATGTGGGTTTTTTGGGGCTCTAATGAACCAAAAATAATTTTTTGGACCGATTTTTATTCGTCTGTTATTCATCATAAATTAACAGAGAGACATAAATTAACATAGAGACATCTCTCTACTACACTCGACTATAGCTATTAACCCAAATGTCTAACAATGTGTCTGGAGTTGCAATTTTTCATGTTTCTAAGGGAGGAAACAACACTTCTTTAAAGATCAGGAAAAATTTATGGGAAATACTTAAATTGGATAAATACATTTTCAACTCTCGAACTATAGTGTCTTGACAATTTGCACCCTAAACTACCACATTTGTCATATTTCACATACCAACCATTGATGTTAGATGTTTTGCACTCTCCATTAGAATTTTTTGTTAAAAATGATTTTTTTTGTTAGATAAAATTATGGCAAAAATACATTTTTCACCCCCTAACTATGGGGTTCTGATACTTTGCACCTCAGACTATCAATTTCATTTTGTTATTTTTGTTCAATTAAATGAAGAATTGACCCCTATACCTATGCACATAAAATTGTCAATTTATTGAAAAAAAATAACAATTTCTATCCAAATTAACGATTGCAGGTGCACAGTGTAAACAATTGGTAGTTGAGGGGAAATGTAACGAAATTGATAGTCTAGGGTACAAAGTGTCAAAACCCCAATAGTCAAGGAGCAAATAGTATATTTAACCCTAAAATTATGATTCAGCCTAATAAAACTTTTTTACAACGATATTTTGTGGGGCAAGATAACGAAAAACTTTAATAAAGGGTGCAAAGAATTTGAAATTAGGGGTGTCAAAGGAAAAATGCCACCACTTGTATCGGTAAGCAATTTCAACGGTACCAAGGGCAGTTCCCAAATCCGCCCTGAGGTAGAGATTGGCGGTTAATATATATATAGAGGGAGAATAGCTTGAAAGAGAGAGGAGGACTCGAACCTTTCAGGTTCGGGACCTCCCCCATTTTCAATCTTCACCCTCTTTTTCTCATCAGGTCTCATCTTCTTGCTTGTAGTCACCTGTTTTTGGCACTGCCACCACAAATTGTTGTATCTCAAATCAATAATTGGTGGATGAAATTGACAAAGATGGTAGTTTAGAGACCAAGTGTCAGGACCCCCATAGTTAGAGGGTCCGCCCAAATTCCTACGCCCGTAGTGGTATTCGGCACCGGTTAAAGTTGAGAGAGAGATTAGTCGGGGCAAGGGGGTACTTTCGGGATGTTGGCTTTATATGGGACTTCCTCGTTCCCTCATCATCAAACCTCAGCAAAAGAAACTCTGTCCTTTTCTTCCACTTCTCTCTTTAACTCATCTCCAGCAATGTCACACTTCTATTTGCTCCTGGTTATAACTATTACGCAGTCACTCCTATGTAGGGGCCATGGGTAGTTTGTTTTTGGACTACCAGGCCACCACAAATGCACAGTTGTATCACCCATTAACTAAACAGCTATGAAGTTGATAGTAGTGACATAAGAAAAGACTTTTTGATATCTTTTTTCATCAACTTGGTTGGGCGGACTAATGTGGGTGCACATAATACCAACTAGTTTTATGAAAACTACATGGAATGCAAAAGATGCACATTTATAAGAAAATAATAAGGCAATTGCAAATAATTAATAAGTTGATTATAGGATATTTTACAATAATGTTGCAAATAGTAGGCGAAAGCTAATGAGAAGTGGAGATACCAATGAACATAAGGATTGTGCGTGCAAGTTACTGCTTCTAGGGAGTTAACCACAAATGGTTGCCATTGAATTATTAAGACCTATTAGGATAAGTAAATGTGAACAGATGCCAAAAGAAATAAGTGAAAGGTCATAAAGATTTGCAACAACTACTTCTTGCCTCCCCTAAATACTCTAAACCATATCATATAAATTGATACCAAAGATAAAGAATGAACTCCTAAAGTAATTTATTGATGAAAATATCATTACTGAAGAAGATAGACGTTTTTGAGGGATGTGATTGGTGTTTAACTGACAGAGGGAACACAAAATAAAACAACTAAGACTTTGGGATGATTTTAAACTAGCACTGTGCATCAGGAAGCTTAAAAAGAAAAGTGCACTTGATAATAGTTGGTATCCTATTTTTGGCATTCATCCACACCACAGAACATTGAAAGTGTTTCCACTAATGAAAAAACCAAACACCCTCTCTTCCCTAAGCTGCATAGCTACCCAATTCTTACATAAGGGGTATTATTAAACAATTACAGTGTATTATCAGTCATGCTTGTTGAGTAGTCACGGTTATATCCAGAACAATAGACATATAGCTAATTCAGAGGTAAAAAACATACTTCAACATGGTTATACAGCTCGGGAGGAGGTAATTTGATTGCGTCAAGCATTTTTGGCTTCCCACACTTCTTGACCAAAGCCTTCACCTCATTGCAAATTACTCGTACAGCATCCTGATATTAGCAAACAAGCAAAAGCTTATCCATCTGTAATGATCATTTGCTGTTGTGGGATATACCCAATAAATATTGACGCCAACCAAACTTTCACTTGCTGAAGTACAGTTGCAAAATATCCCGGAAACGAAGAGATTAATATGTTCTACAAGAACAGGACATGAAAACATAAGATGGATGACATACTTGTTGAGATGTGCTAACTACAGATATGCAATAGCAATCCAATTAACTGAGTTCACCATACATCTTAATCATGAATCAGAAGAAAAGAGAATGCCCATGTAATCTACGACAAAGAGATCTAAAGAATAGATGTTCCATAAGCTAGCATAACAAGCACATCGAATAGCATAACCCAATGAAGATTCATAATACAAAAAGAATGTAAAAAGAATGGGATTTACCAAGGGTGTGGAATTTTCGGGAATGATTTGGCTTTCCAAATACTTGACTATCTCTCACCTATCATCTCTTCACAATCATCCACAACTACTTCCTCGTCCTCGTCCTCAGTACATCAAACAACAATCATGCCAGGTATGTGCTCTTTTCAGCGATATGCTTCCTTTCACCCTAAATGGACCTCTAAAACGCATGGTTCTAAATTTTGCCGCAATAATAATCCTCCACAAACTATCTTTCTTATAGCCACTTGCCTAACAACGCTTTGTTAAACACTGTCAATCTCTGAATCCCCAAACCCCTAGAATGAAGAGGAGAACAAACCTAATCCCATTTAGGGAGGTGAAATTTGTGTACTCCCAACTCACTACCCCAAAAAAATCCCTTAGCAATTTTTCGAGTTAGAAGCCACAAAGGTCGAAATGGAGAAAAGGGATGAAATATGTAGGTAAACTAAAAGCGTGGACTTAATCAACGTTATCCTACCTCCCTTAGTTAAGTACATACGATTCCACCTGGCCAACCGTCTTGCCATCCTTTCCAAAATACAATCCCAAATATGCACGCTTTTGGATCTAGTGTCCCAAATATGCTAAAGCAGAGGCCAACTCCTGCACATCACCAACATTACCAATCGGGCAAAACCGCTTGCAATCACCGAAATTCTGGAGACAAATCTCGACTTAAGGAGGGGGATAAATGCACAAATTTTTTCATCGTGTTGCCAATTCGAATGATTTAATTCCATTTCTCATTTGGTGGTTGAGGGTGTCGAGGTTCCTAAGGATATTTCTGACCACATTGTTTATTTTTACTTGTATACCTTACCATGTTGGATGATTTGGAGTTTGACACTATTTCTGAGGAGGAGGCTGAATGTCTGGAAAGGTTCAGTGGTTTAAATGGGGATGTTTCTCTATATCAAACTTGTTGGGATGTCATTAAGGAGGATGTGCTCTCTGTATTCAATGAGTTTGCTAGATGTATTTGTTGAAGTATGAATCTTTCATTGCTAAGAAGAGCTGAAAGATTTTCGTCCTATTAGTCTTGTGGGAGGTGTTTACAAAATCCTGTCTAAGGTGTTGGCTAATCGGCTGAAACTTGTGTTATCTACAATTAGAATGCTTTTGTGAGGGGCCGACAGATTTTGGACTCGGTGTTGATTGCAATGAATGTCTTGATTCTCGGTTGAGGTCCAATGAACCGGGTATGTTGTGTAAATTGGACATCCAGAAAGCTTATGACCATGTGAATTGGCAGTTTTTGCTCTATATGTTGAGGCGTTGTGGTTTTGGGAAAAATGGTGTCGTTGGATACAATTTTGCATCTCTTCTGTTAAATTTTCGGTGCTTGTTAATGGATCGCCTGAGTTTTTTGGTAGTACTCATTACGCCAAATCCCATTTCTCCTCTTTTATTTGTTATTGTCATGGAAGCCTTCTCTCATGATGGAAAAGTTAGTTTCTAATGGGATGATCACATTGGTGTTTCCCATTTATTGTTTGTTGATGATACTCCGGATGTGGAGCAGTTTAGAAACTTTCGATGTTTATTATTGTGTTTTGAGGCAGTTTCGGGCTTGAAAGTCAATCTCTCTAAGTCTCCGATTGGGAATGTTATAATGTGCCAGAATTGGCTCATTTCTGCTTTACCAATTACATAAAGCTCATCTAAAACTTTGGAGAGGATAATGGAAGAGCATGTAAAAACATACCCTCTCTACCTACTTATTTCACACCAAAACTTTTTCACCAAAATACCCTAAAATTTTAACCTCCCCAAAATTTTACAAACAAACACACCCTATGATTAACTAAACAGCTATGAAGTTGATAGTAGTGACATAAGAAAAGACTTTTTGATCCCAAACACCCCAGAACCTTTTTTCATCAACTTGGTTGGGCGGACTAATGTGGGTGCACATAATACCAACTAGTTTTATGAAAACTAGAACATGGAATGCAAAAGATGCACATTTATAAGAAAATAAAAATAAGGCTAAGAGAATTGCAATGGTTATAGAATTTTTTTAAAATAATTATGCTTTTGCATCTTAAGTTGATTATCAACAAGGACGAGGATATTTTACAATAATGTTGCAAATAGACTAGGCGAAAGCTAATGAGAAGTGGAGAAGCAGCACCAATGAACATAAGGATTGTGCGTGCAAGTTACTGCTTCTAGGGAGTTAACCACAAATGGTTGCCATTGAATTATCAACAGTAAGACCTATTAGGATAAGTAAATGTGAACAGATGCCAAAAGAAATAAGTGAAAGGTCATCCAAAATGTTCATTTGGCAACAACTACTTCTTGCCTCCCCTAAATACTCTAAACCATATCATATAAATTGATACCAAAGATAAAGAATGAACTCCTAAAGTAATTTATTGATGAAAATATCATTACTGAAGAAGATAGACGTTTTTGAGGGATGTGATTGGTGTTTAACTGACAGAGGAATTACCCAGAACACAAAATAAAACAACTAAGACTTTGGGATGATTTTAACTGCACTAGCACTGTGCATCAGGAAGCTTAAAAAGAAAAGTGCACTTGATAATAGTTGGTATCCTATTTTTGGCATTCATCCACACCACAGAACATTGAAAGTGTTTCCACTAATGAAAAAACCAAACACCCTCTCTTCCCTAAGCTGCATAGCTACCCAATTCTTACATAAGGGGTATTATTAAACAATTACATTTTAAGATAAACTCAAATTATCAGTCATGCAAGGGAAGAGGGGTGCCAGAGAAAGGGAGGGAGGGGGGGGTTTGTTGAGTAGTCACGGTTATATCCAGAACAATAGACATATAGCGCTAATTCAGAGGTAAAAAACATACTTCAACATGGTTATACAGCTCGGGAGGAGGTAATTTGATTGCGTCAAGCATTTTTGGCTTCCCACACTTCTTGACCAAAGCCTTCACCTCATTGCAAATTACTCGTACAGCATCCTGATATTAGCAAACAAGCAAAAGCTTATCCATCTGTAATGATCATTTGCTGTTGTGGGATATACCCAATAAATATTGACGCCAACCAAACTTTCACTTGCTGAAGTACAGTTGCAAAATATCCCGGAAACGAAGAGATTAATATGTTCTACAAGAACAGGACATGAAAACATAAGATGGATGATATACTTGTTGCTATATAACCTCAAACCTTAACTCAAACTCTTCCTCCAACTATGAATAAAATGATTCCATAAATGCTAACGCCTACAGTTTTTTTTTATATGCAATAGCAATCCAATAAGAAATAAAGAAAGGTGAAAACAGCACAAAGGCTGCACTGAGTTCACTTAGAACATACATGCAAAAACGCTAATAAAGTCCGGGTAATCTAAGAAATGACCACCCATCATAGCATTAACCCACAAGAAAAGAGAATGCATAAAAATGCCATGTAATCTCTCCAACGACAAAGCTAAATCCTCAAAGCATCTACTATTACACTCCCTCTAAAGACACACCAAATGCAAGATGAAATCATCTTCCAAATACGCGTAGCTAAGGGATCCGCAAACTTTCGTCCCTAACATAGCAGCACATCGACCCCCTTTCTAGCATAACCCAATGAAGATTCATAATACCAAATACATGCCTCCAAAGGCCTCTTGTCATCAAACAATGTAATAACACATGGTTAAAAGACTCTCCATCTCTCTTGCATAAATAACACCAATCAATGACAAACTCTCCTCCTCCTAAGATTATCAATAGTCAAAATCCTACCATACGTAGCCTCCCACACAAGGAAAGAAACTCGCGTTAACTACTTTGGTCCTCCAGACCCCACGCCAAGGGAATGACTCAGAATTACCACTTGAAAGAAAGCCATAGAATGATTTGACAGAAAAAAAAAAACTCCATCCTTAGAACTGGTCCAAATCAACTTGTCTTCACTATCTCTACGGACCACCTTATCATAAAGACTAGAGAAACAAGCTGTAAATTCCACCATTTCCCAATCATTCGCAAGTCTCGTAAACTGAACATTCCAAACAAAGGAATTGTATTCAACCGACATACAATCCGCCACCACCCCATCCTTAACCAGGATAAGGAGAAAACAACAGGACACAAACAGTACAGAGGTCGATCGCCACACCAACAATCATGCCAGAAACAAACTCTTTGCCCATTACCCACCACAAACCAAATGTGCTCTTGAAAGGATTCCCACCCTTTACCGATATGCTTCCATAGGCTCACCCTAAATGGACCTCAGGATGGTAAAACGATTCAATCTCCCACCATGGTTCTAAATTTTGCCGCAATAATAATCCTCCACAAACTATCTTTCTTAGTAGCAAAGCGCCACAGCCACTTGCCTAACAACGCTTTGTTAAACACTGTCAATCTCTGAATCCCCAAACCCCCAGAATGAAGAGGAGAACAAACCTAATCCCATTTAGGGAGGTGAAATTTGTGTACTCCCAACTCACTACCCCAAAAAAATCCCTTAGCAATTTTTCGAGTCTAGAAGCCACAAAGGTCGAAATGGAGAAAAGGGATAAGAAATATGTAGGTAAACTAAAAGCGTGGACTTAATCAACGTTATCCTACCTCCCTTAGTTAAGTACATACGATTCCACCTGGCCAACCGTCTTGCCATCCTTTCCAAAATACAATCCCAAATATGCACGCTTTTGGATCTAGTGCCCAAAGGAAGTCCCAAATATGCAATAGGTAAAGCAGAGATACTACAATCCAAAATCAAAGCCAACTCCTGCACATCACCAACATTACCAATCGGAATCACCTCTAATTTAGAAAAACTAATCTTCAACCCCAAAACCGCTTCAAAACACGAGCAATCACCGAAGACTTCTGATTTGGAAGAAGTTAGTTGGAGACAAAAATCTCGAGCTTTGTGGCTTAAGGAATAAATGCCAAATTTTTTCATCGTGTTGCCAATTTTAATTCCATTTCTCATTTGGTGGTTGAGGGTGTCGAGGTGGAGGATCCTAAGGAATTTCTGACCACATTGTTCATTTTTATTCCTCCGTATACAGAACCTTATTTGTGGCGTCCCATGTTGGACGATTTGGAGTTTGACACTATTTCTGAGGAGGCTGAAAGGACTTTTGAGGCGGAGGAGGTGTATTGGGTGGTTAGTGGTTTAAATGGGGATAAAGCCCCGGGCCCGGACGGTTTCTCTATGGCTTTTTATCAAACTTGTTGGGATGTCATTAAGGAGGATGTGCTCTCTGTATTCAATGAGTTTGCTAGATGTGGCCAGTTTGTCCGAAGTATGAATTCATCTTTCATTGTCCTTATACCTAAGAAGCCGGGAGCTGTTGAGCTGAAAGATTTTCGTCCTATTAGTCTGGTGGGAGGTGTTTACAAAATCCTGTCTAAGGTGTTGGCTAATCGGCTGAAACTTGTGTTATCTACAATTATCTCCTCCACTCAGAATGCTTTTGTGAGGGGCCGACAGATTTTGGACTCGGTGTTGATTGCGAATGAATGTCTTGATTCTCGGTTGAGGTCCAATGAACCGGGTATGTTGTGTAAATTGGACATCCAGAAAGCTTATGACCATGTGAATTGGCAGTTTTTGCTCTATATGTTGAGGCGTTGTGGTTTTGGGGAAAAATGGTGTCGTTGGATACAATTTTGCATCTCTTCTGTTAAATTTTCGGTGCTTGTTAATGGATCGCCTGAGGGGTTTTTTGGTAGTACTCGGGGTTTACGCCAAGGTGATCCCATTTCTCCTCTTTTATTTGTTATTGTCATGGAAGCCTTCTCTCGCATGATGGAAAAGTTAGTTTCTAATGGGATGATCACTGGGTTTAAAGCGGGAGGTGTTAGTGGTGAAGGTATTGGTGTTTCCCATTTATTGTTTGCTGATGATACTCTTGTTATGTGTGGGGCGGATGTGGAGCAGTTTAGAAACTTCGATGTTTATTATTGTGTTTTGAGGCAGTTTCGGGCTTGAAAGTCAATCTCTCTAAGTCGGAGGTGATTCCGATTGGGAATGTTACTAATGTGCCAGAATTGGCTTCGATTTTGGGTGTAGAATTTCTGCTTTACCAATTACATATTTGGGTCTTCCTTTGGGAGCTAGATCTAAAAGTGTGCATATTTGGGATGGTATTTTGGAGAGGATGGCTGGCGTTTGGCTGGTGGAAGAGCATGTATCTTTCTAAAGGTGGTCGGTTGACGTTGATTAAATCTACCCTCTCTAGTTTACCTACTTATTTCTTATCTCTTTTTCCCCTTCCTTCCTCTGTGGCTGCTAGAATTGAGACATTACAAAGGAACTTTCTTTGGGGGGAGTTGGGAGGTCATAAATTTCACCTGCTGAATTGGGGGAAGGTTTGCTCTCCCATTCCCTCTGGGGGGTTGGGTCTTCGGAGATTGTTGGTGTTTAACAAAGCTTTACTCGGGAAATGGCTCTGGCGCTTTGCCAATGAAAGGGATAGTTTATGGAGGATTATTGTTGCAGCTAAGTTTGGCACCTGGTGGGAGAATGGTCAACTCTGCCTTCTCGAGGAACTTATGGGGTGAGTTTGTGGAAGCATATTCGTCAGGGATGGGATTGTTTTGCTACGTATACTCGGTTGGTGGTGGGTAATGGGTGTAGGGTGCGGTTTTGGCATGATGTTTGGTGTGGGATAGTCCTCTTCGTTGTTTGTTTCCCGTTGTGTTCTCTTTGGCCCGGTGTAAGGATGGGCTGGTAGTGGACTACTTGTCGCCTGATACTCTTTCTCAGCTTGGGAGATTCAGTTCTTGAGGTCTGCCAATGATTGGGAATTGCCAGAATTTACAGCTTTCTATTCTACGATTTACGCTATGGTAATCCGTCGCGATAGTGGGGATCGTTTGTTTTGGATGGGAGCTAAGGATGGTGTTTTCACTGTTAGAGATTTTTACGTCTCTATTTATGGTGGTGCTTCTCAGTTGTTCCCTTGGCGAGGGGTTTGGCGGACTAAGTTCCTATGAGAATTTCGTTCTTCGTTTGGGAGGCTGCGCATTCTCGAAATTTGACAATTGATAATCTTCGCGGCGTGGAGTTTATGTTACGGATTGGTGCTATTTATGTAAGAGGGATAGTGAGTCCGTTCGACCATGTCTTATTGCACTGCTCTATGGCTAGGTCGCTTTGGGCTTATGTCTTTCGTATTTCTAATCTCATTGGGTAATGCCGCTACGGTGTTGATGTGTTGTTTTGTTGGGAAAGAAGTTTAAGGATCCTGTGGCTACGCAATTTGGAATATGGTTCCATCTTGTGTTTGGTGGTGTCTTTGGAGGGAGCGCAATAATCGTTGTTTTGAGGATCTGGCCTCATCGTTAGTTCATTTGCAGGGTGTTCTTATGCACTCTCTTTTTTGTTGGGTTTCTGCAATGTGGGGGGGTCGCTTCCTAGATTTTCCAGATTTTCTTAGCTTCTTTATTTGTATGCTTTAAGTGTTCTCCGTACAATCTTTGTACTGTTTTCACTCTTTTATTTATAATATTGATCTTACTTATCAAAAAAAACAATGATAAATAATAAAGGAGAAAGGGGATCAACTTGACGCAATCATTCACAAGCACTTAGAATTTAACTGAAGAAATACAAAATTCTATCCAACGACACCACTTCTCACCAAACCCACAACGTCTCATAAGATACATCAAAAATTTCCAATTCACATGATCATAGGCTTTATGAATGTCCAACTTACATAACATACCTGGTTCATTCAACGCAACCTGGAATCGATGCACTCACAGGCAATCAACACCGAATCCAAGATCTATCTTCCCCTCACGAAGGCGCCCTGGGAAGGCGAAATGATTTTATCTAACCAGCTTCAATCTATTAGCCAAAACTTTGGCTAGAATTTTATAGACCCCACCTACAAGGCTAATAGGCCAAAAATCCTTAAGCTCAACAGTTCTATGCTTTTTAGGAATCAAAACAATGAAAGTGTCATTGAGGCTTCTAACAAATTTCCCAACCTGGGCAAACTCATTGAACATAGAGAACATCACCCTTAATAACATCCCAACAAGATTGATAGAAAGCCAAAGAGAAGCCATCTGGACTGGAGCTTTATCACCATTGAGACCGCACAACACCGGTCACTTCATCTTCATCAAAAGGTCTTTCTAGCCAAATCGCTTCCTCCCCGGTAATCGAATCAAAATCAAATCATCCAGTGAAGGTCTCCAAGAGAAAGGCTCCCTATATAAAGAGTATAGAAACTAACAATCTTATCAGAATATGCTCGGGATCCTCCACAAGTTCCCCCTCGACCTCCAAAGAAGAAATATAATTAAACCTTCGATTCGAATTGGCCACCCTATGAAAGAACTTGGTACATCTATCTCCCTCCTTAAGCCACAATGCTCGGGATTTCTGCCTCCAACTCACTTCTTCCAAGTCAATCAGATCATCTAACTCCCTATTAACCCCTAACTTCCTCTCCAAACCCTCCTTATCTAGACCCCCTCCCTCATCCATCACATTTAGTAAGGACAGCTCTCTAAACAATGCCAGCTTTCGAAAACTAAGATTGCCAAAAACTTCCTTATTCCCCTCTTTAAGATCACGTTTCAAAGTCTTCAATTTCAAATTAAACACAAAACTTGGAAACTGAAAAATCATAACTACTCCACCAACCCCTAACTCTCCACAAAACCCTCATCCTTCAACCACATATTCTCAAAACGAAAAGGTCTCTTCCCACTCCCAAAGGTACTGCTAACCAAAATAATAAGAAAATTATCAGAATACATACGAGGCAATCTACGCTGAATAATCTCCACATACGTCTCTCAATCCGAACTAATAAGGAACCGATCAATCCGAGACCGCGATTAAGCAGCTCGATTATTAAAATCTGAACCCGGACAACAGAACATCCATCAATCCAAAATCAGAAATAAAATCTGAAAAATCCTCTTATAGCTCTTCCTATACCAAACCTCATCCTCTTACCAGGAAAACGAGTAACGTTAAAGTCACCTCCAATACACTAGGGAAGATTCCACCAAGAGAATACTTCCGCCAACTCATCCCACATAAACCTCTTAGTATCATCACTTGGACCATAAACCCCAGAAAATGTCCATTGAACCCCATCCTCAACATTCTTGAAAATAACTGAAAGGGGTAAATACCCACATAACGAATCCCCACCTCAAACACACCACAAATCCCATAAAAATAAGAATGGCCTCCTGAAGACACCCGAATCAGCTGGGACACTACACACACCTCACATATAGATGGAACCCCCATAAAGACTTCTCACCACAGCCCACGAAACCATCTCCACCTTAGTCTCCTGAAAGCCAGGTTTCCAACCACACACCAAGTTACCAATCCTGCGACACTTAACCCTCTCATTAAGGCCCCTAACATTCCAACCATCGATGTGGAAGAAAAACTCAATATTCCAATATTATAAAGAATGATTACATTCCCCTCAATATATAGATGATAATACTATCTATTTTATGGATATTTTACAACTTACCTAGGAAAGAATCCAAAACTTCCTACAACATAAAAGCTATAAAAAAACATAAAACTCATAAAAACGGAAACTCATATCTACGGATTTGGTAACAGACTACCAAATCCCCTAAAATCATGGGATAAGAAAATATGATCTATTAGTTGTAGATCTCCTCAATCTTAGCCCTTAACATTGCCGACAAATCATCAAATTAAATCTCCCTATAATTCTACACTCCCCCTCAAGCTGGGCGGTAAATATTTATTAACCCCAGCTTGGAACTCAGATCATCAAACACTTTTCTCAATAGAGCCTTGGTAAGAATGTCAGCTGTTTGAAGGCATGTAGGCACGTACAACATCACGATTGTTCCTTCCTCTATCTTCTCCTTTATGAAATGTCGATCAATTTCCACATGTTTTGTTCTATCATGATGTACTGGATTTTTGGCAATGCTAATTAGCAATGCAGCCCACAACCCGGCCCAGCCACAAGCCCAATGTTCTTATCTTTTGAAACCCCACCTAAGCTATCCACATTACATTCTAAGCCTGTAGAAAGTTTATGATGTTAGGTCACATCCTGCCAGGCTTCAATTGGAACCCGCAAACTTGACAATTCATCTCCAAAGCCTTTGGGCCTCCATTAGCCTTTTCATCCATTAAATCCCCCAGCCATTCAACTTGCCTCCTCAACCCCACTAATTGATTCCATAAATCAGCAATGCTGACTAGCACATCATCACCCGACAAAGCAGCCGCCTCCTCCCCAAACTTTGCATCTCTATTGGGCACGTTAATGTGACTTTTATGGGGAACCGAATCATTAGCCACCAAATCTGCATGCACAGTATTATGCATTACAATTTCTTTCAAATTCCTGCTTGATTCGCCATTTCCATTTGCAATTCTAGCCTCTCTCACCGACAACCAGCGAAGGAGACGCCTTGACGGCTGTAGTGAAAGAGACCTCCAGGCAGATGCTTGAATTACCCAACAAAAGAATTGGACAACGCTCTGAACTAAGGTAGGAAACCACCTCCTGAAAGACGGTTCACCTTCCCCTGCCATATTCTACAACCACAACATATCTTCCACCTTTGTTTGAACAACGTTGTGATGCAAATCATACAAGGAATCTAGTTCAAGCAAATAGGTGGAGGCCTATTGAGCATAATCCAAGTCGGCAACAAAGAATCATCACCACGATTCAAGTTCTAGAAGGAATTGGTCAAGGCTTAGCTTCAAATATCGGCGTATGTACTTTAGCTGGAACGATCTCAGCGTATGCACCTTGGCTAGAACGACCTCGGTGTTATGACCCCGGCTGAAACAATCTCAACGTATGCACCTCGGGGTAACTATCCCAGGTAACCTACACCTCGGCCGAAGTACTTACACCTTGGGCATCTATGCTTCGGCTAGAAAAAATTTAGGGATGTAACTGGCGAATTCCAGATTTTCAGGAGCATTTGAATTACCTTTTCAAATGCTGGCTT
>CM025850.1:23969150-24002165 GCA_003952965.2 Morella rubra | reverse complement strand
TTCCTTTTGAATCCAGTAGAGGACCTCCACTGCCATTGTCACAACAAAAAATATGCAATAGGCCGTGAACAAGTTACAGTCAGTATGAATATCTCCCTGCTATGAAGGAAATATTTTCTTTGCTGGTTCTAACAACCCTAACCACCTAGAGAAATGCATCTGATAAAATACTCCTTGAAGTAGAGAAATAGGCAGGAAAACTGATCTCCTTAACAACAATAGTCAGACTAAAATGGTCCCTGACTGACCTGTTTCCAGGATTAATGGCTGCATCTGTTTGAACTCCCCCACCAATTGTGACTCCAGTTTGACTAAAAATGTCGCGATTTAATCCACTAATAACCCCAACAGTAAGGGTATGATCGAAACCAAATGGATTCCCAATTGCTAAACACTGCTGCCCAACTCTTAGAGAAGATGACTGCCCCACCTTAATTGGCCTTAAGAGATCTTCAGAGGCTTCTACCTAGCATTTTGAAGATATCAATATCTTACTGGATGTCTTGTACAGTATTATTGCAATGCGAGTAGCTACACAGTATAACCATTCCATCTCTGAAAAATTTCATGTTTTTCTTTGATATTGTAATTTATTGCGCTCCAATTTAATCATACGAATGCCATAAGTTTTGCCATGTCTCCACTTTAACAACTATAGTTCCCTATTTTTTTCTTGGTAGAAAAAGCAGCATGGAGGGTAAGTGTTCCACTCATCACTACAAAGATAAAAAGAGAAAGAGCATATGGCATTTAATAGCAGTGATCAGACATATCTCATCCCCCATGATAACAGAAGTCTTTGAGGTCCGCAAAATTCATCCATGCAGTTCCATTAGGTTTTAAACTGGTGATATAGTCTAAGTGGTCATCTCTAAACTTGATGCATCACTACATAAGTCTAGCATTCTAATGATACACATTTACAATATTTATACACTAAATGTGCACACGGCAATTTACAGGGGTGTTTTACAAAACTATTGAGCAAAAAACAAAAAAGATCAGACCAACAAGGATTGAGCTGAAATAGTAACGAGTTGAATGACCAAGAATTAACATAAATTGTCCTGAGGCTAAAGTGTACGAGTGGATGCCCAGATGTTCTAATAGAGAGGTATTTACAGATTATGCTGCTCCTTTGCAAGTGCTGAGGCTAAATCCGTATCCACAGTATCACTTCCTTTGTAACTATTCATAACATACACCAAATTTATGACATGACACTCTTTCAAACATACAGTTTATGTACCAGTAATTAAGCCACTTTTGAATGGAGGTTCTACCATGCTCATATCACCTAAACATTTAAGACAAGGATTTCAAGGTCTTGTGGTCCAATCTGGTGAAAAACAAATTAGTTTCTCTGTGCTAGATAAAGTAGGGGTTTAACACTCTTGGACATTATCTTATGCAGACAAGATCACCAAAATAATATAGTTGGAATTTATGACAGAAAAAACAAGATGAAATTTCATCAGATAACTTACCTTCAAGACAGCCAGATCCTTTGCACGATCAGCACCAACCAATTTACCTTCAAAATTCTTTTGTACCCTTTGAAAAACTAAAGAAATTGAGAAAAATGGATAGAACAATAACTCGTGCAACAACCTGCCCCCGCCTTGCATGTTCAATGAATAGAGAATTTTAAAGTCTTACCCTTCCGATGCTAAAATATTAACTCGTGCAACAACCTGCCCTGGGCTTGGATTTTTAGAAAGGGCATTACCAATTACTGAGAATAGAAGAACAGAAAGGTCAACGAGAGATTCACAACAATTGTATGCACTTAATATGAATAACTAGTAAATTAGATACTATAGATATCTTATAAACCCCACATAAGAGAACATAATTAAGGAATAACCCTCCAAAATCCAACCTTCAGAGACAAAACGCAAAGTTCTAAAAGATGCGTGAATGGCAAACATGCTGTAGGACATGTTATGTTGTTCATGAAGAATCTGATAGCAGTCTCTTGATGACTATAAGATTTACCAGATGGGGAAGACTACAGCAAATTGATATCCAACAAGGATATTCTGTTGGATACATTACCAAATGTCTATAAATTGATAAAGAGGATCTGATGTTCTGGTTAAATCAAATATGAGCTGAATGGAAAGTTATATGCATAAAACTACACCACTGAAAGGATCACTTAAAAATGTGTTCATCAATCTTTTGGTGGCAGTAAATTCAATCACTAGCTCTTACCATGATAATTTGTTACAATGTGCCCTTGTCCATCCCAAACTACACCAGAACCATTTCCCTCAGGAACCTATCAATGTTGATAATACCAATAAGAATGATAGGATGTTCTGGTTATATCTGCTGCCATGCAATTTTATGCTCATAAGAATGATAGGATGTTATATTACTCGGGGAATTACACGCTTAGTTTAGCAGAAAAGTTGTAGCAAGCTAGTTGTTTTACAAGTTTGCTTCTAGATACAAGATGCCTGACATGAAGTAGTTACTTTTTTTTTCCCTCTCTTTTCTTTTATTTGCAAGTACATAAGCTGCTCTTGATCAAACTACCAAAGTACCTCGACCACCCCAGTGACGTTAAGTTGAGGACGCAATGTCACATCGAAAATGTTAACAACGGAATATGTGTTATCCTCAAAGAGTTGAACAATCCTTCCCTGCAATAGGACAGATCAATTAACCTACCACAAACATCAGTGCAAAAGAGTATGTAACTTGTAAAAGATCTCCCTTTTCTTCTTACTTGGCTATAAATGAATCCCTCAAAAGGCAAGAATAGAACAAGAACAAATTAAAGATGAACCTCAACAGGGAAGAGTGGGCCAGAAGGAAAAACAGGAGGAGTGACTTCTTCAATTGTCACAGATGGATCCCCCAAAGCTCGTGCTGTATATAACATTTAATTGCAGTATCAGAAGCACGTTCATAGGCATGAAAGTCTCCCCAGAAATCAAAACCCAACTTCACTGAACCAGTGAATTAGAATGGAAATGTCTTGCATTCATATGCAAATTATATATTGGGCCATCAGTGTTCTAGTCACAACTCTATCCATAGAGATCAAAATCCTTCTATTTTGACCCAATGCATTCCGAAAAATCAAATATTCTTGTGTTCTTATTGTTGATCCATTTCAGTAAGATTGATTGAAAATGGTCATGATGCACATCAATAATAAGGCACGTTAACATGCCTATTTAAAGCCCTAAATTATATAGCTGCGAGAAAATATCTCACGTTTCATCCTTCTCCATTCTTGCAGGTGGCAATTATATTCAGACATTCATTTGCTATTCAAAACCCCTTTTCATTTTCTAATTTCAAATTAAATTCATTAAGCATATATACATGTTGAGAACCATTAAAGCCAACACAATCAAATCACTACTTTCGAGGCCTCTAACAAATAGCTAGACTGAAAGTGATCACAAAGCTGAACCGTGCAGACCTGTTAAGTACCTTGAAGGATAATAACAGGAGAACATGAATAAACTCGAAAACAGAATCCGCCTTGTTGTGACCGGAAGATTGCTGCACGCTACTTTGTCCAAAGTCTTCGAGTTCCCTCCAGCCCTTCTAAAACCATCAAAATCATCGAAACAACTTTTCTTAACCAAGATTTTTTAAGAATTGTAAGGCGGCTCCAATGACATCATACATGTATCCACCTTGGTCAAATAACAACAATATTAACAACATTGAGCAAGGAGGTATCCAAACCCCAGCACAGAAATTTAAACAAGACAAAAAACAAAGACATGATTGCACGCCGCTTGTCCACAAATATAAAAATCGGTGCACGTAACATTATAAGTTCTCTATTTCTACCATATACAACCAGTACAACAAACATTTAAAGGCGAATACTGGTATTTCAAAACCCAGTAACACCAACGGAAAGAAAAATCATATTACCGCATTATAGGATGTTTTTACTAAAAAAAGGTAGTGAAAGAGCAAACCTTTGAATGGAAATGGGTTGGGAAGGAACGGCATCGTTGGGGGAATAATTGTTGCGAGGCTGAGAGTAAGAGCACGCGTCGAAGCAGAGCTCCCGCCGACCTGTGAGGCGGCTTAGAACACTGATTGCATGAGACGGGAGATGCCAAGAATTGCATGCTAACGCTTGCATCTCTAACTTGTGATGATCGTATAAAAAGCTTAAAACCTAGGAAACCAAAGACTTTGACACTCGATTATTACTGCAATGTCCCACTGGGTTCTATCGTGTGGAATCAATGAGAATCTGAGGTAGATAAGAGTTGGATGGAGACTAACACCTTCGTGTTCCCGTAGCCACTGGCTCAAGTTGAAAGTACGGGAGTGCCCTCGTGCACATACATATTTCTGCGACAGAACTAGAAGAAAAATATCTTGCAAGCACGAGTACAACTATGAATTGCTTTATTTATTAAATCAACGAATACATAAATTTTTAAAGAAAATTTGAGGAAAGCCCTTTTTTGCTTTCTACAAAATCTCCAAAATGATCACGAAAACATGTTTGCTTCTACTCGTAATTTCAGATAGAATTACTCTCTTTCGAAAAGCCCAAAGTCCCCTAAGACACCTGCACAGAGAAAGACAGGAGTACACTAAACGCTAATGATGCCATTGCTTTCGAAGATTTGAATGAGCTTTCTTTCTGTAACTTCAATGGCCATGTTGGCATGATCGACAGTACACCATACTCATTACCCCTCTATATGGATAGCTCACGCAATTTGATACCCAATCTCACACTAATCTTTCATCTTGGACTGAAATTAAACTCGGCACAACATTTGTAACCCGGAATAATTGTGGAATCCCTTTGACGTGAAGAAACTTAATTTCTTTCCCATTGAAGTCGAGCGAGACTAAATGTCCATTGTCATCTACCAGAAGAAGCTGACCATTCTTTGCAAATCCTAATGGCCTGTCAACTCCTAAAACGGGTCCAATCTTAAATTGTTTGGTCCAAGACTCCTCGACTCCATATTCACGCATCACCCATATATCAAAGCTCTTCTCCATCCCTTCCGCAAGACGAACAATCAAAGCGATGGAATCACTTAACACGGCCATACTCTTCTTAATCTTGTAATCCCAAAGACCGTCCCGATTAGGCAACCGGATCAGTCGAAACTCCTCGTCACTCATGTCAAAGGCTAGCATGGATCGACCAATCCACCAATGACAAGCTCCACGAAGGTAAATCTCCGAATCCGTGCTATTAAGGCAATTAGCATAATTCTGAATAGGGTTGATTTTTCTCCACGAATTAGTCCTTAGGCTGTAGACCTCGGTTAGGGGAGGAATGTCTGGGCCGGGGCATTGCCACAAGTACACCATCCTGACCACCTTGTAGTCGTCAGCTTTAGGATCGTAACCAAACCCAAGACCCTCGATATCATAGTCCGCCTCTGGTGGACAATCTATAGGACGCTCGGGCAGGACCTGAAACTCTCTGACGGCGGGGTTCCATAAGACAACCTTGGTACCTTGGCCCCGATTGTAGAGACAGACTATGCCGTTAACGCAAGTACCCGAGAGATAGAAATTCTGCTCCTCGTTGAAAATTGGAGAAAACAGATTGCCAGCTGGCACGTCGACAAGCGCTTCATGATCATCAGAACCACTGCCATCTCCATCTGGGATCAAGGAAAGTACGCTATTCCTGGTGATAAGGTCCTTCCGCTGGACGAGAAGATAAGAATTAGTAATGCTTTGACGTGAACGGCGGAGGTGGTGGGCAATGAAAGTGGGACTTTGGATGAGAGCGCACCACCATGAGCTCACGCACTCGAACCGTTTTAGAGGTTTCACTGGAAGCCTAGAGAGGATGTCCTCTACCACGTCTTCTGGTAAAGTGTCCGACCTCGTCATTTCCATTTCTCAATGGGATTCTGTCCTCGATGGTGCCTTTGGTGTATATATATAATGAAGTCACTTTTGGCAATGAAATTGCCTGGATGCATAAATTCCTTTTTCGGTAAATTTTTTAATTAATTCTCAGAACAATTCAATCGACCCAGTACTTATTGAACGTCTCAAGAAACTGCCTGTATGCATAAATTCTTTTTTAGGTATATTTTTTAATTAATTCTTGGAGCAATTCAATTGACTCAATATGTATTGAACGTCTCAAAATTGTTCAATTTGATCAGTATTAATTGTCGTAGAATTTTCCAATTGGTACCACTCATAGTTTATTAGTTTCAAGTCTAGAGTTCGACTGCGGATATAAATTGAAATGTTTACGAAAGTAAAGTCGGACCTTGAGCTTAGTAGACGAATTTGAATTCTTAATAGTCTTATAAGTACTGTGGTGACGGATTTTTTTATTAAATAATAATTATGACTCAAACAAAATATTCTGCAATGAGAAAATGCTCTACAGTCATTTCCAAGAGAATTGCTACGTTGCCTAGTAAAAAAAAAAAAACTGTCGTCGAATTTTTCTTTTTAAATTTAGGCCAGAACTGATACAGGGGCGTAGACTCTGTCAAAAATTAACGCCGAGTCAGGCCCATTCCTGTAGCCCAGTGAGTCACGCCCAAGTCCACGTTTTTCCTTTTCAGAACTCCACCGACCTAATCGAAAAATAAAATCCAGCTTCCGAAGTCGAGCCCTAGGGCTTTCTTTTGGTTGCTTGACTCTCACCACACCCTCCCCATTTAGGTATGAGCACCTGGTTTTATTTCTCATCATTCTAAATAGAGTTCCGAATGGTTTTAGATGTGAGGGAGGAACAATGTCTATGTTTCGAGTTTGTAGACCTAAGAGATATGCTTCTACGGTTAGGATTTTGCTACTGAACCCCTATTTCACTTCTTTTGGGGAATATGACCGTTTGGTTTCCCTGAAGTACCAGGGTACGCCTGCTTTAGATTTCCCAAACCGTCCCTTTTCGTTTGGTTTGATTGACCTTGTCAGGTGTAAATCACCATCTCGAAGCAGCAATTTAACTGGTGGTCATAATCTTTATGTAAAACCATTTTCGTCTGTAGCCAACGATGATGAGAGTCGCGATAATTGCGTATGTAATTCAACAATGGTAGAATCGGAATGCGACTTTGATGCGGATGCTGGGAAAAGTGTTGAAGTGCTTGATGCAAATGGAGGGTGTGGTAGTGATAGTGAATCGGCAATGGTTGATGATGGGGACAGTGTAAATGAGGGTCTTTTTAGTTGTTCTTTTCTAGTTGAATCGGAAAATGGAAATAATGATGTGGGTTCAGAGACAAGTGCGGGTTATGCGCATGTTGCGTCAAGGGATCCTGTTGAATTGTATCGGGAGCTCAGGAACTCTGAGAAGTGTGCAAAGCAGACAAGGCATGACTGGGAGACACTGCAAGAAGTATTCCGTGACTTTGGGAAATCAGGTTGGGCTTCCAATCAGGCTCTCGCGATTTACATTGGCTTGTCGTTCTTTCCTACTGCTGTGCACAAGTTTCGTCAGTTCTTCTTCAAGAAATGCCCTCCCGATATTTTTAAGTACGTGGCGACTCTTGGTCCGTCTGATGCTGCTGTTAAGTTCCTGTTTCCTATTTTCGTGGAGTATTGTTTGGAGATGTTTCCTGATGAGATAAAGAGATTTCAGGGTATGGTTGAGTCAGCTGACCTCACAAAGCCCCATACTTGGTTTCCGTTTGCACGGGCTATGAAGCGGAAGATTATATATCATTGTGGGCCGACCAATAGTGGTAAAACTTACAATGCTCTTCAACGGTATATGGAAGCAAAGAAGGGTATTTATTGCAGCCCTCTCAGACTATTGGCGATGGAAGTCTTTGACAAAGTGAATTCTCTTGGGGTTTACTGCAGTCTACTTACAGGGCAAGAAAAGAAATATGTTCCCTTCTCAAACCATGTTGCTTGTACCGTGGAAATGGTGTCAACTGATGACTTGTATGATGTGGCTGTTATTGATGAAATTCAGATGATGTCAGACCGATGCAGAGGTTATGCATGGACCCGAGCATTGCTTGGATTGAAGGCTGATGAGATACATTTGTGTGGGGATCCAAGTGTTTTGAGCATTGTCCGAAAGATTTGTGCGGACACTGGGGATGAGTTGCATGAGAACCATTATGAGAGGTTTAAGCCATTGGTGGTTGAAGCCAAGACTTTGTTGGGAGATCTTAAGAATGTTCGTTCTGGAGACTGTGTAGTTGCTTTTTCGAGGAGAGAGATATTTGAGGTCAAAATGGCAATTGAGAAACACACCAATCACCGGTGTTGTGTAATTTACGGTGCCTTGCCTCCAGAAACTCGCAGACAGCAAGCTAATCTATTCAATGATCAAGACAATGAATTCGATGTGCTTGTTGCTAGTGATGCTGTGGGAATGGGTCTGAATCTTAATATTAGAAGGGTCATTTTTTATAGTCTTTCAAAATACAATGGAGACAAGATTGTTCCAGTTCCAGCATCACAGGTGAAACAAATTGCTGGACGAGCTGGTCGAAGAGGAAGCATCTATCCAGACGGACTCACAACCACCTTGCAGTTAGAAGATCTAGATTACTTGATTGAGTGTTTGAAGCAACCTTTTGAGGAAGTGAAGAAAGTCGGTCTCTTTCCTTTCTTTGAGCAGGTGGAGCTGTTTGCTGGCCAACTCCCTAATGTTACATTCTGCCAGCTACTTGAAAAATTTGGTCAAAACTGCCGTCTTGATGGGTCATATTTTTTGTGTCGACATGATCATATAAAGAAGGTTGCAAATATGTTGGAGAAGGTACAGGGATTGTCTCTGGAAGATCGTTTTAACTTCTGTTTTGCTCCAGTTAACATTCGAGACCCAAAAGCGATGTTCCATCTCATGAGATTTGCTTCAGCATACAGTCAGAATGTTCCTGTGAATATTGCAATGGGCATGCCGAAGGGTTCTGCTCGAAATGATGCAGAGCTCTTGGATCTCGAGACAAAGCATCAAGTATTGTCTATGTATTTGTGGTTATCACACCACTTTAAAAGGGAAACTTTTCCGTATGCGAAGAAGGCTGAGACTATGGCGACTGACATTGCTGACTTATTGGGTCAGTCTCTAACCAAAGCCAATTGGAAACCAGAATCAAGACAGGCAGGGAAACCAAAACCTCAACAGAAGGAAGAGGATTATGAGAGGCCAAGGTCACTAGTAAAATTATATGAGCAGTGAGTGCCTCTAAATCTTGCTGAACTGGTGTACTTTTTATTCTTATATATTTTAGTTTTATGCAACTGACAGTTGTGATCTTTAGTTTTATAGCAACTGACTGTGACACATAAAAACAAAAACAAAAACACGTGGTCTGGTTTTGATGTGCCTTCTGGTTCTAGATCTAATAACTCCGGTATGTTCCTGCCTATGGGGCATTGGGGTATGGCTATATACCTAGACATTATAGAATTTCAATCAGACCATTCAAGTTTGATGGTGTTTCTCTTTACCAAATCTTGGTTCGCATAAATGCATTCCTCTTTGCAGAATGCTTTTAGTGGTAGCTATTACAGCATACTGTTGGCCACCTGGTGAGAGAGCTTGATGTTGTAAATTTGGTGAACTGTCAATGTTGGTATGGCAGTTATGGTGTATGCAGGTGGCTTGATGCTTGTGCTGTTGGTGGGGCAAGGGGGTGACGGTAGTCTGAAGTGGCTGTCTTTGATTGATATGATACGTTGGTTGTGGCTGGATGCTGGTGGTTCTGTTGATTATGTCTTAGCAGCAGAATTCATTGAGACATCTCATAAGAAGGGAGGTTTTAAGTGTAGGTTCTTGTGTTATTGGCATTTATCCTGAAGGAAGTGGTCTGTTTAAGAACATTGCAGTGGCACAGTGAATAGTGGTATAATGGTTGTTCAGGTAAAAGCAGTACTGAGGACATTGTAGAATACTGAAATGCACACTTCTTTCTGTATTTGGAGATTTTTTTTGGAAGAGAGAGAGAGAGAGAGAGAGAGAGGGGGGGGGGGGAAGAGAGAGAGAGAGAGCGAAGTTGCAGAAAAGAGGGACTGTAGGATTTTATATCCATTTCAATGGGAATGGATTTAGTTTTCGCAATCTTGAATGCCCCATGATTAATTAGGCACATAGCTCCAGTCTAGAGATGGCTTATTGTGAATACTACCACTTCAATTCACCCAACCACCTACATACATGTACCCTGAGATGTTTGATAACTAATAAGCTATTCTACTCATTACATGCTGAAATTCTTAGAACATGGTTATATTGGACTAATGTTTGTTTGTGTTGGTATGTAATTATTGTGATGGCCTAGAGGATTACCATGTCTGTATTTATGTATATGTCGAAAATGCATTTGCAAACTTAGTTATGAACTGTTTCTCCTTTCATCCCTCTATCTAAGACTGTAGATATGATGTCCGTCATTTCATTCTTTTGCCTGAATGGAACTAGTAGATAGAATATAGTTGTGTTTCATAGTTGTTTTTTGAGACGTGAGACAAGACCCAATCATCTCTTCTGCCTTGCAGGAAAAGGTTTGAAAAATCTTTGCAACATAAGCAAATGGAGAAAGTAGTTCAATGGTGAAATTGCAGGTAATGATGCTACTTTGCCACCTCATATCAAATGAGGTCAGACATGCAACTCTGAAAATTTTCATAATAGGGGTGGATCGCATATGGTGGTTTAGAGGGGTATGTCCTCCTTCCCTTTTCCTCTTCTATACCTTCCAACTGATGGTGACCCTGATAATTTACCTCCCTGCAACCAAACCCACCCCCAGAATTTCCTTCCTCCCTTTTTTAATGTAACTTATGTAACAAACATACAGTTAAGGTTCATTTGGTAGGAAGTAAAAACAAAAACAAAAGGGAATGGAAATGGGAGGATACATAGGAGCCTTCGTGTAGTATGAGGGTAACAATTTCTTCCATTTCTTTTCCGGACCAAAGTTGGGTGGAGAAAGGGGAGGATGATCTGGGATAGATGATTTTTTGTCGTCTTTCACTAGTTTGTGACCCTTTCATTCATCAAATCCTTCAGAATTGATTTTCTTAAAGTTTCTCATATTTATTAACAAAGATATGGATTGGCCGGATTATGTTAGTGAGAGATGTGAATTTTGCAAAAATATTTTTTTGCTTCCATTTTCCATCACATTGGTCTTTTCCATCATCAAAGAGAATGGAGTGAAGACATGTGGAAGATAGTGTCTATTGAAAATTTAGGGGACAAGAATTTGCACAATAGGGAATATAGTTTGTCATTAGGATATTAGCTTTTTTTGGTGTGAATTTTGGTGTCATGGCAGCTTTCATACTTTTGCTTTGCAATATGCGGCCTGTCAAAGAGTTGTCGTTAAGATCTTTTTGTTTGTATTGCTTCATTCCTACTCAACCGATGGATGATTCCATCTAATGATTTGGCCTTCATTCTTTGCTATTACTCTTCATTAAGTTGCATTGTCATCTAGATTAATTTGAGGGGTAAAAGGCTGTCCGCTTGTTGGCAAAATATTCTGTATTGACACTGGTTGAAAAATAGTTTCTGTTAAGATGGAATTGACTGTGTTAGAGACTTGGTTTGGTTCTGATCCGTTACTATTTTCATAGAATTTGTTAATGCTCTGGCAGATTTGCAGGAATTGTTGGAGGCATGATTATTGGGGATACAGAATGGTGGCAGTGAAGGTCTGGGATGTGATGTTCGAGGGAACTATTATTGCGTGCACATGGTTCCTCGTGCCTTGCAACAGGGACCTCATGCTCGCAATGGCAATTTTCCGCACCCGGCTAGAACAACAGCTGCAGTTTTTGAAGACGAGTTACTATGCGTGTAGAACCAAGGATGAGTTATAGAAAGGTAAGCACCCCTTGCTTTGCTGGTTCTTCGATTGAGAATATTGTCTCTTTTAGAGGGGTACAGCAAAATGGAGCATGCCTACTACTTTGTGGAAGCCTGCATTTTTTAGCAACTAAATTGGGTTCACAAATCAAAATTTTGAAGGGCAAATTTGCGCGTCTTCACTTTTTGGTTCATTGTATTCAGTGAAAGAAATATTTGAACTTGCTCAAGAGAACTCGCATATTGGGAGGTATGAAATAATGATAGCTGAGAGTTGAGTCTTTTGCTCATGTTTAGATATTGCATCCGTTTACAGCCATAGCGGCCATATAGAATAATATCACATCCATATGGTAAGAGCAATGGTCATTGGTCAAGAGCGGAGGCATTGAAAGTCTATTTTTATAGTGGGCTAAGAGGCTACGTGTAAAGTAGAGGGGGAAAAAAAAGGTCGAAGTAATGGACGAGAGCACGGGGGTGTCTGAAACCTTAATAGGAGAGGGGTTTAAATCCCCAAGACATTTCGGTTTTCCTTTTCTTTTTTTTTTTTTTTTAAGCCTTTTCCGTTTTCTGGTTGTCGCTAATAGAAATGAGACACAAGAATTATAGGAGGGGAAAACCCTTTTGCCAAACAGAGGAATGTCTCTTGAGAAATTGGAGATCGTAAACCCATGAAGAGCAATGGAATGGACGAATGCCAAAGTGGGACGCGAGAAGCCCAAGATCGTTGTCTAATTTCAATGACCTAGTTCTTCTGATGCAATATCTATCATAGTTTGTTTCTTCTCGG
This sequence comes from Morella rubra, assembly GCA_003952965.2. Taxonomy (NCBI): domain Eukaryota; kingdom Viridiplantae; phylum Streptophyta; class Magnoliopsida; order Fagales; family Myricaceae; genus Morella; species Morella rubra. Next base: position 23,989,602 of record CM025850.1, on the reverse strand, counting down.
ATGCTGCCTAATTAGCATTGATTGATAACTGATTGCTCAAAGAGAGAGAGAAGAAAGGATGACTGACCACTCGACAGGGAACCAATATTTAGAGGAAAAAAAAGGTTATAGTTACCTGAACCCAGATTTAGCCTTTATTTCTTCCTTTACTTTGATCTTTTAGATCCAGGATCACAAAAGAGAGAGAACAACGAATGGGAGTCATTTTACATGAGGTAAGTATGCTTTTTTGTAAGCCATGGGGCAAGTATACTTTCATAAAGGTGAGGTCACTATTTTAAGCACAAGAGAGCTACTGTGATTATATCCTGGAAAGGGGAAGTAATGCATTTTGCCAATCTCCCCTTTTTTTTTTTTAATTTCCCTGAGCATTTACACAAAATATACCTATGTGAAATTCTGAGTTTTCTGTTTACTGCCTTTTATACTCTGCTGTGCAGAGTCTTTGACTCCAACAAGTCCATCATCCACCGGTCGTTGGAGGTTTCCTTTTCGTGGATGGACTGCAATTGAAAGAGGAAGAAAAAACCGAGAACATTAGGGAGTTTTTTTTTTTCATGAAAATTGAAAGAACGACGTTGCTCAACAGAATTTTTAGGAATATGATGGGATAATAAAATTAAACCTAGAAACGTTAAAATATATTTTCAGGAGGTAGAGATTTAGCAAAACCATACCTTCGTAGGTTATTGGGATCAAAAGGTGGGAACTCTTCAACATTTAAGATATCCTCACTAGGAGGCAGACGAGCGGCCATATGCCATGGCAGTACATCTATTTTCTCCACTTCCAGATTACAGACCACACATTTGTGCTCGGAAGTTCCAGCGGCGGAGATGGCTTGCTCTTTGCACTCGGTGCACCACAACGAATGTTGGCATGGAAAGTTGGCCCACAACATCGGACGCTGGTTGCAACCAAAGCAATGTCCCTGCTCGAGGCTTGACTTATAATCCTGCACATACCACCCGCAAGGTCCTCAGCATTAAGTATCAAATTGCCACTGCATGTTATGAACAAATGATAACAATTTAGTCGACCGCGCACTTTAAAGAAATGCAAGTCAGCAAGAAAGAACACCGATTTGTTTTTCCTTTTTCTGGCAAGGGCTTCCAAGACCAAATGCCTGCTTTGGTGCCCAAGATTCTTTTCTTGAACCTTCTCTCCTATTTCATCACTGGTGCCTCCTGCACCTGCATCATTTTCATTTGGCAGCCATGGTCGACCATGGAAGAGAGGATCTGGTTCCAAGAATTGAAGAAGCCGCCGGTGCGCAGCAGGCAATGCGTCATTCTGAGATGAAGTCACTTTAGGGTACTCCAGTGCTGGGTTCGCCGCCCCAGTGCTGCAGCCAATGAAGCTATTCTTTTCACATGACCCAGAAAGAAGGTTCCGAAGACATTTGGAATTGCTAGAATCAGAATCAGCGCTCTCATTAATTGATGAAGCACAAGAGGCCGTGGGAAGATTAGGCAAGATGACAAAGTGAGTAGCAGGTCCGTCTTTGCCTATCGGTACAACCTTCACACGGCAAAGTCCAGGGAGAGATTTCAGGAAGTCACTGAGCTTAAAGAAGCCGAGAGACGCATGATCCAATTCCAAGCTAAATAGTGCCCTGAAATCACGTTTAAGGGATGAGAGTGGGTATGGATCTTCTTCCTTCAGACGTGTTGTTCGATCTTCTAAGAATCGCGGCAGCCATCTCTTAAAGAGGCTGAGCCATGCCGGCATGGTTTGGTGACTTTGGTCCACAGAGTCAGGGCTAATGGATCCTTGAAGTTCATTGGAATATATCTTCTGTCGACCAAGGCGTGTTCTATCAGCCCAAGACATTTGTTCGAGTTCAGGCTCTTCTGTAATCTTGTCAATGGGTCTTTCTGCTTGAGGTAGATATAGGCAACTCTGTTCTTGATTCTGTTGTGTTGAGTGTGCTGACAGTTTCTGGAACTCGTTGAGTAAAAGGCATCTTGGGAGGACGCTTTTAATCTCGACTCGCTTGCCCATAATGATGACATGGCGTGTTTCAACGGCTGCTGCAACAGATTTCTCTAGTTTGAAGGTGACAAAGCCGAATTCCTCGAGATTTTATTTCACTTCCAGCCTGAATGCCAAGAACTATAGCCTCTTCCACTGCACCAAATTGTTCTTCAAAAAATTTACCCAACGAGTCTGCTTCACAACAATGAAACGAGAGAATAGTGTTATTCAGTCTAGCTATGACAATTTCAGGGAACTTCCTAGTTAACTACATTTTCGTGGTTGATGAGTTCAATTCTATTCACCTGAAACAAAATATACTTTGTTTCTAGTCAACAGGGGCAAGAAGGGGAGGCCAACAGTTGGCATCCCTTACTTGGGTGTGATGGTAGTAATACTTTAACCATCGAGCAATCTTCATGATAAAGCTCCGCTAAGCGGGGTTGATGTGGAAGGTCCACAGGCATTCCCTCAATACGGATCAAGCTATAGCCTTAAATATTTTCACATAGAAAAACAGTTGTACTTAACAAAGCTTTCATCGGTTGCTAACCAGAGTCCAACATAGAAGGTAGACCTCCGACAAAGATTTTCCGTCTTAGTTTCTTCGAAGTAGGATTGTGACTTAGATGTGTTCCCTGCTTCATTTGCCGAAGCTCCTGTTCGCCATGCGCATATAAGCACTTACTCCCTCTGATACATCCACGAGGAGATCCGAAGTATTTGCAGATCTCAGCTTTTGCGCTTGAGCCTATACTGGAGGTAAGAAGCAGTTGAAAACTATGAGAGAACGTATAGACAGAAGAGAGGGGAGGCAGGCAGAAAATAACAGATAACACGAACTTAGATCCTTTAGCCAGGGATCCCACCTTTGATCTGTCGTAGGCTTTTCGTCTGTCAAGTCTAGAAGCGCATCACAGGTCTCTGAAATTATCTCATCACCTTGAAAGCAAGTGGTGTATTTGCGTTGAACAGGGGAAGCACGATTCACTGTACATTAGTACTAGGGGGTATAAGATACTAAAGCTCGTGTCACATCGATAAGAAACAGTTGCTTCATTTCTAGCTTTATCACATCTCACATACGTAGTTTTAGTAGGATAGATTTGCTCAGGCTTAACTTACTGTGGCTAATATTGGTTGGATTCAGCAGGAAACGCATATCTTGAGACTTTGCCAAGTCCACAGGTCTCTGTCTGCTGGTAATGATAACAGTTGGTACATACACATGAACACATGAAAGGTGAGATAATCAGCTAAACATTCAGCCTCTTAAAGACAACCAATTGAAAGATTTTGACGATGAGGAACATGATGGAAAGGTATTGACTGTTTTTTACCGCAAATTGAGGACTTCACTATTTGCTCCCCATCTTAAAAGAAGCTCAGTACAGTCAATATGGTCATTCTTTACGGCAAAAAAAAGTGGGGTTTCTTTCATCTCTGTTCTGCAGTTGATAGAATCTGGGCCTTCCAACATGAAAACCTGTTGGGTCAATGTCGAAAATAATTACTTTCCGATGTAATCTTCTAATTCTACCTTGGCTGCCAATGGATATGATAGATAAAAAAGGATTTCAGTGAAGAGCAGTCATACTCGTACCTGAATTGCCTGTGAGTTACCATTTGCGGCAGCAACATGAAGAGCAGTCAATCCCAACTTATTCTTTTGGCTTACTTCGGCACCATGGTCCAAAAGGAGCCACACAATTCTGGGCACAAGTAGGCGGTGATAAGCAATCAGATCTGTTTTGCTTTTATTCATGTATGTGTGTGAGAAAGAGAGAAAGAGAGACTTCATCTGCTCAGGAGACGCCTTAAGGGACCATTGAAGAGCAGAGTTTCCTTCAGCATCAATGTCGTTTACGTCTATGTTTGTCTTCAGAAGCAGCTCGATGACGGCTACATCGCCTGCCTACAACAGGTACTAAAACTTGCTAACAAGTAGAGTAAATCGCCGAGACATATGCAATATTACAAGATGAGATGGTCGTAGAAATGATATTCCGATGATAAAAAATCAATAATATCATTCGTGATGGAAATGATATTGGAAATTATCCGATGCTTTTTCTCCAACAATCTGAGGTTTACTTTCTAATACTCTAATAGAATAATCGTTTTCACCAGGAAAGGGAGGGGAAAAATGTCCCGTGCACTTCATAAAGACAGACAAGTCCGGTTCCCATTTGATATTGTCCTCTGAAAGTGATGTTACTCGTAGGGCGGTAACTAGTTTGCTTTTTTCCAATTCGTATGACTTGTAACCTTTTGAATACTCAAGCCTTAAGGTACGAACAGTATCCTATATTTGAGAGGAGAATTTCAGGAATTATAGGGAAGAAAGGGAAAAGACGAAACAAGCCACTGGGTCACAGGCCCATATTTCGTTTTTGGTTTTTGTTTTTAAGCAGACCCATATTTCATTGATTATGACTGGTTGGGACTTGGGCATATTTCATTGGGCAAAAATGTCCATTCGAACTGGCCCCAGTTTTTCTGAGCCGACAAAAGACCAAGTCCTTTACGTACTTCATTTAATGCGATATCCGCTTTGTTTTACTTATTCCATCAATCAGCATCAACATCGAGGCTTAACACGAAAGACATTTTCTTCATCTTCTTTAAGAGAAACGCGATTCTCACCTGGCATGCGCGGATCAGTGGTGACGTCCCCCTTTTCTCCGTACAACCGTTTGAGGCGACTGCTCCGAAGAGCTGAAGTAACTCTATCTCGCAGAGCATGAGCTTCCTCCTCAACGCCTTCTCGGCCTCGCTCGGGGTGCAGGTCCGTTTCGCCGCTCTCGACCCCATGGTTTCACGGCCCAAGGACAACGCCTCCCTTATCACGCTTTCGTATATAGTCGCCTTCTCCTTGGAACCCGACTCGGCATCACGCAACTCCAAAACTGATTCGTTAACTTTTTCCGGCGCTACAATGAGCAGAGCAGCTAACGGAACAATACGGCCGTTGACGGCATTTGCGTACGCCACCCCAACTATTTCCTTCGTTCTCTCGCTAAGAAGTCTCACCGTGGTCAAATCCTGAAGAGGAACAAATAAGTAAAGATCAAAACACGGAGTAGATCAGCAATGTTGATAAACTCTCAACTCGGACAGTGTTTGTTAGTTGAGAAAACCAAGTACAGCAAGGGAGAATAAGAAAAGTTACCCACATTAGGAGGGCAAAAAATAACGACATTAATTATGATCCTACAGGACCAACTATATAGGATTATATTTGACTAGAGTTCATTAATCTCGTTGAAAATCATTCATGGAGAAAATTTTAATCCAAATAAATATTTTTTAGGTTACTTTCTTGTGTATACCGCTTTCTCAGCAACCACACAGAGCCTTAACAAAACACTTCCGACCTTTTCAGTGAGAAGAATGACCAGGTCTTCAATGGAGCATTCATTCGGATTCCAAGTTACCTCCATCCTGAGACATTATAAAGAAGAAGATTTCATTTTTTTCTAATGAGAGGAGAGCATAAAGATAGTCGAAAGACTCAAAATTTAAAAGGCTAGATGTCTATTTTAAGCAGCTCATCTCTGGTGCACATCGCTACTGTTAGGCTTTTACCACTTATATGCAAAAAAAGAAAACGACGTGTATTTTGGACTTACCTACTGCTAGAGAGAGACAGCTCCAGAGCTAGCAGTGAGCGACCGTCCTTGGTCTTTAGGTCTGTACGAATTCGTTTCTTGAGCAGCAATTCAACACAGCGTTTCGAGTGTGACTCGGCCGCCGAGTGCAGGGCCGACCACCCGGTCTCGTCCATCTCGTTCACCAACGGCACCGTTCCGAACTCCCCGCTCATTAATGCTGCGGCGCACTCCACTGAGTCGGACGCGCAGCTGAGGTGGAGGATCTTCGACACAACTCGCCGGTCTAAGGGCTCCAAACCGATCTGAAAAAGCCGCTTTGTGTGAGTTAGGAGCTGTGCCTTGTCATCTAGATAGATTGCTTTGAGTAGGCTTTTTTTGGTCTCGTTCATCTCAAATTTCTCGGCGTCCTTCGGAGCCATTTTTTCTCCAATGTAGGGAGAATAACCGTATTTCGAAAGCGAGCTGAAGAGCTCTGTAACACTGGAGCTTCGTTTTTCCTGCGATTTTCTGGAGTTCTCGTCACCTTTTTCCGTAGAGAGCTAAGAGCAAAAGTGCAGCATACAAGAGTACTTTTCTGGTAAATTTCTAGCGTGGAATTTGAAAGATAATTTAGAAACTTCATATGTGTCATCCGAAACAACTCCGAGCATGTTAGATGAACAAAGCTGCAACTTTTAAATGAATAGAGATATAGGCTGACTCAGAAGAGAAGAGAGAGAGAGAAAAAAAATAACATAAGAGGCATACGCTGAGAAAATGAATAGATTTTCAAAACTGCGAGAAAATTTGAAAACTTTGATGCTTCTACATATGTATAAACCCATACAGTGCTGCAGTCGCTGAGAAAACTCCAAATTCATCTAGAAACTAGTGCATGTTGGATGAAAATCAAAATAACGAAGTTCAGAGTACGCCTCGTACCAGAATCTGAAACCCCAATTTCAGCTTACAAAATCAACCTCACAACTCAGTGGAGAACGCAGACACTTGTAGCCGAGTACCTTCATCAAGATTTAGCTTGGATCAACCTCACAACTCCCAAGGGACTTCAAAAAGTCCGTGTTCTAGATATTCTTGGCCTTCCAATGAGACCCAATTTCTAGTTTCAGGGATGGGGGGGGGGGGGGGGCGATTGCTATTAAGACGATGCCTGACCTAGTAGTGGTATTTTTATAGGGGCGGATTTCAAACAATTACGAGCTGTGTTTGGGTAACCTTTCAGAGTCCGGTTTTTGACTGGATTTAAGCGAGAATTAAAATTACCCCTCCTCGGTTTGTTGTTCTGCGGGAAAGTGCGTAATTTAAAAAAAAAAAAAAGGAAAAAAAGGAAAAAAAAGAAAAAAAAAAAAAGGGCAATTAACGATTTTGATTTCAGTAGAAATCCCTTCATAATCTCTTCTCAAATTGCTTGCTTTACTGATTAAGGTATTGTTCCCGTTGTTCCAGTCACTGCTGTGGCACTTTCTTGTCTCAGGGAAGTGTAAAAGGCGTAAAGGTGAAAAGTTACTTAAGTTGCCTCTTATCGCTTCTCTTTATTTATTTTTATTTTTATTTTTTTTCCTTGAGAAGAAAGAAAGCTAGATCCACTGCATTTCGGACATTTGGAGCGGTCTAAGAATCTCAGTAACGGCTTCTTAGTTGTACCCATATTGGAAATTTGGAACCATGAGAAAGTGCCACCCGGATGAGAAAATGGACACGTAAGAGAAAAGAGAATGAAAATGTTGCTATGTATAAAAATTCAGGTGACTAATGTTGTCAAATCGGAAAGACAGTGTAAGCACCTGGCAACGCAGGACCAAGAGCCACCAAAAAAGCTTTTAAGATCAATAATGCATGCTTAACAAAGAAGGAGAAGAAGAAATTAAGGCTTGGGGAAGAAAGGAAAAGCAAATTAAGCAAAGCAAGAAACAAAAGAGAACGAAGATTCCATCAATCCCACTGTACTCACTCATAGTGCTGTTTCCCAATTGATCTAGAGGACCAAACCCCTCCAAATCTCCAAACAATCCTAAATTTGTGGAGGTCCACAACTATGACCTCAATTGCTCAACGTGCATGACTTTTTTTCTCTATTAATTATATTATTACGTCCCCCAACCGACATCCAATTAGCAGAAACAAGCAATGAAAACTTGCAGGTTCTTCAAATGAAATTCTATTTGTGCAGGATGAAAAACAACAGAAAATACAATATCTGATCGTCATGATCCCTGCCTCTTGCAGTCTTTTGCGGGTCTTGCTTCAAAACCCCGCACCTGCTCTCTTCTCGAGGGAATAAGGCGTGTCAGTTACCTAAAATTCTGTCCCGCAGAACGAAGAATGGCTGCGAGAAGTTGTATTTGCTACCATGGAGCTGGTGGTGGAGATCGTGGTAGGCGGTGCTGTTTCGGAAAACCATATGGAAGAGATTCTACTGGAGGCATAATCCACAGTGATCGTACGCCCACTGTTTTAATGGTGGCAAAGGAGAAGAAGAAGATGGAGGCTGGAGGAGACATTCCAGAGAGAAGGAAAGACAACGACCCACCAATAGTGTCTGAAATAAGGCCCTCCAAGAGGTGGTTGTATAGAGCTCCAAAGGCATAAGGAACTACAAGCATGTGGTGCCGAGAATGAATATGTCTGTATAAGAATTTGTCGTGGTGCATGTATCTGTGCATGAAATATTGCCATGTGTCTAAAATCAACATGATCACAATCAAGAATTGCCCTCCTAACTTAAGGAGGAAAGGGCCTGAATCGTTCATCGGTTCTCTGCCATCTGCTGTGACCTGCACAAGCCAGCACGAAATTCTGTGCCCCTGCCATTAATCATGAAATGGAGCTTCAAAGAATAGGAAAATGTTCTTAAACGATATGGAAATGGAAATCAGAAACGTACATACCGTGAACAAGATTATTGCAAAAGCAGCCTGAATTGTTTGTTGAAGAAGCACACCTTTAACAACGGTCCGCTTGGAAATTAACCACATTTTCTTCTTTTCTTGAATGCAGCCTATAACTTTCTGACGATCCACACAAAACATAAACTCCGGAGTAAACCCAATACACCAAGGTTGGCACAAAAGTACCCAATAATTCATCTGAAATACTAAAAGATCCAAACCCCATTGGCATTGATCCCTGCTAACGCAATGTCTTTTTAACAACTGGTGTTAATGGACCAGGCAATAGATGAATATATAACTGGAAGAAAAAAGAACAAAAAAACTCCAATTCCTATTACAGAGGCGCAATAGAAAAAACTGATGGCTTTGTTTGTTTAACTTCCAAAAAAATTTTCAAAATTTTTCACGATCATTTTTTCATCAATTTTAATATTTTTTTACAAATTTAATAACTTTTAATAAATTCTAACAACTTTTAACAAATTTTTCACTAATTTCAAAAAAATCTAGTTACTTTCAATAAAAATAAACACAAAAAATGTTTTCAAAATTTAAACTAAACATAGCCGATAGTTTTAGAATTGGATTTTCTGCCTCTTCTCTCTGTCTCACATTTTCTCTTTCTTTCCTCTTATATATGGACGTACCGTACGTTGGTGGAGATCATATAACCGAATAGAAACGGGAGGAACTAGGGAAACGGTGACAGGGACGTTAAAAGCCGCAAAATGGAATGCTTGAAAAATATTAGTAAGTTGGGCTAGCTAGGAAAGCCCATGCTTCTAAGTGCAATATGAGCCCAAACATCAGTCCATATTGGTTTGGACCGAGGCATAGACAAATGGTATATCACTGACGCAATTTAAATCGTAGCCTATTCAAACAAGAGCCCATATTAATGTGCAGAATACACGTATGCACGCCATCCCATATTTGTTCACTCGGACTGCATTTGAAAGAGAATTTTAGAAACTACAAAATTTCTAAAATATTGAAATGTCAATTTATTTTAGAAATATAAATTTAATTAGAGAACTTTTTAAGTGGAATTTTTCGGATTCGAGGCAGTGAAGTCCAGAACTGCCCAAGTCAGTGAGCATTTATCTCCGTCCTAAAATATCATCTTTTCCCAAACCCTACGAAGTTGGTCCCCTTAAAGTTGAGGGTCCCACGCTCCCACCTGCAACAGAGTGTGTGTGGAGAGACTGCTGCTCCCTTTCTAGCTTCCCTCCTATAAATAACCAGAGCATCACCATTCTCTTACATAGCCCTCAGCCGATTTCTGTTCCCCTGGTCCATAGAACGCCTTGTTGGTCTGGTTCCAGTTCCCTTGCCCTTTCACTTGAACATTTTGGGTTGGAAGACTAGGAGTTTCTAGGAAAAAATGGTGGCTGACAAGGGAAAGAAATCAAAGGTCGCGGAGACTGCTGAGGTGGAGGATTCCGATCACATTGACGGTGACCTCGTTCTCTCTATCGAGAAGTTGCAGGAGGTTCAAGATGAGCTCGAGAAGGTTATATTCCCAGCTCCTCCCCCCATCTCGTTCGTGTGTGTTAGTTTATCCACATGCATCTTGTCATCATTGCCATCATTCTCGGTTTCAATGGTGTTAAGAGTTTTAGCTTGTTCGTTTGGTTTGTTTGTTTGAAACTCCCTTCAGATTTGCTTTTGTTAATTGCAATGCCTATCACCAGTGCATCAGCTGATACTTTTTTTAGTAGCTTGTGCTATTGTATTTGTAAATGGCGATTTATTGGAAGTATTTTTTTTTTGGGGGGGACAGAACGTACCTTAAATAAATTCGAGTTTGGAAGTTGGACTAATTTTTTGTAACTGGTGTTCTTTTGTGCTAGGGTGTTGGTAACTGAAGATACATTAAAACTCTCTCGTTTTAGGGAGGGAAAAAGTGTAGGATTTATAAATTAAAAAAAAATTGGAACTTGGACTATTTATCATTTGGGAACTGAAGCAGCGCTTTATTCAACCCTGAAACATTAGGGCAGTGTGTGTTGAGTTTTATACTCTTACTTTACTCCGTTTCTTTTCAATAGTGCCCGTACTGAAGCTATAAATTCATATTGGAAAAGTGTGGGCCATTTTTTTGGATGTTGGTATGACTTCGGTTTTATAATGTGCTCCATCAATTTTGTGGTACTTTTTGAGCAAGGGCTGAAATTTCAAGTAAACTCCAGTTCAAATCAGTAAGTTCGGATAACAAGAAAAAACATCTATGCGAAACACTAAAAAAGCAATAGGAGTTGTCATGTATTTGCAATTGTTCCCTTGCACAGTGGTCCTATGGTCCTTCTAATAGTTCCTTAATAGGATTGAGATAATCTTATTTCTGATATGGTTATTCTCAAACAAATGAGAAACTGTATTAGCTGGTTATCAGTATGAGAGTTTGTGGATTATAATTTTGATGAAATTCAGTAATACCATTGGCACCAACAGGTTAATGAAGAGGCCAGCGACAAGGTGTTGGAAGTTGAGCAGAAATATAATGAGACACGCAGACCTGTCTACATCAAACGGAATGAGATCATCAAAACTATTCCTGACTTCTGGCTCACTGCTGTTAGTGACTTATCCATTATTAAAACCTTCTTCTAATTAACTCAATACAGATTGACCTTTCCTGATATCTAACATTGCATTCTGAGTAAAGAAAGGATTATAAATTTATTCTCAGTTACTAAAGATGCGTGACAATGACAAACATTTGCATCTGCATGACTTGTGCACTATTGATCCATGCAGTTCCTGAGCCACCCTGCACTTTGTGATCTTTTGAGCGAGGAAGACCAGAAGGTTTGTTTCATGAACTGAAAATTATTTCATCAGAATGCTTCTTCTAGCATCAATTAGTTCTTTATACCTATATTAACTTTTCAAGTTTTCCGTTGTAAATAATGCACTCGATTGTGAGGTTTTGGCAGACTTGGATAGTCTGCTGATGCAATTTAACAGTTTCCTTCTTTCTTTATTTTTTTAATCTTGACTTAGATCTTCAAGTATTTAGACTATCTAGATGTGGAGGATTTTAAAGATGTGAAGTCAGGGTACTCCATTACATTTGTAAGCTTCTTGCATCCCCTATTGCTTATTAGCTAATTTGCTTATGCAGTCTCTTAGTCTCTTAATGAGAATTGCTAATGTGTTTGTTTGGTATCTTGATTCTCAGAATATGAATGAGAATCCTTATTTTGAAGACACGAAGCTGACAAAAACTTTCACATTCTATGATGAGGGAACGACGAAGATAAGTGGTACAAACATTAAGTGGAAGGAGGGCATGGTAATGACTGCTCCTTTGGCAGTTTTATTTTATGTAATACTAACCCCCCCCCCCCTTCTCTCCTTCTTTTTGCTTGAGGTTTGAATATGAGTCATAACTTGTGAAGGGTACTTCTAATGGCGTCAATCATGAGAAGAAAGGAAACAAAAGGCCGCATGCTGATGAGAGGTGGCTTACCTAACTACTCTTTTCATTCATCAATGTACCAAATTTTGTGCCTGTAGGCACCGATTAGGACTCCAACTGCATTCATTTAGATGGGTTAGATAGCCATTGATAACGAGCATGAGTTTCAATGATAGTTTCTTCAAGCACATACATTTTGGAAACAAACTTGACGGTACATACATATTCGTGAAAACTAATTCTCATCTAACATTGATCATTGCAAAATTGTTTCTGAAGAATCTAAAGGAGCAATAGTTTCATCTCAAAAAATGACATTGAACCTGCCTGTGGGTAAGGGTGGAATTAGGGGAGGGTTGCAGTGGCTTTATGGTCCTTCCAATTTTGTCCGCTTAAGAATGGTCGGCAACCTTTTCTTTTCGTCATGTTGTCAGTAAGGGATGCTAATTTTCAGGTGAACCACCAGACCTGCCATTCTCTTTTTTGAGTGCTTAGTTTTTGTCCATTGAGATGAAAGAAAAGAAATGTTATCATGCATAAAAGCCACATATAGAATGATATTTCTTTTGGAACAAACAAAATCAAGCGAACTGTCTGTCAAAATGGTTCCACAATTTGGACACTTTAAAATCTTGTATCTTTATTCGGTCAACCAGATATCAGCTTTTTAATCAGTCTCAGTACTAACATGCCTAACATTGACATTACTTTGGCTAGTGAATTCATATATTCCGCCCCCTCATGCTGAAAGGCCGGCTCCTTTCTGCTTGAAAGACATACATGATACAGTAGACCGACAGACAAGCGATTCTGCTGGAATTCTTCCTCAAATATCGTCCGAAATCCTTGCTTTTCTGTTGCTGACTTTTCAGAGACTTTTTAATTTATGTGAAGAAAAAATTAATTTCCAAGCTACTTCCTTAGAATGATTTATTTTCTCCCATTTTGTTCTTTTTCAACATTTCATCTCCTCCATCATGTTCCCTGACTTACTGAAACATACTATTACATATGTAGCTTCTTTACTTGGTTTGGTGAAACACAACAGAAAGATATTGCAGAGATTCATGATGAGGTAAATTGTATTTTGTTCTTCTAACGGTTGGATACAGAATGCGTTTTATTCTGAAGTTTGGATAATTGGTGGCTAATGTAGAAGCAAATTAATGATAACCTTGTGAAGTGAAGGCATGAAAGTAAAATTATCAGAAACTGCTTAATTTTTTTCTCTAATAATTAATTGGTGGTTCCCTCTATTGGCAGATTGCAGAGATAATAAAGGAGGATTTGTGGCCCAATCCCCTGAAGTATTTCAACAATGTAACTTTTGTCTTCCTGTCGGTTGCTCTTCAATTTTGTTTAATGTTTTGCTTTTTATCCAAGTGGTAACTCAATGTTCCTAGATAATTCTGTTGCTTTTGCTCTTAACTTTGTTTACAGAGGAAAATTTTATTTCACTGTTTCAGGAGGCTGATGAAGAAGATTCTGATGATGATGAAGACGATGGAGAGGTATCACCCACTTTCTCTTTCAGTCGTTACACGACCAAACTGATTTATGTTCATGTTATCTTTTAGTATTTCTATTCTTTTACTAGCGATTTCCTGCAATCGTTGTTTCTCGTGTGCCACGTTAACTTCTTGATTGTATATAGTTTTAAGCGATTCCTCCCTCTAACCATAGATTATGCAATTTCCTTTTTAGGCTATCCTAAGGCGGATGACAGTCTTCAAAAATAATAAGTATCTATTTGTTTAGAGGAGTATTTATTCCATTACAATGCATGTCAAGTACTCCTCCCTCCCCCAATGAAAAAAGAGCTTTTTATGGACAATCTTTATTGGAACTCTTTGTAGATCAGTTTCGTTCAAACAGTAATAAATCTTGTTTAACATGCAGAGTTTTATATTAGAAGAAACAGGAAAATAACCTCCCCAAAAACTAATTACTTACTCCAGCATACATTAAAGTAATCTCCCTGGAAAGAAATTTGCTTCTGAAGTATAGCCTATCCTAGTTAATGGAACTGAAAATATCATTATTAACATTGCTAGTAAGATGTCCTGACCTCTGACCTGTGCAGGAAAATGGTAATGATGATGAACAGGATGACGACGAAGATGGTGATGAGGAAGACAGCTAAGCTATTTCTGGCATATTTTTCATGACATTTTCTTCTCTTGGTTCGCGGCAATGAACAGCACAATCTACAGTCATAACAAACTTTTCTGGTTACATGGGAAAACAAATCTTTTCTGTGATGGCCGCACCTCGTAATTGAAAGACACTGAAGTTCTGAACTAGTCCGTAAATCTTTTTTGCTTGTATTTTTCTGCTCTTCCGCAGATTTTTTCTTTCCACCAGCTGGAGCCCTCATGCAAGAACCATCTCTAATGGTTAGTTGGTAAGGGTACGAGAATATAACAATTTAATGTATTTAGACCAACCAACTAAATTCATACAGCAGGGAACGCCTTCTTATAAGGGAGAGGAAGGTGTTTGATTACTTGGCATTTTGAGAAGAGAAACGTACGTAGCCAATTAGATTTCTTTTGCCAATTATTTTCAAGTTCAACCTTAAATAATTAAGGTGGTCATCTAACGGCTCAGGAGCGGTTAGGTCATCATTTGGAAAAGGACCGTTGCTGCGGGTGTTGTAACAAAATGCAAGTCGCGCTTGATGATCTTTGCCAACAGGGGTGAGTTATAGTCAAGCATGTTAAATTGCTAATTGGTTTTGAGGATTAATCTGGTGTTTGAAACGAGACTCTTTTACCAACATAGAGAGACGCGACTTGTAGCTCCATATGTTTCGGTGGAAATTTGAAGTTAAAACTCTTCAGAGTGTCGTTCTTTTCAACAAGACGTGTTAAATAGTAGAGTCCATTAATTGGCTTAGAGAAAAGAACAAGGCCGTTAAATGGGCATAAGGAAAACCAGAAAGAAACTAACCCAAAGCATTTACGGCAACAGAATGAAATCTTGTCCTTCACATCTGTTAAATCTGCAGTAAATGACCGGTTTTCCAATTACCAGCAGCTCAGTTGGAGGTAAGGTAAATCGGTAAACGGTAGGGACTCTCAGGCAACTGGGCAGTTTTGTACCCTAACCCCCAGGAAGATAACAAGAGTAATAAAAACATAATGTCAGACAGCATCCCAAAAATGTAGTACAGACAAATTGTGTGCTGCAGCAGAATTTTTTATACACTAATGGATGGGCCCCAAAATATTCAAAGCTACACTTCTTCAAAATTCCAAAGGAGTATTAATGGCAAAAATATGTATCTCGCATCTATTGTACATAATCTTACCTAAGAAGAAAATAGGGTTCAAAACCATCCCAGACAGAGCTATCTCTGAATTCAGGGATCAAATGGTCAGCAATGGTACCAACATTTTTCTCATGTAGTTCAACAACTAACAAAAAGAGGTTAAGAATCAAAGGGTTTCTAAGAAACGAAGTAATAGTTCTGCCAAGTTCAGTAACATCAGCTAGTAGAGGCATACCATCCTCCTCCATTTTACCTTCGAAAATGCAGTTCGAGAGGGCATAAAAGGCAAGCAAATTCGCATATAGCGGCAGGAAAGTATCCTTGTGGTTGCCCACACCACCTATCCAATCAACTTCTCCCTGTTTCTCAACATGGTCCTTGGCAAATGACATCAACTGATGGAAAATTCTGTGCCTCCAGTTCAACAAATAATTTCTGAGTTTTTCTTTGTCCGGGGGTTTAGGTGACCAGGATTCTGAAACTAGGAGCTTCTCCAAATGGAAACAGCATATTTGACTGATCAAAAGCTTCTCTTCATGGTGATTATCGATCTCCTTGTCAAAGACCCGTCTCACTAGATCTCCTTTGGGTACCACGTAACTAGCTGCATTCAGTATCCATTGCAAAAGATAATCAAAGTACACCATCCAGTGACCAAAGATAGAAGACAGATGGTCAAAACACAATCTTATAACTTTCTCCACTTGGGTTGGAACCTTTCCACTGTAAGAGCATCTTCCACATCTCTCCAAAGCAAAGCACTTCTGAACATCCAAGGCAAGCCTTTGCCTGAGCCCATCATCCTCATCCTCTAGCAGCTGAATACAAGTGAACCATATATCCAATATTTGACGAGCATACAAATTGAGAGCTTCATTTCGTTCGAAATGAGAGTGTGAATCCTTCTGTGGGATTTGGTTGCCAAGCACAGAAGAATCAATAACCACAGCTTGTTCCAACAATCCAGATGCTATGATAGATTCTGCAGCAGCCTTGCGTGTGTTCACTGGCTCAGAAGAGGCACTATGTTGTTTGATAAGGCTAGTGAAAAAGATGATGCAATCATGCAATCGGGCTGATCTATCCAATTGATCAGACTGGCAATGCTCCATGGAAATGGTTATATATATACCAACAAATCTCCTCACACATATTCCCATGCAGCAGATGAGTATTTCTCGAGTCTTTGATCGTCTTGTGAGTTTATACAAGGAAATTAACTTCTCCCAGAACCGAAACAAAGAATCACAATCCAGCCCACCAATGTAAAATGTTTGAGTGGATTTTTCATCACTGAGTTTCTGAAACTGAAGCAAGTTCCATGTGAACAGAATCCTTAGAATGTAATATGTGCATCTGTTATTCTTTTCCAAGTCTAAGAGACTCGTCATCGTTGCATGAAGGTTAGTTTTGCTCCAGTTCTGAAAAGTCCTAATCTCTCTGCTAGACAGATCGTGGACCTCACTATCAGCTTCTGTTGCCTTCAGGAACTTAAGAAGCCACTTCAATGTTGCAAGTCGAACTTCATAGGATGTATCTGACAAGGAGCGGATCAGCCTTTCCTCGAGTCCAGCAAAAGCGCTCTCCACTTCAGGTACCTTCAACAATTTCGAGTCCAGTGAAGAACATCTCTGTGGCATCTGAAAGAAATCTTCGGAACCTTCCTTTGATGCTTGAAACACACAACTAAAATAGGAAACGGCTGCTTGTTCACGAAGTTCTGAGATAGTCGGATCATAATACGACAACCCATAAGAAGCTTCGACATCTAAGCATTCTCTCGACAACTCCAATAATAGGTTCCTGATGGCATAAAAATTGTTGCTGATACCACATGTTCTTGATATACTAAGCATGTGATCCAAAATCCTCAAGAAAGAGGCATTCAGAATGGGGCAAGCACAACATCTGGGGCTTGCAATCCATGAACGAGTCGCAAGAACTTGGGTCAAGTCACCGACAATCTCAGCTTTCTTTGAGAAATCAGCGAGATTTCTACAATTCATATCTAGCAGAGAACTTAACTGCAATAATAGTCCATGTACCGAGTTTAAGGAAGCATGACTAGAATCTTGGGGTATGTTCAATGGAATGGATGAAACAGGGGTTACTGTGAGTTGGTTTTCCACACAAGGCAGTTCGAAGGCTATATTGTGAAGGACAATTGGCAATTTTTCATTAGATACGAGACTGGTTAAAGCTCTAGACGCAAGAACACGGACTCGTAGATTGCTTTGGGTAGAACACCTCCTGATGAATGGCATGAATAGGAAAGGGTCCATATCGTCTCCAGTCTCACTTGCAATTGTTGAAGGCTTGAGCCTGGACAAAAGAATAAGCAAAGGGCACAAGCTTGGATGCACAACATTTGCCAGGTCAGATTTTGACTTTCCAGAGGAACCATCAACAAGCAACTCGGTTGCCACTTTCAGTTCACTGAATACAAATGGATGCAGTGACGGATACCTTCACACAAGTATATTGATTACATTGTCAGTTGACAGACAAAAATGACTTTATCATATGACAAAATATTTATTTTCTTGTTTTTCATCTAAGGAATTAGCAAAATTTCATCATAACAAGAAATCACAAATTCAGCTCCCCACAATGTAAAAGACAGATAATGATCTCTGCTCCAAGTTTAACCACCTGGGGCTGTTTACATTAGTTATGAATCTGGTCTCTGGGTGAGTAGGCAATGAGTGCTATGATCTTGACATGCAGGAGAAAGCATAAATAAAGATTGCAAAAACAAAATATGAAAGGGAATAAACCAAATTTTTTTCAATCTAAATGGTCATTTATGTCAGACATGTAACCATAAAACTAACACTGCCAAGTACCCTCTAGTCACTCAATGCAGATCAGAGTTGAAAAACAGAAGTGTGTACATATGAATGAATTCCAATTGACTGGGAAAAGAACAGAGAAACAATTCATGCAATTGAAATTGGCTTATTGTAGTCACACTTTGTCAACTAGGATGTTTTTTCCCCCTGCAAATATGGGAAATCCATCCCTTCTACACCCAAGAATTTTATGCTTTTGTCTTGATTCTCAAATCAATTAATGGATGACTTCTGAAGACAGACACCGATAAATAAGTAGACATCTCTCTGCATTATCAAGTTTTCAAACAGCTTTCTGGGTCACAATTAGAGGTAGCATCCAGTTTTTCCAAAGCACAGAACAGGCTGCCCCGTGTCCCTTCCATTTGGTACTCAGAATGTATAAATAGAGAAAGATGAGAAAACAGGCGAGCAGCTAAAATTGTCATGAACTTGAAACACGGATAACTAAACAAATCAAACAACCCATTGTTGTTAGCATTTCCTACCGCCCATACTTCCACAGCCAAACAGGGTCCAATAGAGCAAGAAATTGTGACAGCAACATATTTTCCTATTTTTGAAACTCGATGCAAATTTTAAAATATATTGCACTCTCAATAATAAGATTAAGGCAAAATAATACAATTTTGTTGTACTATTTTGTTTCTCAATCTTCTCCCAAGATATTCAAACATTAGGCTAAGGCAAAATAAAGTGTTGTCCATCCCCCTCCCCTCAAAGATGTTCCCCATGTGCAACGAACAATTCCAATGTGATCATGATTGAGGATTAACATGTCAGCTAGTGGATTGTCATGCACCAAGGAGCATTCTAAAAAAGAATTTTTCACAAGAAACTAACAAATTTGAAGAATTCTCTCTCAATCAAGTTCTTTTGACGTTGCCCTATTCAGCTTAATTAGGCCTTGAAGCTTGTGTGCATGAACCTTCTCTTGGGGATGAAAAAACCCTAATCTAAAAATTTGATCTTAAATGGAAACTTTTCAGCCTAGATCCTACTATCTTTTGGTCCTCCACCAATCTTTAGTAGCTAAACTCCTACCCGAGTTGCATTAAACTCCAACAAGTACAGGACACAAGTCAAATTCAAGTGTATTAGTACTCATCCCAATACGGGATAGTTCCTGCATACCTGTATACATGCTACATCAATGACTTGCTCACAAATACTCTATCAGCATATGGAAACAGTAAAACAAAATAAGAATGCCCTAAATGGAAGAGAAGAAAGATTTCATCACACTAAAGTCACAGAAACCATACCTATGAAAAAATTCAAGCCCAGTTAATGCACGTCGTACTGATTCTCGTTTCTGAACATTAAGGAATCCAATCATGCGACGTACCAAAGCTGTGTATGCCAGACAAGCACTGTTTCGTACCTCCCAGTATGGTGAAGAGAAAGAGCGAATAGAAACAATCAAAGCCTCAGCGGAGAATCCAGATGTATCAGTAGCAAGGTTAGTGTCATTGAAAGCAACTCTAAGGACATTGAATGCATGTACTGTAGGAATGACACCCTCATCTCGAATCTTTGATGTGTTTTTGCACTCATTTATCTCAGGCAGTGATGATGGTGTTTCTTGGTCTGGTTGTGTTGCCAACATTTTGCATGAGTCACCAGTGGTGCCATTGGTTTCAGTTGGATTTAGCAAAGGCCCATTAGCTACATCTATTAGCCACTGTAGTGCCCGTGGGAGGAGTTTCTTTGGTGTGCCTTCAGGCTCCGAGAGAAATAGAGCAGTAAATGCAGCAGGAATACCTGCACTTCTTCTTAATAAATCATCCACTGTTTGACCCTTGGCCACAGTTCTTTCCATAAGTTGCTCCATCCAGGATTCTGTCAACTTACAGAGTCTGCGAAGGGACACCACTTTAGAGAAGATATCCACAATGTTTGAATCAAAAGGCAAACCCTCAATAAACAGTACCAACCCCACCTAAGATGGAGTCCAAGATTTGACTATAAGAAAATTGAATATAGAACCATAAAAGCATAAAATTAGTGCAAAGGCTTGAAATCATCCTCTCTGAGAGGATTAAGTCTTTTTGACTGGATTTGAATTTCTTTTAAATATCCATACTGCTGATGAAAGAGAAAAGCTGCCATATCACAAAAAAACGACAAAGAACCCGTAAAAAGAACACATGGAAACATACCTTTGATCATTTGAACAAAGTAGACGGTTGCAAAGAGCTGTGAATCCAGCCCGTGTCTTATCAATTGCACCATTATGTTTCATCTTCAGAAGGACTTCTAAGAAGTGGCTGCCAATTGTTTCAAGTTGTCTCACATCAAGCATTGCATCAGATATTGTCATCTCTGAAGAATTGGCTGCATCAGTAGAGGCTACCCCAGACTCTACCAATTCTGAATTGCTGCTATTTGGCAAAGGAATATTCCTAATAATGGTCCCC
>CM025850.1:23757829-23968150 GCA_003952965.2 Morella rubra | reverse complement strand
TTAGGGTTGAGGTTCCGTGTGGGTTCTACCTGTCTACCTGTGGACTTGGAGGAGGCTGCTATGCCCAATTTGAAGCTTCAATTCCCAATTGCTAGCCAGAAGTGATTGTTGGTTAGACTAACATTAAATCTTTTTGGTTGGAACTTAAAAAAGTAGAAGTAGGAGGGAGTAAAGAAACTCGACGGTGGGAAGGCATGGATTCAATGGCCATAAATATGAACCCCAATTGAGTGCAGATTTCTGTCAGGATAATCGTCAGGGATAAATTGGCATTATGGGAGAATGGAAGCTATCTGCTCCTCTAAGTGCGTAGTGCATGTTATCATGGATACAAACTTAAGGCCGGGATGAAAGAGGGTTATAGGAACTTTAACAACGGCAATTAGAAAGATACTTGGATAAAAATATGGAGTAAATCATTGGCGTGAGGCATTTGTATTTATTTTTCACTTACCTATAAATTTTTGGGAATGTGGCTTTGTATAAGGGAAAGAGAAGTAGAAGGAAGGTGATAGTTTACTCATGGATAGAAATGGTATGTACATGACAAGGGCATCAGACGTAGGGATAACCATGGTAATTAATGATGATGCCAGTAATAAGCCTCTCATGGACGGAAACATTAAGGGCCACTGCCAGTTGAACAGTACTTAGAAGTCTAGACTGCCGATATATAGACAATTAAATCATGATCTACACAGTGCAAATTATTTTGTAAAGAAGTGAAAAATTAGTAATACGATTTCAACATGTTGGGAATGGCTCTTAGTCTATTCAGTCGCGGGCCGGCCACAATCTATTTTGGCAACTTTCCATTTCATATGTCATGTTCTAGACTAGCGTGCTGTATATTATTTTATTTTTTTCTTCCTTCTACATTACATACTAGTTCAGTATAAATAGAGATGGGTACTTTCATTCGCTGTCATTTTACAGAAGGGAGATTTCTTTTGTTGGTATGGGCAAAGGCTTTAGTTGGTGTGTGTACTAAAAAGCTTAGGTCTAACATAATGCGTGTCGTTGGAAGATAGGTATTAAGGTTGTTTTTCAACTTTGGTAAATGGTAAAGACAAGTTGCATGTGTTGCATTCACATGCAGATATTGACCTATGTTTACCCCAGAGACATTTTCATTATATTAATGATTTGAGTTGAGTATTTTATTATCTCAGTCCGTTTAATTGTTATGGGTATTTGCTTTGGTTTTTCTCTTGAGTTTGGATGTTGTAGGTGGCTGTGCTCGGGAGTTTAGGCACAAGTTAACTTGTTAGATATTTGGGTTTGTGTTAAAAATTCGAATTCTTTCGATGAGTGAAAGACTCTTTTGTAGATGGTGTTTTTTATGTCATTGTTCGATGGATTGTAGAAATCCTTTTGTTAGATTTCTTTTTTTGTTGAACAAGGTATGTTGTATAGATGAGATGAGGGAGGAATAGAAAATTCCCCATGACTGTGTGCCATATAATGAACGAAGATTGAAGAGTTGTGATGGCTGTTGAGGAGCACGAACTCTAACAGTGTCTTCTTTGTTTACTTTAGGCGATATTTTATTTGGTTTTACTTCATCGTCACTACAAGGGTGGCTCTCTTTTGTGTGTTGCCTTTCTTATTAATTTTGGACTCTCTATGTTGGTGCCTGTATTCCTTTTTAATACATTATCGTAGGGCGTCTCACTAATAATGTGCTAGGTCCAATTTTAGCTACTTGTGGTATTCAGATTGAGAAGACTGGTTGTTGGGCAAATGACAGTATTACTCTCTCTAATATTACGATTTTTTATCGGTATTGTGCTGCTTTGCAGGAAACTAGCAAGACATTAGTGTGTGAGGAGGTGAATAGGAAGGAAAGTATTGAGAAATTCAAGATATTAGAAGAGGTTTGCGTTTTCTGCGGGCAGAGTACTAGGAAGAGAGATGCTATAGAGATGGGCATTGAGTTAGCCAAGAACTGGTATATCTCTCTCCTAAGTGATTCATGAACGAAATATATAGCGATGTGGCGCTTCTATTGTTTGTTTCTGCACATTTTCTCTTCTTTTCTTTCTACCGATTCTAGTGAGACGACGTTTTGTGGAGTGCTGTGAAGGTGACAAGAGAGTTGGACCTTGGTCGTGTGGAGGTGGGAGTTATTTCGGGCTGATGGGTCTGGTTTCTCAAGCTGTGCATCGTGGTGGGGGGAAGGTTCTTGGGTAAAATCGTCGATCTTTTTCTTTTTGTTTCTCATTTTCTTGGGTTCGATGCGTGATATTCTGTTAGCATTTTGAGTTGCTTACACAGTTCCCTTTTGTATTTGGGTTCATGTCATATATCATTCAAGTGCACTAATTGGCAATCAGGGAGGGTGGAATAATTATTTTAACGGTTTCTTTGATTCTATAAATTCTTTTTCTCGCGTTTTGAATTACTCTATAAAAAGTGTGTTTGTATTTGTTCTCAATTATGTTAGCTTCGATAATCTCGCTTTTACGAAAGCTATCATCGGGTGTTCTGTCTGAAATGCCGATCGTCAATATACTAACATGGGTGTTAACTAGTTTGAACTTTTCGGCTCTATAAATGTGGTTTAGGGCGCGAAAGAATAATAGAGGTGGAACACCAGGCTTAGTAGTGAAGTTATTGAAAATTATCGATCTTTGCCCAGAAAGACAGAACATGCCCAAAAGAAGGCAAAAAATGGGGTGCTTCATACAGGTCCATTGTCCTTCTACGTATTCTATTGTTATTGTCAGGGCACAGGTGCTCACTTCCTACTCTCTCAACCTCGCCATCTCTCACACGCACTCCAACCGTAACATGTTGATCACACACCGAACACGAACAGACCAAGACTCTTCACAGCGCCTTCTGATCGGCGCCCATCCCCGCACTCCATCGGCACGCTAGCTTTAAACTGGATGTTCTCATATTTCTTTTCTGTTTCGTTTACCTTGAGCGTAACATCACATTTGCTTTTGCAACTCCATTTATTTCAAAGATGATTCAGGTGATATCTTTTAATATTCTTGTTAGGGATCAGTTATATCAGGAATGAAGACTAGTGAAACGGGATCGATCACTCTGGTAAACTGGGACACTCCGTAAAACGAAAGGGATGGGTAAGCAAGGGTAAACCATGTATTGCAGTGATCCCGAGTTCGTTGTCTCAACCCTCTAATTCTTCAATTATAGACGTTGTGCATGGTGGGCTGGCTTATGGAAGTGTGGCTGGTAAACACTGCGAAAATCACGTTATTTCTCACTTTGTGCCATTGGACATAAAGGTGGATTGGATGTGTTCATCAAAGCCGTCATGCGGCCACATCATAGGTGTTGCTCTAAGCTAAAGAGCTTGTTCAAAAACTTGAGGTGGATCACTTTGTCTTTTTCACTTTTGTCATCAAACTATTGTCTCCAGGGCTCTGTTGATTATGAAGCTCTAATATGGAAAAGACAATCTGGCTTTTAAAGACGGAATCTTTCACAGATTACTATCTCGGTGTATGGTTCTTGTATGGGTTGTTTGGTTGCAAATGATAGCTCTGTTTTGTTGTGATTAGGAGTACGTACCTGTGCATGATGCAGTCATAGCCAAGGCAAGGTGGGAGGTTGAGTTAACACAACAGCAGCAACAACAGGTGGGGTTCAATGCCACTACTTTGCAGACTGAGATCGCTCTATAAAGAGAGACAAGTGGAAAAAAGAAGAAAAAGTGTAGGGGAAAAGGTGCTATATAAGAGCTTATGTAGACGTTTTATGGGGTTTCGTCTGATTTTTGGGGTTAACATGACAAAGCATTAAAATTACGGAGTTAATTGGTAGGTTAACTGTTCGAATCTCGGACCAGGGGCAAATGGAAATCAAACTCTCTAGGAGGCGCATGTAAGGAAAAGACAAAGAAAGAATGAGACTGAAAGCTGAAATACGGAAAATCGATAAACAGAGAAGAACAAAAAATATAAGAGTTAGGTATCTTATTATGGGTATGCTGTATTTTGATAAGAACAGAGTGTCCTGTTTGCTTAGGTGTTTTCAGTAGTTCGTGTGGGTTAAGGCTATGTTTTTTGGAGAGTCATATTTCGGAAATTGTGATGTTACACAAGAAAGTATATTTCTGTAAAAGTAACAAAGAAGTTATGATTCTAAAAACTAACCACAGCAGCGTTTATTTTATCAGTCCATTTTCTCATTGGGCCTATGAGATGCATGCTAATTTGCTGGGTGTGTTATCCCTCATCTCTTTTTGCGGTTTGCATACTTTTTTTACACGGTTTACTTCGTTCGGGTATTGTCGTTGAATGATTTATTTTTATTGTTTGCATAATTTTGTGGGGACCGTGTGTATTCTTTTGTGGTAGATTTACTGCATTTTTTATTTGGGGGTGAGGGACACCGCGAAATTGAGTGGTTCAGGGAATTTGAGGTGGAATCCTCTTCTTTTGGGCCCCGTATATAGGTCTGGATGGTTGGACTGCGCAAATTACAGGAGTACTAGGAAGAAGAGACAAGACTAAAAAATTAAACACATAAATAGCAGATTTAAGTTACGGACACCGGTAGTTGTCTTGATAGACTCGGAGCCAAGGCTCTATTTAGGCTTCACCTACTTGTATAGGTAATATATGATGGAGAACAGAGGCTGAGAATGTAGGGTACAATGATGGTCTGTTAACGATGTATTAGAGAGAAGGGGGGGGATGGAGGAAAACAGGAGTTGATGAAAAATAAAAATAGGGAAAACTTCCGCACTACGCATATAGCACATATTTATTTTGTTGGCTTTATTTCCGAAGTGATAGATGCTATTGTCAAATTAGAGAATAGGATGGACGAAGATCAAAGTTATTGGTACCTTGAAACTAAACAACTGCCATTTTTGGTTAATTCAAAATTGGAATATAATAATGGAAGAGGACACTCATTTCAGGCTATCGCGGTATCGGATCATGTCTTGGTTAAGTTAATTAATGGGTCAGAGGTGTTTGTCATCTGGAAATCATTGGAATGGGTTTCATCCGAAATAAAAGATTTAAAGTCTAGTTAGATTGGACGATATGAAACTTTTCCATTTACACGTTTTGTTTCCGAAATTCCACTAATGATTTGCTACAACTATTTGGAAGTGTTTTTATAGTAGCATAGTAATCAATTAAGAAAAGCGCGTGATTTGAGACACAGGGAAGCAATCGACTCATAGGGTCCGGACTTAAGTCTTGAGAAATAGTGGGTAGATGTTTGAATGTAATAGAAAAAGATAGATTAGATATATATGCTTTTTGCTACTGAAAAATTATTTGATTCGGATAGGCTCTAAACGAGTTAGAATAACCACTACTTGTTGGTATCCTTAGGTTTAAAGAATATTGTATATGCTTTTCTTTGTAGATGCTCTTAAGAGGCAATATTAATAATGGATTTAATTTTGATCTATCTTTCTTAATGCGTATACCACAGCTTGTCAGTGTCAACATTAGTCCTCCCATAAGGTTTCCTATTATTGCAACAGTACTCGACTAAAGTCAGAGTTTAACGTGCTTTATAGTAAATTATATTTACATTTGTATTAAATTAATTTAAGTGTTTGAGATTCCTTAATTATCTTGTAGAGTATTTCATTAAATTTTGTAGTTTTGGGCCTTTGGGGAATAGGTTGAACGCTACAGTCAAACAAGAAATATTAATGAAAATAGGACTTGATGATAATTACGTGAGAAAATGGTACATGGAGAGCGATAGGCTGTAGGACTTAGGAACATGAAATTACAAAATAATATTGAAACCATCTTGGGGATTTTGGATTTTCTTTCTTTTTGTCTTACTTAACTCATGAGTGGGACAAAATCGTCTGAATCAGCATATATCCATAAATTAGCACAATGATCAATCAAGCATGGTTTTCCATAGTCATACACAGCGGACACATGAGTACCGCTTGGGTAAATGTGGGTTGTGGGTTGGATCTTGATGAGTCAATAGACACACTTATGATTATGTGCTATTGATAGTAGAAAGAAAGGGTGTCAAAATACTGCGGTTCTTAATTTGGTGGACCTATGATAAGTGATGTGGGGGTAACTCCTTCACTGTGGGGTAGCAGAGACCTTTATTATTGCTAGTTTTGTTACCTTTTCTCGGTGGTCGTTCGGCTCCAATTAATGTATGTGCTCTTAGAAACATTATTGATGGGTTTATAAAATAGTTAATTGATGACCAAGAGGTCCTAATTGTAGGGTTTGATTGCTGCAACAAGGATGAGACAAATGGCTAGGGGACTGTTTTGTGAGTCTTGTGGTGTGAGTTGGTTGTGCCTTGCTGTTGAACGTGCGACATACTCTGTTCCCTAAGTTGCATGTTCATCTATGCTCAAGTTGGTCCATCCCACTTAGGCAAGTCGACATAGATCAGGGTTAACGTTTTGCACTCGCCAATTCAACCTTGTAAGGAGTCTTGTCCCGAGAAGCTTTTACGCTTGGATAATTTATTTAGATAATCTACTGTGAGAGTAAGGATGTAGTTTCCTATCTAGGTAAGTCGTGGGGGTTTAAATTGTGTAAACTTTTCAACTTTCAATTTGTGAAGGTGTGTGGGGTGATGTTAATTACCCAATAAGGTCTTTTCTTTGTGCTCATTTTCCGAAATTTGTCTTAGAATGTTTTCTATCATAAAACTTTAGGTACTTGGGAAATCTTTTATCACTTTTACAGGTCAATTGGGTCTGAAATAATAATGAGATGTAGCTTGCGAAATGGTTTTGCTCACTACTTTGGCATGAAGTCATAAAGCTTATACTACTAGAAAATTCCTTTCAAAATTTTCTTCCGTACTAATAATTTATAAACACTTTATTTCTCACCTTCATCTTTCCACGATAAACTTTGTTGCGCCAAGAATTTATTAACGTTCATTCTTCTATCTTTTTTTGTGGATTTTGTGTCCTAACAGTGGCGAAACTTCTCTTATCCGCAATGAATATATTTTATTTACTCACTATTTTGCTTGACACATAGTTTGTCTGTAAATTCGCATACGTTACTTTTGTAGATGTTTGAGTAACTTTTTGTTTTCCACCACATGACCACATAAAGTTGTGACAAATGAAATTGTTGTTACAATTGACGGTTATGGGGACTACCCCATAGGAGCGATTGCTAAAATTAAAACACTACGCTTATCATCTTTTGTTTAATAAAGCCAAAAGGGAACGATGGCTCTTAAATAGTTGAGAGGCAGGACACCTGGATCTATAAAACCTTAAGCTGCTAAATGGTGGGTGGATGCTCAATATATCGAGGACTGGGAGAAACTGATTTTCACAGAAATTGAGGGTGGGTGCTCCACTCTGTTAAGAGCTGGGCTTTGGCGTGGAGCCTTTTAGAAGAGCGTACTGTGGTAGCATTACAGATAAGGGGGCAAAACCTTTAAGGGACATAACAAAACTGGGATTAACCATAACTTTGAACTCTCATGTATCTAATCGCTGGGGCCCCTGTGGGAAATACCCCGCAATAGGGATCAACCTGGCGGGTTTCGATGAAAATCAGAATTCGGCATACACGTTTGTTGTTGCACAAGGTTCGCAAAAGATGGCCTACTTGTGGAATCTCTCAGTTAAATGTTCGGCAAGGTTTTTTCATGTGCTAGGCGGCTCGACATTACTCAATCCGGAAGACATGGCACATTTATGCACTGGATTACCAATCGAATCAAACAAGTAAGTTAAGAGCTTGTTGGACATGTTGTGTTGGAAAGTAGGTGGTAAATAAATTGGGAATAGTGGTAGCGGCTCCTTTATCTGGGGTTCCATGAGTGGTTTAGGTAATTGTATGAATGATTAACAGCATATCGGTACGGCTGGAGTGTGAACGTGAATTTATAAACTTGGTGTTTCGCAAGAAATCGAAAAGAAGAGAGTGACAGTTCTCGAAAGACATACGTCGAAAGTAGCGATTCACAAACTAATTCTTAACAACTTAATTAGCCTCTCACACTAAGCTTTTCTACATTATCCTATTTGATAATTACTTACCTTTATTTTTATAGATCCCTCACTTTGCCACACCGAAGAGATCGCGATGTATCAAACTTGCATAATTATCACTTCATAACATTGTAATTGACGACAGTCATTTACAAGAAATTCTTATACTTAATGTGTTAAAAATCTCTAGTTTTATCGTGTAAATTGTCTTTTTAATGTCATCTTCTACTTCTTGTGGTAGTTTCATGGATCGGTGAATGCATGAGGTGTCTTTTTTTTTTTTCTTTTTTTTATCCTTCTCAATTGGGCATCTCTATAATAAGGAGGAGGGGTTTATCTTAGAGGTCTCTATTGACTTAGATATGGCATATACTACATCAATTGGGCCTATTTTAAAGAAAGGATATCAAGTTTGTATAGAAAGTTGGAAATAAAATATGGTATTTTCTTATACAGGAAGTATATTTAACTTTTAAACATAATAAATTGTTAGACAAATGATGAAGAGGGTAGGGATTTATAATTACAAGGTTTGTTACCTTGAAAGAAACTAAAAATAGGTGTTGTGGTACTTTTGGATCAAAAGTGGAGTAATAAGGGTATTATAAAAAAATGCGGTATATAGAGTCGGAGATGGGAAATATTAAGGGTACATTCTTTTCTGTACAAATCTGGGTTTCGGGTGTTCATGATCTGCTCAATATATCAATAGTTAACAAAACGTATAGAAGCTAGTACTAGATTCAAATCTTTTAACACTTATAAAAAACCTCCAAGTTAGAAATTACATAAACTACACCTCTGATGTAAATAAGTTGGACCCAATTAACACAATAGTGTTAGTCATTTTTTATTTGTTCTTGTTTTGTTAATTTTAACTGTGAATAATCCGGACCCACAGAAAATTGTTATTTCCCTCGGTTTGGATTGGTTCGCATGTTAGGAAGAGGGTCGCAAATTTGTAACTCATTCAAAAAATTTTTACCGGTCATATCGGTATTTTCTTCATGGGATGTTCCACCAATGGTGAGGATTATGAACTTCTTATTTTTTGTTTTATTCTTTAGAACAAAATGCGTTTGGTATGTAGAATGGCACAACCGTGTTAACTATGGTAAAGCTTGGTGACAACTATATGATCAATAATACGGGATGAGATTTAGTCGGACCGGCAGGATCGTGGCGCTGGTGGTTGGTGACATTTTTTGGGGTTAATAACAACGATACAAAATGAGGTTTGTTTAATAAATTATCTAAAAATCAAACAAAAAGCTAGGAGAAATAATGTAAGCATAAACTAATACATTGGTAGAGATGCTTTTTCGCGTTTAATCTAGGTCATAGTTTACAGGGATACCTCTCGTGATTAGGCGTAATCGGCTAGGTGATGATTATTAATTTGGAGGTCATATGTGCACTTCGGAGCAACACGACAGAGAGCAGAGAGGTTGAATTTTTGTTCATAGATACATATATGTAAACTAGGTAGGAGAATGGATTAACAGGTGTCTCCACAATTACTAAAAGAATAATGAACATTCCTGGATAAATGATACGGGCACCCTGTAAAATAAGAATGCGTCTAATAGTTAATGACGATTTCCAGGGATTATAACAATATTAGGTTTAGTATATAATGATACGTTATATTTGGCACAGTAGTAGGATCAAGTCACTCGGACTAGTGGTGGTATTGATTCCCCAGCACTCTATCTTCAAGGTTGAATTTTAAGTATTAGGGTTGAAGTTATGGGTTTAGTTACTGACAGTATTCGTCTATCATTGACTCTTAAGTCTACTCAGATACGAACTCAAAATGTTAGGTTACACTATTAATACCAACAATATAGGGCCGTAGTCTTTAAAATTAACATATAATCCATTACAACCGTATAGTTCTTGGTCGTATGGAACTCTCAAAGGAAAAAAACTATTGATAGAAGGATCTCTATCACCTAGGAGGGCAGAAAGAAATACGGGGATGAAATAAGATTATTAATGGTGGGCCGAGCTTAAATTTCATGTTTTTTTTTACTTTCTCATTTTTTTTTTCTTTTTGGTAACTACGTATGTTCTTATTGTCTCCTCTCAGAAATTTACCCGTTGAATGCACTATACGTGGAAGTTTGGTTGATTGGTCAGAGGGATTATCATTCATGCACTACGCTAAGTTCCATCTCATTTCTTGGCGGGCCTTGCTTGTTTTCAGCTTCTACGCTCTACTAAATACTTGTATTTTCATTCATAATTAATTTAAATGTTATTTCATATATTTGGATAAGCAATTTTCTTTTACTTTACGTTTGGTCTTTTTTATATAAAAAATTAAAAGATGTTATTAAAAGATCGTTGGATCATACTTCGCTACGGGTATAAAGCTGAATCATCATGATAACCCTTATTTAGTAATCTTAATTGTCTTTTGCGATCGAGATGACATCACAACAAGCTAAAACACACTTTCATTCGGGAATATTCCACAGAAACGATGCATATTCTGTTTGTCGTATATTGTTGTTTGAAAAGGGGGTTAGCCAACTTTCTGGGTAGGAAGAATTTTAATTCGCGGCCAATGTGAGGTCTACGTAACTAGGGCAGACATAAGGTGAAAATGGGGATTATTGGTGAAGGAGATAAGAAGACATCGACAGGCTACAACATAATAATATAAAGGCGTTTAATCCTGTCTAAAGTAGGTACTAAATTTACACCATCAGTTACAATTTTAAAGTTGTAAGAATTCAATAAATTAGTAGACCGAGCTTATCGCATTATTGTGATAATTATTCACCTTAAAATACGTAAGAAAAAGAAAGAAATAGAAGTGATGTACACAAGTAAAATGATAGAAGGATGAATCATAATTCTGAGAGAGGTAACTATAGGCTATGACTTCTGTCAAAATTAATGTATTGCTCATACCAGCCTGGCAAAGGCCATATCAACCACTGGAAAATCTGCGGCGAATGGCAATATTAAAGGAGGGTAATACTTAATCACGCACGGAAGGCGATAAGTATATCCTATCCAAAAAAAGAATGGAATGATTGGACTCTAGACACAAAGAAGACGGAGATCTGATGGATGAAAGAAAACTGGTTGCCTGGCGTCTGTCTGGTGCAACACAGGTTTGTCTGGACCAAGATTTGGAGAATTCGCTCTCAGACCGGAAATAGCAGGAGGACAGAACTATTTAAACTAATCGGAATGTTGTTATCTCGACATGTATAAATTATAATATGCAGATTTGATGAGAAAAGCCAAATCTCTGAAAATTGAGACTCGACACAAGAGGGAGCCGCTAGATGGAATTAGAAAGTGGCTTTTTCTGCGGTGATTCGCATGAGCTGCTCAAGATGAACAAAGACTGAAGTCAGGTCTACGGGGAAGACTTCCAAGTCAATTTGTCCATCAAACGATAAACAACAGTTTGTGACAAAGAGTGTAACAACGCGGAGTTGCTTTTGAATTGGCAAGCTATAATTGTAGAAAGAACGATTCGGGTATTTACCCTTCGTTGCTCGTTTGGTGGTGAACATGTAGATTATGTAAAGACCTTACATTGAATATATAGACTCTAGATAGACCATACAATTCATTTCATACTGTGCATCGTAATTTATGCTGCTATCGGTGATTGATGAAATGGACATGCACTTGGACTCTGCTACCAATTACCAGGCCCTACTCTTTGCACAGTATGAGGATGCACAACCATTGTCATCTTTCTACTTCAACATACTGCATAATAGAGCAATTACCACGGACGAAGCATGGTTCTAAGTAATCGACCTGGGTGCGTGTCTAAACAGGTGGTGTAACTCAACTATAAACGAGCGACACGGAGCGAGGAGATTTATCGAGGTGGATATTTTGATGCCATTCTCTTGGGCAGAATTCTGTCATCACAGATATACACGAGACAGAAGCGCGGAGTTCAGCGTTCTTATAATGCTACAGTTACTAACAAGGCCAACATGAAGAGTTACCATAATTTGGCTCTATTCGCAACTGTCAACATAGGGTACATCGTTTTACATCAGATCTTCCGTTTGTTGAATGCTGCTTCTAAGCGCTCCGAATATTAGTACTATGCGGTTAAATTTCCTTTCTCTTTTAGCTTTTTTTCTTTTCCTTCAGACATCCCAATCGATGTGTTGTCGGCAACGGCCAGAGTAAGATCTAAGGGCGACGGCAATTATTTTTTTTGGTCTCTTCTCTTATCTACGGTTTTAAAATTTTCACACACAATATATTTGGAAGCCTTATTCAGGAACAAGTTCAGATAATTAATCACCTTTAAGGATTCAAAAAGGGAAAGATGAGATAAAACCAGCTTATATTATAACGCTAAAAATTATAATTACTGAAGAAAGCATTAAGAACCCAGTTAAAAAATACTACCCAAAAGGACATAACAGGTTTTCAACTTAGAGAGTTATACACAATTGTGTGAAGACTTAAGAATAGGTTCTCATAGGCCACGAATCTCTTCTGTCTGTTTTTATTAGCAGCCGCACACTTATGTTTACTTAAAAAGCTTGAATAAAATCATCCAATTTATGTTATTACTCGTTTTTTATGTATCTCTCTCACCAACGCAAAGTTTAATTTTACCTACTAGTCCACACGCTTCAGTCGTCCCAACTTTTCAAGAGCACATCCAAACACTCTTTTTCTCTCCGGTATAAAGGATCCTCGGACCTAAATTAGCGGAGGATTCCTCCGCGTCTTTACGCAAGTATAATATAAATGAAATATAATGAATCAATAACTCTAATGTAATACATAGTGCACCATTGCATTGTAAATGTCAAAGTCGAAATTAGAGTGAGTCGTTTTGTAGAGTGGAAAATGATCAATGGGTCTCTCTGAATTTGAGCAGTAGGTAGACTTCGTTAAGGCTTTTACTTTGTGAATGGTAGGATTCAAAATACCAGGAAATATGGCCATAAATCGACTGAGGTGTCAGGATTAGTGTCAAGTGTTTTTACCGAGACAACCTTTGGCAAGACTTGGACGCTTCCCATATCCATCGCTATTGCTAGGAAAAGGTGACTTCCTTCGGATTGCCAGGAGCAAACTGATTAACGGTTTGGATTGAACTATTTGTGTCCTAGGATTTAATCGGGAATTAACGCAACATCAACGTCTCGAAATTATGGTTCATAGAAATGTACTTTGCGGAAAATGAGTTGTGGTTGGATTCCTAAAAGTTCCGAAGACCAGAGAAAAATATTTCAGAGAGGGAAAATCGGAAGATAGGTGGTCGTGTGGTCAATGTCTATGATATATATTGTAGTGGGCTGGGTTGGATTTGATGTTGAGACTGAACTCCCGCGCTGGACACAGGGTCTATAAAATCGTTGACTCAGTAGTTGCCATAAATATAGTTGAAGTGTCGCATATTTCGTTGTGATCTTGAAAGCAAATCAGTTGTCGGAATTGTAGTTTCGTTTAATGCGAGAGAACAAATCTATGCAATCAGAAATTCCGAAAGAAGAGATGAAAATTATGAAAAGGCTGTTTATCTGGTTCATTCGCTCTATTGTTTAATGGGAATTTTGCTGAGGGTGTCGTGGGCTCTGTGCTATTCACTTGCAACACACTTTCTCAGTCAATTACTCTTTAGTAAAGATAGGTAGGGGTAAGAAATGGCCTACAAGAGGGCTAAGGTGATCACGATTAACCAATTCAATTGGAGACCCTATTAGATTTGCTAGATGAGCGGCCCGGACTTGGAGAGATAAGAACGCAGCTTCAGAGTCAGAATATCTTACAGGAAATGAAAGAAACATTGTTAGGGCATTTCTAATAAAGAACATTGGTGTTTGGATGAAAGAGATAATGGTTTCAGAGAATACTAAAAATAATGGGGCGACAACTCTATCTAATATCCAATGCTTTGGAGTGGCCACCCTCATTGTGCTGTTATATTTCAGTTACTGGTTCAGTAGGTTGTAAGACTAGTTGCTTGTCTCTATTTAAGGTGTTGTTCAGGGTGCAAATGATATTTTATCAGTGGTGGGGTTTGTGTATGTTATATATTTTGTTCTTCACGGTTAGCGGAAAGCATTCACACAGTGTACTGTGCTTGTTGGTGAGAGAATACTCGGAGCTGATACGTTAAGGACCTAGAAGGAAACCATGATCGAAATATGGTTCCTTAGCAGCATCTGCTCTGAATGCCAACGTAAGAAAGGAGTATAGAGACGTGGTGCTTCTCCAACACATATTTCTAGGTGGGTTACGTTAGGCTCCTCCTAGTGAGGCTCTAAATCCCTCGGACAAAATAGGTATCAGTTATCGCCGAATATTCGGAATAGACACATAAAGATCTTCATGGTAAAGCATAAGTGAATAGGCTAGTATGCTGGAACGATGGTAAACATAGTGTCTGAACAACCATAAAGGGCGAAGTACGAAGTACAACAGACATGGTATAATGATGATAAGGGTGGGGTATGTGTAAATAGTCGGTCCAAGAAGGGAGAATGAATGAGAGTGGATTGACGCCAGGCCATGAGTGTTGTGGACGAGATAGCTTTATCTGGTTGGTCGGGCAACGGATAGTTTGTGGTAATCAAGAAAGGGGTTTATAGTTTTGAGATATAATTGAACCAGGAGAACTTAGTTAGATCTCGTGTAATAATGAGTCACAATATGTCTTGTCACTTGTTGCTATACAGCAGGCTTAAGTCCTTTTGAGCCTAGATAGCTGTTCTCAGTTGTGTTTTTCTTACGTACCTGTCGGATAAGACCATATGCTAAGTGGATACGCAAGACAGGGATCACTCATGAATTCATTGTCACAGTTAGGGATAATGAAAATGTGTTTTTATTCTTAAGGATGTGAGGAAGAGACGGTGCGTAAGATGTCTATGGAGCGAATTCATGAATATGTTATAGAGAAGAGACCAGGGATAAATTGTGAGGCAATTATTTTAGCCTCACTAGAGGTGGGATACGCCTACGGCGGGGTTTTAACTATAATAATCACAGAAGCGGATCTGATTCTGATAACGGGGACATTGACGAGCGATAGTCTTCAAATGGGTTCTTTTACAATTGAAATAATTCTTCTCTCACGGTCTCGCGATTATGGGCAAACATACCAACAACGTGAAGGTAGCACATATTTGGGGTAGCAGATTAAAATTAGATGGGATGTTGAATGATTGGGACAATAATATAACCTAGAAAGTACAATAGTTTCAAGGTTCATACAGGTCAATAAAGGTGGTCGGGCGGTCTGAGCCAGGAGTCCTCGTTCCTGTAATAGCTGTGTTGAGTCAGTCTTGCAAAGTTGTTCTCCTCTAAAAACTCCTAGCACTAACGGCACCATCATCTACAGCTAGTTCTGGTTTGCGGATCCCAACTTCCCCAGTTAAGCCTACAGTCACACTCCTCCAATCAATGTGATTTCATTCATCCCTTCAAAGTCCCCTAATTGACCGCTTGACATTTTTTCATGCAATGTGCAATTAATTATTATTTTTATTTTATTTTATTTTATTTTTTGTAAAGGAGAACGCTAAGTCCGGATTTAACGGAAAAAAGACCGTGGTAACAATTACACTTGGTCCGTTGGCTGGCTACATAAGAAACACTAATAACTAAGTTGGATGAGCTTTATCTCAAAAGCTTTTTTTATGAAAAAATCGTATAACGCAGAATTCCCTTGGGCTATGGAAACGGCATTCTTAGCCTCCTATATCCAAGTCGTGGTACTTTATCTACTGGTTTGTCTAGGGTAGTTTTGTCTACTGTGTTCGGCCATTGCTCCCGCTACTTATCATAGAGTATATAGTGGTTTTCTTCGATCCTTTTTGAGATCTTATCGGTTTATTTTCAACTTGGTCTATATGCTTCAATTTATTTTATGAAACTTGACTTAGAAAAAAAAAAAAAACATTCTTAGCTAGATTCGTTTATTTCGTGTGCACACCTCAGTTGGATGTTTGAGTAAATAAATATAAGAGAATTAAACAGTGAAGTCTAATATTGGGTAGAAGATACAAAGAAGTAGATGGTTAATGTAATATTGTTTAATTCCAACCTACAAATTTGGACTTTCATTTGCAGTACTGGCCGTGTGATATTTTGTATCAGAATTCCAAAATGGAGAAATGTCGTCGATATTTCCCTCCCTCATCTCCCATTAAGTGATACCAATTACCACGAACCAGGATACTACTTGAAACCCTTGTCTTCTGTAATTGCTGAAGCAGATGAGAGGAAAATGACAATGGGTTGTTGCATCTGATACATGGAAAAAGAGGTAATTGGAGCAAACAAGTGCAGGGGTTTCAATCAATGCATGCCTTGTTAATATGAAATGCACAGTGAATTGTTGGTGGGTCTTTCTGTTTTATATCGAAAGGCCTTCAGGCTTCATGATTCAGTGACCACCACCACACAAAAGGGATACAGCATCTTTCCAAAACTTGCCAATTCAAAAGCAACTCCGCGTTGTTACACTCTTTGTCACAAACTGTTGTTTATCGTTTGATGGACAAATTGACTTGGAAGTCTTCCCCGTAGACCTGACTTCAGTCTTTGTTCATCTTGAGCAGCTCATGCGAATCACCGCAGAAAAAGCCACTTTCTAATTCCATCTAGCGGCTCCCTCTTGTGTCGAGTCTCAATTTCATCGAGATTTGGCTTTTCTCATCAAATCTGCATATTATAATTTATACATGTCGGATAAAGAGACAATTCGATTAGTTTAAATAAGTTGCTTTCCCTGCTATTTCCTCGAATTTTCTCCAATCTTGGGCAGAGCACTTTTTGACAGATTCCAACTGCAGGGCACACATGTTTCTTCGCATTCAGATCATCCGTTCTTTTTCTAATCAGATCATTCATTCTTTTGTTTGAGGATAATATACTTTATCCCCTCTGATTACTGATTACCGCTCCTTCTAATATTTGCATCGCCGCAGATTATCAGTGTGTTTACACTTAATTGTGGAGAATATACCTTTTATCCCCTCTCAAATATGAACATCTCATCTTTACTGTGCTACATCACCTATTTTTCATGGATTTTAAAGGTGAAATTCACACATAATGCAAAGTGTCTACTAATTTATAATTTACACTTTAAATTATAGGTTATGTGATAGTTAGAAGGTAAAACGTATAGTCTGTTAGCTGTCCTGCTTCTTTCTCCCTTTCACTATCCCCCTTTTCCGACCTCCACTGTCATGCTCTCTAGTGACTCAATCGACCAATAAGATTTCTTCTACAGAGAGTTTGGCTAGCCTTTAAAACATGTAAACGAGGCATTTGAATCGAATGAAATTTTGTTGTTATGAATCATGATCCCAAAAAAATTACTAATAAGGGTTATCAAGTAGTGAGTCCCTTTATCAAGGAAGGAAGACCAATTTTAATTTTAATTTTTTTTAAAAAAAGACAACCGATAATAAAATTGTCACAAAAAAAAAAAATTAATTTTATGGATTTACATTGACTAGAAGCTGAAACTCCGGCGCAAATTGAGTTGGACTTGAGTGCTTAAGATATAGACCTCCTAATCACCATATCACTTTCCCCGTTTGTTCTTACGGAGAATATTCCATAAAAAAAAAAAAATTACCAAGAAAAAAACAGAGAAGAAAGAAGAACATTGAATTTAAGTCTGTACCGTCTCTTTTGCGATAAACTTTATAATTTTTTTTTCTTTAAATGCATCCGACAAGCTTCTTGAATAGAGATAGAATTTATTGACAGCAATGGCCAGGTTGGAATTAATCTGGCCTAATTTGATCGTATTTGATAGACTTAAGAGTCATAACGAATTTCGAGGAGACTAAACAATTCCAACCTCTAAATTAAATCATTGAAATAATTTTCTGGGGATCAACTCCGAGACCGTGAGCTTGATCTATACGGCCCAAAATACGTCTTAACTACTAAGGTAATCTGAGATGCGTTAACATGAGAATTATTTTAGAGGTCAAAGAATCATTTCAAATGTTAATTATTTTTAGTTGAACGTTTTTCTCATTTCCTATTTATTTATGGTATTTATGAAACAAAATACTGTGTTTTTCCTCGTGTTTGCAGTCATTTTATTTAACCAATAAAATATCACCAGCGATCCTTACTGACCCAAAGTATACGTGAACTATTGACTTGTATTAGACGCAAAAGAATCCTTTACAGATGTTAGTTTATTTTTACTTGAATTTTTTTCTCATTTTCTGTTTTTTTTTTAATGATATTTATTAAACAAAATCCTCATATTTGTAGTCGTTTTATTAACCAATAAAATGTCACCAACACGACGGTCAACCGCAAAGTCTACATGCGTCAACTATCGACTTCTACGTTTGAAATTAGGTGTACAGGTACAAGAACGGTGCAATTTTCATTCAAACATTTTCTAGAAAAAAAAAAAGTTATTCACCATGGAACAGAAGGAAAGTTCCGTTTGACGGTAAATGTTTTGATGCAATGCACGAACAACAAAACAGGAAACAGAGAGAAGAGACTGGGAATTTTCGCTCACAAAAAAACCAGAAGAAAAAAAAGACTGGGAATTTTCAATTTTCATTTTCATTTGTGTCTGGTTTAAAGTGGAAAAGAGGCAGGACTAGCCTAAACTGGATTTGGTTCCAGTGGGCGTCTGAGCCGAAATCGAGTTGTCGAAGGAGAACCTAAACCCATCGGCAGTCCGTATCCCTATTCTCTTGGACAGACACCAACTATTGTGGTGTAAGGACAACAGAATACCTCCCTCATATCAGCCCAAAGACTGTGAGTACAAATGTCTTGAAGAGGATAGCCCATATTTATCACAACAACAGACCTCTTATAGGCCCAAATGTGAGATTTGCAGTAGATGAGACGCAAGAAGTTCTCTCTCTCTTTTTTTAGAATCAATTGAATGGGTAAAAAAAGAAAAGAAAAAAGTCACTCTGCTTCCTCGAACTACCAAAGTAATATTAAAAAGAAATTTCAATAACCACTTTTAACACATTTAACTATAAATTATAAATTTTCATCAATTTCACATATGTTATAAAATGAGATATGTGGCATAGTTTTGATCATCAGATTTTTTTTTCATTGTGCAAATTGATGATTTTAAAAATTTAGAAGTTCAATATATCAAAAGGGATAATTGAGATCTTGTTTGAAATTATTTTAATAGTTTAGGACGCAACTGTGACGTTTCTTCTAACTGTGAATACCTCTTTCCTTTTGATTGGGTGGAGACACAATGTTAAATCCCTCCACATCTTTGAAACTACGAGTAATCACGTTCCTAAGACACTCATGGAGCCATGACTAGGAGCTACAGCAATTATTGACCACTGTTTCAACCTAAAGTTCAGACAGCGTTTTCTCTTGTTGATTTGTGATTGGATCAGGGCGAGAAGCATGTCTTTCCCGGATTTGAATGTGGCGCCTGACTGCAAAGAACTTTACACTATTTGAACTGAGGTTCACATAGGCTTTTCACTCTTCAAACAAAAAGGTTATCGATTGATTTGAGAACAGGGTATGACTATTCGGTTTCAAAGGGCCAGGTGTGGGGGAGAGTGAAGTTGTGTTGTCAGTTTGAGAGCGGTGGTGAATAGATGAGCTACAAGTAGCCTTTTAAGCAGAAGACATGCCCTCATTTACAGGAGCAAACACCAGCAACATTCTTTCAATCAGTCTTCCAATGTTCCCCCCTACTACTATTTGAGCATCACCACCCTTGAGGGTGGTTGGGGCCAGGCTCCTGGCCTCTCACTATTTAGAGCATCGTACCCCTTTGGCTAGTTACAAGGGGGGGAGAGCCTGTAATTTGCACCCTCCACGGAGTCCATCACTTGGTTTGGTTTGTACACATTCTAGTTAGAACTGTTGCAGGAACGAAATGTTCTCAATCTACAGTTAACGTGTTGGCATTTTACTGCATATGTTCACCTTGAGTAGATGTTCTGTCGGGGTAAGCTTTCGCCTTGACAGTGGAGAAACCGAAAAGGGAGATGAAATACCTGTAAACTTCGCAACAAAGATTTCATGAAATGGGTGTTGGAAATTGGGAATGAAGTTCTTGAGATTTTGAAGTAGCTTGCTCAGCTGCAATGGCAATCATTTTCGCAGCTCGTACATAGCAAATGCCTTGAAAGGGGTTAACTGATTCAGCTTCCTAGGGTTTTGGAAGATCATTTCTAAGCATTTTCTGAATGTTCTTCACAGAAAGAAGACCTTCTGGTATTCATCCCCCCCTTACAATTGCAAGTGGGTACCATGGTCCCCACTCTTACAGTAGGAACAAATGCCCTACTCTCACAGTTGACTTATAATTATCCAAGTGCCTTCGGACAAAGCTTTCAAGGGCGGCACTCCACGTATCATCATTGTCCTTGCCAAGGGAATGGACCAACTGCGAGAACATCACAAGAACAAAAGGGCAGGCAACCAGGCACCCACTGCACACAGACCAAACCGGTCCCCAGCTGTGTCCACCTTGTCCCAAACCCTGGTGGACCTTGGCATACTTCTTTTGAGTAACCCATGCTAGAGCTGAACACATAGCTTTATTGGACCAGACAGCGGACGGTAACAAACACCATGAATGGCTCCTTGTCTCAAGGACTGGAGTGCCCCCACATGCTTCAGCGCAACAGAAACCCAAAGTTTGCCCCTTCTTTACATCAGAGCTCTAACAAATTGAAAGCATCAAGGTCCAACCACAGAACCACTTTCCAAGCGACTATTGTGCTTTATTACCTGAGGGAAACCATGCTTGATGGATTCATTTGCATATTTGATTGATTCAACAATTTGTCCAATCTCATGAGTTAAGTAGAAAAAGAAAGAAAGGATCCAAACCCAGTTGGTTGTATTATTTTGTATTTAGGCTCAAGGCCCAGGGCTAGAGCTCATGTACAATTTACGAAGGAAGGTTATCATCACAGCTTTGCTAATATTCTCTGTAACATTAGGGTGTCAGACAGTCCCAGGCCCGAAGTCCAATTTTGAAGACTCCAGAATAGGATTTCAAACTTTATAAACAATTGTATTATTATTAGCAGTTAATCTGGGCAACTGTTGCATGAAACCATTGGGGCTAATGTCTGCACGAGTGAGTATACGCATAAGAAGAAGATCAAAGTAATCCTTTATAATATTGCCCTCTTAGAATCTACAAAGAAAGCATATGAGAAAGATTCTTTTAACAGGAACCACAGTAGTGTCTGCTCATCTGAAAATCCTCCGTAATTTCAAATAACTTTTTCAACAAAAGCATATTTCTTCTCTTTTTTCTTTTCACATTTCAGAACTCTCCATTCCCTAGCCGACTATAGATGCCCAATATTCAAATCAGCTTTCTATGTGATTACATGTGCTATAAAACCTTCAATAGTTGTGCAAACATCTTGTGAAAACGTAATGGAAGTTCAGAGTCCGTACAATTGTATATGGATGGAAACCATCACATCAGGAGATAAAAAACCCTGACCCTTAACTCTACAAATTAAGTCCCATCCCAACCGAAAGGCAAGCGGCGTTTCATTGTTATTTCAAATAGAACAAGGGGGTTAGGTACCATTTACTTGGAACCTTGGGGTCTCCTTCTGCCTTTGGGGCAACACAACTCGGAAAAAGCACAAAAAATGCTTTGGTGGTTCGTTAGGTTCCATGATTGATCATCCTTTTTCCTCCACCCCCCCCTTCTCTCTACATCGTTTTCAGGCCATCATAGCCTCTCCACCTCTCTGTGTCTACAGTACTTTTTCAGGAGGAGCAGAAAAGAGCCTCTGGCTACAGTCAAAAACTCCCTGTGCCCGGAAATGAGCTGTGTAGTAGTCCTGGCCTCTCATCCCTGACGAGCAACACAACAAACGAAAGAAGGTTGGCCAAAAAAGGAGGCCAGAAAGTCCACCACTTGTAGGCCTCACCCAACGTAATCTCCACAACATTTCAAGGTCCCCAAAATGATGCAGATAAATAAATCATCACAACCCCGCAACAGTACCTTAAAAACTGGCAGAGCCAAAAAGAGAATTATAACACCCAACAGTTAGGCATGCATGCTCTAGTGCAATGAAATGGAGAGAATAAAGCTGCTGCTGGCTTGTTTTTGGATCTTACTTCTTGTTCTTTCTATATAATCTTTGTACATAATTCGAGGCTCAAAATACATGATTAACCCCAAACTACGAACGCACCAAGGACAGGCCTTTCTTTTCAAGACACATACAAAAAGACTAACTTTTTTTTTTTGTCGTTGTTTCGATTTTTCCTTCAGCTTCCTCATCTTTTTTCTTTTTTCTTCTCCTCTTGGTTGGGTTCCATGTCACCTTGGTCAATCAAACATTACCTTGCCATTATCGAATGGTTGGTATATGACCCAAAATCAGAGCAAAAGCCAAGAGTCTAAAGCACCTTTTCCCCTAACTTTTTTTCTTCTTTCTTTTCACTTGTCTCTCTTTATAGAGCGATCTCAGTCTGCAAAGTAGTGGCATTGAACCCCACCTGTTGTTGCTGCTGTTGTGTTAACTCAACCTCCCACCTTGCCTTGGCTATGACTGCATCATGCACAGGTACGTACTCCTAATCACAACAAAACAGAGCTATCATTTGCAACCAAACAACCCATACAAGAACCATACACCGAGATAGTAATCTGTGAAAGATTCCGTCTTTAAAAGCCAGATTGTCTTTTCCATATTAGAGCTTCATAATCAACAGAGCCCTGGAGACAATAGTTTGATGACAAAAGTGAAAAAGACAAAGTGATCCACCTCAAGTTTTTGAACAAGCTCTTTAGCATTAGGAGCAGACACTATGATGTGGCGCTGGGACGGCTTGATGAAGCCATCATCCACGGCTTTGTCAATGAAAGTGAGAAGGTAGTTGTAGTAGCCATCGACATTCAACAGCCCCACCTGCACAGGTTTGAAATTGAAGAATTAGGGTTTGGAAGACAAGGACCCAAGAGTACTTGGGAATACATGGTCTGCTTACAGGCTTGTTGTGGATGCCCAGTTGAGCCCAAGTGATGACCTCCAATAGCTCCTCCAGTGTTCCATACCCACCTGAAACCAAGATGATTACACAAGATTCCACTGATCACTTGGGGAACATAAGGGTAAAGTGTAGGTCTGAATATATTGATGTTCGCTGGAGAGAGAAAGAGAAAGATGGGACCTGGTAGGGCAATAAAACAATCAGAATGGCGGGCCATTTCTGCCTTTCTTTGGTGCATGTCGGCTACTGGCCTTACCTCTCCAACCGTTTCACCCGTTATCTGTGGCTCCGCCATAAACACATGAAGCAAAAAGGTCAAAACTTTAAACCAGTACTGAGATTACACGGGCATTTTCAGACAGACACCATGAAGCTTGAAAAAGGAGGATGGAGCCTAAACCGTTAATGAGAAGAAATAAAACCCACTAAATAATTAAAAAGTGAAAAAAGAAAAAGAAAAAGAACCGATGATATTATTCACCTCTTTGCCCATTAGAGTCCTTGGGATGATCCTGTGAACCCAAATACAAAAGGGAACTGTGTAAGCAACTCAAAATGCTAACAGAATATCACGCATCGAACCCAAGAAAATGAGAAACAAAAAGAAAAAGATCGACGATTTTACCCAAGAACCTTCCCCCCACCACGATGCACAGCTTGAGAAACCAGACCCATCAGCCCGATACTCCCACCTCCATACACAAGGTCCAACCTTCTTGTCACCTTCACATGCATATCCACAAAACGCCTCAGAACGAGTTGAAAAGAAAAGAGAGAATGCAAATCACATACAGATGAGCGGGCATATTTAGGTTCATGATTCATTAGGAGAGAGAGGTATACCAGTTCTTGGGCTAACTCAATGGCAGCATCTCTATAGCAATCTCTCTTCCCAGTACTGCTGCCGCAGAAAACGCAAACCCTCTTAAATCTTGAACTCAATACTTTTCCTTCCATTTCCCTCCTCAGGACACTCAATTGGCTGCTAGTTTCGCAAGCAGCACAATACGAATAAATAGTGAAGATAGAGAGGAAGCTTCACTGC
The DNA here is from genome assembly GCA_003952965.2 of Morella rubra. Classification (NCBI taxonomy): domain Eukaryota; kingdom Viridiplantae; phylum Streptophyta; class Magnoliopsida; order Fagales; family Myricaceae; genus Morella; species Morella rubra. The sequence goes on along the minus strand of CM025850.1, from coordinate 23,944,169 downwards.
AACACAGAGTACCAAGAGTAATGGAACAGCCACTATATATAGACTCCTAGAAAATATTATTAAAAGGAACAGACTACACAGAGATCCAAAATTAATAAAGAAAAGGAAAACAAAATGAGAAAAGGCACACTGTTAGTGGATAGGGATGAAGTAAGACAAAAAGGCGAAGCAGAAGAGACACTGTGAGGAGTCTTGCCTCCCCCAAGCCACACACGTGTCATCGTATAATGGCACAGCATGGGGATTTCGTCCTCAGTCTCGTTATACAAGCATCCTTGTTCAACCAAAAGAATTTACAAAGGAATTCTCATCCTCGAACAACGCCTAGACCTCCAGTGTCTTTCTCTCTGTCTCGTTTTTTACGCACGCAATCATAACTTGATGGCTAAAACACGTGCAGACCCCTACCACATCAAATCAAGATTAACAACACTATAATATTGACTGTATAAATATACACAAACGCATGATAAATTGAAGTTATTGCTCAGTGTAACTTGTCTTTTTGCTTATGCACAGCAATTTTACCATTCCCAGGAAAAAACCTATCCATCTTCACGCTGGACTAGCTTTTTGTCCACACACTAAGCTTTTGCCCTACCACAAGAAATCTCTCTGTAAAAGAAGAGAATCCCACCATTCTTCAGAGCTGTATTGTAATTTGTAAAGGAGAGCTTCCATATCAGGCGCTTCTAGGACTGCATGAATGGAAAGTTCAAAGGATAGGCCCCCAGCTAATAGCTAATGCCTCTCAAACAAGTTAAGATTAATTTTTTACGTCTTTACAAAAGTTATTTGCACGCTTTAGGATCATGAACTCTTTAATTGTTTTTACTGAGAGTAGCAGTATTAACTGGCAGTGGCCTTAAATGTTTTCCGTGAGAGTACTGGCATCATCATAATTACATGTTGATCCTACGTCTGATGCTTTGTACATACATTTCTAATCATGAGTAAACATATGCTTCTCTTCTTTCTTGCAAGCTCAGATCAAAGATTTTGCGTAGGAAAAAAAAAAGCTCAGATCAAAGATTTTACTTATATTTTGTTCCCAGGTATCTTTCTATTGCGTTGTTGAAAGTTTTATAACTCTTTCATCGGCTTAAGTTTGTATCATATTACATGAAATACGCACTTAGAGGATGCTCCATCTGTCATATGCAAGTGATCACTGGATATCATGATAGAAGTTGCATTCAAATTGGTATAGGCTTGAAGCCCCCACGCATTTAAATTACCCTCTTATTTCTCTTTTATAGTCAAATGAAAAAGATTTTGAAAGTAACAATCACTTCTGGCTAGCAATTGGGAATTGAAGCTTCAAATTGGGCATAGCAGCCTCCTCCAAGTCCACAGGTAGACAGGTAGAACCCACACGGAACCTCAACCCTAAGAAACCACACTTGGTTATGGAAAGAGATGGGGTTGATGTGGTACCCACCTCTGATGTCTTGGTCATCACTTTCTCTGAGGTCTGTGATTGGCAGCCCTCACTTCATCTAGCACGTCCCTACTTAATGTATCCCCTGACCAGTTCTTTTATGCCTTCTGGTTCCTATTGTCCACGTGTTAGCATTTAAGCCAAAGTAGGAGTGGACGAAACGATAACTTGAGATTCAGGTAGGCCACAGTAAATGATGTTTGATGAGGTTTTCCTGTTGAAGAATGTCTCCTTTTTTTTAAGCAGAGAATGTCTTAGCTTCTAAACTAATACTCAGAAATAAAAGAGTGTATTTTCTTTGTTCCTTCTGGGTCTCGACCCTCTAAAAGGACTTCTTCTTTTAAGAACCGACGGATTCAGTTTGTGATACGCTACAAGGTATTTTATCCTCGTATTCTACAACGAGTTGTCTGTAAGGTCTTTCCCAAGATAAGATTTTTTAAGAGGTACAATCACTAATTTTTTTTTTTTTTCTAAACAGGTACAATCACTAATTACAAGTGTCTGTTTTGTATATTTGTAGTGGCCAGGACGATTTGCAGCAGAGGTGATGTTACCAAATGCAGAGGTGAGGTTACCAAATGCGTGGGAGCCTATGGGAGGTGATCTTTCAGAATGGGTCTGTGTTATAGTTTTCCATGGATTTTAACATGTCGACCAGGATGTGTAACAGACTGAAAAGACTTCTTTTCAATTAGAATTCAGTAAATAAGAATAAAAGAGCAAGGGTGTTATAAATGACAAGTTGATGTGACTAGGATACTGGATTGCATTAAAGTTGTACAAAATCTTAAAGAATTGCATAAGGTAAGTTGTTGTGTCTCGTATGTATTAAAAAATAGTAATTTTACAAGAATCTCTAATTTTTAATAATGTGGTTCAATAAGAGAATTAAAGAATATATATGTATTTAACAAGAGAATTAAAGAGTATACATATATTTATAAAAGATTATATGTTTTTAAACGTGTTAATATCTTTGTGAAGTGGGTAGAAAATTGAAAGATAGAAAAAAAAATGTAAAATATCCTATTCACCTTTTTTAAATTTGGGTGTACTATATTAAGTCTATAAACCGTCTAGTTTATAAAGTAATAGATTTTTCTTGTATAAGAGAATAGGATTTGAATATATTGGGGTATGAGTAATATCATACCCTAACTTTTTCTTTTCAATTAAAGAGTAGAATATTATATATCCGAGTTTCAATCAACATATATGACATTCACAGGATTCAAAAAGCTTTCTGCTGTTTGTTACTTAGAGCACGTTCGGTATATAAAAATTCTCAAAATTTTTTTTGAATTCTCAAAATACAAAATATTTTACAACCAAACATTATTCTTAACACTACATAAAAATAACTAAAATACGTATACCAATAAAATTAACATCACTTACAAATTTTTAAAATATAAAAAACTTTTAAAAAATTCCTTAACCGAACAACCTCTTAAAAAAAGATACCAAGGCTGTGTTTGATTTCTAAAATTTTAACAATCAGACACAGCGTAAGTAATCCATGCGTAACCCACGTTAAAAGGGGTATTTCTTCTCATTGGCCTACTCCCATAGCCAAAATGTTCAGCCTGGAGAGGCAGGCCACTGTCAAATGACGAGACCGCAGTGAAGGGGAGTAAATGCCGCCATGGAAATTGTGTTTTGGTTTTGCAGAGTGAAAGAGATGGCAATTCGCAAATGGCAATGTGCTAAAGCTGTGCGGCGCAATGATTTTACTGCGCCGTCCTCCCTCTTTATATGACAACATCGTTGTACTGCTCTGCTCGTTGAATTTAATGACACTCTTATTTTGTTCCTCTGCTCGCTGTTCGGGAAGTAGCATTTTGTTCATGAGTGATGAGTTCACTCTCCCCTGTCTTTTCTTGGAGTGACCTGTTTTGTAATCATGTCCACAAAAATAAAACCCTTTTCTCCCGCCTACTTTCTCCTCTCTCACAGAACGCCCCTCGGCCCCACTTCCCCTTGCTTCCCTCCTTACCGGCGGCAGCAGCTCCAACTTCAGCTCTAATTACGACAGCATATATTTTTATTTTTCTGTTGGGTATTTTAATTTTAATTTCTATTTTATCTAAGAGTAATAAATCAGGAGATAAACCGTCTTCTTCGATCCACGCTCGTCACAGTCGTTTGTGTTCTACTGTCCATGTCTTGGTACGGTACATGAGTTACACACGCCGCCACTTTCCAACTATAAATTCTCAGATCTCTTATTATTATTATTATTATTTTATTTGGGAACAAATTTGACCCTAAACTTTGATTTTGGATCCTACGAAAGAAAAGTTGATCCACGACAGGGCCGCAGCCGCTTTGGAAGGCATTTTTTTTTTGTTGTCTTTTTCCTATCTCATAGAAAATTAGATAGGGCCTTTGGATTCCTTATTTACTTGCATTAGGTTTTATCCCACGTATTTGGTGTATTGATTTCCTCTTTTTCTCGGTGGAGTGAGGGTTTTAAGATCTTATAATTAGGTTTTAATTTGTCTCTCCTTATTTTTTCCATTTCAAATTTCAAATAAAGTTATTGTTTGTCCAGGAAAAAAAGGGCCACAAAAAAAGTTAATCTTTTTATTTCTTTTTTTGTAATCCAATTTACACAGTATATAAATTTAAAGCAGTTGTTATCAATTCTAATTCTGTATTGAGAAAAATATATTACTTGTCTTGTTAAATATATTAATTGTGCATTATAAAATAGATGGAATTTGAATTTAAATTGGCACGAATTTTTTCTTCCCCGAGAAAGTGTCAATGCTTGTATTTCATCTGTAAGAAAAAAGAAAAAAGAAATAGAATCACAGAAGATTTATTTTTACCTTTAATTTTTTTTTGTTCGCGTGTGTATATATATATATATATATATATATATATATATATACTGGATGTACAGTTATGCATAAAGAGGGGTGTGACTCTCGAGGCGATCGAAGGCTTTCAGAGGTTGTAAGACAGAACACACTTTATCAACGTTCGGATTCGAAGTAGCAATCAAGACCGTGATTACCGCCTATCCTGCGTGCATTACGTCTTGTACGTGATTAACTTCCTGCCGGTTTCCTTTTCCTTATTCCTCTGCCTGCCCCGATGGAAAAACGATTACTGGGTTTCTACCGATCAGCAAGAAAAAAAAGAGACAAGTTTTTCTAGCCACACGCCAAGCCAACCGGCTATGATCACTTCAGGGTTTGGAAAATTCGAGCTTTTTCACCATTTGGGTTTGAAGTATATTGTTACCAAGTTATTGTCCGTTTACATGCCTATTTAGTTCATATATTAGTAGGGTGTTTGGTAAGTGACAAAACAAATTAGGCATGTGACACATGTTGGCCACCAATCTTGGAACTTTCTTCTTTTCCAATGGGACTTTTATCTTCCTAACTTAGTGGGATTTTTTTTTCCCTATATTGCCAGTCTTATTCACTCCTCGTCATTGATAACTGTAGGCCTAACGAAAATCTGAACCAGTTCTTTGGCAGTAGAAGTTGCCAGGGAGTTTCAAGTCCAACCCTAGTTTTGTTCAAACCAAACTACCTCTCCCTTTGGACTTTGAACCCACTAAATTCTAATGCGCTTGATCAACGTGCGCGCGCGAGGGAGACACATGCAGTAATATGTTAGATAGCGGCGTTTACGTGGAAGACTTTTCCATATGGCAGAGATATATACTTTGCCAAAGCGGATCAAAAGCACATTCAAAATTTCAAACCCCTAGTAGCGGTGGCAGAAAGCGTTCAAGTATACCTCGAAGCTTTGTTTGTTTTAGATAATTGTTAAGTGGTGTTTTTTTTTCTGCACTTACGAATAATCAAAAGTTTCTTTTGCTGCACAGCTTACATTCCTTCCGCAAGCTGGCTTCTCTTTTTGGTTGGTGCATCGTGTCGCAAAACCCCAACCTGAAAAATCCTGAATGAATGACGTTTGTGGTCTATTAAACCTCCTTTCTTAATAATGCTAATTTGAATTTGGGTCTTAGATTCCTACTAGTCTAAAGATAAGGATAAAGGGTTGGCGTGACTCACACACCAAATGGTGGGGAGCCTCTGCGAGCTGCTGCTGTTTGAGGGACGCTAACCTGAGTAAAGTACCCATAAATAATTCCAACAGTGGTATGACTGATCATCTGCAGAATTTGGCGTTTAGCAGTCAGAAATATACCTGCTTATTTGATAGCTTTGTGCTTACGCGGGGAGCTTTAACAGAGTTAGAACTAGTGATCTACACCCAAGCATGAAAAATACCTCTGCATCCTTTTTGGGTTTTTTTTTATTCATCTTTTCGTACAAGGCGTGAAAACTTTCTATATTGCAGTAACATGGTCCAGTAAAAACGATTGATGATGCTGATGAAGGGAATAATAATAATAATAACAATGATAGTGATAGTAATAGTAATAGTAATAGTAATAGTAATAGTAAGGATATAAATATTGACTTTGGGTCATGACCAAAACTCGAACTTGGTCAAAGATGCCTTGTTAATGGCTCTTGCTCCCGACCTAAGCTTAAAGCGAAGATAATGATGCACAATTGATTCATACCTAATTTTTCAACTTTTGGACAGATCCATCTGAACTTGGAATGTGCCCGTAAACAGAGTTCGTGTGTCGCTTTCAATTGGAATATCAGAACTCAGAAGTGTTTTGGTATGTTATGTCACATGTCGACGCACCTGACAAGCCGAACACCCTACCATACATTAGAGATAATGAAAGAGACTTCGGTTCAGGCAAGTTTTCTGCATGTTCGGCGGACACAGCTGACGGCGATAGTTAGGGCTATCACTTGTACATGTATACCATAGGTGCCTGCGTACGTGTTTAAAGTCTACCATGTTTTGGGTCTGGAAACCCAAAGGGTAAATTGAACTCAGTCTTGGACTCTTGTGTGGATCATTTAAGAGTCTCTCTGCGTGATATATTGGCTTTTTTAAGTTTTGTAAAGGGAAGCTTAGCGATCTTTTTAGCCGTAAAATTGGTTGAAGACCCAGATGGATTTCCACCGGATGGACACAAGGTTTTGGGTCATGAAGTTGGTTGGGCTTCTTTGGAAAGATGTTTCCCTCATAGAAATATTAACCAACAAGGCCACGAAATTCATATTGATAAGGACTTGAAAGATCCAAGCTCAAAAGTCCTTTACTGGTTTTAATGTCGAAAGCCAACCCAAAATTTTGGGCCTGAAGAGGGGAACCGAATAAAGTTGAGAAAAAGGGCCTTTGGGGACTCACATATCTTAGACCTAAGCTATTTCGAACATGGCAGGCTTAGAGCCCGAATAATGCTCAGAAAAAGGCCTTTGATTGAAATGAGGGGCCTTGTGAGCAGTGCTCAAACTTGGTGGAGCCAGAGTCGACAATGTGTTTGGTTGGAAAAGCTTCCTATCTCTACATCAGAGAAAGAAAAGTTCAGATACTAAAGTCGGATTTTGTTGGCCTTCATAGCCCATGCTACCAGAAGTATCATGTGCCGGTATATGGTAGTTTTCTGTCAAATTTCTGATACAGCTGTCGATATAGAGACGGCTTTGAATGTCATCTATAAACACATATAACACAGAGAGAGGGGAACACCACAAGTGTTATTACCATTGCAAGAACATTATGTGTAACATGTGAACAAAAAAAAAAAAAAAATTCCTAGTAAACAAGGTTCGAAATTCCCAAACATGCTTGAGAGCTATTCCAAGTTATGTTCTTATTGCAGGAGCTTCTGATGTAACTAATCAAGATCTATATGCGTATTCACAGTAGCAGTGACAAAGTTTCCTTCATTTCCAAGTCCCATCATCGCAGGGAAAGCAACCCTCTTTTGCAATATCAGTTATCTGAACTCCTGAGTCGTATACTACCCCAGCCTTCCAGTCAGCAGGAAGGACATGCTGTGCCCAAATCCACTTCCCATCGTACCCAGCTGTTACCACAAACCGAAATTGCAGTGGCCCAGTTGGCACCCTACTGGTGTCCCACACTGCCCCATAATTTCGACTCATGAAACCCCAGTTCGCGGAACCAACCTGAGAACATTGCAGTAACTGCGTATCAGTATCATGTTTGGTCAATTCGGATACAGTTTTAAAATTTAACAGGTCATGCATTGCAGCTAAGCTTTTGTCTCACCTGAGCTACATCAACACTCACAACTTCTGTTTGACCCCCTTGGTACAGAAATTTGATCGCCAAGTAATGTGGTTTCTGGCTTGATTCTTCCACTCGCACAGCCAAATTCTGATTCTTGTATTCACAAGGTACCCTGTTTGATGTAACCAAGAAACTAGTTTAGTGCTACACAGCAAAGAGTAATAGCGATAGGCATTTTTCCCAAAGCATCTGATGCAGACACATTTTTTTTATAATTTTAATGTGATTGGTTTTTGTCCAAGGGATAATGGCAAATCCTCGGAGCCTATCGGATTATTTGAAGTTGGTCCACGTCTGGACTTTTATATATGGTTGGTGTAACAAAACCACAAACTAGGGCCTGGTTTTTAAAAAGTCAATTGTTCTATGCTTTTGGCCTGAGTTAGTGAGAGAGAATATTAAAGTGTCTGGATATCCTCACCTCTTGTATTCCACGTCCACAATCCCAAGTTTCAAAATGTCTTGGCCCCTACCCTTTTGAGCCATAGCCATGAAAGCTCTGCTGCTTAGAACAAAATCAGTCTGGTTATTGGGATTGAGATCTGTCAAAATTGCTCTAGTCCCTTCTCTGGAACAGAGAGTTGGGTTCTTGCATCTTATCTGCCAAGCGTTAACTCGATCAAAACAAAGTTTAAGCAGCAGAAAAAGGCATGGGGAAACAAAAGAAAGAGGGTGCAGATAGACCTACCTGGAAGCATGCTCCACAACCAGCTCCATCTTTGTAAAGAGACGAAACACCAGCTGCAACGTGTCCACTATTGAAGCCTAATGCCAAGGAACCATACCCACAAGCCCCAGCTGCATCAAATCCAGAAAAAAATTGCCCACTTAGTATTTGAAAAAAATACAATATGAGTCGATGTCACTTCTTCCAATTCACGATGAATTATATATCGTGTGGTGTTCGTCAAATTAATCAAACAAACAGAAAACAAGGGAAAGGGAAGACAAAAAAATAAATAAAAACAAAGAAGCTTTCAACTTACACGAAAGTGCTGAAGCTTTAGAGAAATAGGCAGCCTTAGTTTGGTGCACACAACGATCACAAGCTGCAGCAGATGAAATAAGAAAGACGAGGAAGCAAATAAACAGAGCCATATCGTCGTGGGAGATGAATGTCAAGGAGGAGGAAGCCATGATAGCCATATATAGAGAGTGAACCCATTACCCGCTAGCTAGCTAGTAGACGTGTGTGGACTACAGGTCAGCATTTCCAATAGAAGACTTGATGATATAATTCGCTTTATACGGATCAACGACTTCATTATTTCAATATGCACCTGTCAGATTGCGTGTGGGAAGTCTTGAATAATAAGCAAAGACAAGCATTTGCGCAAACGCGGTGGGACAAAGAAAAATGGGATGGGGTCTCCCACCGACTTCCTGCCTTTGCAAAAACAGCTGTGCTTTGACAACATGAGACCTGTACTGTATATGTGTCCCTCAGCTTCTGTGAATGGATGGATATATACATTATTTTTTATGTTTTGTAGGGGACAAAACTTTTTGCCCTTTGAGAATCCTCATCCCTCTCTATTCATCATATCCTCAAACTTCGAGATTCAGGAAATGGACCTGTAAGAATATGAGAAAGAAAAATAGAAGAAAGCATTTTTTTTTTTGGGTGCTTTTTTTAAGGCGACTACGCGTAGGGTCCCAAGAACAAAAAGCAACGAGCATTTTAAGTTGATATGATATTATGATTGATCCTTGTAAACGGGTGCAAAGATAAGAACAAAGTCTACACGAGCCCCACAATTAAAGCAAGAATAATGCCAAACTTGAACAGCTATGGTGGGATGCAGAAAAGAAACTTCTAAAATATTTAGAATTTAGATTTGACAGTACTTCTCGCTCTGGTGTAGTAATCAGGAAAGAATAAGGAACAGTAGCCACGGCCCACGCTTCGACTTTTGGGCAAGCCATATGTCAAGCTTGTCAATTGCCAAGTGCCAAACAATTTTCCAGGTTCCTGCAAATTTATTGCAGCATCAGTTACTCCAACCAAAATTAGATGTTGTTCGTTTTCTGTCCATTATAAGAATTTTTTGAATTTTGAAGATAAATAAATCGAATATATTTTTTAATATCACTTAAAAATAACTATAGCACGCATACCAATAAAATTAATATTATTTAAAAATTTTTAAAACACTAAAAATTCTCAAAAAACACACTAACCGAACATCACCTTAATTATCGATCCTTTGCTTCCTCAGAAGTCAAATAGAACACAAGAAGGAAAAAGCAACTTCAAGACCTCCACTTCCATAGGTTTTAATTGTTTAACTAGATGACTATGCAGGTAGGGGTGCACAGAACTGGACCGGACCGGACCGATTTTATGGTCTTAAAAGTAAAAATCCGGTCCGGTTCGGACCGGATTTAAAAACCGAATTAATTCGGTCTGATCCGGTCCAGATATTTTTAATATCCGGTCTAGACTGGACCGAACCGGATTAATAATAAATAATTTTTTTTAAAATTTTTTTAATACAAAACTTAAAAATATATATATATATATATATATATATATATATATATATATATATATATATTTGCATAAGTCAAAACGCACAGTTTTGACGTCCTCTTCAATCTTCTCTTCCCCCTTTGAAATCTCAAAATTAAAAAATGTGTGTTGAAAATGAAAAAAAAAAAAAAAAATTAAAACCAATCTGGACCACTTAAGTGGTCCAGACCGGACCACTTAACAGAAGACCGGACCGGACCGGATCACTTATATGTGGTCCGGTCCAGTCCTTTATTTTAGTAGGATCGAAAATTCGGTCCGACCGCATTCCAGTCCAAAAACCGGACCAGATTTCTGATTCTACAGCCCTAATGCTAGGAGGACCAGTTCAATCCTGTCGCGTAGTAATGGATACTTCAAACATATTATTGTTTTTCTCTGTGACGACGATAATTGTTTTTCAGCAAAACAGTCCGAAAAGATTCCTAGAAATCAAGGAAAAAAATAGTCAAGCACAGTTCGAATGGATGGACATCAATGAGTACTTGCTAAACAACTGTTTTTTTTTTCCCCCCACACGCGGTTTGAATTCAAGTTGTTGGCGTTTACGGATTCTTTTTGCAAACATGGGCTGTGCGTGGCGGTGGCATCATCATTCATTAGTTGCGTCAATGGGATCTCGGGTGTACACCACCCAAAGCTGTAGGATCCAGCTGCCATGACAAATGTGTGGTAATTTAACTTCTGGATCTCTCCTTGGAGATAAAAAGATTCTGAGACCTTCTTCCAGGCGAACGCAAAATCTTCCCGAAGCTCTGTCCTTTTTCTTCCCGTCCTCGAAAAGCTTCTTACCTCAGTTGTATTGATCGTCCCTTTGTCACTACTAACCGGATCCATGGCTGGCCGTAGGTGCAGCGGCGGTAGCTAAGGAGCCCATAACTAGTTTTGATGTAATTCGTAATGAACCAGGTAAGACTTGGAGATTCGAAAACCGGTTTGTTAGGCGGAGATGCCACCAAACTTATATGAAATCATTTGAAATATTTCCTAACGATAGAAAGAGTATATAACCACAAATACAAAAATATAAAAAAAGGGATATCTACAATAGAGATGCTTTGGTTTATGGTGACTATATCACCTTCTATTATTATTGCCAATGTGGAGATCAATTATAAAACTGGAATTAAGCCGCATGAATTTTCAAGATCATCAAACCACATTATTAGTTTCAAGAAAATTGTTATCTCATATTTGAATTTCTCCTAATTTTCTGAACTAACCCTTGTAAGCATGATTTGTGGTGAAACATCATAAAAGTAAAATTTAAACTAATTACAAGTGGAATGGGAACAGTGCTTGTAATTCTCCAAACTAATTACATTCCCCCTACAAGAATCACGTGACCCAGGTTACAGGTCTGCTGCAAAATGGAGCTTTGAGATGAAAGGGGAAAAATGGCATAATGGAGTTGAAAGAAGGATTAGCTTTCTTTAAGCTGTGTCCTGCCACTACAACCTAAGTTTGGAACCAATGAAGCATACCTGTACATGGTCTCTAACATCTTGTCTTTTTCCTACTCTAAACAAGGGGAATTCGTCACAATTTACAGCCACATCTTTGTGAGATAAAGATGCAAGTACATAACCCTAGCAACTTTAAGCAAAAAATTGCACTGCAGCCTTGAGGAGCGAAAATTGTTTCTTGTGTAACCTTACCACTAAGAAATTCCATTCAAAGAGTAAAAGGTGTCAGCTTGCCTTCTCAGTCAGGATTGAGACAAGGTCTGACCGGGCTTTTTCCAAGGCACTTGACAAATTCTCAGGCTTCCTCCCGCCTGCCTGAGCAAAATTAGGCCTGCCACCCCCTCCCCCACCACACAACTTAGCTATGGGCCCTATGAACTTTCCTGCCTGGACTCCTAAATCGTTGACTGCAGGAGTGAATGCTGCAACCAAACTTACCTTCCCATCACCTGGACATGAGCCCAGCACCACCGCTGCTGGGTCTTGCAGCACATCCAGCAGATATTCAGCCGCACTTTTTAGTGAATCAGCATCAGTGTCTTCCATGCATTCAACCAATACCCTGATGTGAAAGTTATTCAAAGAAAAAGAAAAAACCAAGAGCCATGAAGCTTTCTAAATGAAGTGCTATGCGATACTTCTGAGACTTCATACATCTTAGACTTTAAATGGAGAAATAAGAAAATATTTGATGACATCTGGCTACTTTATATTAATAGTATTTGAGCTCGCACAGGTTTTATTTAGAAACTATAAACAAGTATTTTGCATTGAATACTTCATCAAGAATGTTAGGTTTCTTTGCTATATAATGTGCACATCCTGATGAATGAAGTTCTTATGGTTCCCTCCTTGCATTTGTGATATTTCTAGATGAGGACAGTGACGAAATTTAGTAGAAAGATATTCTCTTCATTGATGGCTTCTCTTTTTGCTTGGGGGCAGGGGGAAGAGTGGAGAGGGGAGACTGAGGGATAGAGCTGTGCATGTACAACGAGTGACCTTGTATGCATAGAGGCAGATACTTACATAATCTTTTTTGAAGTACCCACTGGGAATGCCTTGCTTGCAATAATTGATGCTCTGTATTCTGCTGCCTTCGCTCGCAAAACGGAAATTTCATTTCTTACCATCCGTAATTCCTCTAAGAGATTTTCTACCCTGGTTGTTACTTCTTCAGCCTTGACCTACAAAAGAAAACAACATATATATATATATATAGACACAGACAATAAAGCTGGTATATTCTAGCAGATGGATGAATTTTAAAATGTTGCACGGTTAAACAGTGTCTTTATAGATGGTAAACAAGCAGAGGATTGGCATAATTCTATATTCAATTACGTGTAAAAAACACAAAAGAAAAAGCAGAAATCATACTTTGAGTGCGGAACACAGATTCTTCATATGGTAATCTCTAGCATTGACATATTCAATGAACGCTTCACCAGCCACAGCTTCTATACGCCTGATTCCGGATGCAATACCCTGCTCTGAGATTATTCTGAATCCACGGATCTCTGATGTATTGCTGACATGGGTCCCTCCACAAAGTTCCATCGATACTCCAGGGACCTCTACAACACGTACCTATAACAATCAAAGAAAATGAATTTTATACTTTTGTTTCTTGCACATAATATTTAAGGACATCCAAGATGTCCTGTTGAATGTTGAAAGAGGTGTCATGAAGACATGATCTCTGGAATGTATCAAAAGTACAACTTTACACCAAACATGGATGACAGAAGAAGGCAGAATGGGGAATTGCCGAAGGAAGAAAGAAACATAATAATTCCTGTGGGAAGAAAACAAAATACACTCCTCCTGGCCAAGAAGTTATGCTTCAGCTAGAACCCTGCTATTGATCATTATGTCATCATGTTCACTTTAAACCATAAACTGGTAACATGGATCAAAACCAGTATTGTTAAACTGAGATTAATGAGAACAAAAAGGCTTAAGAAAGACAAATAATTTTCAATTGTCATTGAAATAACACTTTCTTCAAAGCATTCACCATTTTTTATGAAGAATTTATGGAAAACGCTCAGTAGAACAATTACACAGGCAAGCCATTGATGTTGGAAAAAATTTGTTATTAAAACTTTGAAGAAGTTCAAACCTGTTACTTATCAAAAAAGTCCAGAGAGAGAGAGAGAGAGTATAGAGAGAGAAGTTTAAACCTGTTCTCCATATTTCTCCCCAAACATTGAAATAGCCCCAGCTCTTTTTGCATCAGCAATAGGCATGACTTTAGTCTGAAGAAGTGTCGCATCCCCGATCCATCTGTTGATAAGTCCTTCAATTTCCATGAGCTCACTCTCAAGAAGTGGTCGGTGGAAGTTGAAATCAAATCTGAGACGATCAAAAGCAACCAGTGAACCTGCTTGTGATGTTTCCTGGCCTACAATCTTCTTGAGTGCAGTTTGTAGCAAATGAGTAGCAGTGTGATGAACCTGACAAGTAACAAAAGCAATTTAGGTAGCAAGCTAAGAGTCTAGTAACAGAGATATACTTCTAAAACTTATGGCATGTGAATACCATTTATTAGATTTGTAAAATTCCAACTTTGATAAAGGACAACAATTACTACTATTAATTGTAAACTCATCTAACCTGGAGATGGTGTTACTAAATTACACAATTGGGAGAAAAACAAAACCTGCAGTTAAGAGTGTACCTTTGCCCGCTGCCTCAGTTTTGTATCTACCGCTGCTTCCACTTCTCTACCAACCTCTAGGACTCCTTCCCTGATGGTCCCCTTATGAACAAATATGTTTCCAAAAGATTTTTGAACATCCTTTATCTCCACAACTGCTTTCTCTTGGCTTTCACCACCATTAACATATAGAAAACCATGATCTCCAATTTGACCACCTGATTCAGCATAAAATGGAGTCCTGTTCAGCAGAACTTCCACATCACTTCCTTCAGAAACCTGTATCACTGGGTTTCCATTCACCAGAAGGCTTTTCACAACTGCTCTAGCATAAAGGGTGTCATAGCCAATAAATTCAGTATCCGGTACATCTTCCGCTAGTTCTGCATCGTTTCCAAACGCTAGTTTGACAGCACTGTGTGCAGCCTGAGATTGACGCCTCTGGTTCTCCATTTCTATGTCAAAACCTTTCATATCCACACCTACGCCATGCTCTTCAGCCACTTCTCTTGTTATCTCAACAGGAAACCCATATGTGTCATACAAAAGAAAAGCATCTTTGCCGGATAAACAAGGTGCAGTTCCATTTTCTTTCGCACATAACAATGCATTACCTAGCATTTCATCCAGCAATTTTTCTCCTCTCTCTAACGTCATTACAAAACGAAGTTCTTCCCGTTTCAACTCCTCAAGAATGCGGGATGCTCCGTCTTTTACATCCGCATCAATATGGGTGCTTAATTCTATTGCTTTTTCTGCAACAACTGGTAAAAATGCTCCTTCAAGGTTACCCCTACCATCCCCCTTTATACCAAGCAACCTGCCAGTACGGACGGCCCTTCTGATAAGCCGCCGAACTACATACCCTCTCCCAATGTTTGATGGGTATACCCCATCTGATATGAGATACACAATTGCACGCACATGATCTCCTATTATCTGGTAACAAAAACTTAAAACTAATGAATATAGTTTATAGACTAAATAGAGAGTCATTCACACACACACACACACACACACACACACATATGTGTGTGTGTGTGTGTGTGTATATATATATATATATATATAGAGAGAGAGAGAGAGAAGTGCATGTTGAAACATGAATTTAAGCTGTTCCCAACTCAGAAAAGATAGCATACTTTAAGGTTCATCTTGGTGGGATCATCAGCCAGAGCATATGACACGTTAGCCAATTCAGAGGCCTTCTCTACTATGGGATAAATCAAGTCGGTCTCGTAGTTGTTTGGAACCTGAATGAAAAATATAATTTACATGAATAGAAGTTTTGAAGCATATCAGATGGTTCTTGTCTTGCTATGCAAGTGCATTGTTGGTTAAACAAGGTCCATAGGTTGCATTTTGCTCTCCCACTGAAGCAGTAATTTTGCATCAACATCAAAAGAAAGAATGTTCTACTTATCGATGTGATGAGGCAAACCCACAAATACCTTCTGAAGTATACGAGCCAAACGCTCTAGACCAAGTCCAGTGTCTATACTCTTCTGCTTTAAGGGTTCAAGTGAACTGTCCTCATTTTTGTTGTATTGCATGAAAACCAGATTGTAGAACTCTATGAACCTGGTATCATCTCCAAGATCCTGCAAATCAAATTTATCCATTAACAAAAAGAAAAGTAAAAGGCATCATAAACTAAATGATCATTTTACACCCTTCAGCAAAATAAAACCAAAAAGAACCCGCCTTCCCTTCTAAAAAACAAGAAATCAAGAGTTACTTGAACGTATACGTACAGTGTCTAAAATTCCCCGCTCAGGATGGAAATCATAATAAATCTCTGAGCATGGACCACAGGGACCAGTAACTCCACTAGTCCAGAAGTTGTCATCTTCACCCATCCTCTTAATACGCTCCGGAGGAACCCCCACCTGAAGCACAATCCATGTTTATAGTTTCTACATAACTATAATATACTTGGTTAAATTGTCTTGTTTTTTAGGTGTTGATTGGAAATGACTTATGAAAACAACCACTTAAGATGATGAGTTCAGGAAATAATAACAATAAGGACAAGCATGCATATTCAGGCTAAAACTTATTCTAATATGTTGGCATGTATGAGAATAATCACATTTTTTCCCACCAACGAAGATAAAATACGGAGGGAAAAATAAAGAGCAACAACGTCTCTTTTGTAGAAGATAAAGACAAATGGAATTGGATGGAAACATATATGTACCCCCAAAATAAAAAGTGATCATGCATAAAATCAAAATATTATGAACTATTGAGCTCTTGTTTGACGGACCTCATCGTGCCAGATTTCAAAAGCTTCATCATCATTTTCATAAACACTAACCCATAGTCTGTCAGCTGGCAAGCCAAATCTGAAAGTGAAATAAATATATGGTCAAATAAGTTTCTTGCCTAGCTACAGTGAAATAATATACTACTACAACTTTTTTCTGTTTTGAAAGAAATTAAAAAGTGCCTGACCACAGACACACAATTTCACCAAGTTTTGGATCCTAAAAGAAATTGCTTGTTTCTTAAGAGAGTGAAGCACATATCTTCATTCCTAAGGATATTTGCATGATGCGGACTTGATTTTCAGTTGAGGCCGGGGTTCTGCTTTTAAATGTCATACCCTCAATTCATTCAGCAACACATGCAGTTTTTGCAGACTCATGAAAAACACCAACAAATGCATGCTCACGAGCAGCCTGGATATATTTTTCTTGTATTTCCCAACTATCAGTGGAATCTTCAGCAAGTAAAGAGCATAGTATATAGAAAAAAGTTAATGGCCTGTTAGCAGTACAAAATTTCGTGCATACTCAATTGTAGAAAGCTCCCATGCCCATTTAATTGCTTCCTTCTTGAAGTAATCTCCAAAACTGAAGTTCCCTAGCATCTCAAAAAATGTTTGATGCCGAGCTGTTCGACCTACATTCTCCACATCATTGGTACGTATGCACCTTTGTGCAGTCGTAGCACGAGGTACCTGTCGAGGAACCTGAATAGGATGCGGTAACACCATTAACAAAGAATCAAAAATCTCTTTTAAGAGTCTTTCACGAGAGTTAGATCATTTGATTCTGACAGTTGATGTTACATTCCTAGATTTTCTTTTCCCATTCCATTAAGAATATATTAGGAACCTGAAATTAGTTTATAAAGAAATTTCTGCTATACCTTCCCGAGGAATATAGGCTTGAATTGAAGCATTCCTGCAATGGTTAGTAAAACTGTTGGATCATCTGGCACCAGAGAAGCGCTTGGAAGAACCTTGTGACCACGGGAAGCATAAAAATTAAGAAATCGAGTGCGTATAGAATCCCCACTTAGAGAGAGATCCTTGGATGTATCCCCCATCCTTTCCTCGGTCATGGGCTGTATTGATGCTGAAAAGTCATGCAGTAAATTTCATATCCTCTCAAGGATAGAAGCTGAAGGGAAATTTACAAGCTCTTAATGGAATATCATACACTTAAATACAGCAACCTGATGTGCTGCTTGTGCTGAACTGCATGCACTGTGCAAGATTACAACGGCCACAGGGAAAAATATTGGCAGAGTAAAGGAAAATGGTTTTCCCAAGGAGACCTGCATATTTCCAGATAAATATTCAGAAACCTCATGCATCGACCTGAAGAACTTAGCACAATGGTTGGAAGCACATGAATCTAGAGAAATGTGCCACAACAAAACTAATTCTTTAAGGGAAACATTTAGTGTAGAGGTAGATTCCTAACAACCAAGCAAGTAAAGCAGAGGCACACTTTATAAACAAAATAAGCAGACATGGTGGTCCCAGACCTCAACGCTGGGATTAATAAGGCCTTAATGTAGCCAGAAGTTCCGCTAGTAAATCAAATGATCTGAACTTAGAAGAAAAAAAATGTCAAATGACTTCAAGAGACTGCACTCTTTGAGTTTACTAGTCTCTACATGCTCGGCCAACCTTGAGATTTCCTACAAAAAGTCAGAATAAAAAGAAACAAGTTTGTATATTCTAATTGTATATTACACAGGTAACTCACGAGTTTGTCAGCTAAGATCCTCCTCTTGAATTCCTAATAAGCCATTTATTTATAAAGCAATTCAGCTCTTCTAGTTCATTTTATGCATAACTCTCGTTGAAATGCAATTCTTACAAACTTTTCAGCTTCTTATTCTGATCCAAAAATCCAGTCCCCAAGTATTACATGGCTTCGCCCCTGCCCATGAGACGTGTAATGCTTTTAAAATGTTGACCCCTTTCTTTTGTTAGATAACTTATATGACAATAAACTCCCTTTTTGGGTTTTCATTCCTTCACCAAAACATGAATCTGCGTTTTTCTCCTTCATTAGTATAGTACTTCTCAGTCAATGTTGCAGTGGGTACAGAAGAAAATTTACATCGGTAGAAAGAAATCCAGTCTTGACAAAGGTGACGTACATTAGTAGAACACCGACGTCAGATTACTAAAAAATGAAAAGATGAAAAATAACCTTTCATGCTAAAGAACGAAAAGACACCGCAGAGTTCATTAGAGTACGCAAGCAATTCACAGTTTTGGTTACGTGAGTTAGCATCTATTGAATCCCATAAAAAGCCCAAAGCTCAGGGATTACACTTAAAACGCCATATTGGAACATTTCAAGCGAGAGAACGAAAGGAAACAAGTAGCAAGGATTGGAGAAGGAAGTACCACTGGAAAGCGCAAATTTGCGGTTGGGGTGGATTGGAAAGGGCGCTCTGGGAGACAAGCTTGAAATGGGAAATGGGACGAAAGCCTCCTTTTTGCCTCCATGGCTACTGTATACGGAGTGTTGGAGCTTCAAGGTTTCCATGGCTGTCCCTTCCCGTCGTCTGGCTTTGATTTTTAAAAGGGCGTTGTAGTTTATATACGTTGGTGCATAAGGAAGGGATAAGCCAAGTTCGAGAGGTTCACATTTTTAGAGCTAATTCAAACTTTTATCCAGCTTTCATCAATGAATTTTTGGCATAGAAAAAAATAATTACATGGCAACGAAAAATAGCTCTAATTTTTTTTTTTTACTGAGCAAGCTTTAATTTTATTAAAAGACAGACTAAGGGTTGTACAAAAACAGACACCTTGGAGAGGATAAAAATTCTTGAATTTAACTATTTAATTAGGAGAGATAAATATAATAAATTTTATAATATCTACTTGATTTAGTAATTAAGACAACAACACTAAATGTTGTTTTATTTTATTTTGAATTGAATGGTCCAATTCAATATGTAAATTAAAAAGGATCGTAATACTTATATTATCAGATTTGATGGATTCTTTAGAGATACAGCAAGAAGTACATTAACAAATAAAAAAGGATGAACTACAAGCATATAGAAGAAAGAGTGATAGCAGAAGAGGAACTAGATTCGCCGCGCGTGGGCTCACGCGCCATTGATGTTTTTGGCTTCCTCGCTTCAGTGGCTCTTTGATTTCGAAGTTGATTTTTTAGTTTTTAAACACCGCTCTCTCTATTTAGTATGGAGCACTTATGGTCTTTAATCCCTTTAAGGGGTCTCGCTAGCCTTTCTTTACAACCAGATTAAGATTGGGTCATACGCAAAATTTCTTTGTATTCCTATTTGTGGTTCTAACCCTGAAATGCAAGTCTCTCGACATTGTTAAAAACAAAAAAAACCACAAATATGCTACTAATCACGGCTTTTTAACTGGACCCGACTTGTCGTTGCATGGATTTGGCAGAAGAAAAACAGCAGCATAAAACAAGAAGAAAACCTCAATGGCCTACGCTGCGTGTTGATTGCTGAACAGAAACCAGACACCCCCACCATCCCAACCATCAGGTTGGTTTGAGAATCACACGGCTATGCATTACATCAGCCTAACATAAACGCGTAGAATATATATATATATATCAGCCTAACATAAACGAAACAAACGGTGTCTGGTGCTGTCTAGCCTGCCTGTATATATATATCTCATAACCTTCCATGGCTATCTACAGAACCCAAGGCGAAGCATTTCGAAACATCACCTCAACCGCTGCTCCTAGTTGCTGCTTGTTCAGAACCTCGCTCTACAGCCATGATCAACCCAAAAAGGGTCATCTCACTGGCAAAGAAATGGCAGAGAATGGCTGCTAATAAGCCCAAGAGGATTTCCGATCCAAAGCCTGATGGTGGTTTGCGATTTTCGTTGGCTGATAAAGGCCATTTTGTGGTGTACACCACTGACAATAGACGGTTCGCGGTTCCCTTGGGATATCTCACCAAACGTGTCTTCAGGGAGCTCTTTAGAATGTCTGAGGACGAGTTTGGACTGCCTAGCAATGGTCCTATCACATTGCCCTGTGGTAGTATTTTCTTGGAGTATGTCATTTATTTGGTTCAAGGACACATACCTGAAGATCTAGAGATAGCTTTGCTCACTTCTATGGCGACATGTCATGGCTCAGCTTCATGTAGTAATATTGTTCCAGGACAGAGCCACAAACGAACACTCGTTTACGTCTTTTGAAGAAATTTTGACATTTATTTTCTTCCAGAACTTATGTACGTAAATGGCTCTGAGCTTTATAGAATTAGAAGCAGAAACCTTTGTGATTTGAAATCGTCTTAATAAAAGCATAATGGATGCTACTTAACTTCTAATTTGAATCCGATAGCTTTGCTAAAAAAAAATTACAAAATTTTTTGCAAACACGAGATAGCAATTCTGCCCTGTACAAAACGAAAGGAAAAGAAGAAGAAAAGATCACGTTAACGTGATCATAGATATAACACAGTATGAAGAAAAAAGCTTAATAAAACGGGCAAATGGGAAGTTCGTAATTAATGATCCTGTAAGACATATATATCATCATATTTGGGCGGTATTGTGTGATAGAGACAGACGTTGTATATTCTTTCCAATGAGAATTTCTCAGTTAACACAAATGGAAAGAATCTACACACTATCAAAAGCGAATGGAATACATTATGAAGATCCAACAAAATGTACAGAGGCATCGTACAGCATCTGCCAGTCATCTTTGCCTGATATTCTGCGGTAGTATTTATATTCGACAATTCGCAGCTGGACAAAAAAGAATGAAATGATGTATTATAATATAGTCTTGACAACAGATGTTTTAAAAATCTAGCACACTGAAATCAGCCGTTTGGAGACTTTGAGAGTTAGGGAGAGTGCCCCCCGAGGCCTCAAATTGGTCTATTTAATTCAAAAAGATCCTGCATGCGGAGTCATGGAACTGTGGTGCCGCAAACCAAACACCCTCCCTCATTGCAAGCCTCGGGTAAAGAAGTAAACTAAAGCCAGGTCATACAAAGAAAGTATGACAGCTTTCATTAGGGAAGTAACTGAAATAGACTAAAGTTCAAAAGCATGGGTTCTTAGGCACTGGAGTTCCCTTTGTTTTATTGCCTCAAAAAAGCTGAACTGGATGAAAGCCTCGAGGATTCATCAAAAGTTAGAATGAACTAAAGCTAACTTTACACCAGTTTACTTTCTAATTTTTCTTTGTAGGAGAATCAGGGTACTCACTGCAGTAGAGAAACTGGTTGAGATCAAGAGTCACCCTGCCTTGCTTTGCTGTATCAAATGAATTGAATAAATTCCTGCAACAAATAAGATTGGAAAACATACCAGTATGAGCTTGATAATATTCCAAGATTAGAATATATGTTTTGATTTATATAACTTCTTTTTCCAAATTTGATGGGTCTCACTTCACATAATAAGTTTTCAGACCATTTGGTGGAATAAAACCTAGAAGACTATAATGTCATCAATCATATATAAACCAGCCCACGGGCACCATTATTCGCAACACAGAATCATGTTAAAATGTCACCTACATTACCCACCAAACTGTAGTGTTATACTGTCCCTTAGATTATCAATCACTAAGTTTAAAAGATTCAACATCAAACATGCACTTTTCCTGTATATAAGAGCTACTTACCGAGCAGACTGTACAAATATACAAACTGATATGAAGTCATCCAGCCGAAATGTCCCATTCTTTCTTTGATCAAAGCTCTGAGCAATCAAGGGAAAGTTCATAAGCATTTCAAACTCGACCAATCTAATTGAATGCTTAGATATTTAGATCATCTCTAGCCACTGAATTATTAACATAGATTTCTTTTTTCGGGATATAAAGCAAGAGATGGAAGTTAATGCAGCAACTTGTTACGTATTGTTTAAGGAGAGCTCAGGACTTCTTGATGGCAAAGATAGGTAAACATAGGGAATCTAGGTTTCTAACAGGGCCAGGACTACGGTAGGATTTGGAGAAGAATCAACAAGGAAGAGTCAAGTTTCGGCCGCTGTGCAGGGGCTTGGAACTATAAACCCAGAACAGTACAATTTGGGATTGTCAAGAAGTTAGTCACGAGGAGTTCAGGCTTTTTATTGCAGGAATTCTAGTGTTTGGTTGCTGCCTTTGTAAGCAATAAAAAATGGTGCCTACTCATTCGAATGAATGCCACATGTGCTTGTCTGATGTGCAATGATCAATGGCCAACTAAATGCATTTACAACATTAACATTCCAGATCCTTGAGTATCTTTGGCCCAAAAGCTTATGTTATTTTAAAGAGATAAAACTTTCTAAACAAATGCTTTAGCAACCGGGGCGGGGGGGGGGGGGGGGGGTGGGAAAGAATGAAAAACAAGACCCTAGATCAACCCTGAAGATCAAAGGTTCTGCACATCATTTTTCATAACAGAAGTTTGTATTCTTGTTTGTCAAGATATAAGCTTTACCTCGCAAACTGTGTAAAAAGCAGGAGAGTCCAATGAGAAACCAATCTTCACCAAAGCCTGTAAACCAATGTCTCAAAAGTTGAGATAAAAGCATATTTTGGCAAAGAAGAGGAGGGAAATCACAGCGTTTCTCATCAATAGCAAACAACAGAGATACGAGGACACCTTGTTTATTCATCCAACAAATTTTGGATACATATCTAGAAGGAAAAAAATTACCTCGTACACATCATTGGGAACAATATATCCACGACCCCTGTAAAAACGAACAAATAGGACAAGATGGTTAAGGCGAAAAGATGATACTTAGTTATGCCACACTATTACACATGCCAAATGCTGATATGACGTTGAGCATATACTGACTAAGCTTCTGAAACGAAATCCAAGAAACTCACCTCTCTAGGTCAGAGAAGGCTTGTTGGACCTGCACAGGAAAGAAAGCAGTTGTATAAAGCGTTCGGGCACTGATAAGTAACACGAAACATATTAAATCCAACTGGAGATAAATTACGAGCCATTGAAACTCATAGCTAGAGTTGCCCGTTAACACTAAAAAATTCCTCTTCCCAGGAACATAAAAAAATAAATAAGGAAAGTCATATCTTGGAAATGTCTAACACCTTAAGAAGGAACTTGTTGAGTGCAACGAATTCTGCGAAAGAGCCAAATTCAAACCAAATTAGAACTCAAGTCTAAGCACGCACCAAAACCAATCAAAGTGAAGAAGATTGTCAATAGATATGAGATTTCAAAATTCGCTTACCATCGAAGCTCATAGTGCCATTTCTGTCAAAATCGTACATCCTGCAACAAGCACCATACAACATCAGTGGTCAGAAATCTTCTGTACGGACTTCATACACGTATAGAAAAGAAGAATTGGAGAGAGAATGCGGACCTGATCATCTGCTGAACGACAGTGAGAGGGAAGTCGAGGTTCCCAACAGCAAGAGCTCTCTGGTAATGGGGAAACGCTGGCGTTTAGATTAAAATCGAAATCAGTTAGTGTAACAGATGTTTTGGAACAAGGAAAAAGAACCTTGAGCTGAGGAGCAGTGACGCTTCCAGTTTTCTCGGTATCCACTCGCCCGAACCACTCCCTCAGAATCGCCGTGTTCTCCATTTTGATTGATCTGCCTCTGCCCCTCTCTGTCTCTGTCTCTCTGTGTCTCTCTCCTCTCCCTCCGCCGTTTAGTGAATATTTTAATCTAGCTCTGCTTTCGACGTCGTCGTTTCGGAAGCCACGGGCTTTTTCTTTATGTGTTTTCCGTTTCTATTTTCTACTTTGTAATACGAGTCCAGGCCAGCGAGTCAAAGGACTGTACAGCGGCTTCGGCAGTGGTAATGATTTTTGTTTTTATTTTATTTTATTTTCCAGTTATATTTTTTTGCGTATAGAGTTGCTTTTGCAAATTGGATGATCAAATTGGAGTACAAAAAGCATTAAAACAAACCACTACAGGAGGAACCAACGTTTGCTCCCACTAGACAACGTAGGTGGCGGTTGAAAACAAAAGAAACCCATCAGGGGCTACATGGGTTTCGAGAAAGACATGCTGGACCTTCCCCAGGCAACTTCCGTTGCTCAGTTTCACACACTGAAAACTCAAAAACCTCTGAACTTTAAGGTTATTTGGAACACGATCGACCCTCCTTTCAGCTTTGTCAAAGAGGTAGGAGAAAGTGAGCTGGCTCAGCTTTTGCCGCGTATCCAAACTTCCATGTACTGTACTTCCTATGCACTCCAGTGAGTTTTCCAGTTCCAGCCTTCTGATGGAAAGCAGCCATCATTTTTGAGCATTCTCTGTAAGCACATATTCAAAGTAAGCACCATAGGATCGTTAAGGAAAAATAGCTTGTCCTTGGTTTCCAAAATAGGTTGTTCAAACTCGAGAAAGTTAGACAGGAAAAGCATAGACAACTCACAGAAGCTGACTTTTCGAGTAGTTAGTATACCACTCGCTAGTTTTACTCCATCGCTCGAAGGGGCAGTAAAGACTACACTGTGCTGTGTAAATTGCTGCAGCAGCTAGCAAAGATGGAGGGAACTTGAGCATTTCGTACTCCACCAGGCATAGCTCAATGATGAAGAAGGATAGGAGCTCCAGCTGATTTAGTTTCATGGTGGAATAAACTTTATCAGTATCATTGTGGGGAAAAGAAAACACATGTCTATTTCAAATCTATATGATTCTCGGACATCCGTTTATCGACCTTTGTGTCGGATTGGGCTGCCTTCAGGAATCTCCTCATAAACACATATGGGGTAGGCACGGAGAAATTGAATTGTAACGTGTTCACCATTAATCTCTCCTATGGGCAAGGAAATTGTCAATTACTGTATAATAAAGGGAGGAAAAGAAAGAAGTGATAACTGTTGAAGGATATCACCATTTCAAGAACTTCTTTTCTTGTATATGCCTTATCTGATACCAGAACAAGATCCTCCACAAGAGGGACAGAACCTTCCTCATATTTGCAGGCTAATAGCATTGCTGTCACCCCAACCAACTGAAGGTTCTTTCTTACCACTGTTTGGCGCTCTAAAAACCTGTCTATAAGGCTGACAGTCAGGAATAACGTCTCTTCCATAAGCTCAAATTTGTAGTGAACCTGTTAAGTCAATCCCATCACTCATCTCAGAAGGTTTAGACTTCAAAACAAAAAATAAAATTTCCTTCTTCACTTAGATGGGTAAGAATTTGTGGCCCACAAGACATGGCACGTGTTCAAATATTATAAGCTTTAAGTGACTCTAATGAAATAAGCAAGTGATATTTTGGTTAGACTCAAACTTTGATGAATGGTGACTTATAGTGGAATAAGAAAATTCAGTCCCTACTATAAAAGTATGCTTTCTCCATCCCTATTTCATAACATAAGGTTTGAGAGTCAAGAAAGAGAAACCGTCTTCTGATGTCTACAATGGATTACTTTGAGGTTCACACAAATCTATTAGGTGCACTTGTACATATTTTATTTCTGCATTACAGACCTGCAACATTCATGATTGTTCTAGATACTGGTAGAGAATGATTAGAATGTTAACAAGATGTCCCGAAAGTGGCCTTTTCCCAGGAAAGGAATTCATATCTGAAAGTATGGTGAAATTGATATGATGCTATCTCACAAGAACATGATTATGACTCTTCGTACATCAGCAAGTTAAGTTTTTCCTAATGGCAATAAAAAGGCTTTCGAGCACAATGTAAACATGGAGTAAGGATTTTATTTTCACGTGATTACCGAGTCATCCTCGATAACTGGCTTTCAAAAGCAAATCAGGTCAGAATCATTTACCTCGATAAGCCAGTCAATGAGGATAGCCCTCATTTTCTCATTGATGTCGAATTGATGGGCCATGTATGTTTGAGAAACACAGCTAGAGTTCTGCTTCAGACAAACAATAAAGAGATCTTAAACTATATAAAAAAAAAAGAAACCGAAAAAGAAAGGCATTGAACTTCACAAGTAAATCGTGTTGCATACTCTTAGTCATTATGCGAGTTGAATAGGGTTTACTCCACATGGATGACCCAAAGATAAGAGCTTATTTGAGTTGAAGTGTTTGGTGGAAAGATACATTTATGAACTTGATGTACAAAAATGCTGCCCATCTGATGAAGGTGGTAACATATTCACAACCAGACCTCAATCATATAATGTAGTCAATCAAACAACCTATTCTATCTCCAATACTCAAGAAAAAGGCAAGTTTTTTGCATAAGCAGAACTTGTGGAGCTGACATCTAAGCATATGATTAATCAATGGAGTGTCATTAATTCACATGATTAGATATGTTGTTGTGGTGGTGGTACTAGAAATATAGTGGTCTGGTGAAACATTAAATTGAATAATTTCTGTACGTACTAAAAAATCAGTACAAGTATGTGATGGCAGATAAAAGTAACCTCAGTTTTCCTGAAGTAAGCAATCATATCGTTTATATACTCAACAACCGCGAGTGGATCTTTCAAATCGCTGCTATCAATATCAATTACTGGTTCATCCACATCTTCCATTTCAATCTCTTCTTCCTGCAGGAATTCAATGGAAAGTATTAGTCATGCTGTGTGGCCAACTGTATTAGTCAAACGCTTTCCAATAGCAAGAATGGAAGGATTACTGGTTAGATACCATTCGATCAACTTCATCTAGCATGGCTGCAGTGTGCTGCACAAACATTGGAACGCCACCATCAGTAGTATCCTCATACTCCACATCTTTAATTGTACAACCTTCCAGGCTACTTGGTTTTGGAACCAATGAGGTTAGTTTCTTAGCTTCCTAATAGAACAATCTCTGTTAGTAAGCACCAATTCAATTATAATAAACACAAAAACAAAAGAAAGTAAACATCTTCTTCTTGGTTTATACAGAAAGTGCTCCAGGGCATTGCTGGGCCAGTTGTGCTGCAAACTTCCTGAATAAACATCAAGAGAAAAGTCAACTTTAATTGCAAAATTGAAAATAAAAATAAAAATCACAATGTAGAATGGTTTGGATACTGCAACAAAAATTGAATTGAAATCAAACTTAATATTTGGAGAAATGGTTCATCTACCCTTCAAATTCTGCTTTGTAGACCAAACAAGGGATTAAATTTGCTCCAACAATATTCTGATCGATGTGGCTTAGGGCCTGTCGATGATTGTGTTCGATTTCCTTCACAAACTTGGCACCCCCCATTCTTGGAACTTCATTAAAACCAGCAAGGCAAAAAAAAAAAAATGAAAGGCAAAAAGAATAAAGATGGGAGACGATAAATATTTCCCAATAACATACTTGAAAAATGAACGTTGCCAAACGAATTGAGTGGACCAAGCTGCAAGCAAGAGCGCAAGACTAACAACAAGAATCACAAGAAATGTTTGTACCTTGAAAATTTGAAGGCCCTATGAGACTTGGATAGTTCTCCTTTGATCCCCACATCTTAATCACCTTCAAGATCAACTCACAAGAAAACTAAACCCCATTAGAAGGCAACATTAGAACAACCAATGAAATACATGGCAGAAATGGAAAAATGAAAACCACATTATCTAAAAGAAGAAGAGGAACAAGAAAATAGAAGGGCAAATAAAACAACACTATGAACTTTTTTCTCAGAACAAAACAAAGTTACAAACCTCCAAGAAGGAAGTCGTGGTGCCCCTCAGCTTCGATGTTCAATCACCAGAGAGTTTCGAGAGGGAGGGAGGGAGGGAGAAAGACAGAACCCAACAGGAGGGGGGTGTGCTTGTGCGTGATTGTTTATGAAGAACAGAAGAAAGGAAAATAAATGAAAAGCAACATAGAAAGAGCTTGTTTCTACACACTACTATTTTTTTTTTTTTTGAAATACAAAACTAGAGGAAAAGGAAATGGCTAGGAGAAATAAAAGGAAAGAAATGGAAAAAAGCGTAATTGATGAAGCTTTTTTTTTTTTTTTTTCTAAGAGAAATTCAGTGAGCTTGTTTCCACACAAGTTTTTGAAAATAACGGCTACCAAATAATAACCCTCTGATCCGAACAAGATGAAAGGTCGCGATGGTTTGTCTAACGGTACGCTGCTTTGTTTCAAATCTCTTTGTGGCCCAAAAAAAGCCATATTATTTAGACCTTCTTTGTGGAGATGAGCTTCAATTTGAAAGCCCATCAAACACCATGGTGTGCGTGCGTGCGCTCCTACGCACTAAGAGATGAGAGCCTGAGAGGCTTCCTGGAGCCTGGAGGCTTCTCCATCACGTGGCACATTGTTTATTTGCATTGAGATTGTTGGTGGCACGTGCCAATGAAACACATCCCCTCTATGGAATCGCTTTTGTTGTGTTGATTTTGCCACGAATGAGAGGCTAAAATATGAAAGAGGTTTATTGGGAAACACAGGGAAAAAAAAAAAAAAAACCCATTTTTTTACTCTCATAGCGATCAAATCAACAAGGTAATCGACCGGCTTATGACCTTGGGAAAGCCTGAACTTTGCGGGTTCATGCAATCTGGACCCAGTAGACTTAAGACCCGATAAACAACTTGAGTTGGCATACATAAAGCATTTGGGATTTTTTTTCTTTAATTGGTGACCCTACAAAGACTTATAAATTACAGACGCAAGACTTGCCTCTTTGTGCAGGAGTCATGGTCAAGACAGACCCCTTGGACGGTGCAAATGTGACCCATTTAGTCCAACATCCAAACCCAAGGGATAATGGATGCAGCTGGGCTACGCGGCAACGAATTGATGAGACTTTGATTGTATAGGAGATCCAGCAGGTACAGCATTTGCAGTCGAAAGCCAACTTGGAGAGGCTTATACAAAAAAGGAAGCCAACTTGGAGAGATTGACCAAGCAGGAGTTGAAGTCTCGAGGTGGTGTTTGATTGTCTAATAGGTTATAAATAAACACCATAAGAAAAAAAATCCCTTTAACAAAATTGCATTTTAATGCTTTTCTTCTATTTTTTTACTTTTTGCCCCCCTCCCCTCTTAAGATTTGTTTTTGGTGTAACGGACTCTTCCTAAGTTCCAATCTTAACTTCATCTTTAACAATCCATCGGATGTGAATATATATAGTCATACTCGTTCAATTTGATGAAAATTTTTTATGGAAGATGTAAGGTGTATAAAATTAGTAATTAAATGATACAAGGTAAACTCTCTCTAATTTACGAGTGACAAATATATTTATCCTCGAGAGTAAATAGCAGTGGCGCGGGTTGGTCATAGGGTCAAATGACAAAAATAGACGCTAGTTTTGCTCTTAAATTATCTATTTAAAGAAGAACAAACAAGAGCAAATAGAGAGATTCATTTACGACGGTCAGAGGATAGTTTGATTCCAACTACACTTTCTTAATCGCCATACCTTAAACAATTTACTTTTACTTTTACCCTAAGGAAAACAGAGGCTCCTCGTAGATCTCCTGGTCCCGGAAATCCTACAGAAAAAAAAAAAAAAAAAACATAAAAGGGGGACGAAGGAGACAAGAAGAGGACCCATTTCTTTCGCAGAGTAAAAGCAGCAAGACGGTAGCGAAGGAAGTCGACTCAAAACAAAGCACGGAGAAGAACAAAAGGAAAGAGCGGGGTGGGGGCATTTGGCAATGGAGTGCACGTGAAGACGCGTCGACATTGTCAAAGAAAACCGCGTTAACCCGCCCCACGTAAGACGTAGTAACTGTTTTTCAAACACTTTCCTATCTTTAGAAACCACAAAACCCGCCGAGCAGACTAACCAAAATAACTGCAAAAAAAAGTAATAATGAAAAAGAAATCCCACACCCGCAGCTCAGAACATGACAACACCTCCATCTATGTCTTTTTTAATACTGCCACACCCCCTTTTGTTTTCTTGGGTAAAATAACAACCTTCCGGTGGAGACAGAGACATTTCCAAGACCCCATTCAGAACTTTTGCTAGTGAGCTTAGTTTGCTGGCTAGAGTGCGAACATTATGGAGAGGCAGATGAATGTATCAGTTTCATCTAAAGGTGGAGATACGATGGATGTGGTTAAGGAATTGATGGAAGTGATTGAGACCGTCGGGTCGTACGCAGGGTACCGCAAAACGCAGAGGAAGGAGTGCTTGTGTATGGTTAGAAGGTTGAAGCTTTTGGTGCCTCTTCTGGAGGAAATAAGGGAGCTTGGTTCGTTGGTTTCTGGTGAAGCTTTCAATTGTTTGGCTAATTTTAGGAAAGCAATTCTTGCGGCAAAGAAGTTGCTGAAGCATTGCAACTGTGGAAGCAAGATTTACTTGGTCAGTGCTCTCTCTCTCTCTCTGCCTTTTGTTTCTGTTTCCCATTTTTGTCAGGCGGGTCCTGTCTTTTGTCCATGTGTAATTTAACAGTAGCTGTTTTGGACTTCTTAGGCATTGGAAAGTGAGGCAGTAATGAGTAGATTCCATGCTGTTTATGACAAATTAGATCAGGCTTTGGATGGTATGCCTTACCATGAGCTCGGGATCTCAGTCGAAGTGCAAGAGCAGGTGCTTCGTCTTCTATCCTTCTTTCTTTCTTTCTCCTTTTTTTTTTTTTTGTTGTACTGTACTTTGGCGTCTCTTTTACTAGTTATTGAGGTGTCTCTTGGTTAGATCAACTGGTGTTAGAGGTTGATTTCGACAATGTAGTGACATTTAATGCTTAGACTCTGGTTCCTATATGTGCTTGGCTTTTCCACAAGCAATGGCTCAATTTGAACATTCTGCAGTAAGTGAGAGTTCTTATGGTCACGGCCAGGGAGAGTTGGCTACGTTGGTCACCCCCTTCCACTCTTCAGTTCAGCGAAAAAAAAGAAGAAGTGCTCACTTTGGTTATCATTTCTTGTACACGAACTGACTAATACCAACTGCTATAAATCAAGTGTACTTCTTCTAGATACGGTAGTGATAGTGTCGCTTTCAGACTTGGTAAGAGTTATTTTCTTTAAATCTCATAATAGATGCTGAGTAACTGGATGATTTAGCCATCGGTTTGGTTGACATGATGATGCTTAGATAGGATAGCATTTTGAGGAAATCTCTAAGCTTATTGGTTGTGCTCTCACTGAGAGTTGATTCTTTAGAAAAATAAAAAACTTTATGAGAAGGAATCTGTATTATCAGATAAGTGTTTGTTGACGAGTTCGTGTGAGATCATGTTAACTACCATGAAGAGAGACCAATTTTTACAAAATAAAAGCACATTCTTCGTAGGTGGTTTGCAGATGGGTGTGTAATGATTGATGGTGACCTGGTGGGATAGAATGCTTTGGAACATGCTAGTACGATTTTGTCTTAAACATGAAAAGGTGGTCTTTGATTTTCTTCACAGTGAAAACATGTTTAAACCTTTCCAATTGCTTTCTAAGATTTCCTTGAGATTCTCATTTTCTCAATTTTTGCTTTACGAATCTGCTTTAGGTTGAGTTAATGCGAATGCAACTTAAAAGAGCAAAAAGAAGAACAGATACACAAGATATAGAACTGGCAATGGATATGATGGTTGTGTTCTCCAAAAAGGATGACAGGAATGCAGACAGTGCCATACTGGAAAGACTGGCAATCAAGTTGGATCTACACACGATTACCGACTTGAATGAGGAGACACTGGCTGTTAGAAAACTATTCAAGGAAAGAGGTGGGCATAATGCTGAGAACATCCAGCAAATAATAGATCTTCTGGGCAAGTTTAGACAAATTACAGGGATTGAAGAGACAATGGCATTTGATGGTCCTGTTTCATCTAAAAGTTTTCAGAGGTGTCAGTCCTCATTAATTCCTCATGAATTCCTCTGTCCAATTACATTAGAGATCATGACAGATCCGGTTATTGTTGCAACTGGACAGGTATTCTCAACTTGCAAATAACTATTTAATAATATGCATAAAATAATCGAGGGTGACAAATCTTTAATAAATTAGCAACTGGTAATGCTGCTCTAAAGTGGTCCATATTTCAGGTTCCTGAGATATATTTAATAGATCATAGCCATAGTGGGCCACTGTGTTCTAGTAGAGCTTGGATATGAGTCTTTAAACATGCTTTCTCACATGTAGAAAAACTGCCTCATACCTACATACAATTGTAGAAACATAATTCTTACTTGTAAGATATCAATCATGTTAAAGAATTTCATCATGTTATATTTACACTGGAATTTTACCATTTATGAAGACACACTGCATCCTTTATCCTTAAGCAGGCAGTGAGGAGGTATATTTCTCCAATGCTATAGTGACAACTTGCAAGTCAAAAGATCAGCTTGAGTGACACTGTCACTCCCTATCAAGTGTTATTAGCCTATGGCATTGGATGTCTGGTTGTAGCAACAACTTCCATCCTGGTTCCAAGCAAAATACTTTTATGGAAACATTACAGATTCTGCACAGTACGATAATAAGAGGTCAAATTTTTTCATTGAAGAAAGATAATCTGTATCTAGAGCCCCAAAGTCAGAACCCCTGTTTGTTCTAAAGTTATAATACCTTATCATGCATGCTTTGGAACTGATACAATTTTTTTTCTGCTGTGCTGTTTTCAAAAGACATTTGAAAGAGAGAGCATTCGTAAATGGCTGGATTCTCATCATCGGACCTGCCCAAAGACTGGTCAAACTTTGGATCATCTGTCACTAGCACCAAATTTCGCGCTGAAAAACCTTATTCAGCAATGGTGTGAGCAGAACAATTTTGAGCTGCCCAAGAAAGACCCTTACATTGGCTCTCATGGCTCTTCCACTGAACTCCTGAAGGAAATCTCTCTCCTGGTCCAAAATCTATCCTCTTGTCAGCTGGATGTGCAAAGAGAGGCCATTGTGAAGATCCGCATGCACTCCAAAGAGAACCCTGATAACCGGGTGTTAATAGCGGATAGTGGAGGAATCCCTCCTTTGGTTCAGCTCCTGTCCCATCCACATTCCAAGATCCAAGAACAGACCGTGACAGCTCTTTTGAACCTGTCAATCGATGAAGCAAACAAAAGAATCATAGCTAGAGAAGGAGCTATTCCTTCAATAATTGAAATCCTGCAGAATGGAACAGATAAGGCCAGAGAGAATTCTGCTGCTGCCTTATTTAGCTTGTCCATGCTTGACGAGAACAAAGAACTGGTGGGCACATTGAATGGAGTCCCTCCCTTGGTGGGTCTTTTGCAGCATGGGACAATCAGAGGTAAAAAGGATGCTGCTACTGCATTATTTAACCTGTCTTTAAACCAAGCTAACAAGTTCAGGGCCATTCAGGCGGGTATTATACCCCCACTGCTCCATTTGCTGGAGGATAAGAACCTGGGCATGATTGATGAAGCCCTCTCTATTTTGTTACTCCTTGCATCTCATCCGGAGGGCCAAAATGAGATTGGAAAGCTGTCTTTTGTTGAAACTCTCGTCGAGATTATCAGAAGCGGTACCCCCAAGAACAAGGAATGTGCTACATCAGTCCTGCTAGAGCTGGGCTTAAATAACTCTTCTTTGGTCTTAGCTGCACTTCAATATGGTGTGTACGAGCACTTGGTAGAGATTGCAAGAACCGGAACAAATAGAGCCCAAAGAAAAGCAAATTCCCTTCTGAATCACATGAGCAAGTGCGAACACATCCCCTGAACTTTCCCTTTCTTTTGTTTTTTCGAGTAGCACCAAGTTATGGCTATGGGAAGCATACATGAATTTCAAGCTGTGTGCTTTCTTTTATATAATCATGACTTGGGATTCAAACATACAAAGAAATGTAGAGACCTTTCTCTGTACATAACTTGCATCTCTCTATGTTTTGAGATTAGGCTGGCGATTATGAGCTTTGCTTGATTGGTAATTTCCTTTTTATTTGGTAGAAAAAAATAAAAGATTAAAAAAAAAATATTTTCATACATATCTATAGAGGCTTGGAAAATTTAATCGGGATGATCCATAGAAACAACATGAGGTCCCACATGCCGTTTGGTCAAACGCATGTCGTTTCTAACAAGTTCATTCTGCTTAGCTTGTCTGATGAAATACTTTTGCTGCTAAAAATTCGTTTAGCCTTTTAATAAAAAATTTAATGGCTCTCACATCATCCAATTTAATTAATATATATATATATATATCTCATTTTCCATGAACAGTGAATGTTGCACATTGAATGCTTCTATTGCGTAGATCAGATCTTTCAAGATTTTCGAGTTAATTTGACAAAAAACTTGACAAGTCTTTTTAGTTACATAATTAAATATTCGATTTAATAAATCCAAGGAATTAGAAATCCTCTTGAAACTAGTGATATAAATAAAGACAAAATATTTTAGTTAATTACAATATGAATTACCTTTTCAAGTCTAGATCTAATCTCCATTCTCCACCGTCCGATCAATCCGAACAGAACACAAAAAAAGTCCCTCGCTCGCAGAATATGCGAACCAAACAATACAGAATCTCGATTTTCTTTATTTCTCGGACAGAAAGAGTATAAAATATAAAAAGAATTCTCTCGCATTGGGCACACAAATCCACATAAAACTTCTCTCAGTCTCTCTCTCGCTTCGCTTATCAAAAAGAAAAAAAGAGAAAAAGCCTCTCTCTCTCTCTCTCTCTCTCTCTCTGTTCCAGTCTTCAAATCTTCTCCAATCACTTTTTTGTAAAAAACTCCCCTTTTTGATTTGTTTTGTAATTTTTTTATTGTCCTTCAATTTTGTTTTCATATAATCACTAACCTATGAAAAGAACTTTCGTTCGATATTACAATTCTCTTCTGCGAACACAGACACAAACATATCGATTTGGAGGCTTTTGATTCACTTTGGTTTTTCTAGGTTTAGGGTTAGGGTATTCGCTTTTGTTTTCTTGCACGATCCATTACTATGGGGGCCGACGGTAATTCGAGCGAGCCAAAAGTCAGTGGCGGTGGTGAAGAAGAACAAGTGGTGGTGATCAATATCCGGTGTTCCAACGGGTCGAAGTTTACGGTGAGGACGAGCCTCGAGTCCTCGGTTACCGCATTCAAAGCGGCTCTGGCTCAGAATTGCGATGTCCCACCTGATCAGCAGAGATTGATTTACAAAGGTCGAATCTTGAAGGACGACCAAACCCTAGAGAGCTATGGTACGTGCCTCCATTTCGCTACGCCGATGAACTTTTTTTTTGTTTTGTAATTTTAGTTTAATTTTATTAGAGGTCGCAATTTTCGTGAGATTTAGGCTGAATGGATGAGCTTAATTTGTGTCTTTAGCCTGCGATAATCATCTGAATTTGAAATTTGATTTCAACTTTTTCTTGTATCGGATCCCGTCAATTACTTTTTCGTTCGCTGAAAATTGCCGAGCATTTAGTTTTAGTCACTGGGTTCTGGAGATTGGAGAAGGCGGGCTGTGGTAGGAAAATGGAAGTGGATTCGTTGAGCCGCTAATGCTTGTTTTCATTGGGTTGGCTTGGTTTCTTAATGAGCTTTGTGAAACTCTTGGAGCTTTTGAAGTTTGTTGAAAGGTGGCTATATTCAGAGGCATTCAATTCTAGTATACCATAGAGGGTACCAGGTTATCCTGCGTATTCCGATGCTTTTGAAGTCCATATGTATTTGCGTGGTCTGGAATATTTCAACTAGACTGGTGAATGATAGAAGCGTAGTTCTTGACATTGATGATATTTCGGATATTTCATGTACCAATTTTCTTGTGGAGGGAGAATGAGGGCGAAACAGTTGGTGGAGTCACCAATGTCTTGTATTTCGTCAAACTTATTTATTGTGATTGATTCTTTTCTTTTCTGCCTGTGTGTATGTGTTTGATTCACACAACAAAACTACTTGATTTTCTTAGTAATTTATTTGAGTGTTATTTACAGTAGCTTGTACAGGGAAATCATTAAACAAGTTCGCCTGAGTTCAATTCTTTCCCCCCCTTACTTTTTGCAATTTGTTTTTTGTTGAAGGTTTGCAGGCGGAACACACCGTTCACATGGTTCGTGGGTTTGCTTCAGCTGCATCAACACCTGCTGCTGCAAATGCCATTGCTACTGGTAATTCTGAAAGTCCCAACAATACACCAGGTGTTACTCGGGGTGTTGGTTCGAATGAAGGTGGGGGCTTGGGAAAT
Source organism: Morella rubra (assembly GCA_003952965.2). Classification (NCBI taxonomy): domain Eukaryota; kingdom Viridiplantae; phylum Streptophyta; class Magnoliopsida; order Fagales; family Myricaceae; genus Morella; species Morella rubra. The sequence goes on along the minus strand of CM025850.1, from coordinate 23,907,674 downwards.
GCTGGTCTTGGTTCGCCTTTATTTCCTGGACTGGGTTTTCATGCGCTCGGAAGTGGAGAAGCATCTGGTTTGTTTGGAGCTGGGCTTCCGGAGTTTGAACAAGTTCAGCAACAACTGACGCAGAACCCAAACATGATGAGGGAAATAATGAACATGCCTGCTATTCAGAGCCTGATGAACAACCCCGACTTGATGCGTAGCTTGATTATGAGCAATCCTCAGATGCGTGAGATCATTGACCGGAATCCAGAACTTGCTCACGTACTTAATGACCCTGGGATTCTCCGACAGACGATAGAAGCTGCAAGGAACCCTGAGCTCATGCGTGAAATGATGCGAAACACTGACAGGGCGATGAGCAACATTGAAGCCTCCCCCGAGGGCTTTAACATGCTCAGACGAATGTATGAAAATGTCCAGGAACCATTTTTGAATGCTACAACAATGGGTGGAAACACGGGAAATGATTTGAATTCAAACCCGTTTGCAGCACTTCTGGGAAACCAAGTTGGGACACAAGGTGGGGCACAGGTCGGGGATGCTACTAATTCCCCCTCTACTACTGGTTCTGACACAACTTCAGGGCTTACTTCTCCGAATACAAACCCACTTCCAAACCCTTGGAGCAATACAATCGGTAAGCTTTGCCGTTCCTGACTCTTTCAAAGCTTCTATGTTCCAGCTTTGATATTCCTATGCACTCACTAACGTTCTAGAAAAGAAAATCAACAAATAACTGAGAGGCCTGTTGTTGATTATCAAAAAAGGGGCTGAAGCTTTGAAGTAAAAAACGTAGTTCTGATGTCCCAAAAAGTCTATGGAATGTCATATACTAATACATTACTTGCCAATGCTACGCAATGTAGTTGTATGAAGATCCATCTGCAGTTATCTATGTGGTACATGTATCTTCTTTGACCAATCTCAAATGCTCTGTTGTTGGATCTATCCTCTGTCGTTTGTGCACAAAGTTAAAGTATTGCAAGAAGATTTAATTGCCTGAATGTGTACTTGGTTAAGCTGGATAATTATGTAGACAAGAATATCTTACTTTCCTAGAATAAAGTCAATGCTTTTATGTCAATCTTTTTTTGGTGTAGTTTGAAGATGTTAGACTTGTAATTGAAGGTACTAATGATAAACCCCATATTATTAATGCACAAAATGTCAGGAGGTACTCAGACAACAACTACAAGGCCAAATCCTGCTGGGGATACAAGGGCACCTGGTATCGGTGGTCTTGGAGGGCTTGGGCTTCCTGATATGGAACACATGGTTAATGGTGTCCCAGATGCTGCTGGACTGAATCAGTTTTTGCAAAATCCGGCAGTATCCCAGATGATGCAGAGCTTGCTCTCTAATCCCCAATATATGAATCAGGTACTACAACTAGGAATATTATCTTAGCTGAAATAGATTATATTTTAGACTTGGGGCTCTTTCGTGTATTTAATACTTTCTCTGAATTTTAGATTCTCAGTCTCAACCCGCAACTTCGTGGCATGTTTGATATGAATCCTCAATTGAGAGAGATGATGCAAAACCCAGATCTTCTACGTCAGTTAACTAACCCAGAGACAATGCAGGTATACGTTTTTGCTTATGGTCTCAATCTCACTGTCTGCAAGATGTATTCATATTATTTCTATGTTATATCTTCAAAAGAAGTTGTTGACTCCATTTAATATTGGGATTGAGTTCTAAGTCATTGTCTTGGTGGCCAACAACAATTTTTGATAACATGTTCTGGCTGGTAAGAAGGTTGAGATTGATTGTGTTCGGAAATCTTGCTCACAATTATTTGTACCCTGAAGTTTAGTTGTGATCACCCTGTATTTGACCTTCTTTTGCTCCTTTCTCCGCTTCTCTTGCAGCAAATGCTAGCTTTACAGCAGTCACTTCTGTCTCGGCTCAATCAACGACAGTCAACCCAGTAAGTGATTAGTTAGACATCAGTTACTTGAGTAGTGCTATTAGTTTGCTTGCTGCAAAGTTCCGATAGGGGCTCATAAGTTCCCCCCCACTGCCAGTACTGATACACGGTGAATTTATCATAGTTATTTTCCTGATGATTAGTTAGACATCAGGGCTTTACTACTATGAATTTTGTGAATTTCTTCGTGTGGTGATTAATTCCTGTCGGTTCTGAATATTATATGCATTTAATGAGTTTTACTCTTTTGATACTTATCTAGGAATTAACTCTTTAGTACTTGTTGGTCATGTCTTTATCTCAATTATATTGCCAGTTGTGACACTGATCTATTCACATTCCCTTGACTGATTTCAGTTTCTCTGTCATTTGTGCATCAAACATACCACCTTCGACTCTCAATATATTTTATATGGTCGTGCCACTGCTTCAAACCCACATCCACTTGGACTGATTCAATTCTTGTGTCTTGACAAATATACCATCCGCCAATGTATCCTATGGCTTTTAGCCTGTGTTCTATATGGGGGTTTCTTTGAATTAGGTTGAATAGTATTTGTTAATATGTACTGCTTCCCCTCACATATCATTTTCTGCTCTCTCGCAGGGATCAAGGTCAGACTGGTGGGGCTACAGGTACTTCAGAATACAAGGGTTTAGAAGTTGCTGTTGTTATAGTATTTTTTTATTCTTTTGTCCTGTATTCCCTTCCCAGCTAAGTTTCCATTGAATTGATATTCTTCCCTTCAACAGGAACACCCAATAATGCTGCTCTGGAGTTGATGATGAACATGTTCGGTGGTCTGGGAGCTGGCAGCTTGAGTGTTCCAAATAACCCTAATGGTTAAATTCTTTCATTGATCACAGTTTTATTTGATCTAGCTCTTAGTTTGCCACTGATACTTATCTTTTATTTCTGTAGTACCCCCGGAAGAACTCTATGCAACTCAACTTTCACAGCTCCAAGAAATGGGTTTCTTTGATACTCAGGAAAATATCAGGGCGCTGCGCGCTACGTCTGGGAATGTCCATGCTGCAGTGGAGCGACTTTTGGGGAATCCCGGGCAATAACTTGATTCGGTTTTTACTTTTTTCATAGTTACTCAGGGAACAGTCATTTGGACTTGTACGAATAGTTAATTTGGGTGAGTGTCTCCTAAAGGCATGCAATGTCCAGACGAATATTCCATTTTGGGCGTGTTAATAATCGAGGACACGCTGGATAGAACCGTGAGCTTGTGGGTTATGTTCATTACCGGTTTATTTTGATACCATTTCTGTCTGTCTCTAATGTACATACAACACAGTATTCAAGCTGTTCTTATGAGACTGTTCCATTCAGATGTTTTTTTTTTCTCAGCTCTCAATCATCATGTTAATTTGATGAGTTTTTGTGTGCAAGCTCTTGCAAAAACCCTATGTGCTTATAAAACCCGCTTGGATTTCAGTATGTAAATGAATAGGGAAAGCAAAACTGATTTTAGAACGCTGCCTGAACCCTGGCCTCGAAACATGGAAGTTGTCTTTGGCTCGTCATATGAGTTAGTGGTAGATGGAATCTCTAAAACACAATTCTATAAAAAAATCTTAAAAATTCTATAATTTTTTTTTTTTGAAAGGAACATTAAAACAGGTTAGTGGTGGTTATAACTTTTGAAATTAATTTTTTTCTGTTTTTCCTTTCCCACGTGGGTAGTTGGCTTTTTGCTCCGGCAGTGGGAGATAATTTATGAAGTTATTAATTGAAAATAAGAGAATAGAAGGAGAAAAGCCCGTGGGGTTTTTTCTTTTTATTTTTTGGGATATTTTTCTATTTATTTATATATATATATTGATATTTTTTGTTTCATAACCAAATGCCCTAGATATTCAACTAACCACCCCCACCCCAAAAGAACAAAAAAGTCTCAGAGATATGCGTAGTGGCGGATTCAGGACCCAACTTGAAGGGAGGCGAATTCTTAAGACAAAATTTTTTTTTTAAAAAAAAAAAATAAATTTACATCTAAATTTTTTTTTTTGACCTGTCCAATGTGGGGCGGCCGCCCCTGCATCCGCCACTAGATATGCCAAAAAAACAGACCCAGAGATATTGAGTAGATGTATTCTGTATTTCTGTTGCAATAATAACGCAAATTGAATATGTCTAACTACTACAAGTCGTAGACAAAATTGAACGGTAATATTTACGAAGATACATTTCGCGAGCCATCGATTTTTCGAACTGTCAAAAGGCATCATTCAACTAGCATTGAACCCCTTCCTCGATAGGGCACATCGCATCAAATGTTAATGGGTAAAGTTTGACACTTTATACATAAATTTAGGGTTCAAGGTGCATATCCCAAAACTTTGAGTCTTTGAGGAAATTTGTCATATACTTGGGAACCTCGGGTACAATCTCAAACTTCAAAAAACACGTACAAACCAAGGGACTAAACGATAAATACCTATATAGTTAGAGCGAAAGCTACCAGCTTTGGAACCTGTTCTTCTATTTCTCTTCACAGAGGCGCTTCCAATGAGGTAAGGTAATAACAATGCTCCTCCCTCTCTGCTTTGATTCGAAATATTCTTCAATCCTAGTCTTTCGCTCTGGTGTAGCTTTACTCTGTTTGATTCTTGTTCCATTTTGTTGGTACGCATTTTTTTGGGGTTTTGGTGGAAAATTATTAGATATCGTGATTGCAAGTGAATTTGCGTGTGAGAAGCTCTTTTTGCAAATTGATTTCAAAGGGCCTTGTTTATTCTTGATTTTAAGGGAACCCATGTTCCCTAATTGGATGTAGTTTGGTAAAAAGTGTGCTGAATGCGGGTATTCTCTTTTCTGCATTTTGGTCTGGAACTTGCTGAAAGATCAAGGAGAAGTGAGGTATGCGTGACTGGTGAAAATTGGCGGACAATGTTATTAGTCCTTTAATTGGTGCTTCCCTGAAAATAGTTATGCATTGGGGGATGGGGAGTATAACGGTCCAATTGTCAGGTGCTACTATGTTTCCATTTAGTTAAGTGGAGTTTTTTATTTTTTTATTTTTGTGTGGATTCGCGTAAGATATTGTGCTGCATTTCCATTCTATTACATAGAAGTTAATGTGCACACCAGGAGAACAAAAAGGACAAAAAGTTCCTAAAATAGTTTCTCTGTTGGTGCATACTTAGCTGATGCCAGTTACTTTGTTTTCTTAATTCTCCTCACTAATGCCTGGATTTTGTTTGGAAATACTTAATAGCTTACGGGTACAATTACCTTGGTTGTGTGGAATGACGCATGTTTAATTGTAGTCGGTCTTTTAGATGTTCAAAGTACATAATTAGCCAGGTGAAATGTTAAGAAGAAATTCATAGATATGTCAATGTGGCAAAGTTAATCGACTATTTTTCCTTGCTTCAAGTATGATGCTGCTCGAGATAGTAATATGCACAGGTTAATCAGGCAGGGTAACGGGTTCAATTGGCAGTATTACAATTAATGGAATTTTTCCTTAGTGGATATGGATTAGAGAAATTGGTATCGACCACTTTGAAAATGTTACATTGGCTGTCCAGAAAGAAGCTGCCTGAGGAACTCTTCTACATATTATCTACCTGAAACTTCTATTATATTATACAGCAAAGCTATGAGATGTTATTGTGCAGATAGTCTTAAATAGCTGTCCACCTCAAAAAAGTATTTTGCTGGTTGCTTCTTTTAGTTACTATTTCTGCTTGCTTTTAATTAGTAAGTATGCCCGCAGTCACTATGACCTGTGTTGGAAATTAAGCAGAAATTGCAGTTCCAGATGTGCCCAGTTTCCATTGAGGATTATATCGGTTTCCATCTGCTCTGATGAATGGAAGTTGGTCAATTGAGAGTTGTTGCTAATTTGGAAGAGTTGTTGCTAATTTGGAAATAGGTTTAGTTTCATCAGAACATTCATCATTTTTTAGTCAAAAGTCCAAATGGTCTAGAAGCTTGCTATGCTTACCATTATTTTCTATTTTCTGTGACCAATCTTGGCTGAACACTGTTGCTCCATGACGTGTGAACAGTCACCATCTTTATCTAGGGTTGATTCAAGAGACGCATGAAGAAAATGAATTGGCTATCCGTAAAGCTTGGACCTTAGGTTTGTAGGGTGTAAATCTCATGTGTCAGGCTTGGACTCGTGTTTAAAGCATTTCTGCCCCTGGAACATAAGCTTCAAAGTTGAAATATATTATATATGTTTTTCTGTCTTAATAGAACTTGATCACGTTATGTTTACCTAGTTCTACGCCATTAAAGAAACTCAGAAACAGTGGTGGAGCCAGGAATCTTTTCTTCGGGGGGCGAGTTAAGATGGAAAAAATTATGACGAAACTCAGTGCAATTCAATTTCTTTCCAGTATATTACCAGTTTTGTTAATCACATGTATAGGACACAAATTCATCAATAAATAAATCCATAAACAAAAATTTATTCTTGTATCAACGTCGTATGTGGAGGCTGATAGAAATTAAATAAAAACTAGTTTTGATCAGTACATAAATATATTGGTTCTAATGAAAATTATATTGGTAAAAAAACAATATAACACTTTATTGAGCGATTTTATTTTTTACTCTTTGATTATTGATTGGCATTGCAGATTTGGTGACAAGAGTAGAACAGAAAATGTGTAAAGTTGCAAAAAAAATTGGGAAGTTGGTATTTTTTTTTAAAAGAAAACAAATAGCTAAAAAAGACACATGGAACTTATATGCTTTGTGAATAGTTTGAGACCCCAAACACAATCTAAACTGGGAAGGTTTTTTTTTTTTTCCTTCTAAATTGGGAAGTTAGCAAGAGAAGATCCAATTTTGGTTGAATTTTTAGCATGGACCAGATTTTAGACAACAAAATCTGGGGGGGCGGGATTGTAAATTACTTGGCAATTTTTTTATTTTTTTGGGGCAGCAATGTAAATGGCTTAGCACATTTTTTCAAGTTTTTGGTGTGTGTGTTGTTGGGGGGGGGGGGGGGGGACACGCTAAGAAACAAGTGTTTTCTTCGCATCTGCAGCTTTTTCCTTTTCAACTTGTTTTGTTCTGCATCTTTGCATTTCCTTTTGTTGTTAAATGTGCTAAAATGCGGTTAGATGCATCTTTTTGTTTCTAAGGTTGTCGTTATTTACATATTTTGGTTTCAAATAGGGTAGTGTACTGATATCCTAAATAGAAGGCAAGAGTTTACTAGTGAGATATCTTCATCTGTCGAGCCTTGTTAGAGTACCATATGTGCCTGTTGATACTCATTTACACTGGGACTAATACCAAGGACATATATTTGTTTCCATGTAATTTGTCCTGTATTCCATATAAGCTACTTCCGGTGATTAATTTTGCGCGCAACTATTTTGGGCGTAACTTGCTAACTGTATTTCTTATTAATTTTGTGCACAGATGGTTCAACAAACAGTAGACTCTATATTCAATGAATATGGTATGGGAAGTACCGAAAATGACTTGCCTACTCGTGATAAGCAACTGCCTGTTTCTGTAAAGAAGACAGCTTTGAGAGATTCACAGCATGGAAATAGAATTGTGGTTCCCAACCCTACTGGAAATTCTTCACTTTTGAAGGATAGAGGTCCGATCAGTGATGCCATTAAAGTTTCTGGCACCAAGCGCCCCTCACTTGAGTGCCCTGAGAGCCCCCCTCACCATCAATCTCCAAGCAGCAATGCTGCAAATGGACATCTTGTCTATGTCCGTAGAAAATCGGATGCAGAATTAGGCAAGAACAGCACTGGTGATATCACAAGCATCAATGTGGACTGCCTGCAGTCAAGGCAAGCTACTTGCCAGGAGGAGACTTCCCAACCCAGTTCCCAGATGAAGGAGCCAAAGGTCTCTTGTTTTCCAGCATTTGTACCTTTTCCGATGGCAGCTTCAATTAGTTCATTTGGAAAACCTTCAGTTTCTCATTCTCTTGGAAAGCCTGGTATGATGTTAGAATCCAATAATCATCCTGTTGCTTCTGCTGTCTTTCCCTTGAGTAATTCAAAGGGATCAAAAAATCTACGGTGGGAAGAGCGATCTCATGAACTTCAGATGGTATTAAGAAAAATAGATCAAGCAGATCAAGAGGATTATCTCCAGAGTATGCCCTCCTATTTCAAAGAAGTCTCTTTAACATGCTTTATTCTCCACTACTTAAGTTCTAATGGATCTTTTTCCCTTTGATTTATGTGATTCTTAGTGCTTCGCTCACTCTCTTCAGTTGAGCTCAGTAGACATGCTGTTGAGTTGGAAAAGAGATCGATTCAGCTTTCACTAGAGGAAGGTGATATGAAATTGTCGCTTTTACTGCCTCTTTTTCAACAATTTTAACAGAATCTTTCATAAATTGGACAGGGTATTTTGTGAATGGCTTATTCTCTTACATTCATCTTTGTCTAGATGGATAATCTGATCATTGTTCTGGCTTACATATCATTTCCTTGTTTAAATTGTAAAGGGAATAATTACTTTGGTGAACTCGTATGCACTTGTATGCCTTCCATTCTTCTGTGGAATATCTCCCACTGCTTCTTCTGCCAATGCTGATGATTTGTCAGATGAAGGTATTTTGTGCTGGGTGCTATCAAAACTATTGATAGTGTGTGGAACCATTAGCTGACGTCTTTTATGGCTGTTGATTTTATTATGCTCTATTGGGTTAAGTAAAACTTTATCATGTTTTCTCCTAAACATCTGTATCTATCCATGTCAAATGGGTATCGTATGTATCGTAGTGTGTAGCCTTACCTTTTTCTTTTTGTGGCAGCAGTTTATGACAACTGAGTAGTGGTTTTAGATAGCAATGTCCACATATATTCTCACTTGTTCTATTATCTCCCTGTTGAATGTAGCATTCTGTTGCTGACACTTTTATTTTACTTGCCTTAACTACCGGATGTGGTCTCTGAATATTCTGAGACAATATGAAGCCCTTCTGTTCCATTCTCATCTGTTTTTCCCACTGTTACAGTGAAAGAGTTACAGCGGGTTGCGGCTTTGAATGTCCTGGGAAAATCTACGAAGGATTTCAAAGCTCCCTCAACTCATCAAGATCGGTTAGAGAAGTGAGAGGACATGATGAGCATCATAGTGTTCCTTTCATGGTGTGTTGATAAAGATAGTGTAGAATGCACTCAACTGTGCTTACTTTTTATTTCCCTGGCCTTTCTACAGTCGTCGTCCTCCTGCTTGTTTGATTGGTACTCACCATAATATTCTGACTGCCTTTGTAATTTTCCATGTGTTGCAGTCAGATGCTGTTGAAAATATCGAATTGTTACTATGTCAACTGTTGAGAGAGAGAGAGAGAGAGAGGACAGAAAAAGACCTGTTTCAACTTGGATGCATTGCTTCCTTTCCCAATAGGCATTGTCTATATGCCTTATAATTAATTTGTAGATAAATGTAATCCAAAACAGTTCTAGTGTAAGCGATTGCTGGTATCTTTTTCCTATTCACTGTAAAGTTGTCTTGATAGACTTATTAATCCAAATGATAATTGGCTGAAGTTGGGACTGTGCTGGCTATAATGCGCCAAAAAGTCTCTTTGTTTCTTTTGTACTTTTTTTGTTTTTCTCCTTGAAGACTGTGTGTGTTTACAGAGTGGCCTGCATTTGGGTAAAACGGCAATGTGGAGAAGTAGCCAGCACCTCTGTTTTGGTTTACGACTGCAAATCAGCTTCCCTGGACTGGAAACTGACCCTCTGGCCTCTGTCCTGTTACCTGTCATTGCTTTCTTGAATCTTCCCAAACCCCATCAAAGGAATGCAATAGAGGATTTATTCACAAATTTTTTGCCAAGAAAAAGCATACATTTAAACAGATCTTTTGCATACACTCAATATGAACAGGGCAATTTTGCGTAAAAACTGTGGGGGGGCATTTGCGGAAACTTCATTGACTGATAGTGACCACGTTTCAAGTGTTCCAGGTACTGGGGTTTGGTTCCGTACGGAATTAAACTTCCTTTGCCTCCAAGTTAACATATTAATTTACTATTTCAACCCTGCTTATACCCACCTCATATGTCGTGTACACTAGGGCATCCCAGTAATTTAGACTCGGCACGAATAACCGCCACCACTATCTCCCCCAACTGAAAATAACCGCCTGATTCGAAGTGTCCCCGCTCGTTCTCTCGCAAAGCTTACAGTAACCGCCCTATCCTACTTATACAACGCTTGCAGCACGTCTACACTTTTTCCCCCTTTGTCTCCCTTTCAGTTTAGCAGCAAAAATCTCAACGATGTCTACCACCACTGACTCCGATCTCTGTTTACCATCTTCGCCTCCTCCTCCCGACGAGAAAACCTGCCGGAAGAAGAGGTCGAAACTAATGAGAATCGAGGAGATGATGGCCTCGAGTTCTGCTGGCATAGTTTCGAAGCCCAAACACGGGAAGAAACCCGACCCAAGTGCTCCCAAGATCACGCGGCCGTGCAGCGAGTGCGGGAAGAAGTTCTGGTCGTGGAAGGCCTTGTTCGGGCACATGCGGTGCCACCCGGAACGCCAGTGGCGCGGGATTAACCCCCCGCCGAATATGCGTAGACCGGTCTCTCCGCCAGTGAATGCTTTGGAAGAGCTGGGGATAATGAGTGAAGAGGATCACGAAGTTGCAGCATGTTTGTTGATGATGGCCAATGGGGGAAACGACGATGAGGGTAAGAGTAAGAGTGTTACTATTAGTTATAATCAAGGGGTTCAAGAATCAGAAGGGTTTGTTCGGGAGGAGGCTGCTGACGAGGCGAGTTGCCGGTTTGAGTGTTCGAGTTGCAAGAAGGTGTTTGGGTCGCACCAAGCGTTGGGAGGGCACAGGGCTAGTCACAAGAATGTGAAAGGGTGCTTCGCCATAATGAGGAGCGATTGTGATCAGGTTGAGGAGCATAATGTTTGTGATGAGAGGGATAGCATTGAGGATAAGGTATTGATGGCTTTGGGGTCAGGGCATAAGTGCAGCATTTGTTTGAGAGTGTTTTCAAGTGGGCAAGCTTTGGGTGGGCATAAGAGGTGCCATTGGGAGAAAGGGGATGACCCATTAATGCTTAGCCCACAATGGGTCAGCCCTTGTGGAACAAAGGAAGGTTCTGGGTTGGACTTGAATATGCCTGCCCCTATAGAAGATGGTTCCTCCTCTTCTTACGCTTCTTCAGGATTGACTTTGGATTTAAGATTGGGACTGTGAAAGCTGACATATTCTTTTATCATATGACTTCTCTGCTAACTGATCTATGTTGTAATCTAGGTTAGTATATTCTGTGACATGGCTGGTGCTTGACTTGATGGAAAAAGGTGTTTTGTTTGGCTCCACAATTGGAGGACAAAAATTTGTGTCTTCGCATAAGACAACATATGGAAATACAATTCTCATTACTAATAAATTTACAGAGGTTATTAGATTGTGGCTGGTGAATCTTTTTAGCTTATGCGCATATTTTCTTTTCCTTGTACTTTTATCTTTTTGTGTGTAAAGATATAGATGTCTTATCTTTCTTGCAGGATTGCTTTGATAGGTCTTCTAATCCCAGACAGGAATTTTTGCGGACATGATCGATTTGCTGTCACACCAAGATGAATTAGGTCGTTGTTGGTCTCTGTGCATGGGGTGTTGTCCACAACTTTTTAATAGTTTCGACACCCTAGAACACCTGACCATATGGTCCTTAACCTTTATCTAAGTTAATTCCATGTTTTGGGTACCATGCATGCACCATTAGGTGACTCTTGCATTTCGTGGATTTTGAGGTTGCAGTCGTATGAAGTAAGGTCCTGCCTGAGTATCATACTTGGGCATCAGCTCTTGGGTTTTGAGTTTCAACTGCTACTATTTGATCCATGTCCTGGATTTTGAGCTTCAACTATAGCTTATAGGGATGTTATCTGCCTAGTAAGGTCCATTTTGTCATTGGACTTTGTCTTCTGATCCATCAAATGGATTTTGAGAACAAGCTATATAAAGTAGTCTAGCATTTGGTTAGTTTAGTTACTTCAGTAGTCAGGTCCTGCGTGACAAGGGTATGCAGCTAGCTAAGCCTCCTCATGGATCTTTAGTCAGGTTCCATAGGTAATCATAAAGTTAACCCAAATTATTTACATCTACTTTATACAAGGAAAACCACTCCAACCAGCAATGATCTCAGCCCTAATAAAAAATTCTTCACTCTGATAAAGGGACAACGCAAGGGAAGAATATTGACCAGAAATGGTGTCCAGGTGAAGAGAAAAGGTCTTTCCATTTTATGCATCTTTTTGCAAATGGAAATTATAAATTGAAGTAAATTTTTGAGCCTCCCTCCTTTACGCCTTTCTTTCTGCTTGTATCTTTTCTATGCCACTTGTATAGAAAAACACTGAACCTTTCCACGAATCTCGTAGGAGTGACATAATGAGCCATTAAGAAGTCAGGATTATTTGCTGCTTTTAACACATTAGTGGCTTTCCCATGAATCCATCAGGGTTTACCACTATGAGTGCTTTAACCTTCAAGGAACAGTTGAAACTTCATCACATACTTTCATATCTCATAGAAAAAATGGTTGAGCTCGATGATCTCAGTAACTCGTTTTCAATGAAGTCATGAGGACCACAGCTTTTATAGTGCCTACTTTAGATGAGCCTTTCCATTAAAATACTGAATTAATGTGGTAAAAAGCCTGAGTAACCAATCACCCGTGACCACCTTTTTGCATCTAACTATTATAAATCAATTTATTACTAAATGCCTTTGAAAAATCTCTCATATATCTGCATAATAAGATTCTTGACATCGATTATGTGTAAGTTCTGGTCAGATCCTCTGTATTGCAGAATGGGGGCAGAGAACGTCATTCCAACTTTTAGCTTCTCTACTGGGTGTAAAATAAGTTTTTCCCTCCCCACTCTACTCATTAAATTCGTAGTTCACTTTGGTTCAGAGAATGTTAATTGCCTGTTTCCAGATCTTCTTTCTGTTTATACAAAGTTTAATTTCCTTCCCAATTAAAGGGCACTACTCATAATCTTCATTACATGTATGCTAATAATTATAATTTAGTGGAGCCCTTTTAAGCACCAAGTACACCATTAGAACTCCAACATGTGATGTGAGCGATCAGTTTATTTAAAAACAGTTACAGTTGATCTGCTCTTAAGGTATTGCCTGCTTAATTAAGAGTAACCCAAACCTGTCATATCTAATAAACTTTCATCAACCGCCATACACACACACACACACACACGTAAGCACGCACTAATGGTATTCGTTGAACCAACCGTGACGTTTGATTCATCATATGTTTATGATTATGATGTTAATGCTTCTACTAGAACTAGTACTTATGTTTTTATAATCAAGGGTGGACCATCAATAAAGAGCAAATATGTCACAATAAACTGAATTATGGAGGATCGGATCCGGTTCGCATTAGTCAAAGAGGTGATATCCCAATGTAGAAGAATATTTTTTTTTTGTCTATGGAGTACTTTTTCATCAATTAATTGCTAGTAGTTTTCCACATGAAACTGCTGGCATATGTCTGATCTAGCAGGCCCTAGAAAAATTGAGCGGCAGTGGGTGAATTTTGAACCACCGACCTGCATGATGTATTTTACTCTTCTAGCTCACCTACCCAACATGCCGTTCACAAGCTTAATAGACAGATCGGCGATCATACTATTACAAGATTATGGTATCAGAGATATTTTTTTTATTACGGTATTTTATTTGCAGCGTCTAATGGTCTGCCTTGTCTAACTCTGTCTTGTAGGATAATATACTATTCTTCTTCTATAAACGAACAACCGAGGAGGGGAGTAGTTGGCGCCAACGGTGTCCGGAAAGAGAGAGACAGAAACACGACAGAGTTAGCGGAAGACATAAAGGTGCAATTAATTAGTTAAAAAAATATCTCTGTACTTAATTAAAAAGAAAAAGTAGGGTCGAGATTGTTCTATTAAGCTTGTGAACGGCATGTTGGGTAGGTGAGCTAGAAGAGTAAAATACATCATGCAGGTCGGTGGTTCAAAATTCACCCACTGCCGCTCAATTTTTCTAGGGCCTGCTAGATCAGACATATGCCAGCAGTTTCATGTGGAAAACTACTAGCAATTAATTGATGAAAAAGTACTCCATAGACAAAAAAAAAATATTCTTCTACATTGGGATATCACCTCTTTGACTAATGCGAACCGGATCCGATCCTCCATAATTCAGTTTATTGTGACATATTTGCTCTTTATTGATGGTCCACCCTTGATTATAAAAACATAAGTACTAGTTCTAGTAGAAGCATTAACATCATAATCATAAACATATGATGAATCAAACGTCACGGTTGGTTCAACGAATACCATTAGTGCGTGCTTACGTGTGTGTGTGTGTGTGTGTGTATGGCGGTTGATGAAAGTTTATTAGATATGACAGGTTTGGGTTACTCTTAATTAAGCAGGCAATACCTTAAGAGCAGATCAACTGTAACTGTTTTTAAATAAACTGATCGCTCACATCACATGTTGGAGTTCTAATGGTGTACTTGGTGCTTAAAAGGGCTCCACTAAATTATAATTATTAGCATACATGTAATGAAGATTATGAGTAGTGCCCTTTAATTGGGAAGGAAATTAAACTTTGTATAAACAGAAAGAAGATCTGGAAACAGGCAATTAACATTCTCTGAACCAAAGTGAACTACGAATTTAATGAGTAGAGTGGGGAGGGAAAAACTTATTTTACACCCAGTAGAGAAGCTAAAAGTTGGAATGACGTTCTCTGCCCCCATTCTGCAATACAGAGGATCTGACCAGAACTTACACATAATCGATGTCAAGAATCTTATTATGCAGATATATGAGAGATTTTTCAAAGGCATTTAGTAATAAATTGATTTATAATAGTTAGATGCAAAAAGGTGGTCACGGGTGATTGGTTACTCAGGCTTTTTACCACATTAATTCAGTATTTTAATGGAAAGGCTCATCTAAAGTAGGCACTATAAAAGCTGTGGTCCTCATGACTTCATTGAAAACGAGTTACTGAGATCATCGAGCTCAACCATTTTTTCTATGAGATATGAAAGTATGTGATGAAGTTTCAACTGTTCCTTGAAGGTTAAAGCACTCATAGTGGTAAACCCTGATGGATTCATGGGAAAGCCACTAATGTGTTAAAAGCAGCAAATAATCCTGACTTCTTAATGGCTCATTATGTCACTCCTACGAGATTCGTGGAAAGGTTCAGTGTTTTTCTATACAAGTGGCATAGAAAAGATACAAGCAGAAAGAAAGGCGTAAAGGAGGGAGGCTCAAAAATTTACTTCAATTTATAATTTCCATTTGCAAAAAGATGCATAAAATGGAAAGACCTTTTCTCTTCACCTGGACACCATTTCTGGTCAATATTCTTCCCTTGCGTTGTCCCTTTATCAGAGTGAAGAATTTTTTATTAGGGCTGAGATCATTGCTGGTTGGAGTGGTTTTCCTTGTATAAAGTAGATGTAAATAATTTGGGTTAACTTTATGATTACCTATGGAACCTGACTAAAGATCCATGAGGAGGCTTAGCTAGCTGCATACCCTTGTCACGCAGGACCTGACTACTGAAGTAACTAAACTAACCAAATGCTAGACTACTTTATATAGCTTGTTCTCAAAATCCATTTGATGGATCAGAAGACAAAGTCCAATGACAAAATGGACCTTACTAGGCAGATAACATCCCTATAAGCTATAGTTGAAGCTCAAAATCCAGGACATGGATCAAATAGTAGCAGTTGAAACTCAAAACCCAAGAGCTGATGCCCAAGTATGATACTCAGGCAGGACCTTACTTCATACGACTGCAACCTCAAAATCCACGAAATGCAAGAGTCACCTAATGGTGCATGCATGGTACCCAAAACATGGAATTAACTTAGATAAAGGTTAAGGACCATATGGTCAGGTGTTCTAGGGTGTCGAAACTATTAAAAAGTTGTGGACAACACCCCATGCACAGAGACCAACAACGACCTAATTCATCTTGGTGTGACAGCAAATCGATCATGTCCGCAAAAATTCCTGTCTGGGATTAGAAGACCTATCAAAGCAATCCTGCAAGAAAGATAAGACATCTATATCTTTACACACAAAAAGATAAAAGTACAAGGAAAAGAAAATATGCGCATAAGCTAAAAAGATTCACCAGCCACAATCTAATAACCTCTGTAAATTTATTAGTAATGAGAATTGTATTTCCATATGTTGTCTTATGCGAAGACACAAATTTTTGTCCTCCAATTGTGGAGCCAAACAAAACACCTTTTTCCATCAAGTCAAGCACCAGCCATGTCACAGAATATACTAACCTAGATTACAACATAGATCAGTTAGCAGAGAAGTCATATGATAAAAGAATATGTCAGCTTTCACAGTCCCAATCTTAAATCCAAAGTCAATCCTGAAGAAGCGTAAGAAGAGGAGGAACCATCTTCTATAGGGGCAGGCATATTCAAGTCCAACCCAGAACCTTCCTTTGTTCCACAAGGGCTGACCCATTGTGGGCTAAGCATTAATGGGTCATCCCCTTTCTCCCAATGGCACCTCTTATGCCCACCCAAAGCTTGCCCACTTGAAAACACTCTCAAACAAATGCTGCACTTATGCCCTGACCCCAAAGCCATCAATACCTTATCCTCAATGCTATCCCTCTCATCACAAACATTATGCTCCTCAACCTGATCACAATCGCTCCTCATTATGGCGAAGCACCCTTTCACATTCTTGTGACTAGCCCTGTGCCCTCCCAACGCTTGGTGCGACCCAAACACCTTCTTGCAACTCGAACACTCAAACCGGCAACTCGCCTCGTCAGCAGCCTCCTCCCGAACAAACCCTTCTGATTCTTGAACCCCTTGATTATAACTAATAGTAACACTCTTACTCTTACCCTCATCGTCGTTTCCCCCATTGGCCATCATCAACAAACATGCTGCAACTTCGTGATCCTCTTCACTCATTATCCCCAGCTCTTCCAAAGCATTCACTGGCGGAGAGACCGGTCTACGCATATTCGGCGGGGGGTTAATCCCGCGCCACTGGCGTTCCGGGTGGCACCGCATGTGCCCGAACAAGGCCTTCCACGACCAGAACTTCTTCCCGCACTCGCTGCACGGCCGCGTGATCTTGGGAGCACTTGGGTCGGGTTTCTTCCCGTGTTTGGGCTTCGAAACTATGCCAGCAGAACTCGAGGCCATCATCTCCTCGATTCTCATTAGTTTCGACCTCTTCTTCCGGCAGGTTTTCTCGTCGGGAGGAGGAGGCGAAGATGGTAAACAGAGATCGGAGTCAGTGGTGGTAGACATCGTTGAGATTTTTGCTGCTAAACTGAAAGGGAGACAAAGGGGGAAAAAGTGTAGACGTGCTGCAAGCGTTGTATAAGTAGGATAGGGCGGTTACTGTAAGCTTTGCGAGAGAACGAGCGGGGACACTTCGAATCAGGCGGTTATTTTCAGTTGGGGGAGATAGTGGTGGCGGTTATTCGTGCCGAGTCTAAATTACTGGGATGCCCTAGTGTACACGACATATGAGGTGGGTATAAGCAGGGTTGAAATAGTAAATTAATATGTTAACTTGGAGGCAAAGGAAGTTTAATTCCGTACGGAACCAAACCCCAGTACCTGGAACACTTGAAACGTGGTCACTATCAGTCAATGAAGTTTCCGCAAATGCCCCCCCACAGTTTTTACGCAAAATTGCCCTGTTCATATTGAGTGTATGCAAAAGATCTGTTTAAATGTATGCTTTTTCTTGGCAAAAAATTTGTGAATAAATCCTCTATTGCATTCCTTTGATGGGGTTTGGGAAGATTCAAGAAAGCAATGACAGGTAACAGGACAGAGGCCAGAGGGTCAGTTTCCAGTCCAGGGAAGCTGATTTGCAGTCGTAAACCAAAACAGAGGTGCTGGCTACTTCTCCACATTGCCGTTTTACCCAAATGCAGGCCACTCTGTAAACACACACAGTCTTCAAGGAGAAAAACAAAAAAAGTACAAAAGAAACAAAGAGACTTTTTGGCGCATTATAGCCAGCACAGTCCCAACTTCAGCCAATTATCATTTGGATTAATAAGTCTATCAAGACAACTTTACAGTGAATAGGAAAAAGATACCAGCAATCGCTTACACTAGAACTGTTTTGGATTACATTTATCTACAAATTAATTATAAGGCATATAGACAATGCCTATTGGGAAAGGAAGCAATGCATCCAAGTTGAAACAGGTCTTTTTCTGTCCTCTCTCTCTCTCTCTCTCTCTCAAACAGTTGACATAGTAACAATTCGATATTTTCAACAGCATCTGACTTTGAGAGAGAGAGAGAGAGAGGACAGAAAAAGACCTGTTTTGTTCTGCATCTTTGCATTTCCTTTTGTTGTTAAATGTGCTAAAATGCGGTTAGATGCATCTTTTTGTTTCTAAGGTTGTCGTTATTTACATATTTTGGTTTCAAATAGGGTAGTGTACTGATATCCTAAATAGAAGGCAAGAGTTTACTAGTGAGATATCTTCATCTGTCGAGCCTTGTTAGAGTACCATATGTGCCTGTTGATACTCATTTACACTGGGACTAATACCAAGGACATATATTTGTTTCCATGTAATTTGTCCTGTATTCCATATAAGCTACTTCCGGTGATTAATTTTGCGCGCAACTATTTTGGGCGTAACTTGCTAACTGTATTTCTTATTAATTTTGTGCACAGATGGTTCAACAAACAGTAGACTCTATATTCAATGAATATGGTATGGGAAGTACCGAAAATGACTTGCCTACTCGTGATAAGCAACTGCCTGTTTCTGTAAAGAAGACAGCTTTGAGAGATTCACAGCATGGAAATAGAATTGTGGTTCCCAACCCTACTGGAAATTCTTCACTTTTGAAGGATAGAGGTCCGATCAGTGATGCCATTAAAGTTTCTGGCACCAAGCGCCCCTCACTTGAGTGCCCTGAGAGCCCCCCTCACCATCAATCTCCAAGCAGCAATGCTGCAAATGGACATCTTGTCTATGTCCGTAGAAAATCGGATGCAGAATTAGGCAAGAACAGCACTGGTGATATCACAAGCATCAATGTGGACTGCCTGCAGTCAAGGCAAGCTACTTGCCAGGAGGAGACTTCCCAACCCAGTTCCCAGATGAAGGAGCCAAAGGTCTCTTGTTTTCCAGCATTTGTACCTTTTCCGATGGCAGCTTCAATTAGTTCATTTGGAAAACCTTCAGTTTCTCATTCTCTTGGAAAGCCTGGTATGATGTTAGAATCCAATAATCATCCTGTTGCTTCTGCTGTCTTTCCCTTGAGTAATTCAAAGGGATCAAAAAATCTACGGTGGGAAGAGCGATCTCATGAACTTCAGATGGTATTAAGAAAAATAGATCAAGCAGATCAAGAGGATTATCTCCAGAGTATGCCCTCCTATTTCAAAGAAGTCTCTTTAACATGCTTTATTCTCCACTACTTAAGTTCTAATGGATCTTTTTCCCTTTGATTTATGTGATTCTTAGTGCTTCGCTCACTCTCTTCAGTTGAGCTCAGTAGACATGCTGTTGAGTTGGAAAAGAGATCGATTCAGCTTTCACTAGAGGAAGGTGATATGAAATTGTCGCTTTTACTGCCTCTTTTTCAACAATTTTAACAGAATCTTTCATAAATTGGACAGGGTATTTTGTGAATGGCTTATTCTCTTACATTCATCTTTGTCTAGATGGATAATCTGATCATTGTTCTGGCTTACATATCATTTCCTTGTTTAAATTGTAAAGGGAATAATTACTTTGGTGAACTCGTATGCACTTGTATGCCTTCCATTCTTCTGTGGAATATCTCCCACTGCTTCTTCTGCCAATGCTGATGATTTGTCAGATGAAGGTATTTTGTGCTGGGTGCTATCAAAACTATTGATAGTGTGTGGAACCATTAGCTGACGTCTTTTATGGCTGTTGATTTTATTATGCTCTATTGGGTTAAGTAAAACTTTATCATGTTTTCTCCTAAACATCTGTATCTATCCATGTCAAATGGGTATCGTATGTATCGTAGTGTGTAGCCTTACCTTTTTCTTTTTGTGGCAGCAGTTTATGACAACTGAGTAGTGGTTTTAGATAGCAATGTCCACATATATTCTCACTTGTTCTATTATCTCCCTGTTGAATGTAGCATTCTGTTGCTGACACTTTTATTTTACTTGCCTTAACTACCGGATGTGGTCTCTGAATATTCTGAGACAATATGAAGCCCTTCTGTTCCATTCTCATCTGTTTTTCCCACTGTTACAGTGAAAGAGTTACAGCGGGTTGCGGCTTTGAATGTCCTGGGAAAATCTACGAAGGATTTCAAAGCTCCCTCAACTCATCAAGATCGGTTAGAGAAGTGAGAGGACATGATGAGCATCATAGTGTTCCTTTCATGGTGTGTTGATAAAGATAGTGTAGAATGCACTCAACTGTGCTTACTTTTTATTTCCCTGGCCTTTCTACAGTCGTCGTCCTCCTGCTTGTTTGATTGGTACTCACCATAATATTCTGACTGCCTTTGTAATTTTCCATGTGTTGCAGTCAGATGCTGTTGAAAATATCGAATTGTTACTATGTCAACTGTTGAGAGAGAGAGAGAGAGAGAGGACAGAAAAAGACCTGTTTCAACTTGGATGCATTGCTTCCTTTCCCAATAGGCATTGTCTATATGCCTTATAATTAATTTGTAGATAAATGTAATCCAAAACAGTTCTAGTGTAAGCGATTGCTGGTATCTTTTTCCTATTCACTGTAAAGTTGTCTTGATAGACTTATTAATCCAAATGATAATTGGCTGAAGTTGGGACTGTGCTGGCTATAATGCGCCAAAAAGTCTCTTTGTTTCTTTTGTACTTTTTTTGTTTTTCTCCTTGAAGACTGTGTGTGTTTACAGAGTGGCCTGCATTTGGGTAAAACGGCAATGTGGAGAAGTAGCCAGCACCTCTGTTTTGGTTTACGACTGCAAATCAGCTTCCCTGGACTGGAAACTGACCCTCTGGCCTCTGTCCTGTTACCTGTCATTGCTTTCTTGAATCTTCCCAAACCCCATCAAAGGAATGCAATAGAGGATTTATTCACAAATTTTTTGCCAAGAAAAAGCATACATTTAAACAGATCTTTTGCATACACTCAATATGAACAGGGCAATTTTGCGTAAAAACTGTGGGGGGGCATTTGCGGAAACTTCATTGACTGATAGTGACCACGTTTCAAGTGTTCCAGGTACTGGGGTTTGGTTCCGTACGGAATTAAACTTCCTTTGCCTCCAAGTTAACATATTAATTTACTATTTCAACCCTGCTTATACCCACCTCATATGTCGTGTACACTAGGGCATCCCAGTAATTTAGACTCGGCACGAATAACCGCCACCACTATCTCCCCCAACTGAAAATAACCGCCTGATTCGAAGTGTCCCCGCTCGTTCTCTCGCAAAGCTTACAGTAACCGCCCTATCCTACTTATACAACGCTTGCAGCACGTCTACACTTTTTCCCCCTTTGTCTCCCTTTCAGTTTAGCAGCAAAAATCTCAACGATGTCTACCACCACTGACTCCGATCTCTGTTTACCATCTTCGCCTCCTCCTCCCGACGAGAAAACCTGCCGGAAGAAGAGGTCGAAACTAATGAGAATCGAGGAGATGATGGCCTCGAGTTCTGCTGGCATAGTTTCGAAGCCCAAACACGGGAAGAAACCCGACCCAAGTGCTCCCAAGATCACGCGGCCGTGCAGCGAGTGCGGGAAGAAGTTCTGGTCGTGGAAGGCCTTGTTCGGGCACATGCGGTGCCACCCGGAACGCCAGTGGCGCGGGATTAACCCCCCGCCGAATATGCGTAGACCGGTCTCTCCGCCAGTGAATGCTTTGGAAGAGCTGGGGATAATGAGTGAAGAGGATCACGAAGTTGCAGCATGTTTGTTGATGATGGCCAATGGGGGAAACGACGATGAGGGTAAGAGTAAGAGTGTTACTATTAGTTATAATCAAGGGGTTCAAGAATCAGAAGGGTTTGTTCGGGAGGAGGCTGCTGACGAGGCGAGTTGCCGGTTTGAGTGTTCGAGTTGCAAGAAGGTGTTTGGGTCGCACCAAGCGTTGGGAGGGCACAGGGCTAGTCACAAGAATGTGAAAGGGTGCTTCGCCATAATGAGGAGCGATTGTGATCAGGTTGAGGAGCATAATGTTTGTGATGAGAGGGATAGCATTGAGGATAAGGTATTGATGGCTTTGGGGTCAGGGCATAAGTGCAGCATTTGTTTGAGAGTGTTTTCAAGTGGGCAAGCTTTGGGTGGGCATAAGAGGTGCCATTGGGAGAAAGGGGATGACCCATTAATGCTTAGCCCACAATGGGTCAGCCCTTGTGGAACAAAGGAAGGTTCTGGGTTGGACTTGAATATGCCTGCCCCTATAGAAGATGGTTCCTCCTCTTCTTACGCTTCTTCAGGATTGACTTTGGATTTAAGATTGGGACTGTGAAAGCTGACATATTCTTTTATCATATGACTTCTCTGCTAACTGATCTATGTTGTAATCTAGGTTAGTATATTCTGTGACATGGCTGGTGCTTGACTTGATGGAAAAAGGTGTTTTGTTTGGCTCCACAATTGGAGGACAAAAATTTGTGTCTTCGCATAAGACAACATATGGAAATACAATTCTCATTACTAATAAATTTACAGAGGTTATTAGATTGTGGCTGGTGAATCTTTTTAGCTTATGCGCATATTTTCTTTTCCTTGTACTTTTATCTTTTTGTGTGTAAAGATATAGATGTCTTATCTTTCTTGCAGGATTGCTTTGATAGGTCTTCTAATCCCAGACAGGAATTTTTGCGGACATGATCGATTTGCTGTCACACCAAGATGAATTAGGTCGTTGTTGGTCTCTGTGCATGGGGTGTTGTCCACAACTTTTTAATAGTTTCGACACCCTAGAACACCTGACCATATGGTCCTTAACCTTTATCTAAGTTAATTCCATGTTTTGGGTACCATGCATGCACCATTAGGTGACTCTTGCATTTCGTGGATTTTGAGGTTGCAGTCGTATGAAGTAAGGTCCTGCCTGAGTATCATACTTGGGCATCAGCTCTTGGGTTTTGAGTTTCAACTGCTACTATTTGATCCATGTCCTGGATTTTGAGCTTCAACTATAGCTTATAGGGATGTTATCTGCCTAGTAAGGTCCATTTTGTCATTGGACTTTGTCTTCTGATCCATCAAATGGATTTTGAGAACAAGCTATATAAAGTAGTCTAGCATTTGGTTAGTTTAGTTACTTCAGTAGTCAGGTCCTGCGTGACAAGGGTATGCAGCTAGCTAAGCCTCCTCATGGATCTTTAGTCAGGTTCCATAGGTAATCATAAAGTTAACCCAAATTATTTACATCTACTTTATACAAGGAAAACCACTCCAACCAGCAATGATCTCAGCCCTAATAAAAAATTCTTCACTCTGATAAAGGGACAACGCAAGGGAAGAATATTGACCAGAAATGGTGTCCAGGTGAAGAGAAAAGGTCTTTCCATTTTATGCATCTTTTTGCAAATGGAAATTATAAATTGAAGTAAATTTTTGAGCCTCCCTCCTTTACGCCTTTCTTTCTGCTTGTATCTTTTCTATGCCACTTGTATAGAAAAACACTGAACCTTTCCACGAATCTCGTAGGAGTGACATAATGAGCCATTAAGAAGTCAGGATTATTTGCTGCTTTTAACACATTAGTGGCTTTCCCATGAATCCATCAGGGTTTACCACTATGAGTGCTTTAACCTTCAAGGAACAGTTGAAACTTCATCACATACTTTCATATCTCATAGAAAAAATGGTTGAGCTCGATGATCTCAGTAACTCGTTTTCAATGAAGTCATGAGGACCACAGCTTTTATAGTGCCTACTTTAGATGAGCCTTTCCATTAAAATACTGAATTAATGTGGTAAAAAGCCTGAGTAACCAATCACCCGTGACCACCTTTTTGCATCTAACTATTATAAATCAATTTATTACTAAATGCCTTTGAAAAATCTCTCATATATCTGCATAATAAGATTCTTGACATCGATTATGTGTAAGTTCTGGTCAGATCCTCTGTATTGCAGAATGGGGGCAGAGAACGTCATTCCAACTTTTAGCTTCTCTACTGGGTGTAAAATAAGTTTTTCCCTCCCCACTCTACTCATTAAATTCGTAGTTCACTTTGGTTCAGAGAATGTTAATTGCCTGTTTCCAGATCTTCTTTCTGTTTATACAAAGTTTAATTTCCTTCCCAATTAAAGGGCACTACTCATAATCTTCATTACATGTATGCTAATAATTATAATTTAGTGGAGCCCTTTTAAGCACCAAGTACACCATTAGAACTCCAACATGTGATGTGAGCGATCAGTTTATTTAAAAACAGTTACAGTTGATCTGCTCTTAAGGTATTGCCTGCTTAATTAAGAGTAACCCAAACCTGTCATATCTAATAAACTTTCATCAACCGCCATACACACACACACACACACACGTAAGCACGCACTAATGGTATTCGTTGAACCAACCGTGACGTTTGATTCATCATATGTTTATGATTATGATGTTAATGCTTCTACTAGAACTAGTACTTATGTTTTTATAATCAAGGGTGGACCATCAATAAAGAGCAAATATGTCACAATAAACTGAATTATGGAGGATCGGATCCGGTTCGCATTAGTCAAAGAGGTGATATCCCAATGTAGAAGAATATTTTTTTTTTGTCTATGGAGTACTTTTTCATCAATTAATTGCTAGTAGTTTTCCACATGAAACTGCTGGCATATGTCTGATCTAGCAGGCCCTAGAAAAATTGAGCGGCAGTGGGTGAATTTTGAACCACCGACCTGCATGATGTATTTTACTCTTCTAGCTCACCTACCCAACATGCCGTTCACAAGCTTAATAGAACAATCTCGACCCTACTTTTTCTTTTTAATTAAGTACAGAGATATTTTTTTAACTAATTAATTGCACCTTTATGTCTTCCGCTAACTCTGTCGTGTTTCTGTCTAGAATAAATGTCCGGAAAAAGAAGGTATCTAGACTGAAGGCCAATTCTTATCTGATTCTTTTTTTCTGAGGCCGGGGCTTCTTTCATTTCATTGGACTTTATTTGGATAACAATTCAAAAAGAATCTTCTACCGTTCCTATAATTTTTATATTGAGTTTTTGTGCTTAATCCTCCAGGTTTTTTGCCTTGATTTAATTATATCCCATGTGCGACTTTGAAAAAGATGATAGTCTTGAGGTATCCACCGCTTTACAGCATGCCTTCTGCAAATTATAATGGGTCCAAAAAATAATTCAGTTCTGACTTTGGAGGTATCCCCAGATATATATATCTAACAATCATCCAGGTATAGTACTTCTCAACTGATATTCCCCCTTCCCCCATTAGATCGAGACTAAAAAACCCAGGAATTTATTCTTTCTAACATTGGTTCGTAGCTTTCCATGATTCCTCCTTGGATGATGACTTTATGCCCATGGATCGATGCTAGCTTTTTGTGAAACACAAAGTAAACGGCCGGACCGGGTTCTTTTCTTGATGAGACAGCCGCAGTGAAACATATATAGGTAAAACTTTATTGGTATCAGAAACTGAGTTCAAATGCAGGCATGGCATAGGTCGTCGCTGCCCAGAAGTTTAGAATATTTAGAATGCATGCTTTTGCAGTTAAACGTACGCTTGGTAAGCATGATATTTCACGTAGCTATAGATATGACTATTCCTTCTGAAGCTGTCCGGTAAAACTAGCTTCTCGATCTCTTGCTATAGGGTTCAGAGATGGTAAAAGCCAAACAAAGCATCAAGTTCAAGAGCAACTTCCTTGCTTCCATTTAATGAGATCATATACAAGCTCCAACAGGGTCCCTCTGATCTGATTAATAAAAATGATATAATTAATTCTCCATAATTGCCGTGATCGACCTAACTTAATATATAGAAAAAGACTAATAAAAAATATTGAAAGACTGAAAATTTATATATATGCAAAACCCCACACATTAGTCACCAAGAGAGAAAAGAAAACGAAGGTAGAAAATAGAAAGAAAAAAAAAACCTTGGAAATCCACATCAACGATCTTGTTTTATAATGTATCTGTTTCTTTCCAACCAAATTGAGATAGACTTGATCAATCGACTCCTCAGTTTGTTTATTAGTATATTGTATAGAAGTGAAAGGATGTAACTAGAAATATAAAAGTTAGTGCATGAATCTCGCTAATGAATCCCCTCGGTATCTATCCGTCGATTCTTGCTGGCCTCTGCAGACAACCTTTTTGTTCTTGTTATTGTATATTCCGAAGATCATTATTTATCAGGGACACACATAATCTTTCATCCAATGAACCGCTATTTCCGGTGGTTGTTTTGGAGAAACAAGATCAAGAATGGCATTCAAAGTGATCAGTTTGAATGCTTTTTTTTTAGACCAGTACTGCTTAAACTATGACTTGCGAATAGTGAAACTGATAATTGCATCTCACTTTCAAGGTATCCGTTAGAATTCATACTATACACAGGGTGCATTGCCTGTGATGCATGTCCCCATCAGAAAAAAAAATACACAAGCTCTTTGATTTCCCATATACCAACCATATATATATATATATATAACACAAGGTGGTTTTGGTAATTAAGTGGGTCATTACTTTGAAAGAGACTGACCAAAATTGGTCACCTACATTCTCTATCAGATGGTATATATATTTGTGGACATGAGTGGTACTATACAAAACCAAGGGTTAGCTAGCCACAAATGTTGAAACATTAATTTCTACCTCTTGACCATATGGACTGCATGCATGCCTATAAGGTATAGTACTACTCTTTCAACATTTTGATGATCCTTAAAAGCAATAAGAACAAGGAGCATCTTTTCATAATTCAAATTCCTCCAATTGGTTGATACCCAGAATACAATTATTGGTCGACAAATTTAGAATCTTAATTGAACAGATCCAACCAAAAATTAAATATAAAATTCAGATGCCCAACCGTGTAAACTGGGTGCAGGAATCCAATGATCAGTGCCAATGCCAAACCTTTTCTCAAAGAAAAAAATGCAGATACCAAGAGTACCGGTCGTCTTAGGATCATAATTTTAAATTACAAAGTTATGCCACAGTATACACCTACTAGCCCTAATTTTATAACTGGATGGTAATCATAAACCCTCAAAAAGTGTATCCATCTTTGTGCCATACTTTAATAAATTGTGTCAGATTCCACAGCCGGCCACAGAGTTTAAAACCATTTCTGACTAATCAGAGTAGCTGTCTCGCTATAGTAAGCAATATCATTATTGGGGGCAATAAATAATCAACGTAATGCGATATATATATATATATATAGTATATGTAATGGAGATTCGATCTGACCATCTAACGGAGGGACAGCACTGCACTGATCATGAATTTGAATCACGTCCATCCTTTGAGCTCCACAGAAATGTCACTACTTCACATCAGAATCTCTCACTACAATATTTTGAGAGCTGAAAAGGAAACGATCACTTATAACAAATGAGAAAGCATGCAAAAGCATATTGAGTAGATGAACATATCCAAACTTTCGTCAAAACTCAACAAGTGGTGCAGGGTTTTAAGCGTTTTGAGTAAGAAATTCAGTACTGATCTTGTTCTACCAGCTGGTATGCAAACATAGAAATAGCTACATAAACAAATGTCAAAAAGAAGCTAAATTTGGATAGATATGCCACCTCCTCAACATTATCAGACCACAAATTATAAAAATATCCCTATATTGTAGATGGCTAAGCTAATCCCATATACTACGTGAGATAAATGTGTCACAGATATAAAAGAAAATATCTCCTTCCATAAAATATAAAAGGATTAATTACATGAATTTTCCCTCTCAAACTATCATCCGATTCTTAAATACCCCACAAACTTTAACTCGTTGCAACTCACCTTCATAAACTATACTTCTTATTGCAATTTCATCCCTCAACCGACTGGAACCATTATGTCAAACGGTTTCTATCCCATGTAACAGACACGTGATTTTCTTCTTAAATGAAAAGATAATTTTACCCTCGTTTAAGTATTCCATGGCCTTCTAAAGTGATTCTAGCAATTCGTAGAGCTAAAAAATAATATGTAGTTAGTTAATTTTTTTTTTTTATTGAAAAAAAAGATGACTTACTTAGAATCGAGTTGGTCAAATTTGTTTTTTCAAGTAAGGAAAAGGTCATGTGTTGTTTACGTGGGACAGAAACTGTTCAATATAACAACTTCAACATGTTGGAGGATGAAATCGCAACAAAAATTATAGTTTGTAAAGGTGAATTGTAACAAGTTAAAGTTTATGAGAATATTTGAGAATCGGGTGACAGTTTGAGGGAAAAAATTGTAATTAATCCAATATAAAAAGTGTCCTTCCTGAACCTATACATTCATTAATTATAATTTATTTCCCAAAAGGATTTCATGAGTAAGATATTCATCGTTTGGGTAGTTAAGGAAAAAATTGGAAGACATCGATCCGGCTCATGGTTTGTGGTCTGAAAGACTATTTAAATGGATTAGATTAAAAAACAGTATCATCAAAGTACGTTAAAAAAAAATGTGAAATCCTAATTATAATCTAAATTGTGATGGGGTGCATGACGTCTTGTTCTAACCTATCCCTTATGAAAAGTATTGGGTCGATTTCTGAGAATCCGAATGCAAGAAATTGCTTATTGGAACTAACACCCTTGTAGAGACTTTCCCGCCCGCCCGAACGTTGTATTTGCTGATAATGTTTCCTAAATCACAACCCCCTAGTCGGGGTTAGAAATTCATGACAACCTCGTTGATCTCTCTAGCTATCATATTCATAGGTTCCAAGCTGATGCCGGTGCAAGGACACTCCATGTGGAAGATCCAGCTTCAACCACGCTAAAAAAGGAGACCAAGCCCTCGAAAATAGTGAAGGAAAAAAAGAGCCCAAAGCACAAAAACAATTCCCGGCCCCCCTCTAACACAGGGGTCCCAGCTGTCACAGTGCTGCAAATTCATCGTATCTGACTAGACACCAACGTCACAGAGGTGAAACAATTGGTTCATTTTCATTTATATTTGCAGCAAGTGGCCTGGGTCAGCCTCAACGGAGCCATCATTGAAACATATGATATACATCATATAATAATGATTTTGTTGTGGAAACACGTAAGTGAATCATTAGTTTAACATCCCTGTGGGGGCAGTTTTAAATATATTTTCTAGATAGCTATTCGCCGCTTATATATTACATCAAATGACCTCGATTATGCAGGAAAGTTGGGGGAACAGAAACACTTTGAGTAAGTTTCTTCCATCGGGCACTTAAATTTTATATATAGTCATACCTTGGATATGATTACATTAGATGTCGTTCTCAATGACTAATCAAGTCGGGTACAATAATAATCGTGTCCCTTTCAGACTGCATTGCCTAGATAGTGTATTTTACACTGTTGAAGCTGAAAGATCGTGACACAACGACTCACATCATGTTCCACTATTCTCTATTCATATCATCGTGATCAAGAACAACGTACAATATCGTAATCCAACTTGTGTGATCAAGGTCCCGCATTTTTGTTCATTGCTGGTGTATCTCATACATGGAACAATATAATCAGCTGATAATTAATGCTATGCGAAATTTTTTGATTGATCTAATTGGTCTCTTTACTCTGTGTAATATGATAATGGTGTGGGACATGCTTGCCGAAACTTCGGGGAAGGTTCTGCAAAGAGTTTGTAGGTCCTAACATTCTAAGACCAAAACCTGCAGTCCAAATTAAGTTTGTGTTTGGGGGTCTGTCTTACTGTTTCCCCCCCTCAGAAAACTAATGCAAGAGTTAATATCTACAATCATCTGATTAAACTAGGGTTACAGTAGTACTACTGAGCAGTGAATTATTTGTCATTCGATATAATATTTCAAACAGTACTTAGTCCAAACCAAATCGTTGCCACACAAGTTTCAATCTTTGGGGATGAATGCTAAAGCGATCCTTATCATGTTTTGGCCATTTTCAAAAAGCTTCTCATTGGGTTAAACTACCGTTGAATATATATGACTGGTACTGTTTTTTAACTTCATGATCAAATTGGTCTTGTAATTAGACTCCCTAAAACATCGGTATGCATATATACATGCAATTTTTGGATAACAAAGCAGAAACAACGAAAGAAATTAAGTAATTGAAAAGACAAACTAAAACAACGATAACAAATTAGGGTACTACGTACTGTGTGGTTCCCCCAACTCCCTGGCGGGAGGATCCATCGATCCCCTCTCCTTCGAGCCATTAATGACCTCCTTAATAATTATGCAGGGAGTAGATTGAGGGTTAGAAGAGGATGGAATATTCACTCTATCCATTCCTCCTCACATGAGGAGTCGTCGGGTACTGGATCATCATGATACTGTAAAGGGTAGATTCATTTCCTCCTAAAATGGGGAGCAAGGATGAATCCGCCCCGTACCAGCTTGCACAGGAAGGGGGTAGGAGTGGATCTAGCCTGTCGTGTCAAGAAGAGGGACTAGTGGATCAGGTAGAGACAGGGATAGATATTCCACTCCCTAGCAACTAAAGGTAGGGTGGATCCGCGCGCGCATCCACTATGCCTTGCACTATTAGGGATAGAAGGCCGAGCGAGTCTATCTCATCAAGGCATGCACAAAGATGGGGTACTGGATGGCCAGGAAGGCAGTGATGATCTAATCCCTATCCATGGCGAGAGGGGGTGGATGATCGATCCCTTGCTCCCTTCCCCTCCCAATTAGGATTAGGGATCGATCTGCCCTTTTTCTTATGCAATTTAATTTATTTTTGTTTTTAGTTGAAAAAGTTGCTGGAGTGGCATAAATTAATTGTGCATATATTATTGCAATGATTTGAGACGTATAATTAATACATGACTTTATCCAGTTGCAGGAAGATTAAATTGATGAAATATAATAGAATCTTCTGTAATTTATTCTCCAGAATTTCATTGTACAATTTAGAGAGCAAGACAGATACAATATAATTTGAAATCTATAATAAAAATATTTGATATTATCTGCGTGAAACTCTAGAGTGTGAGCCTTGAACTATTTGATATGCATTTAGTGTTTTCCATCATGTGTATCTCACTAGATCTCCAAATTAACATACAATTCACATAAAAAGAACTCATAAAATTGAGAAAAAGGAAACAAAATTGCCCTAATACTGTTTTAAACAACGAGAGCCTTTGATCAGAAACCGTCCAAAAAGCTATATGGAATCTGAAGCAACATATGGTTAAACTTGCCGCCCGCCGGTTTTACTTGAGCAATTAGACTTATTGAGCCAGTAAATTAATTAACATATTGGAAATTAACCTCTATCTCTCTCTCTTAATTTCTCTCTCCCTCTCTGTATACCGAATCTTTAGACCACGACTCCTAGAGATTCCACGTTTGGACCATTCACGAAAAAGAAGCTATTGATTGAATCAAAGCAAGCGTAAGTGCAAAATCTACGATCACTAATTAATCTGATTAGGCACGTACCCGTGGCCATTACTTCTCCCCCACCCCAATTATCAAGTGGTGCTGATCAGTTGCCAACCATTTACGCTATAGCTAGTTTTATACCCTTTCTCAAGAAAGCAATTTCTTTATTATTATTTTATTATTAATTCTTTCCTAATTAAGAAGAGCAGTACTTGATTTGATTTTGATGATATTGGCTTTACATTGTTAGACGCGGCATGCAGCTCGAGTTTAAGCGGCCGTATATGACCCCTTGATACGTCAAAAGCCACTCAAAGGATCAGTGAAAGTACG
Source organism: Morella rubra (assembly GCA_003952965.2). Taxonomy (NCBI): domain Eukaryota; kingdom Viridiplantae; phylum Streptophyta; class Magnoliopsida; order Fagales; family Myricaceae; genus Morella; species Morella rubra. Next base: position 23,875,884 of record CM025850.1, on the reverse strand, counting down.
TACATACGGAATTGCTGGTCCCCTGCCCCTACATACACTACACATAATTTTATTGCACTTTATTTTAAACAAATAGTTGGTCCTCTCAAAATAACTTTCATTTGGTTCAGCCCATAAGGGCTCAAGCTTAATTAATTAGTACAAATTGATGGTGGGGAGAAATTAGACCAAAACCCAATATATACCCTATTGATCTCTCTCTCTCTCTCTCTCTCTCTCTTCTCTCTCTCTCTCTCTCTCTCTCTCTCTATATATATATATATATATATATATAATTATGAGCAAAACTTGTTTAATTATGAAATTACAATCTTTTTTCTTTGATCAAAACTAATTCATTAGATCTTAATTAAGGGATGAATTTTAAAATATTCTTCATATTGATATATAAACTTGTATGTATATGGAATTTATTCAGCTTCCAATTAATTATTTTGCTTTGTTAATGTACGTACGTGATCATCTGGTTGGTACATATATATAATATATGTTTAATGGGCAGCTGAATTGTTAATTAATTCGGTTTTTGGGTTTTGGTTTAACCCCCATGATTTTCGCCTCTTTGTTCTGAGCAGCTTGAATCTTGAATATTCTGTTGGTCATGAGTATAAATTTATTTATTTATTTAGTGATAGATCAGCAGGGCATATATGCATAAAGTTGAGAATTGTATGCTTGCGACGTTGACGATCAGCTTCTTTCTCTCATTAATTCTACATAAATGTACGTATAATAAAGAGAAATATATGCTTATATATGTGCGATATTTTACAGAAATTAAAGTTTATTTAAATTAATATCTCAAAGTTGAAAATGAGCGGTGTACAAATTGTTTGTTTATGTGTTTGTTTGTGTGAGACAGGTACGCTTGCGTGTTTAAGAGGTATTCTAATTCCTTCTTTTTCAATAGGTATAATAACCTTAATTATACTTGTTTCTTAAAATCTTAAATATTTGACGATTGATTATATCCTGTAAACAAGTTGGTCTCTCAAAAATCTAGGTTGTTATTGGGAATGATATCTTATCCATTAATTTTTAGAATAATCTATATATTTCAGTGTAAATATATTAACAACCAATTGGAAACTAATTCAACTTCTTTTTTGTTCGTTTTTTTTTTTAAATAAAGAAAATCCATATAACCAAATGCTTAACCCAAGAGCCACACTAATTACGTACGCATGCTCTGGGCAAACCAATTGAGAGCTTAATTAGAAACTCTTAATTAAGTGTTAAATTGACACTTGCTACGGCTATAATTCATTACTAATTTTTGTGAGGTTGACTAGTTCATATATACATATATATGTAATAAATAAAGGGTACCAAAAAAAGGAGTCATGACTCTGTCTAATTTAATTCTGAACATTTTCAGTAACTATATGATTATAAGAAATAATTAGGATCGTAGCGGCCACATGCATTACATATTTATTATCAGCAGCTGTGATCAGAAGTCATTAAAATTGAAAAATCCGGTTTAGATCCTATTAACACTAGAGGGGTGAATATGTGTTTACACTCTAATTAGAGCGTCAGTCAAATGTAAAGTGTCTGTCTGAATTCTTCATACCTTGCTCGAGCGAAAATCGAACGACAGACCAACTCGATAAATACATATTTTGACACGGAATTTTGTCAATATAAAAATGCACTAACAAAACTTATAATTCTAATTTGCTGTGGATTGATTTGGTATGTGCACGTTATCTAAAAGATTAATAATATTCCAACTTCCAACTTGTGGTAGGTGATTTGAAAGTCATTGTCATTGATAGATCACACACATCAGAAAAATCAGATATTTCATTTTACCATAAGCATGTTATATATATTGTAACATGCAAGTCCATTCCAACTTGTGCTAAAACTAATGAATTGTCATGATCTCAAAGAAATCTGAAATTTCTTCCCACTTCCCATTATTTTAAGGCGTGGTACCATAAAATTACAGAGACATTTCCCATTAGACAAATTAAAGAAGACCTAACGAAGATTCTCGGTCCAATATTTTCTAACCTAGAAAGTGGATCGAAGAACTTGCGACCTAAAGAAAAAAAAAATGAGGTCCTTGTCATTCAACTGTACTGCACGTACGAAACAAAGCATTCCCCGGCCTTGATGAAAAAGCTGCAGGAAAACCGTCATACAAAGGACGGGGTTACATTAATCAGGGTAAAAGATAACGGGGTGGCATAAGATTAATGGCCATAATGTATATCTATAAATATAATACAATCCCGTAATAAAAAAAATGTGGATCTAAGATAATAAAAATGGTGCCTCCCCCAGTACAATATTATTATATATACCTATTATATGTCTCTTTATTACTTTAATTGCATAAACTAACGATATCTTCGAATCATGATGACATGTAATTTTCTACTAACTAGTATACAGTATATGAATGAATTAACATATAGATCATGATTTCTCAGTGGACCAGAGGCTTAAACAAACTTATGAACTTAACACATTGGCCGAGTACTATTAATTAAGGTTGAAGTTGGCAGAGAATTGGCTGAGAAACTTTATATGGGTGGAATTCACCAATGGAGTTTTCTTATTCAAAGTGAGGCCCAAACAACATTAATCTGATTAATCTCCCTTAATAATAATAATAATAATAATAATAATAATAATAATAATAATAATAATAATAATTAAAAGTTGACAAAAATGGGATTTCGATGTTGCCTAAGAATGTTTTTTTTTTTTTTTTCTAAATGGACCCACCGATAGAACGGGTAAGAATCATCTTCCTAGGTTGCTTAATTAGTTTAATTCGTTTTGTAAGCTTCCTAGGACAACTGCAAATTAACCAAATAAAGGGCCTTTCTTTCCAAAAATGAATTGAACTAATTAAAGGTAAGAGATATCTAGAAAAAAAAAAAAAAAAAAATTTAATAAGAGACATTTTCACTGTTCCTTGCACGTGTGTACGCAGTTCCTAACCGATTGCCAGCTTTTGTATGAAATGCCCCAAATAAGCTGCGGCAGACATGTGGCAAGCATATAGCAGATCAACAGGCCGCCTCCTATGTTTGGGCGAAAGGGAAGTTCTATAAATACAGAACAAATTAAAGTACGGAGAATCACAGCAATTTATTAACGTAGCTTTACTAATATATATGCCATATTGTATGCACTGTTATCAGTCTCTGTCTCTTGAATTTCACCCTCACTAGAAAACTGAAGTGAGGGCATGACGCAGAGCATAAATTGTTGACTTTACTGCGCAATATGCGTATTGTGGATGACGATGATAGGCATGTAAAATGAGAAGCCCTGCCCTGGTAAACTTTTTCTTGTGGTCCATGCTCGTAAACAGGAGATTCTGTGGGTGTTTTTAAATGTTTTCCCCGGACGTTAAATAGTGGGAGATTCTTGAGACGCGCACAGGCATAGTTTGTGGCAACAGAAGAATCAAGAAACGAGAACAGTGCCAAAAACGGGGAACATAACATAGTTCCTTTTCCTGTTAAGGGAAACACACTGAAGCAGCGACTCTTTCCTTACCACTCTTGCCAAATCTCTGTGGTTGGTGTATTGCTTCTTCTGACTCAACGAGAGAGGCATAGCGCAGTGGACATCTTCGATCAACTACTGTGGTTTAGAAGAGCTTCGACGAAGTAACGTGAGTTGCTTTCTCTTCATGATCCTCCGCTTTGTCACTTTTTTTGGTTTCTACATCTTCTTCATATAACCATGACTGGTTTATGTTAGAAAACGGCAATTTCTCTTTTTTCCTTTTTGTCTTCTCTTCATGTTTTCTGCTGTACCTTATTCTTCATAAAATCAACTTGTGGTTGGTCTTGACATCACAACAGTACGAGTTGGTGCTTGCGGGTTTTAAATTACTTTTCTGAAACTTAAATATTGGAGTCTTCTGCCCAACTTTTGAACCGACGCTGATTTTAGACTTATTGAGCAATTCAGAAAAGTTTCTCATTAATTACAGTGAACAAAGAACTTCATGTTTGACAAATATTCAAGCGGGTGGAAGAGCTTTTTGCGGTTTTCCATCAATCTTAATTATTGAGCAATTCAGAAAAGTTTCTCATTAATTACAGTGAACAAAGAACTTCATGTTTGACAAATATTCAAGCGGGTTGAAGAGCTTTTTGTGATTTTCCAACAATCTTAATTACGGAGCTGTAGGAGCTCTTTTTCTTTTCTGAAATGCACTTCTGATTGCAGTTCACAAAAAGAACTTTTGTTGACGATGTTTCTGGGACTCCGACAGATTGGGCTTTGGGATATAGGCAAAAGTAATATTTCCTGGAAGTTCCTCTTTTCGTACTTCATCTTCACGTGCATCGGGTTCTGAATCTTCGCAAAGGCTCTGTTTGATATGGAAATAGAAAGGAAACTCAACATGGAATATGGTGCCTTTACGTCCAATTCTACCACTTATGGAAACGTCACTGACAACAGCATGGAAATGGATTTCATGGATGAACTTTTGTTTGATGGATGCTGGTTGGAGACCACTGGTGGGTTCAACCTGTTGCCCCCGGGTCCCTTGGCTTCGCGTGCTCTCAATGACCCGTCGCATTATTATTTGCCTCCATTGGATTCTAACCCTGGGAGTCATCTTAGTATCAGCCATCACCAGCAAATCTTTCAAGAAGAGACTGAAGGAACTTTTCCTGAATCTGAAGGTATTCTAGTAGAAGGCACTGAACTGGGCAGAAGATGGTGGATTGGGCCGAGGGCCAATCCCGGCCCTTGTTCCTCAGTGAAAGAGAGACTGATGCTGGCCATTGGATACTTGAAAGAATGTACGAAGAACATGAATGTACTTATTCAGATATGGGTGCCTATTAGGAGAGGAGGCAGATATTTCCTTACCACTGATGACCAACCATACTCCATAGGTCCTAATTGCAAGGGCCTTGCAAACTACAGGAATGTGTCTAGAGCTTATCAGTTCACAGTTGACGAGGATCTAGAGGAATCGGCTGGGTTGCCTGGTCGGGTTTTCTTGGGGAAGTTGCCTGAGTGGACACCTGATGTTCGTTTCTTCAAAAGAGATGAATACCCACGTATTGGTTATGCACAGCAGTATGATGTTCGGGGCTCTCTAGCCCTTCCTGTTTTCGAACGAGGCAGTGGAAATTGTTTGGGGGTTGTCGAGATTGTGACAACTACACAAAAGATCAGTTATCGCCCAGAACTTGAAAATGTCTGCCAAGCTCTTGAGGTACTTCTACTTCTTCTTCTTCTTCTTTTGTGTTATTTTCCCTCCCTGATCTACTAGTTGTGCTTGCTCTTTTTTAATAAAATAAAATATCCATGAAAGCACTCTGGACATCATACTGTTTTTTTGGCAGAGGAGCTATGGAGTTTTCAGAAAAAAAAAAAAAAAAAAAGGTTATTAAGCCAACCGGTCGGTTATAAACATTCTTCTCATGATTGAGTCGGTATGGATTGTCCAACGTCCAAGATGTGCACCATCTACATTATAAATCCGCAAGCACTTACATTATTTTAGTTCCTTTTCTGTTTGAAGATACCATGACAAGCCATATTCCTTGATTGATGTCAGCTCCAACTTTGTTTCCTTGTTCCAAAATGCGAATTGTATCCGATATAATATTTTATGATCATAACTGTTAGCCTGAAATAATAACTTTCAACAAGGAAGCTTATGCTTTCTATATCGTGCGAGAATCTATGAGCATCTTTCCGGGTTTTGTTATTGGATAGTAGGACAACAGTGACAATATGCTCTTTCCAGTCAGGTTGTCCATTCTTTGTACATTATACCTCAACCCTTTGTACCGCTCAGCTTTTGATACTTATATATGTATATATATACCAATTATCTCTAGCCTTCTCTTTTCCTTATACTTTGATTATGGCTACTTTAATTTTTTGAATGAATTTATGTTGCGTTGACTCTCATGTTCCTTTTTGTTAAATTAAAATTCTATTCAAAGACCTTCTAAATTAAGGCTCCAATATTGTGTTAGGGCTTTGCTTATTCCATTAGACTGTTTTGTGTGTAATAATGGTAGTATTCAGTGCGATTCTTTAGGCGCCACTCTGGTTGCTTCTTTAAGCTTGTAATTGAGGTTTTTGAACCTCCAATTAGTGAGATGAGATGTTATGACTTAAAAAAAAAAAAAAAAAAGAACATCAATGCAAACTTCTTCCCTCATGTTCTATTCTCACGGGCTATCTGATCTGCAGGCCGTTGATCTTAGGAGTTCCCAATTCTTAAGCCCTCCAGGTGTAAAGGTGAGAGAATGGTATCCTTAATTACCGATATACTTTTTGAGTATCTAAGCTTTGGAATTCATAGTTAACATCTTAGATCTGTTTCTCTTAATTAGGCGTATGACGAGTTGTACCAAGCAGCATTGGCTGAGATAGTAGAGGTTTTGGCATCTGTTTGCAAGACACATAGATTGCCTTTAGCTCTAACTTGGGCTCCTTGTCTCCAACAAGGTAAAGTTGGATGCCGGCATTCAGATGAGAATTATGCTCATTGTGTTTCAACTGTGGATACTGCTTGCTTTGTGGCCGATCTGGAGGTTTTGGGCTTCCATGAGGCATGCTCCGAGTACCATTTGTTTCGAGGCCAGGGAACTGTTGGGACTGCATTCACCACAACCAAACCATGTTTTGCAACTGATATAACTGCCTTTAGCAAGACAGAATATCCTCTCTCTCATCATGCAAGGATGTTTGGGTTGCGTGCTGCTGTAGCAATTCCCCTCCGAAGCATCTATACAGGCTCGGCTGATTTTGTGCTGGAGTTTTTCTTGCCTAAGGATTGCCAAGACCCTGAGGAACAAAAGCAGATGCTCAACTCATTATCCATTGTATTACAACAGGCGTGCCGGAGTTTACATGCTGTCATAGACAAAGAAGTTGAAGAAGAAGAAGTCATATACCCAGTTAAGGAAGTGGTGATTGGTTCAGATCTTAGAATTAAGAAAGAAGAAACTCATAAATCGGGATCTTCGCCTCTCAAAGAAGCCTCTCCGAAAGAGTCATCATGGATTGCCCATATGATGGAAGCCCAACAGAAAGGCAAAGGTGTCTCTATCTCATTGGAGTATCAAGAAGAAGAATCTAAAGAAGAATTCAAGGTGACGACCCACTGGGATAACACTCAGGGGGTATCAAGCAACGGGCAGGCATTTTCAGAATTTGGGCAACTTCAACAAAGTTCTGGATCCAAAGGTAGTGCTGATGGAAGTGGAGATTCCTACTCTTATGGAGGACGGCGCTCATCAGGTGGTAGAAAAGCAGGCGAGAAGAGGAGGACCAAGACAGAGAAGACTATCAGCTTGCCAGTTCTCAGGCAATACTTTGCAGGGAGCCTAAAAGATGCTGCTAAAAGTATTGGCGGTAGGAAAATATTTGCCATCACTGTCACTAGCTACTTGTTTTTAAGCATTCATTTCCCGTGATATATATTATTAAACTGGGAAGGATAGATAGGATTCGTTTCACTTTAGTAACAAACTGAGGCTTTCTGTACTGTAGGCTGTAGCTTAAGTTCTGCTGAAGAGAATCCCTAGCTAACTGCATGCATTCTTTAGAAACTGGATCACACCTAATTTTCATAAGAATAATTAATTGCTAGTATCGCATGCGTATAATCCAAAGCTCAGGCATCTGTAAGCTAGCTAATCGTGGATGCTGATTACAATTAGTTGCAGCTATGCAGCTATGCATCTTTTATTGGATGTTCCTCAGTTCTTAAGTGTCTTTGAAACCAACAAAGAAAAGCTCTTTTTTTTTGCCTTTTTCTATTGCGCTTCTGTCTAATTAATTAATCATTCTTAGTTGCTCGAAGCTTGCAGCACGCATGCATCAGTTAATTAAATTAAGACTTGTCAACCCCACTTTATTTTTATTCTTTCTGTATACATATTTCTTTTTAATTTTTTGTCTCATCTTTTACCTCTGGAGTGGCAGGTCCGAGATCATAATTGGCATCTATCTTTCATGAACTGTTTTTTTAATTCATCCTTACAAACAAAAGAACTAGTTTTCTTATAGCAGCTTCTTCGCTTGCAGTGTGCCCGACAACTCTGAAACGGATATGCAGGCAACATGGGATTACACGATGGCCTTCTCGAAAGATCAAGAAGGTAGGCCACTCTCTAAGGAAACTCCAAAGTGTGATCGACTCGGTCCAAGGAGCCGAGGGTGCTATTCAAATCGGCTCTTTCTACACAAACTTCCCCGAATTGAGCTCCCCTGGGACTAGCTCTTTCTCGTCAGTGAAGATGGCTGATACCTCAAAGCAGTCAAATCCTATCGCGGAGGCGGGATTATTTAGCCATGGGTCCAGCACTCCATCCAAATCTCCACCTTCTTCATGCAGTCAGAGTTCTGGTCCCAGTATCTTTTGTGCCACTGGAGCAAACCAGCATACAACCACCGTCAATGCATTGAGCAGTACTGGAGATATTTTAATGCGAGAGAATGCTGGTGGGGTACTGCATATGGCTTGCAGTGATGCAGACTTTCACGCCTTGAATCAACATGAACCGAACCTTCTCCAGAGAGCCGAAAGCCTCAGGTCGTTTGGCGGGCTTCCTGGTCTGGAGAGCCTACCCGTCTTAACAGAAATAAGCAGCCAGAATTCGCGAGATGGTGGTGCTTTTAGAGTTAAAGCTACTTTTGGTGATGAAAAAATCCGGTTCAGCTTGCAACCAAATTGGAGTTTCGGAGATTTGCAGCTAGAGATTGCAAGGCGATTCAATCTAGACGACATCAGTCGAGTCGATCTCAAGTATTTGGACGATGATCGTGAGTGGGTTCTTTTGACATGCGATGCTGATCTTCATGAGTGCATAGAATTATTCAGAGCATCTCAAAGCCACACTATCAGACTCTCCCTTCAGGCTGCTTGTAATTCGAATCTGGGGAGTCCCTTTGGTAGCAGTGGCCTTTCTTGAACACCATCGCCAGTTTCTGTGTACGTAGCCAACGGCTTTAATTTTAAGGTTTAGAAGCACATTAGCTAGGGCTTATTCATGGATTCTGGTTGAAGTTGTTAGGGCAGCGGCTTGTCAATTGGTACTGGAGACTGTTGATGATTACGAACATTATTAATCTGTTCATTTCTATGTTTAGCTTTTAGTCCATTGGATCCCTTTTTTTTTTTTTTTTCTTTTTTTTTTTTTCTGGGGCTAATCCACTGGATCTTATTCTGAAGATCAATGGGTACTACTAGATGGAATAAATGAAAAACTCTAAATTTATTAGGATCCTTCTAAGTAGCTGAACTTAGCATGAATGTGTTATTGCATTAACTGGTCATTGGTTTTCTTTTATCAGAAACATGACACCTTTATTAATCACCCAATTACAAAGAAAACAAGCTATGGAGGATCCTCGTAAGTCCACACAAGGTTAGGAAAATGTTCACTAACATCGGGGTAGCCTTCAGTCATAAATTGAGAGGCAAGTCATCGAGCAAGGTGATGCGCCAAACGATTCACACCGATCTATGAACAAATTAAAACTCAAAGGAAGTTAAAAAAAAAAAAAAAAAAAACTAAGGAATTATGATCAACATCTTCAATCATGTTCTGAATGGACACTACAAGAAAAAAGACTTTGGGTGACAAAAAAATTTGTCACCCAAAGTACAAAATTCGTCACCTAATGTTTTTAGGTGACAAAAATGAGTTGTCACTCGATTTGTCACCTAAAGCCCGTCAGCCAAAGTTTTGGGTGACGATTTTGATGTTTTATTGCTCGAAGCAGTTCGGACGTTTTCCACACCGTCCGAACGGTGTTTTTCCATAGTGACTTGAAAATCATGCGCAGTACAATTCAACTGTTCACATGAGCTGTGCGAATGTAACCTAAATATGTTCGGACGGTTAATGCAGAACGGTTCTTCCCGGGTGACGAAATGATTTCGTCATGTACAACCGTGCGCACGGATATACAACACCGTCCGCATGTACAGAGTTTCCCTCCCGACGCCCTCGTAAAGACGTCCGCACCGTTGTTTCATTTATGACGAAATTTTTATTTGTCATCCTCCAAATCTGTTCGAACTATGACGCATTACGTTCGGACGCTTGTTCTATTGAACACGTTCGAACGTGTAGTTTTAGCGTGCGCACGTTTGCTAGATAAAAGATCGTTTGCACGCGAAAACAACCATTCGGACGGACTAATTTGACGTGATGTGTGCGGACGGAATTTTAAGCGTGCACATGTTATCAACGCCAACTAACCATTCGGACTTCCACTCATACCGTTCGAATGTTTTTCTTGTTATGTCAAATAATTATTAAAATTTTAAAAATATTTTACAAATAATACAAATAAAAAGATATTCAATGCTCATTAAATAATAAAATATCTATAAATATGCAATCGTTATTAAAAGTAAATAAAATACATAATCGATAAGTACTGAGAAAGTAGTAAAAATACATAAATCTACCCAAATTTTCGTTTGGGTGTCGAACGAGATTGCAACTGTCTGATCTGCTCCATCAGCTGCTCACGCATCTGCTCCGCCATTAGTTGCATCTCTGTTCTTGTTGTTCCACTAGTTCCTTTGCTGTCCTCATCATCTTCCGGTGCTCTTCGTCTTTTTTCCGTTGCTGCTCTGCCATCATTGCATTAACTCTTCGTCTTTCTTCCATTGCTGCTCCTCCATCATCTGCAGATGCTCTCGCATCGTCTTGCTCCATATCTGACCGCTTGACCAAGAAGCGCTTATTTCCAATTATCTAGCACCTCCTCAATCTGCAATCTGTAATCTGGCCTCCTCCAACTTTCGGGACAAATCAACGGATGATACTGATGAAGATGATCCAACAGACCGTACAAACCTCGCCTAACTTCGGAAGATCTCCACTTCGGTGTATGACTTTCCCTCTGACTCGTGCTGCAACTGTAACGCCTCCATTTTTCCTACAAAATTAGAAAAGAATAAAATTAGCACATATGAAACATAAACGCATACAAATGCATCATTAAATCTAACGTTACAACTTACAAAATTTTTATGCATCTTTTGATGTCCACATGCCATCCTTATTAGTGTGTGTTTTTTTATACAGCAACACAAACTAATCTCTTCTTCTGAGTCTTCCCAAATGAACATAACGGGTACCAATTCAGTCCCCAGATACACGCTTACAACATTGAGCATAAACACCCGCCATTTAAGGCAAGTGTGTAAGCTCAATGCTGAATGTGTATCTGAAGGACAAAAGGAGATTTGCATTGAAATTTCTAAATACATCTGTCACAATAGCAAATACAATTATGCACATTATGCATATTATAAACTCAAACTATCCATAACGTGGACAATTCAAGAATTACACCGAGTTCGTTATCTGTACTTCGTGTAATTCTTAAACAGGGGCTAAGGCTACTAAATGAATGCATGAATATAACAGCAAAAATCGACGTTCCGTCTGAACCATAATTAAGCGTTCGGACGCCTTTAGCAAAGCGTCCGAAATAAAAATAAGCGTCCGGACTGCGATTGTCGAACAAGACAATTCTTCGTCACCCAACCTCCATTTTCACCACAAATTCATGCCAAAATCAACCCAAATCACAAACACTTCAATATAAACACATCACAACCAACCCCAAACTCTATCATTTTAGACCCTAAAAACTCGAAAAACACATGCTTTTGATATCCTAAAATCCATGCTTTTCATCCTAAAACAAAAGAAATTTTAAAACTCACTAACCTCAAATGCAATCCAATGCCAAATCCCAAATGAGTTGCTCCTTCCACACCCTTTTCAATGAGATTGACGTCCAAAATCAGCTCCCCTCTTCTCCTCTTACTCAAATCTCTCAAATTTCTAAATTTTTGCCGTTTTCCCTATACTGTCTGCGATTTCGCTTCTTTCAAATGAATACTAACGTTCAAAAGACACTTATACCGTTCGGACGCTTACGTGGAAAAATTTTCAAGGGAACAATGCTGCCAAAAATTTTAACACTGTCCAGACTTCTATATTTACGTCCGAACGCCAACTTACATCTGACGACATTGTTTTAGAAATAACCAAACGACAGAGTTTGATCGCCATCAAAAGCATCTGATTCCCACCTAGGACGTTCGAACGCTCCCCTGCTCACCACACTATTTTAGTAATCCTCAAACGACGGCGTCTGGTCATAAACAACAACGTCCGAACTGTCTCCAAAACAGTTCAGACGTTTATTTCAACACAATACGACAACGTTTGGGCTTATAGTAAACTGTCCGAACAGTTATTGACGATTTTTTTTTTTAGATCTCATACAATTCAATTTATTACTGAGTTTTAAAAAACCAACGTTAATTAATAATATAAATAACTTAAGTGTTTTAGATAGTAGTTTGGAAGTTTGAAAGAGTCTAACAGAATTAGAAATATAACATCAAAAAATAATGTTGTATTAAGTTCTAATAAATAGAAATAATATAATTGAAACAACGTAAATATAAGAAACGTCCTCAAAACATAATATAAAGAAAATAACATCAAATAAAATCTCAATATATGTCCTCAAAACATAATATAAAAGTAACTATCCTCAAAACATAATAAAAAAAATGTCATAATAAAATTGAATAAATACAAACAACTAAAAATCATCGCCATCATCATCACTGGTCAACTTAAGAACGTCACAAACTCGATGGAGGTGCTCCTATATCAGCACGACTCGCTGAGTCAGGGAAAAAAGCTCTGCACTGGTTGCCACGCCCTTCAAGACCTCCTTAAGCGCAGCGACCTCCTTCTTCCACCCAGTGTCCATGTATGCAACCTTCTGCTCCAAAGCTGTCAGCCGACACTGGTATCACTAACCATGCTATGGGTGGGCTGCAAGACTGATTGCATCCGCTCAATCAGTTGTGTCATCATCTCATCCATCCAACCCAGTCATTGTTCCCCAAGTCCCTGGGTTGAGCTTTGTCCAGGATCCTGCTGCTCCATTGCTCCTTAGTGCCCGTATCGTCTAACTCTAACAACCCAAGCAACATTCAATGCTTGGAGTGTCTGGGCCAACGACTTCAAGAGCGTTGTCTTGTTGATTGCCCCAAGTGGAACCGCCTTCGGCTCGTCAGCACCCTCGGGTACCATCAACGCGTGTAGGAACTCGGTCAGAAGAATCTTGTATGACAATGAAATCTGAGCATTAGTCTTCAAGGTCTCTGCACGAACAGACTCGTAGATGTACGATGTCATATCAACAGATAGCCCCCATACAACTACCAGATACATGAACTTAGTTCGGCCATAAGATAGCTCCGTGGTAGGACATATAGGATCAGATGCATGATCTGCCAAAAAGGATGCAGCTGCTCATGTATCATGTAGCTTCCTTCCAAAATAGTAGTATCCTTGCCCAGCATCGTTGGGAAAACCTTGGCCTTAATAGGCCGGCCCTCCTCGATCAATGACAGATTTGGAAATGCAGTCAAATCCCTCTCGTAGTTCAAGAATCTTGCTCGCTCATCCGGCGAGAATGTGATTGGAACATTACGGATGGTGACTTCCTTACTAGGCTCCGCGAGATCCCTCGCCTCCAAGACAGCACAAAGAACTTTCGCAACATGTTCTTCGATGTGTAGACGGTCCTTCGAATGAATGAAAGCCAACCTGCCTGTTCTACCACCTCGGGAAGCGTCCGATCCTCAAATCGAAGATCGTAGAAATCCGCTAACTTGATGTCCCACTCGACAACAATCAAGCAGGATATGATGATCACTCTATGCTGCTCCACCGATAAAGCTGGAGGTTCCTCCTCCTCAGCTTGACTGCTGGTACGCCGACGTTTGCTCATTTTTTAAGAATCTAAAAAAGCGTTCGAACGGTTAAAATGGGTTCGCACGGTTAGTAAAATGTCAGGACTGCTAAAACTAGGTGTCCAAACAACATTAAATCGGCAATATATTTTCGTGATATACAACAAAGCATCTGAACATCGTTAGATAGCGTCTGAATGCATAAAATCAAAATAGCCTACTAAATTTATTAAAAACAACGTCCGAAAAACATACAAATAACGTCTGGAAAGATTAAAATGACAGCATCATTTGGGATACTATACGATGTCCGAACAGCTTATCAAGCGTCCGGACCAAATATGTCCCAAGACGACAATGTATCCCCGTGGCGACACTAAAGGCGTCCGAACCATCGTTATATTGTCAAAGAAAGATATTAAATTTAATATAAAATCCATCCGGACCGCATCGTAAATTTCGGACCAATTATTAAAACATCAACGTATCAATTTGGGATACTACATAGCGTCCGAAGGGCTTTAAAGCGTCCAAATGCTGCGGGAAGACGACTGAGTTAACTCAGCCATGGAAACCTCCAAAAACCTCCCCACACTACCATAAACACTACCAAATCATAAATAAATACACTTAAAACAATCATAACACTTAACGCAATCATTTCGACATAAAAATAAATCAAAAAACACAATTTAGTATACAAAAAATAGAATTGAAATACTATACGTAAAACTATAAAAAAAAACAAAATTTTTAATGCTAAAATCATGTTAAAAATCAAAAAACATACCTGGATGTGATTAGAATGTCGACGGAATGAGTTTACATCAAGATTTGGAAGAAACAACGAGGGTGAGAGAGTTTAGATGATAAAACGTTCGGTTTAAATGAAAATGTCGAACTGTTCGACATTTCATAATCCGTCGATGATGTCCGGACGGTATTGATACCATGCGGACGTATTTGTGTACACGTGGCCCAATGAACGTACTCCATATTAAATGTAAAATTTAAACTATTTAAACAGTTCGACACATTAAAAGTGTCCAAATAGCATATTATGCGTGTGGACGATTTTTTCCTGACTTTGCGCAACATGGAGGCACATGTTTGGCTAAATAAATGTCCAAACAGTATGTTACTTGTTCGGACGATGATAGCTATTTGCAACCGCCGTGTAACGTAAACATGAGTAAGCCATGCGACAGTTACAATAGCGTTCGAACGGTTGTCACAAACATCTTAACGGCTGCTTTTAGTCATTGTGGTTTGGGCGGCTTCCTTTATGGGTGAACGCCTACTTCATTATACACGTGTATTAATTGATGCTGCCGTAACGGCATCCGGACAGCTATGGAAACTGTCCGAACGGAAGCATATTTATTTAGCTTGTTAAACACTTATTTGATTTACTTCCCTAAACTTAATTTAATTTAATAATTTAATTTACATAATTAATTTACCTTTAATTTTACTTAAATAATTTAATTTACATTGCTCAATTTCATATTGTAATTTCACACAAAATTTTAACTTAATTTACTTATTTTGAATACATAAAAAAATATATTTAGTTAAACATACTTTTATATTCAACATTCGTTATAACTAATCTCCCTTTTAATTATAATTACAATCTAATTACACTAACCATTACAATCTAATTATACTAACCGTTCTGGTAAAATAGCACTCGTACTAATCACCCATTAATACACTAATCGTCCGTTTTAATTGTAATAAATTTAACTAATGAAAAACATAATTATATAGAATATCAAACATAATCCAAATACCGAATGAAAAACGTAATTATAATGTCTAGTACAAGTCGGAGACGATCTTTTTAAGGATAAGAAATAATAGCAATAAAAGATAAACATGAGACTACTCCGAATCACGAGATGGCTCGTTCAGATCTTGTCCAAGGGCATCACGAACATGCGCCAAATGCTCCTCCATGTTATCCACCACTATGAGTGTTTGGACTGTATCGGAACGGTATTGATAGATTGGGACAACAACTGTTCTCTCACTGTTCCCTCTACATAATATTGAGCTCCTCCGTCAAAGCCCTATCCATTAGAGCAAATTTGTTCTCCAAACCGGTCAAGCGGCATTGGAGCTTAATGCACAAAGAATGTGTCGGCTCACTATCCCAAATACTGCCTCTCAGCTCCACTAAAAAAGCATCCGCCCGAGCTAGTCACACTGTTTGTCCCCTGATATTGGTGATACTTCTCTTGGAGTAATCCATCGCCAACCTAGCACAAACCGTCCGAACATTAGCAAAAACCATTCGGACGAAAATCACATAAACGTTTAAAGCGGTCAAAATCGGATTCATACATCCGAACGATAAAATAACGACGGTATTTCGATGAACCAAACAAACAGCATAGATAGACACAAAGAACCCAATAAAATTCAAAAATATTAAATTGAAATGTATGAAATTGAAAACCAAACTCACGAAGGTCTTACCTGAAGTTATTTGAGAGATCTCAAAATAAATCTCGAACGATAGTGAAAACGTGTGAGAGAAAATTTGAGTAAAGAGAATGAAAGTATGATTTTGACTAAATCTGGCCGTTTTAATGTTATAAGAAGGCATCCGAACATGTTCATAGGCGTTCGGACGCTTCTTAATTGTTACATTCACACATGGCCCAATCAAAATCAACGTCATTAAATATGGCTGATTTGAAAAGCTTTTATAACTTAAAGCGTCCGGATGGTTTCCACATCACGTGTCTAAAGTTTTGCAACGTGGAACCACACGATTCGGAAGAAGCATTCATACCTAACATGTTATTGAGCTTCTGCGGATGTATTTTTTGCTTTGGAACGCGCATGGTGACGTCCGGATGTGATTGAATGTTCATGATGATTTTTAATTTGCCACCATATACTGAAGAATATTATTCGTTAGGTAATGTCAGTGCGGACATTATAAAAATTGCGTCTAGACGGTATTGTAAAAATTTTGATGATTCTAATTGTCACTCAGTTACGATGATTTGGAATTTGTGTCAAAGATCCAAATGGTTTGGTTATTGGTCCGAACGGTGTTTTATATTCTGTGTACTATTTTTATCGCCACTCATTGGCGACGAAGTGTATGTTGTCACACCAGAAATGTGTCTGAACAATTTTAGGACCTATCCGGACGGTTTTGGCGTTCCTAGATGGTTTTGGATGATGAAATTAATATTTTGTCATGGAAAGATCCACTTTAGGTGATAAAATTTGGTTTGACACCCAAAATTTTATCACCTAAAACTAAATTTCTTGTAGTGACATGTTCTAGACTTGAATGTCTCGGAGGGGTTAAAAGATGTGGACACTTCAATAATTAAAGTCCGCAATATGATTAAGTATGTGAAGTCTTCACCCCAGAGGTTAGAAACTTTCAAGAAAACTGTTGCAGGAAAAAAAAACATTACATATGGCCAATTTTTTAGCCTTGATGTTTCAACCTGCTGGAACTCCACTTATTTTATGTTGAATGTGGCTGAAAAGTACCATAAGGCATTTGATTGTATGATGGAATTGGATGGACATTTTCTTATTTATTTACAAGAGCACGGGAATGGGAACAAAAAATGCAAGTGAAGTATGATAAGTATTAGGGTGATTTAGAGAAAGTTAATGAGTTTGTATTCATTGCAACATTGCTTGATCTTAGATACAAGTTGGGGACATTGAATTTTTGGTTCAAGAAAGTGTTGGGTGAGGAAAAGGGGAGGAGCAGACAAACAAAGTGATGAATGTATTTGAGCAAATGTTTACTGAGTATAGTAGTACCTCATCTACTAGTAGTGGTAGTGGTATTACCACTGCTCCTCCTCATGATGTTGTGGATAGCACTATGCCTATCTTTTATGATGAAGATGGAGATGAATTTGATGAATGGAGAGTTTCTAAGAAGATGTTGGAGTCTAAATATGAGATTGAAAGGCATACATCTAAGGGAGTTGAGGAGAAGACTCCAACATTTGATATTTTGAATTAGTGGAAGGTGAACTCTACGAGGTTTCCAATTCTTGCTTACATAGCCCGTGATGTATTGACAATTCCCATCACCAATGTACCTTCTGAGCCAGTGTTTAGTATTGGAGGTCGGATCTTGAATCCTTTCCGGAGTTAGTTGGCTCCGAAGACTACAGAAGGACTAATATGTGCTCAGAATTGGTTAAGAGGTGACCTTATTGTGGGACTAGTTGAGGCCCAACTCCAAATGTCTGATAATATAACTGAAGATGAAGAGACTTACAGGCTTGATTCAGGTAAATTTATTCTTTGGTTTTAAATGAATCTTGATGCTCTTAAATCTAATCATTATAACTTGATGCTCTTATTTCTTAATTATGTAGAGTTACCTGCTTTAACGACAGAGATCAAGATGGAATGGGATGCATGGCACAAGAAAGTTTTATGTTATTGCACTTGCCCCACCTTTGAGTCATTTTTTATACACTTGCATTTGGACAATGTTATTTTAGTGTATCATGTATGTATTGTGTTGTATTTTAGTAATTTTAAGTGTTGTATGTATTTTTTGTAGTTTTGTAACTTGTAAGTTGTAAGTTGTAATTTGGATTTAGAAGATGGTCAAATTAGGTCTTAGTGTTTTAATATTGAGAATGATCAATATTGGATTACTTTTTATCGGTCATTCTAAAAATGGGGCATATAGAAAAAAGGGATAAATGCATTTTTGGTCCTTGTGGTTTTCGTCAAAATCAAATTAGTCCCTTATCAATTTTTTTCATCAACATCATCCCTGATGTTTACATGCTTTTATATTAAGCCCTTCCGTCCAAATCCGTCCACTAACTTAACGGTAAGTGCCAACCTGGTTTGCCACGTCACCTGCTTTGCCACCTCAGCACACCACGTCAAAACGAAATGGCACCAATTGAAAGGATGAAAACGACACTACTTGCATGCTTACAAGAATAAAGGAAAAAATTGACAAAACAATGGCTGAAGGAAGTAATAAACGAAATGGTGCCAAATGAATTCCAAAAAACGACGCCGTTTGTATGCTTACCGGAATAAAACGGACAAAACAACAAAACAATGGCTGAAGGAAGTAATAAAAGAAATGGTGCCAAATGAATTCCAAAAAAACGACGTTGTTTGCATGCTTACAGGAATAAACGTTACATTCCCGAACATTCCCTAGCCCTAGCAAAATCCCCAATCACCAAAATCTTCTAGATCTTCGAACCCTAACTAATCTACTCAGTAAAGAAATTTGCTGTGAGTGAGAGGTTTGCAGGAAGGTGCGAGATTGATGTTTGAATAGTCACTGAACTTAACAGATTTAAAGGTGAATGAATAGCTACTATCTCACCACCACATTTCAGTCCTTTTGTTCTGCTATTAGTGCTTTCTATTTTCTCCTTTTCTTTGTTCCAATGCTTTTGTTTGTTGCTTGTTTTAGCTTGTGTAGCTATTCGTTGAGTGGACTTTCGCGATAATTGGCAGTAGATGTGGGTTTGTTCGAATGCATTTAGTTTGACTAGTTTGATGTCGAATATTCTTCCCATATGTTGGTAAAGTGGTCCCGTGCTTTTGTTCTGTGTTTTGTTACTTTATAATAGTGGGGTTTGTCCTAAAGAGATTATTAAAATGTTTGGGTTAGTTTCAAGTAGAGATTAATTACCCACTGTCCTCAGAGTGGTCCTAGGTCTTTCTGCTTGTTTGTTTGTTTATGTATAACTTTCGTTTGACAAATTGGTTTGGTCCTAGATTTTTGCACATGGGTGACAAAAACTAGTATATACATGTGGTGCTATAAGTCCCTAAACTCCTGCTGAAACTGGTATATGCATGTGGTACTATAAGTGTCATACCCCAAGCTTTTAGTATAACATGAATATTGTCTATGATATCTTGTTTGTGATTAGTAGTGCATTAGGGGTACTTAGTGACTAAGTGAGATTAATTAGTACTGGATATACTAAGTTCAAACCTTCATTAGGACATAATTAAGTGAGATTTGGAGTTCGCATAATAATTTTGTTCAGGATGTTGAGGAGCATGTATTGGATTAATTTAATTTTTTTAAGCTAGAGGACATTTTTTGTCTCGAAAATCGAACCACATGATTTTTATTCTTTTAATATGTTGGGAGATTATCCACGAGTCTATGGTTTAAATTTGGAGATTTTTTTATTTTCAGAAGCAAGTAGGTTGATTATGGAAGCAAGTAGGTTGTTTAGCGATCATCGTTGGCATTTTGAGACGATTAGCGAAACTTAGCCATTAAGAAATGAAATTTTGGCTCCCCTAGAGAGTAACACCTATGAGGGCTAGAAAGCATGACGAATCGAAGCTAGAAGCATGAAAATTCAAGCTATAAAGCACAACGATAAAGGCTATACCCTAGGTAGCTCAACGTGTCGACAACAGCTGGTTCTAGGCGGTGACTCACCGAGGCTATAGGTAGAATTTTGGCCATAAGCATGCTCAGCAGTAGCTTGGAGTCGCTGGGTGTCAACACAAGGTCGAAGTAGCCTTTTGAGTCATCAAAGTTAGTTGGACACGTGTCGGAATGCTACAAGTCGAGTTTGCCTATATATAAGGGGTCCGACTTACACCAGCTCAATAGATAATTATGAGTTAAACTTGAGATTAGAAGTGAAGTGAAGAAGGAGGAAGAAGGAAGATCTTAGAAGATTCAATTAGAGGTAAAGTTTAGTTGGTTATCTTTGATTTTGATTCAAAACTTTTCAAGATGATTTGTGTGAATCTCTTGTATTTTTTATCTCATATCTTATCTATTTTGCATTTTATTCCTTTCTTCTTCGTTGAAGTAACAATCGTCTTTCGAGAAAGTCCATTTTCAAAGTAATTCGTTTTCAAGTTGTTTTTCAACTTTGATAAGTTTCTTTTCCAAATTTTTCTCAAAAAATTTTGTCAAAGCTTGAACATTTTCTTTTGAATATTTCCTTATGATTTCAAAACTCTTTATGTCAAAATTGGTGTTTTCTACATGGTGATTAAGTCGGTTTTTAACCGAGAAATCAAGGTGTTGTTTTTTCCTTCACAACACTTTATTTTGAATAATGTTTTATAATGTTTTTATGCTTTCCAAAGGAAATAAAGGTGTTGCATATCATGAATGATATGTATGGGCGTTGACATGAGATATGCATACTTAATCTTGTACTTTGGAAAGGGATGTGGTTGAGGTTCAAGTGTGTTTAAGGTGTTGTATATCATAAATGATATGTAATGGGTGTTGACATGAGACATGCATACTTAACGTATACTGTGAAGATGTGATAGTACTATGCACAAGAGGATGTGTTCCACTTGTTGTGGCATCCTGGCCACTCCGTTGTACTTGGAAAGATGCTTTATAAGGATAATGTATTATACTCTGGAAGTAATGCCGCAAAAAACGAAGGTTACTTGTAACCTATGTCACTTTGGCCCTGATTCACTCTGAGAGTGAGAGGAGTAGTGGTTGAAAAATGGAAAAGATCATATTTAGAAGAATTGAGTCTTTTCATTTTTTCTTTTGTTTTGAGATTTTATTGATGAACGGGTTTCTTCAATATCTTTTTCTTGTATCTGCTATTCTGTTGTACTAACTGTTGGCTTTACTTAGCCATTTGGACTCACTGTTGTTTGATAAATTCTTTTTAGCAGATATCTCAGAAGTGTAATTAGTATGAAAGCCAATTAACATTAATAGGGTCAGTTGTCATCTGAGTTGACTTTTGTCGTATGTCACCCATGACTTAGATGTTCTGATAGAAGGGGGGCCATTTGTGGATTACCTTGCACTCAGTAACTATGTCAACATCTCAGACCCGAGTGACTCAGATGACGAGGATTAGAGATCCTCTGTTTTCTTAGTTTTCCATTGTAGTTTTCTTTTTGTACTTTAGTATGTACAGTATAAGAAGTTGGATCTGTTTTGTAATACTTTGGTATTAATAAAAGGTTCTACTTGGTTTTTTAGTATCTTGTTGCTTTACATCCCTCCCTGGCCGTAACCTTAGTTTAAATAGCTATGTCCATTACTATAAGACAACACTTGAAGGTCTTAACACTTCAGGCTTTTTACAATAAGTCTCATTTTTCTGCACGTCTATACCTGTTGAGAAGTAGTGCATGCATATAAATATCAGCAGTTGTCATCTGTGAAGCGGAATGTGAGACATGGTTGTGGTTTTTGACACTCTTACGATACGACAATGGTTCGTTATATGATACATTTGTTTGGATTTATGATACTGATCATCAAAAGGTAATCCAGAGTTAAATTCACAGATCGTTCATAAATATCTCTTCACTTCTCAATCATTCCTTTCACAATCTGACAGAGGAACTCATATATCGTTCTATCTCACTACTGTAACTATGTGCAGAGGTTAGACCTCTCAAGCTCGTGAGCTCTGTTACTTCATCTTTAGTTGCTTATGAGTTGTGCTAAGTGCTATCGTCTCACTATGTGTCCAGCCAAAGTAAAAGTAAAATCTTTTTTCATGGTAAGATACTGCATGGATGCTCCCAGTTACCTTTCTTATGATGCTGCCTCACTCTTTAATCTTTATTCTATGTCCCCTACGCTGATTGCCCCACCTCACTGGAACTCTATGCCCAAAACCCAATGTTGGAAAATGGATGCCAGTCTTGGTGGGTGCTTACTGTGCTTAACAATCTCCACATGGTGGAGTCATTTGCTCTGCATTGATTGGATTTCCAATAACACTTTTATCAATTATTTCTTCTTGCGAAAACTATTTCCTTATTTTGTCTCTGTTTGAACTTTCACCTCTGTGCGGTGGAAGGGAAGAACAGAACGGGAAAGGGCTAGGTTTTTTTTATTCTCCTTGGAAAACAAACAAATCTTGTAGTTTGCCAAACTCAAGGTAGGAAAAATAGGAAAGAAAAGGGTCTTCTTCTACACACGCCCAAAGTTGAGTTGGACTGTAGCCCTAATTTTCATCTTGGTAGATGACTAACACATGTATAATCTTGTTTTGAATTTGTAGCCCCGATTGTCTTAACTTTAATTTGCAAGCTGATCTAGTTGTTGAAATTTGTGTTCACAGAGTTTATTGTTTATCTTTTATTGTCTAACCCCATTTGGATGTAGTATGGCATGCAACTAATTTTTTAATCTAAACCCATTTTTTATTAATTCTTGTAGGTTTCCAAATTTGAGATTGACTTTGGTATAGAAAAGCACAAAACTGATATATCTGTCCATTTTTTATTGATTCTAGTCAGTTTTTGGATCTAATGAATTCTGTGAAATTTTGTATCCACCATTTAACCTTGCTCTCCAAGGCTTCTCTTATTTGTATACATCTTCAATAAAACATTTTGGACTTCATCTCCAATGTTTCACAAGACATGATATGTTGCTAGTATTTTCGCAATTGTATTTATATTTAGTACCCAGTAAATTGTATTAATAATGGTTGGCCTTTGTCAGTGTTAGTGATTTGACATGCTTTTCAAATAGAGGTACCCCTTCAATGCCAAAAGTTAAATACAAATTCAATAATATAATTGGAGATTTATGCCATGTATATGTGGGAGTAAGCATGTATTGTATGAAAAATTAATTTATGCATTGTATTGTACTTAAATTAATTTCGGCATTGAATGATAAATTAATTTATTGCATTGTTGCTTTATAGGGGCTGCTGGACACGTTTGAGGAAATGATGCCAGGTGTCGAACATCGCTATTGTGTACGACACTTGCATGCAAATTTCAAGAGCAAAGGGTACACTGGTAAGGCTTATAAGGATGTTTTGTGGGGGGCTGCAAGGGCAGCCAATGAAATCTAGTTTAACAACTATATGAATGATCTACTGAAAATGAACCCCACTGCATATCAGTATCTTGCTAAGATCGACCTGGCAATGTGGTCCCGTCACGCATTCAGACATTTCTGCAAGAGCGACATGCTCTTGAACAATTTGGCGAATGCTTTAACTCTTGGATCAAGGATTCGATAGACAAGCCAATCCTTACTATGCTAGAGATGATTAGGAGGCAACTTATGATGCGCTTTCATAACAAGAGAGAAGAGCTGCAAAGTCCACTCATAAGATTTGCCCAAAGATACAAAAGAAATTGGAAAGGAATAAAGACCTGGCGAGGGATCTCATATGTCGGTGGCAAGGTAGTGAGAAGTTTGAGGTTGACCACTACTATGATGTTAGAAGGATAGTAGATTTGAAGGAGCTGACCTGTACATGTGGCAGGTGACAATTGAATGGAATTCCATGTCCCCATTCAATCGTTGCCATCTATTTCCACAAGGGTAGACCAGAAGATTACGTCCATGTGTCCTACCACATGATACCTACAAGAAGGCGTATAACCCTCCTATCCATCCGATGTCGGGGCCAAAATGCTGGAAGGCCAGCATGGAAATCACAACTTTTCCCCTAATTTTTAGAAACCAACCTA
The DNA here is from genome assembly GCA_003952965.2 of Morella rubra. NCBI lineage: Eukaryota > Viridiplantae > Streptophyta > Magnoliopsida > Fagales > Myricaceae > Morella > Morella rubra. Next base: position 23,851,658 of record CM025850.1, on the reverse strand, counting down.
GTAGACCACGAATGGCTAGGAGAAGAGCCCCAGATGAGCCTCAAGAGAGATACAAGGTGACCAAGCAAGGTTATGACCTTCATTGTGGTGGATCATGTAAGGCCGTGGGCCATAATGCTAGACTTGCCCACAGAAGAAGAACAAAGGGAAGGGAAAAGCCACTGCATCAACATCAAATGGGAAGAAGAAAAAGGTACCAGATTAGCTCTATTTCAAATTGACTAGTTTGGGTTTAACATATCCCTAACATATGTTATGCATTTAAATTTGAAATAGGTTGCCAAAGCAAATGTTACTGAGACTTCACAACATGGCATGGTATTGGTAGTAAAAGGACTTCCAGAGATGAGATAGATGGGCCTGTATGTAATACTATGTGATTGGAAATTAATAATAGAAAAAAGCTAAATTCACGTTACTCATAATGCATCCTTTTTTACCTTCATGCAGGTCATAGGACAATCAGAAGAAGTTGGCCCCTCTTCTACTCAGCCAACAATTAGAAAAAAAAAGAAAACAGCACGCGGGGAAGGCATGCCATCAACGCAGTGATAAGGAAATCTTTTTTTCTTATAGTTGTTTTTGGGTTAGACTAAGTTATGAACAAATTATTTTGTTTTGGGAAATGGTTACAAGTTTATATGGATATTTTTTCAGACTGCATCAGTTTTTTGAGCCATTACACTTCCATGGTTATAATATTGGAAATGTGGTAACATGGTTGTTGTACCATGTTGACAATGTGGTTGCTTGCTAAATGTTTAATGAATATTTATGCAAAGTGGAACTCATATTTAATGTACATCATACTTTGTTGGTCTAATACCATGCTTTTGTTTTGCCTTCAATGATAATCTATTCTCCCTATGTTTGAAAAGCAATCTCCAATGTACTCCTTGCCCATGGTAAATTTGCCTACTTCAAGATTGGCGCCATGGACAGGTGGCTTCTTATTGACTTAGTAGAAGAGAGAGGTGAAATAGTATTAATCAATTACCTACTTATGGTGAAATTACCTGCTTCAATTTTTTCTTATTGCCCATGTTGAATTTGCCTGCTTCAAGTTATGTGGTGAATGAGGTAATGAAAAATTGAATGTCGCGCCGAGGAAGGGTGAAGAAACTAAGAAATGGTTAAATAGTCGAGACAAAGGTTCCAGAAAAGAAATTCACGAAAGCACGAAAGGGAAATGCAAAATTCAGATTTCAAGTTACAAGGATCTTGTTAACGACCCGTTAATTGTAAAGTCTCATCGCAAGCAGCAGGTTGTCAAAATCATCACTTAAGTCCCTTTCCAACTTTTGTCCGTAGGTGCTAAAACTTAAAACCTGATTTCAATAGATAATATATTACTACCCATATCAGTAAACCAAATATATTACAAGCAAAAAGATCTTCATCATTTCAACAACATTAACCAAGTAGTACATCACTAAGTATCACTAATTAGGACATATTACAAGGAAAACCAGCTTTATAATTTCAAAAGCATTAACTAAGACTGAGTCAAACTAGTCCATTACAAAAATAGCCTTCAAATTCACTAACTAGTGATGTAACTAGGACCACATCAAGGAAAAATCTATTGAATTTAGGACCCAATGAGAAAACCAGCAGCATGAAACACCGAAATCCCTATCACCCATGACAAACCCAACGCCAACAACAAACATTTCTCCCTTCCTCTCTGTAACTCGAGATCAGCCTCTAGCTTGTTAATTTTCTTTCTTAGGCCAGGAATCACCTCTGAAGAATGCTTACACATTGGGGGGTCGACCCATTCAAAAAGGAGCTAGCCCGAGGAACCTGAGTACACAAACACAAAGATAGAAAATTTAAACTCTTTCTGGCATTTCATCAAATAGAAAATTTGCAATACCTATACATAGAGATAGCATACCGACTGCAACCCATATCTTAAGCACCCAAAGAACCTAAATCCTAGGCTCTTCTTTGTCCATGAAGTTTTCATCCGAGCTTGTATACCACAGTAACAGAACAGGTCCCGCCTTAAATCATTTGTGCTTGCGGAAGAGAAGGATGAAGCTGACTGCTACATTTTATAGAATGGGACAAGCGAGCAAATCAAAATGTTGCCAGAAATAGAACGGGACAAGCTTTCTCCAGCTCGATTACTCACTGTGACAGAGATGCCCTTTCTTCTTTGGAAAGCCACAAGAATAGACAAATTCTAAGATTTGATCTATTTGTTTTTACGCAAGCTAAGCTATTTCGTTTAGTACTTCCTTCAGCCATTGTTTTGTCGTTTTGTCCTTTATTTCCAAAAGCATGCAAGTAGTGCCATTTTCAACCTTTCAATTGGCACCATTTCGTTCTGACGTGGTGTGCTGAGGTGGCAAAGCAGGTGACGTGGCAGACCAGGTTGGCACTTACCGTTAAGTTAGAGGATGGATTTGGACGGAAGGGCATTAATATAAAAGCATGTAAACATCAGGGATGACGTTGATAAAAAAATTGATAAGGGACTAATTTGATTTTCACGAAAACCACAGGGATCAAAAATGCATTTTTCCCTAGAAAAAAAGGTCATATGATAAGAATCTCCATGATTAAAATTAACTATTTTCAAGTGGATCAATAATATGGCCTACATTTCAATAATTGGATACAATTTCAATTATATTCCTTTATTTCATAATTTGTTTTAGATTTTTAGACACAAATTACAATTTGTTTGAAAGCTTTATACTCAAAATTTCAAGTATTTAAGTTTAACGTTTGATTAGAAAAAAAAAAAAAAAAACACAAAGCTGCTGGAAGGTTTTACTTTTAATTGCAGTAGTAAACAAAAAAATACAAGGAAAAATAAGTGTTGTACAACAAAAGATGGGAAAAAAACCAAAAAAGATGGGAAAAGGCCTACAAAAAAGGGCCCAAACAATGGCCAAAAAAGTGGCCCAATAGGCCCAAAAAACAGGCTCAGTGGTGGGGCGGTTAACCGCTACTACCACCGGTATCACCACCATCGCAGGGCACAGGTAACTAGTACCACCAGTATCGATACCGGTTGGAATATTTAGGTCATTGCCATGCACAACCCTAGCTGTTATGTTTCATGCATTCATTTAGTAGCCTTAACTCCGTTTTAAGAATTACACCAAGTTCAGATAACAAACTCGGTGTAATTCTTGAATTGTCCATGTTATGGACAGTTTGAGTTTACAATATCCGTAATATGCGTAATTGTATCTGCTATTATGATAAATGTGTTTAGAAATTTCAATACAAATCTTTTTTTTGTCCTTCAAGTACACATTCATCATTGAGCTTACACACTCGCCTTCAATGGTAGGTGTTTATGCTCAATGTTGTTGGCGTGTATCTAGGGATTGAGGGAAAATGCTGTCGAAATTTCTAAAGCATCAATCACAATAGAAAAGACCAAAATTATGCCGACATGGATGATCGAACTACTTCGGGTTGTCGTCTTTTTGTATTCACTAAAAATGTTGGCCCTCTAGGAGGTGGTAGGAGTTACGATTTGAATAGAAAGGGATTTACAAAAGCGCAGTGGTACATACTCAACAACTATTTGGAAATTAGCCAACATATAGAGTAAGCGCATATTATAATCTTTGCTTATTTAAACACTTATTAGTTCATGATATTTTATTCATTATAAAATATCTTATTTTTTTTATAGCGAGCACTTGGAAAAGATGAGAAGGCAATTGCTAATAAATGTTGATAGGAGGCACGAAGAAGGATTTTCGTTATGGTTTAGAAATCAGGTATTTATTTAATTTTGTCTCTATTATATGTTCCATTTTTATTGATCTATTTTTTTTATTAACACATGTTTATTATTTTAGATTCAAACTATGCACAAGGAAAATTCGGGCTTGGTGCCAGATGATTTGTATGCATTAGCATCTGGTCCAGATCAACGTACACTTTGTTATTCTGGGTGTGTAGTGAATGGAGTTAGATTTCACATGGTCCTTTGTGAACAGTTTGGTAGTACTTCGGATTGTGGCGTAAATGTTCTGGGGGACCATGCTGCAGAAGACGTCAATTTTTATGGCCAAGTCATGGAGATTATGCATTGCATTATTAGCGCCAGAATTTTAGGGATGTTCATTTTGATAAATTTTAGGAATTTTAAGTGTGGTGTGAATATTTAGATAATGTTGGAGTTTTATTGGTGTTTGTGTAGAAGTTAAAGTTTATTGATGTTTGTGAAAAAAGTAATGATGATTTGTAAGGTTTTTGTTTGTAGATTACCTTGATTGGGATGAGTGAAGAAGCTAAAATATAAAATAATATTGTTTATTTATAATATTTATTATAAGTTCAAATTTCCTTTTTTATTTTTTTTTTTTATTATGATACAGATATTTGAACGGTATTAAATAGGTTAAAACAAAAGAAAGAAGAAGAAGACAAATGAGTAGAGTTGAAGTATGGATGCTAGGGCCTCTTTCACGTCAAGAGTCATTGCCCCAGGGGGGAATAAAAAAATAGACACTAAAAAGTTGTCAGCTGTGGTCAGATGAAATGACCATATTCGCCCTCAACCAAAGCATCAACGTTGGGTAAATCAGTTGGGGTATTTCGTCCATTCATATGTCAGTATTTAGTGCACTGAACATGTGGGGGATACATTAGTAATTTTTCAACCTCATGGTGGATTTAAAATTGGGAAATAATTAGCGGCAGGTGAATAACAAACATATTCGATTTGTGTTGGTGGGGAGTTTAATTTAGATTTTCGTTAAACGTAGCACACAAACATCCCCTTAGTTTATTTACTCAAATATGACTAGTTTGACTTGAGTACTCAAAACTTAGGTCTTGATAAAAGTGGTCAATTTGTTAGTATTAACACATCTCAAAAGTAGTACAAAGATGACCCATTAGTGCTAGCATATCATGGGAATCAAGTGCTTTATATCAATGATGTGAAGTTGGGCGGTCACTAAAAGATTGTTCAAAAGATTACCTCTAGAAACACATATGATATTCCACATATTGAGGAGGAAGCTAGTGAAATGGAGGACCATCGAACAGTGAAGCATACTAGGAGAATGAGTTTATTGAGCTTTTTGTGGACTTTAGCTCCTTTGACATGATCCCGTTGACTAGAAATGACATCGAGGCTTATGTGCCGTAACTGATGAGAGTGGTCCACAACAACGTGAAATAGAAGGAAGCGATGATTCCTCGAAATCGTTCAGTGAAAATTGTAGTGATACTTAAGAATATGATTCTGAGGACTAAAGTAACTTTATTGTTTCAATTTACTTTGCGTTTTATTTTATTTCATTTTGAGTAACATAATTCATTGTTTTTTTTCCACTAATATTGATTTATTTGGTGACAGGACGACGTCATACCAGCGGGAGAAAAATTTCTTCATTGTAATTCATTGGTTCGAGCTAAGAGTACTCCCAGTACACTAGTAGCATTGGGTCCTTCACTTAGAGTTTGCAACGAATTACTGTCCCCTACCACAGCCAGTCCATAGGCACCCAAAGTAGTTACGCATGTAAGTATCTTACTTCGTCGATCTTGATTGAATATTATGAATTTTAAATTTATTGTTCTCCATTTGTAGCAACATCCAGAATCAGAACATCAAGGAGTACGGGAATTGCATTACTCAAGGCTCATGGAGGAAAGCTGACTTCCATATTGATGGACATACGAGCGGTGATGACAAGGCATCCTCAATGCTCTCAAGTCATATTGGTGCACTCGTTCAACAACATGTCCCATAGACGAGTAAGTGGAGAGGTCCCCGATTAGGTTAAATCATACGTGATGAACCGAGTGTTGATATTTATAATTTATTAAACTTTAATTGTGCTAACTTTATACACACTGACTGTTATATATGTTAAGGATGACTTCTAACTAGATTATGACGAGCCGAGGATCATCACTGTGACGTCTACATGAACACAGCGTACAGGACGCACAGAAATAGAATGTTCCAACATTACTTAGTGTTCAATTCCAAAGAAGAGGCGTTACAGCACCCTATCCCGAGATGAATAAGGAAGAATGAACTCTTGTTTGTGATTTATTCACGAGTGAAGAATTCCAGTTTAAAAATTTTATTTCTGTCCTGAACGTTTATTTTATTTTATTATTAATTGTCGGTAACAATTGTAAATGTACAATGCAGAGGAGGAGTGCAATCAACCAGAAGAATAGAGCTAAGCTGAAGATTGTACATACATCGGAGTAGGTCTTTCCAACGCGAGAGCGTTGTTAGTAAGTAATAAATTTACATTTTTTAGAGATATTACTTAAATAAATGACTTAGGTATTTTAATATGCACATTGGATATTTCTTTTGGTATACAGAAAAATCCAAAATCTGATCAGATTAATCTTGCGTTGCTGTATAAAAAAAGCATACTAATAAGCAATGGCATGTGGATTACAGAAGATGCATGAGAAAATTTTGTAAGTTGTAACGTTAGATTTAATGATGCATTCGTTATCTCTTATGTTTCATATGTGCTAACTTTTCTTTTCTTTTCTAATTTTGTAGGAAAAAATAGAGGCGTTACAGTTGCGCATGAGTCAAAGGAAAGCCAAACACAGAAGTGGATATTTTTGTTGAGGTATTTGGGACGAAAACGGGTTACGTGCAAGGTTTAGGCCGTTCAGTACGTCTGTTGGATCATCTCATCAGTATCGTCCGTTGATTTGTCCCGAAGATTAGAGGAGGCCAGATTAGAGATAAAGGAGATGAGAGCAAGATTGATGGAATATGAAGAGCTTCTGGTCAAGGGGTCAGAAATGGAGCAAATAATGTGAGAGCATCAGCAGATGATGGAGAAGCAGCAACGAAAGAAAGAAAAGAGCATCAGAAGATGATGCAGAAGCAGAAACGAAGCCTAGTAGAAAAAGCAAGAATGGAAGATGCAACTAATGGAATAATAGATGCGTGAGCAGATGATGGAGCACATCAGACAGCTGACATTTCGTACGACTCCCAAACAAAAATTCGGATGGTTTTATGTATTTTCAATAATTGATCAGGATTATGTATTTTATTACTTTTAATGACGATTACATATTTATAGACATTTTATTATTATTATGAGTATTGAATATCTTTCTATTTGTATTATTTGCAAATTATTTTTAAATTTTAAACTAAGTTAATTCAAATACGTAACAAAGGGTTCGAACGGTAACACGGTCGTCCGGACGGTTTTTGTAGTTAAGACGTGCTCACGTATAACAACCCGTCTTCACACTTCACATGAAATACCATCCGTCTCCAGGGTTATTCTTCTGTGCACACGATCCTTTAATTAACAACCGTTCGAATGGGAAGAAAACAAGTTCCCATAGGTTCAACATAATAAGTGTCCGCACTGACAGTGTTTGTGTTCAAACAGTTTCTGAGATGATAAAAAACTATTTCGTCATAAATAAAATAATAGTGCAGACGTTCATATTACCATGCTCATGTTTTTAATGTTTATCGTGCGGAGGTTGTATATTACCGTGCACATGTATATTCCATGACAAATGAATTTTGTCACATTGGACCAAACGTTCGCACTCCTCATGCGAACGTATAGAGATACGTTCGCACATCTTATGCAAACAAATGAAGGGTACTGGGCCATGACAATTTTGAATTTCGCCAATATAGGCAGAAACCGTTCGGACGGTATATGTTTCCGTCGGGATGGTTTTAAATGACAAAACACGAAATTGTCACTAAAACCTTTGCTGACAGGCTTTAGGTGAAAAATCGGGTGACGACTCGGTTTTGTCACCCAAAACCTTCAGTGACAAAATTGGCACTTTGGATGACAAATTTTTTTGATACCCAAAGTGATTTTTCTTGTAGTGTAAATTCATATCTAACCACTGACATCATGTCGCTTGTCAACTTTTCTATCCTATCCATTACAACAATTAGATCTTACCTCAAGAGTGAATTGCAAAGAATTAATGATATATAATTCGAGAAGGTCAAATGTGAAGAATAGTAGTTTTCGAAGGCAAATTATTAAGTAAAAAAATTAGTAGGTTAAATTAAGTGGTAAAGTATAATCTAGCTCGTATTTAATTACAATCTCCACTCATAAACAAAACATATATATTGCGTTGTCTTAATGTTTTTCGGAACATACTTTTGAATATCTCTTTCTCTTTAGATACATATATATATATTGAAAAAAATTCATTTTTTGCTCACCGACTATGGGGTATTGACACTTTGCACCTCATATTATTGATTTGGAGACATTTTGCCTCCCAACTACCACCTACTTACAGATTGCACCCCGACGTCAAGATTTACATCATTTTATAGGGAAAGGCATGCATGTGACACACACATGACTCATGGTGACATTTTATGCCCATTTTACCCCTCGAAAAAAATACATTTTTCCCCCTAACTATTGAGATAATGGCACTTCGCACCCATTTTACCCTTATTGTACAAGTGAATATGACAAGTTTGAAACCTTCTGAAAATTCCCATTTTTCCCTTTATTATTCTCTTTCAACATTTGCTAGTCCTTCCATCATCCTCGTGTAAAGATCAATGGAACCAATTTCATTAGCTGAGACTTGATATCTTACTAGACCATGATGGCATCACAAGGATACAACTCTTGCAACCTCTTCATTAATCCCTATCATGCTGTTCTCGTAGCCACCTAAACACTCTCGTACCATGGTGGCACATCTTAGAGTCATACCAAGAGTAACCACAAGATTTATCGAACTGCACCATGATGGCATTACAAGGATACTAGTTAGAAATGCTTTCAAGCAGTTAACAACCAAAAAAAAAATATGAAGACGCAGCTCACATTTGATTAGTCTCATAGAGAAACAGGATGTGGATTTGATAAAGGATTTGAAAAAACAATGAGCTTGTATTAATATATACCTTCTATTTCCCATTGCAACTTATGATGTGGGAGACTAGTAGCATATAAAGTTGGGGTGAAATGCCACGGAGACATGCATGTCTTGAACTTAATTAAAATCTTTACCATTTGAAATTATCACTTATTCCAAAAGTTTAAATTCATATGAAGAAATAGATTATTTCTGTAAAGTATATTCCTAACATGAAATAAATTAACAAATAAATGAGTTCAAACCAAAAGGCACTTACTAATAACTCTGAGAAAACAAATTATAAACATATATAGTTCACTAGTGATCTCCAATGAGAATAAGCAGGTAATCGGTGTTGATCACTTATTAATTATCTGAATGAATAAAATAGTTTCTTTTACATTCAAACGTGCTCCTATAATTCAATGTACATGATCTGGTGGTTAATTTTCTGGGCGTGACCAAGCAGTCAGAAGAGGCACAATTCACAGAGTTACGATCTAGTGACCAGGACCTCTAGGACTGGGTCCTGAAGGCAACCGTTGGAGCCAATAACCCAATGTGACGGTGTGCTTTGCTTTCTCGTAAAGGGTTGAGTATTTCTGGAGATGATTAGTACCGTACCGTCGAAATCTTCGTTCAACCCTCTGGTCGCGTCGACCCCACCACTGTGGCACACGATGGCCACCAAAATGACAAATATAATCAAAGCTGTGGAGCTGGTCTTTCGGAAACTCATCTTTGAAAACGCTCTGAGCAGATGTGATTGCTTATGGACTTCTTTCTCTCTACGAGTAAAAGTAAACCGAGGCGATTGCGTGTTCTGCGAGGAGAGATGGATTGCTTATCTGGGTCTATGAGAAAATGATAGCCTGCAAGTGCAAGCTGGTATATATCATGTGTATGAAATGGAGTTCGCGATCGCGTGATTCTTCTCCTTGGACTCGAGGCGTGGTGGGTCTTTGAGAAAATGACAGCCTGCAAGCTGGTATATTTGTATATGAAATGGAGTACTTCGCGTGATTCTTCTCCTTGGACTCGAGGTGGAGTACTTCGCGTGATTCTTCTCCTTGGACTCGAGGTTGTAGTGGGCTTTCCGGGGGGCTTACTTGTTGACCAAGGGCTTTTGAAATTAGTCGCGGAGGGTTAAATATGAGGGACTTGGTTTTGCTTGGGTTCCGCTTATACGTGGGCTTCAAAGACTAAATGGGTCAAAGGCCAGGATATCTAAGCGTTTTAATTTACTAAATTGCTCTTGCTAATGACACCAATTCAATATCGATCGGCGGTTGATTTTGGTCATTCACGTGGACAAAGAAGTAGTGGGTAAAATCCAAATTTGATTATGGGGTCCAACGTCACGAAATTTGAACCGAGTTGCGGGTCTTGTTACGAAAGTACTGTAAAGTATCAGCTGGCTCAACGATTTTCGGTATCTCATTTTCATGTGGGCAATTTTATTTTTGTCCCAAATAATTTTTTAATGAATCAATCCATAGAAGTTAACAAAATCCGATATTTGTCTTTAAATCCATCAATTAGTTATATCAAATTGGGCCAAATTAGTCCGAACGATACAGGGGGAGTCATGCCTTGAATTTCTTTTGTTATAATTAAAAAAAGAACCGTGTACATTTTGTGGCCTCTTGTTTTGTTCCACGTAATTTCTTACAATATCAATGTTTAAGCTGATTCGAATTTCAAGCCCAAGTTTTGCCAGGTAATTGCCATTTGGTCAAAATTAATGGGAAGGCAAAAAAAAAAAAGAAACAAAAACTTTGTGGCTACGTAGTCCACGTTTGAACTTCTGTACTTCCCCAATTAGTGGAAGACCGTAGTTTCAAGGTATATCTTACCCTTTTTATTGAGAAAAAATTAATTTCCAAAGATTTGATTATCTTTGTTATATAACATCATCGCGTGTAGTTTAAGTCATTAATTTATAGAACTCCCTTAGATGGTCAAAGGACGATTTTCCAACTAAACGTAAGCAAAAAATAGCTAGCTAGCGTTGAATTACATGAGATATTCAGTTGACAAATTTGAAATGATATTAAATAATATTGTCGTCTTAGACCTTTGTATATACCTAGGAACATATATTTATGCTTGACATACTAAAATATGTTTTATATATTTATGCTTGACATACTAAAATATGTTTTCTTTCTGAATATGGTTCAATTGTCTTCCCCTACAAGTATACAGATAAATGTCTATTTATTTACACCATGATAATTACAAAAGAGCTTAGAATCAAAACTAGACTTTATCGACTTAATTATGTACCACTAAACCAAAAACAAATACTTATTATTTCTTGGAAAAGAATCTATAACCATATGTAGGGGCGGAACTACACAGGGACAATGGGGGGCAGCCACCCCCATCGCCTTGAGAAATCCTTCTAAATTTTTTTTTTTTTATGTCTTTAGCCCAGCCCGCCCATTTCTATGTTAAACGACTACTTCCCCCTCCCATTTCTTCTTCGTCGACCCTCCGCCCCCCTCAATTTCTTCTTCGACAGCTTCTAGCCTTCCATCGTTTGCCTCTCTCTCCCTCCCCTCCCTCTCCAAACTCCTTGTGCATAGGTAGCCATGATGTTCTTCAATTGATTTTCCAGTGGTGGCGCCGAAACTTTGAAGGGGTTGTTCTCTGTAACAAGGGATTCATGCGAGAGGACAGAGGAGAGGATCTAAGGAAGATGAGTTACTAGGCAGTGGGCTCCACGAAGTTATTGTGTTTTTTAAGGCTTTCTTACGTTTGTGAATACAAGAAACGGCAATTAACAATGGAAAAAAAAAATGCTTGTTCACAGCAAATATGAAAAAACGCCCTCTTTTATGCTAGAAATGGGGTTTTTAATCAATTGACTCTAACTGTATTTTTTTCACATATTTTTTAGTCCCTTAAATAAATCTTAATTAACGATTTGAAGTGTAACAAATTGTTCTGTTGTCTTAATGGTACAACATTTGAAATATGAGAATACTATTTTGGCTTCTAACCACGCTAGAAGTTTATGTTTTAATTTTTTTTTAGTCTTCAAATATGGAGCTAAGTACACAGTCCAAATTTACATGTTGTAGTGAATTTATTCCGGGCAAACCGTTATAGTTAAATTATTAGATAAAACTAGTGTTGGGGCGTTATAGTAGAGGGACATGTGGAGGACAGGTGCAATTAACTTTTGTTTTTTATTAGTTTTGGTTTGAAATTTGTAGTTTGCTTTTTTCTTACTAGTTTTGGATTTCATTAGTTTAGATTTTATTGATATGTGATCAATGGACCAAAAGAAAAAAAAAAAAAATTATTAAGCTAAGTGCGTAAAATGCTAAAAAAATGACCCAATATAAATACAAGTTAACCGGAAACCACCACCGCTAAGGGTCGGTTTTTTCCCTTAACGGTTTAGGTGTAGGTGTAGGTGTAGGTGGTCAATATTTAAAAACCGACCTATCCAGTGTAGGTGCCGATTTAAGCAAACTATAAAATTAGATTAATGAATTTTGTTTTGTTTTGTTTTATTTAGATAATAAATAAGTAAATAGTACGGTACGTGTATTTCAATATTTTTAGTTCTTAAGTTTTGATATTTTAATTCTAAGATATATTTTTTTGCATTACTTAGTTAAAAAAAAAATTTTGTCATTTTTCTTAAGAGTTCGACCCTCTTTGATTGAATTCCTGGTTCCGCCACTGACCATATGGTCATCATGATCATATATGCATGCATGCATGCATGATATTAATTCAAAAACATGCACATGCATATATTATCAACTATCAAAATAAAGAAACTATATAATATTTATCAAGAAACATCAACACATGCACGAGGGGTAAGGAGACAGATCAGAGAGAGATAATTCAGATATTTTGTCTTGTGTATTTGCTAGTAAATTACATATATGAGTAGGTGGTAGGTGACTAGAAATATGTTTATGGTGCCTTTGGACTTTAGCTCAGGTTGTAAACGACGACCCAGTAAGGGAGATCGATCGGGTGCGATCGCAGTGACCAATATTATTTAGAAGAGAGGGAGTGAGAGAGAGAGAACTTCCATGGCCGTTGCGTAATACCACAAATAATTTCCACATCATTTAGGATCGTTTAGCACCTGAATCTTTAGCTTGACAATCAGGCAAAAACGTCCATCCACGCGTACAAGTTAAACAAAACTCAAAAGATCAACAAGACAGAAAATGGGTAATGGCTACAAACACTATGAACTATATATATATATATCTAATTAAAGAATATTTATTCTTCGGTATTTCCTTTGTTTCTTTAAACTATGGTAGAAAAAACTACAGTGTACCCTGGACGAGAGGGGGAAAAAAAAAATAGAAACACGTTGATGCTTGTTTTCTTCGATGTAACCGTGTACTTCCATATATAAGCCTCTGACAGTATGAACTAACTAGTTGCCAGGGCCTTTGGTGCTAGGTCCGGACGGCAAACGCTCGAGCCACAATTCCATAGTACGCTTCGCATTCTCATAGACGGCGGAGTACGTGTCGAGGTGATTCGCGCTCGCGAAGTCGTCTGATAACACTCTGGTTGCTTGAACGCCGGCATGGCTCAAGATGGCCACAAAGATGACGAAGATGATCAAAAGGTTACTTGTCTTTCTGTAATTCATCTTCAGAAGCGCTGGCTGTAGGTTGCTGGAGCACTGTATAATTAATGTTTTGATCAAGAAAGGTGGAGGAAGGCAGCTTTGTTATGTTTCGAACTCTGCAACGAGAACTTTTGAGAGCTTGAGGATGTGTGTGAGGAAGTAGGAGAACTACGCGGAGCTATTTATGGTACTGCGCGAGTGCTTCGTGACCCGTCATTTTGGACTGGGTGTTTGGGTGGTCTATGACACTACAAGAAATGTGACCTCCTTCGACGACGCAGTCCGTCGCAGAATACATAGAAAGTCGTATTTGAAGGTCTTCCACCACGACAATGGGTCGTCGAGGATGCCGCGTCTCCATTGACTTTCCTCGACAACCTTTGCACTCCGTCGACGCTGGGTACTCTGTGTCGACAACAGATGGCGTTGGGAGAAGTTATGCTTCTCGGTCACTAAAAGTTCTGCAAGTGGCAGAGCCACGAATCAATCTGAAGGGAGACCAACTCTTAAGAAAAAAATTTTTTACTACGTAATGCAGAAAAAATGTCTTAGAGTTAAAATATTAAAAAATTAAGGGCTAAAAATATTAAAAGATATTATATTGAAATACATATACCATACTATTTGCTGAGACTATTAAATGCACCAACATGGCTCCCAAATACCTCCACTCTATTTTTCAATTGCTAAATCCTGTAGATATAAACACATCTCCCCCAGATCTTGATCATCTACTTTGTCTAAATAGATAACACTACAAGTAATACGCCGCATCTAATCACTCATATTCTTTGAACCATGACTCCAAAAAAGCCCTCATTCATTTTCCATATTACTTCTTGGGAAAATCATGCCCAAGCGGTTAATAGGGACATTTTATCAAATACTCCCTACGAACTTAATCTCTAATCCCAACATCATATTCTTCAATGGGTTTACGTAACCTTGGGTCAACAACAATATCATCTGAACTAAATAAAATACGAGGTCTTTTCAAACTAGTAGTTGTCTCAGAAGTAGTAGTCACATTAGAAGTATTAGACAATCCTGCTGATTTTTTTATCAAAAACTTATCCATTTCTAAACAAAACAAAACAAAATTCATCAATATAATTTCATAAGTCACAACCTAAGGTCCTAATCACAATTTTACAACCTAGTCCTAATATTCACAATTTCAATATAATTTCAAAATATATATTAATAACATATCAGTCATTGTCTTGATCAATTACAAGTTACGTTTTGCAGGATACAAAAAAAAAAAAAAAAAAATTCAATTTCTTACATTGGTCCAACCGGGGCTAAGGCCCCGGTTGGACCTCCCCCTCCCTCCGCCACTAGGTTCTGCTGATTGGGAAGGCATCGTCGCGGTTGATCAATCACCGACAATGCTCAAGTCGTCAAGAGTGCCATAATCTTTGCCGATGACACTAAGACACTGGTGACATCATTGTCTTGACACTTCCTTAACGGCCCACTCAAATTTTTGTTGACAGCAGTATTCGGTGGGTAATGGCTATTCCCAACCCAACAATAGTTGTCGAGAGTGATTCATGCTGTAAATTGTTGGCGTGAGAAAAGTCAAGATTTGCAGTGCAAATCTTGACAAGCTCAAAGCGCGAAATCCACACCCTATAGAGTCAGGATTTGCGAACCGTAAAGCATGACAATTCCAACCACCTCTAACAAGAGTAATTGCACCAAAGGAAAAAGATTTGCAAGCCGCAAATCAGAAAGGACGTTTGCTCCATTTCTCCTTGTGATCTCTGGCTATAAATACGAACTATTGTAAGTGAGTTCGGTGTGCCTCTCTGCGAAGAACACCCATAGATTGAGAGAAATTGAGAGAACGGTGTGAGAGTTGAGAGTTTGTAAAGTTTTGGTTCTGCGAGTGAAATCAAAATACTCTCCTCCGTGGACGTAGGTAGTTGCCAAACCATATTAGGTACCGTTGTTTCCCCAATATTTTGGGCATGAATTTCCAGCAAAACAAACACACTCCAAAATTTTTAACTTTTACACATACACACTTTACCTTTCACAAACCCCAATAAATCTCAATAAAGTAAAGATTCCCAAAATTTCGGGAATATTCCCCGAAATTTTGGCAAACAAACACCCCCTAAATATTGGCCTCCGTGTGTTTGGGTTTTGCGTTCTGTGCTCAAAAAGTGGTATCAGAGCCCGACAGGTGGCCGGAAGTTTCATTTTTTTTGTATTCGGCTGAGACTAGATCTGTGTCCAAATGATTTTGGAGCTAACTGGGAATTCCTTGCGACGAGACGAGCACAAGGATACAAACCAACAGTCAAACCGACACCGTACGCGCCCACACGTGCCGATAGAAGTTTCTACGAGTGTGCCCACTCTCCCCACACGCTGCCAAGCGCCGCCGGAAGGACTGTTAGGGTCCCCGGTCAAGGACTCCAAAACAATCACCAACTCCTCCGCGCGATCCGCTCCAACACCACAATCGATCCTCCCGAACCGTTTCCAGTAACACACGAGCGTGGTAAATAGGATCTAACACACAAGAAATGGATAATTCCTCACTGTTATTACGAAGAACGTGGTCTCAGGATTATTAGTCCTTCGAACCACAAGAACACAATAACACTCGTACTAGGGTTATTAGCCCAAGCACGCCCAACTTAAGAGGTTATTAGCCCCCAAGTCTATTGGCATAAACGTGCCTATGCCTGGCCAACACTCTCAAGCTCTCTAAGCTTACAAACACAACTCTCTGAATGAATGAATACTAATGCTCCTGAGGGTTGCTTATATAGGCATCCTCAGGAGCTTACAAAATCCTACCAACCCAATCAAATCAAATCTAAATCAAATCTTCAAGATTCTAAGGAAACAATTCCTAGAATCAAGGAGATTTGACGATACATGCCTAAAACAACTTAACTGAAAAGGAAACTAATCTTCTAGAGTTTAGGAAAAATATCTTAAATCTAGAAGATATGATTTATTCAATCACTCACCACAAGGAAATTAATCTCTGAAGATATCTCTATAATGCACTTGATCTCGCCGTCGTCCGCCGCCCTACACGGTGGCACCGCCGCCATACTCCTCCATGGGTGGTGATGCTCCTTCGACTCCCCCGGCCATGCTCGTTACATCCCGCTCAGTCACCGCTAAGAGTGGTGGTGCTCCGCCGCCGGAGGTGGCTGCTGTGGGTAGCCACTCTTGATCATCTTCTACTGGTTGGCTTTGGCTGGTGGCCAAAGTCTTGCTGTGGCACTATGTCAAGGCAAGTCTTGGTGCTGGCCATGGGCTTGCCATGGCATGTCTGCAGCTGGCTGGCCGGTCTGCCAAGCATGGGCATTGCTAGGCTGTCATGGTTTGTCAAGGATGCTGGTGCTCCTCGCTTGCGCGCGCTGATGCCATGGCATGGCTGTGTGCTTCGGCCGCGCGAGTGCTATGGGCGTGTCATGTGCTTCGTCGCCGCGCGCGCTGTGGGCATGTCAGGAGCCCCCATGGGTGTCACTGGGGCCGCGTCTCGCAACTTATCCTCCTCGTCGTGGCCGTGTAGGCCATGGTCTTCACTTGGGATCCTTTCAAGGACGCTACACACGCTGTCACGCGCTCAGAAGAAGAGCACCACGCGCTCTTAAGCGCTCAGTGGATCATTCGGTCCGAGTTTTGCTCGAGTCGCAAGAGTCAACTCGGCGAGTCCCGAGACCCGATCTGTGTCCAAATGAGATTTTGGAGCTAACTGGAAATTCCTCGCGATGACAAGCACAACGGTACAAACCAGGGGTCAAACGGACACCGTACGAGCCACACTCTCTGATAGATGTTTCTGCGCGTGTGCCCACTCTCCCCACAGGCTGCCACATGCCGCCAACCACCGGAAGGATGCTACACGCACTGTCACGCTCAAAAGAAGAGCGCCACGCGCCTGACAGGATCCCCAATGAAGACCACGGCCTGGACTACCTGGAGGGGGAAGACAAGGGGTAAGAAGCGGCGCCAATGACCGAGCAGTACGACCCCGACCTGGGCATCCTTGCCAGACCGACCAATCAGAACAGGCTGACCGAGCAGAGCAACCTAAGCAGACCGACCAATTAGAACAAGCTGACCGACCAGAGCAACCCAGGCCGATCGACCGACCAGGACTGCCCAGACGTGCTAACCGACCATGAACCCAGTGATATTTATGCCAGCAGGTCGACCAGTCAGTCGCAGACTGACCAGGACCAGCCCAAGACCCGATCGGAGTGAAGCGGCAGCACGACCACGTTATTTATGGAAATACCTTCTGCGACTGGTTTCCTTCCATTGAAGCGATACGATGCAGTCAATCTTCTAGATTCGGACTCTCTGAAAGTCTAGAATATTTCCTTTCCTTTTTAACTTCGGTTTATTTAGGCATGTATATCAAATCTACGTGATCGACGGGATTGATTTCCAACGAGCGGCGATTTGATTTAGATTTGATTTTGAGTCCATTAGGGTTTTGTAAGCACCGAAGGATGTCTATATAAACACCCTTCGGTGCAGTTGAGTTTATTATATTGAGAGTCATAGAGTTTACGAGAGCCTGAGAGCTTTTGTTGAGTGTTTTGGCCTAGCATAGGCACGTATATGCTAAGTCAGTTTCAAGGCTAATAACCTTGTTACTTGGGATTCATTCTAGGCTAATAACCTAGTTTGGGTACCCGTTCTTGGGCTAATTAACCCTTGATCGGGAGTGTTCTGGTTTCTTGTGGTTCGAAGGACTAATAATCCTTAGACCACGTTTCTTTTATCAAATCAGTGAGGTATTCTTCACTCTCAGTGTGTTAAGATCCTATTTACTTTCGCTCGTGTGTTACTAGAACTGGTTGGGAGGATCGTGTGGTATTGGAGTAGATCAGGTACCACTGGTCGGGAGGATCATTAGTAGTATTGGAGCAGATCGCTTACGGGAGAAGTTGGTGCTTGTTTTGGGTTCCTTGACTTGGGACCCTGACAGCGCCTCCACGCGCGACACGCGCTCCCACGCTCCAGGTGGATCGTTCGGTCCGAGTTTTGACCGAGTCGTCGAGTCAACTCGGCAAGTTGGACCGTGTTACCAGAGTCAGACCGAGTCACTGAGTCGACTCACCCGAGTTAACGGTAACCGTTAACGTCGGTAGCATCTCTGGCGAATATTCCGTTAAGTTGGACGAATATTCCGTTTCTGGAAGGAATATTCTAAATTCGAATTTTGTGCATTTTGGGCCCAATTTTTGTCCTTTTTGGGCCGGACCGACTGTTCCTAGCTATTTCGACCGTTCCGGACGCAACGGTGGGCTCCGTTTTGGATTCTACTCCAAACGTAGAGCAACAAGCCATTTGAGCCTCAGATATAGGCGGAATCAATGGCGAATTCAGGTTCGGTGGAATGATCAATCTTACGACGTCCAACTACACACTTTGGAGACCCAGGATGAAGGACTTTTAAATGCATGGATCTGTTTGATCCAATAGAGAGAAAGGTGTGAAACCAGCCGCGACACCAGAGAAAGATTGGAGAAAAATGCACAGGAGAACTATTGGTCAGATCAGACAATGGATCGGCCATAGTGTGTTTCATCATGTTGCCCAGGAGACAGATGCATACGTCCTGTGGTAGAAGCTGGAAAGTATGTATTAGGCCAAGACCGCGACGTCTCTCTGCGAAGAGCTCCCGTGAGTTGAGAGAATTGAGAGAATGGTACGGTGTGAGAGTCGAGAGTTTGTAAAATTTTGGTTCTACGAGTGAAATCAAAATACTCTCCTCCGAGGATGTAAAAATTGCCGAACCACGTTAAATATTGGCCTCTGTGTGTTTGGATTTTGCATTTTGTGCTCAACACAAATCTCGTGGGCTGCCACGACGTCTGGGTGCTCGTGGCGAATTAGCTAAAGCCCACCAGCAATGGTGGTCGCAGGAGGTTCGTACTGACCTAGGGTGAGGACTTACGTGTTGACCAAGGAGTTAATTGATTTGGCTGGGCAAATGGAATACATGCCGTTTCTGGGTGCGAACGTGTCAACTCCTATGAAGTTTGAATAAATTCCAATTTTGTTACAGTGAGCCGCGGCCTTGTTTGTCACAATAATATATATAGTTATAGGTGGAGGGCTCTATTGGTCGTCTTACTTTAAGGAAGTAAATGGAGAACTGATCAAATTTCTATTCGTCTCGGGTCGGTCGCAAGCATTTCGTTCAGTCCAAAGTTTGGAAAACTTGACTGGTTTGGATAACTAGTGTTTGTTTCTTTTTCTTCAAGGATATAATATTTGTAGCCAGAAAATGAGAAATTATTTTGAGGAATTCATAAGCCTGCAGCGTTGGCAATTAGGAACAAAAACGCAAAAAGAAACGGAAGCCGCGCCTTACATATATGTATAATAATTAATAATCCTTGCATAAATTTTCATAAGCGTTTTATCTTTTTAATATATTTAATTAATTAAATTATATTATACTACATTAAACTACTACTTCATTTGTAATTTACTCTCTTAAGCTACTATTTTCTTTTCTTTTCTTTTTTAATAATTGAGCACCTCAAACTAAGGTGAGTACCAGAACGGATGAAATCAAAATGGCCTATTCCGGTTCCAGTACTTACCGGAATCAAATATTTGGTTCCGGTTCCATTCTGATATGGAATGGAACCAAAAAGGAACCGGAATTTTCGGAATTGGAAATCGAAAATTCTGGTTTCCTTATGTGGGCCTTTTTTTGCTAGATTTTTTTTTTGGGCCTTAAAGCATTTTACACCGGAATTTTGCACAAATTATTTTATTATACATCATAAATTAACAATAAATAAAATGTAAAATAAATATTCATCTAAATCTAAAATAAACATTCATCTAAAATAAAATTACAACATTCAAAAATTATGGGCATAAAAAAGGTTGTGAGCCCTATTTTAAAATTACAATGTTTTAAACCCTATCTAAAATAAATAAATATTCACTCAAAATCTAAAGTAAATTTATAGGTTTTGAGCCATATTTTATTAAAAAAAAAAAAAAAAGGAACCAAAAATTTCGCTAATTCTGCCAAAATTTTCAGTTCCGGTTCCGATTCCGAAAAATACAAAAAAATACATTCTGGTTTCATAATCGAAACCCAAAATTCCGATATTGGCCAAAATTTTTGCTCACCCTTACCTCAGACTGTGAACTTTTTATAATTTGTCTCTTAATATTAATGATATGTAACCTCTGACATCATGTCGCTTGTCTACTTTTCTATACTATCCATTGCAAAGAATTAAATGATATATAATTCGATTAGGTCAAATGTGAAGAATAGTAGTTTTTTAAGGCAAATTATTAGTAAAAAATTAGTAGTTTAAATTAAGTGGTAAAGTATAATTTAGCTCGTATTTAATTACAATCTCTGTCTTAATGTTTTTCGGAACGTACTTTTGAGTATCTCCATCGTTTCAACACTCTCATATGGACAAATGTTTTTGGAGTAAAGTCATAGTTAACCTCATATGTTTGGGCAGAAATCAAATCGGTACCCGTAATTATCAATTTGGCGATTTGAGACCCTTAACTTTCGAAACACATCAATCTTCCCCTCCCCCCCGGGGGTCTAAATTCATCATTAAATCAAACAGTTTTGCATCCACGAGCATCACACGTGCCGTTACTTCCATCTGAAATGACTAAACTGCCCACACTGACTTTGGGATTTAAAGTTGCCTTCTATATTTGCCGAACACATCAGATCTCGCACAAGCTTTGGCCACTCTCTCCCCTCAATCTCTCATGACTACCGATAGTCTCCTGCACCTCCCATTTTCGTCGGAGATCAAGGCAAGTTTGTTTTGTTTCTTTTTCTCTTGGTTTTGTTCTTTCGATAGCTTTGGCTCTTCTCCTTCAATCTCTCACGAGCTTGGTTTTTTTCTTTGTTTTGTTCTGTCGATAGCTTTGGCCTCTCTCTCCCCTCAATCTCTCACGAGCTTGGTTTTTTCTTTGTTTTGTTCTGTCGATAGCTTTTAGTTTTGTCTTTGGTTTTGTTCTTTGTTTTGTTATGCCGATAGCTGTTAGTTTTGTCTTTGTTTTGTTCTTTTCCATCTTCTCTTGGTTTCTTTCTTTCCATTTTGTCGTTCGTTTTGGCATTTAAGAAAGACCCAATGTGGGTCTGTCAATGGTTTGCTTTTCTTCCTCCTCTTGGTTTTCTTGTTTGTTTTGCTTCTCTTTTTCCCGTTGTTTGTTCTTGTTTTGTTCTTGTTCTTTCCCGTGTACTGGTAAGTAAAGTAAGGTGATGCTTATTTTTTCAGCCTTTGTAATATCTGAATCCCACATAAGTGGTAGCTCGAGAAGTGGTGAAAGTGGAGGTTCTACAGAGGGCCCAAAATGTTATTGCGATCTGAGAGCAAAATTGACTATTGCCTTTACGATGAAAACTTTTGGAGACAGTTTTGAGGTTGTGTGAAATTCAAAGTTATGTTTTTTTTTTGCAAATGATGAATTTGGTTGCTTTTAAGCTATAATTGGACGATAATGTTTACTATAAATATCAAACTGGATTATGTTATGTGGTAATGTTTTTTAATTGGTTGCGAATGTTTATTAAATTTGGCATGTGTATGTGGTAATGTTTATTAATTAGGTGGGGACTATTTTAATGGCAGGATAGAGGTCATTAGAATTATTTTGCATGGAGAGATCCTAAGATGTGTTTGTATGGACGAAGGGTTATTCGGCAACTTCGAGCAATGCATGGGCAGTCGCTTGGCAAACAATCTGCCTGTGAATCAATTGAGAGAGAGCTCCTACAACAAAATCAACTCATTGTTGCCATGATCGAGCAACATCTAGCAAAGATTGTAAATATGTCTAAGCAGCATCGCCTACAAATTGAGGATTTTAATGTCCAAAATCAAGCCAAAATTGATGATATGATTGCGCAACATCGGCTAGAGATTGAGATGGAGATAAGGGTTTTAGATGCTAAGATTAGTGGTTATAGGGCTGGTTTAATGTTTTGCTTGTTTCTTATTTTTGGAATTTTGCTGCTCATATATTCAGTACTGGATTGTGTACCCCTTTGAAGCTTATGTTAGCCGCATGAGGTGTTTATTTGATGTCCAAATTTGTGATAAAATCGATGCTACCAGTGGGTTTTGTTTGTTCATTTTGTTGGTCAGTTGCTAACTGAATTTGTAATCCTGCAAGTCTCATGATTGGTTATGTAGATCCTGTTTAAATAGCTGCCAACAAATTCATTGCCATCAAAATAGCTGCCAACAAATTAATTTCCATCAAAATCCTGTAATCTTACAATAATGCAGATCCTATTTAAACAAATTTCAAATTCATTGCCATGAAAATATCTGGCAACAAATTCATTGCCATCAAAATCTTCTAATCTTACAATAATGCAGATCATGTTTAAATAAACTTCAAATTCATTGCCAAATTTGATAGTGGCATCTGATATACACAATAAGTTTCATACATACAACCAAGTGTCATCAAAATACAGACCCAACCAGTGCGGACAATTGGTAGGTTACTTAAGGTTCAAAAGGGATAGATTCCATTTCATTATCAAAGATACAAATAGAACTCACCAAACTTGGAAAAAAGTCTCAGTGAAAAAAATATATGACCAAGCAAACAGATGCATACTATGTTTTATATTTTATTCAACTATGACAGTAAACACATATATGTTCAAACGTCAATCAATTATGGTATGTACTTGACACAATTGTATTTTAATTATCTATCTCAGTGACATTTGAAAAGAGTTTAACAAACAATGAAAGTCTGGGACCACATGTTGTCTTATGACTCTGGGACCACATGTTGTCAAATGACTCTGAAAAAGTTTCAAACAATTGCTCTGGACCACTTGTTGTCGGCCACCAGAGAGAAGTTGCAATATACTATCACTTTTGGACCACATAAGACGCCTATAAATACCCTTCCAACATCCAAAACATTCCACAACATCCAACATCTAAAATGCCTACAAAGTGAAAGTTCAAGCAATTGCTGCGAAATCCAAATTCCAATCCCCAAAATCGCAATCATAAATCAAATTCATTCCTGTAAAATCATTATTCATGCCCATTCAAACACATCAGATGAGGGTCTCAGTTTGAAGGCTTACCGTGTAGTATTCTTCTCTGAAAAATTTTATTCGGTCTTCATCTAAGGCACGAGCAAATCGCGAAATGATATCTCTAAATGGATTTCGCCTTAAAGAAATATGTTGAAATTGGTCTTGGCGAAGTGAATGGAGGAAATGGAGTTCGAAAGAGGGGCTTTGCATCTAGTTCGGTGAGCGGAAATTGGTCTTCGCCTTCCTTCGAGCTAGGGTTTTTGAAAATACGTTGAAATTGGTTTTAGCGAAGTGAAATGGGGGAAATGGAGTTAAAAAGAGGGGCTTTGCGTCTGGTTCGATGAGGGGGGAAATTGGTCTTCGTCCTCCTCCGAGCAAGGGTTTTTGCAAATACATTGAAATGGTTTAGTTCGGTGAGGGGGAAAAAAACAAAATTCCAACTGAGAAAGGGTTTTTGGCTTCCTCAACAGAACAAGGGCATTCAACGTCCATGGGCACTCATTTATCAAGGGCAACTTGGTCATTTCAGATGGAATAGAGGCATGTGTTACACACGTGGACCAAAACCGTTTGATTTAACAGAGAATTTAGACAGGAGCGAAGATTGATGTGTTTTGAAAATTAAGGGTCCAAATCGAATTGATAATTAGGAGTACTTATTTGATTTTTGCCCAAACATATGGGGCTAACTATGATTTTACTCCAATTTTTTTCTTGTAACTATAAAACTCGCATTTTACTCTTATTTCCCTTGCATCTTTCAAACACTCATTTGTTTCCATCCATATTCTTTTTATTTCCTTTAGGAATGTAAATAAAAGAAAATATTGAATGTTAAATTTTAGGTTTTAAAGAGAAAATTATTATTTATAATTCATGATCTCTGTTGATAACTATCGAAAAGTACATCCCACATAACCCTAAGTCAATAGCTTTTTCTAATAGCATTGTTATGTCTAAAATTTAAAATATACCTTATTGATACATGTTTTTATACACTACAAGAAATTTGAGTTTGGGTGACAAATTATCGGGTGTGAAACAAAATTTTGTTACAAAAGAGTATCCTACCTTGACAAAAATTAAATTTTGGGAGATCTGTCGTCAACCCTTGAGCTAAAACTATATGGTTCAAGTAATCTACCTCTTGGCACCCGAATCTACATTTTGACTTCTTCACATACAGCTGATGCTTCCTTAGGATCTCCAGAGTCTTTTGAAGGTGATGTAGATGTTCAGAACATGTTTTGCTATAGATCAGAATATCATCAAATAAAATCAATAGGAACTTCCTTAGAAAAGGTCTAAAGACCTCATTCATGAGACTAATTTGAAACGTGGAGGAGGTATTGATCAAGCATAGGGCATGATTAGATACTCATAGTGCCTCTCATGAGTCCGAAAAGTTATTTTAGATATGTATTCATATTTGATCCTAGTTGGACTCACGCCAGACATATCTGAAACTTTAAAAACAGTTACAACGATCAGTATCGATCAAAAGTCTTACCAAATTAAAATTTTGGATAATTCATAAAGAAGCTCCTCGTTTTTTTTTTTTTCGTGATTTCTGCATTAAATCCGAGTTTCCAATTTGATAACTTTGAAACGACGAGATAAATATCCCATACAAGGATAGGTACCCTAATAGCTTCAACGGAAGACATCCTACCCACCTGAAGAGTGTCGAGATATCACTGCTAAAGCGTAACCCCCAATTTGTTCTTTAAATCCTTTAATTTGATTTTTTTTTTTTTTTTTGGGGGTTTTATATTAAAAAACGGATATGAAAAAAGGAAAAAAAAATTCATAAAATAGATATATATAATCGGTAATGCCCTTTTTAGGTTGTGCCAATTTTGGATTAGCCTTAGTTTCATTCAATAAACTCCAATTTTTTCCAATTCACAAAAAAAGCCCAATGGACTGCACTTAACCAAACCAAGCCCAGCTTGACTGATGTAGGTACTTGGATCTAGATACCTCTACCAGTCAATCTTGGACGTCCGAAAGAAAGGCCTAATAGGGTAGAATAAGAATTTTTCCCACAGAGGCCTGATCCCAGAAACTCAACGCTTAAAAGCTGAAACCCACATGATTTTAAAGATGACTATGGCTCAGTTCCGCTGAGAAGGCCATTGGAATCCCATCTCCATGCTCCGACTTCTGACATCAAAGTCACTGCTACCGACAATAAAGTGACAAATGGAGGCCTTTCCTTGTAAGCAAGGAAGCCAAAGATTCAATCCACAACACTTTCCTTCCTTTTCATGATTCCCCCACAATCATCAACAACCCTCCAACAATAACCGCTTAACTACCTTTCCCGACCTTACTAGATAGCTCCACTCCTCCCCTTCCTCACCCCCCCATCTATCTCTTCCGGAATTTTCTGTGACATTTTCTCGCTGATGGGTGTCAAAGTTTTCATGATCTGCGTCATGCTAACCGCTATGCTGCTTTCTCTTCTGTACATTCCAACCAAACTCTCCATACCCATTTCGAACTTTAGGCCGATTATGAGCTACTTGAACGTACAGAAATCTGCCAAATCATATCCAACGACCTTTGCCTACCTGATCTCAGCATCCAAAGGCGACGGCAGTAAGCTAAAACGGCTGCTTCTCGCGCTGTATCATCCCGGAAATTACTATTTGATTCACATGGATTATGGTGCACCTCCGGCGGAGCATCGGGAAATAGCCAAATTTGTGGCAACGGACCCGGTTTTCAGCCAAGTGGGTAATGTTTGGGTTGTCAAGAAACCCAACTTGGTGACCTATAGAGGACCAAGCATGCTTGCCACCACTCTCCATGCCATGGCAATCCTCTTGAGGACCTGCAAATGGGATTGGTTCATAAACCTTAGCGCTTCTGACTATCCCTTAATTACTCAAGATGGTAGGGTGAGTGCCTTTTTTTTTTTTTTTTCGGCTTGCTTTTTCCTCTATTTCTTGAAATGCGCTTCGCGATTTTCTTCTTAATTCTGCATCCCAGGCAGTTTTAGTTCCAATATCTTTTCCCCCTTGGCTCTGGTCTCTGTCTGTTTCTCAGTCGTTCTCTTTCTGTGCTTGTATTTGAATTTCAAAATGATGTAACTTCTTGGCCTTTTCTTATCTTCAGATCTAATTCATGCCTTCTCTGACTTGCCAAGAGACCTCAATTTCGTACAGCACAGTAGTCGCTTGGGTTGGAAACTGTGAGAATTTGAATTATTTCTTAAGAGATTTCGTTGGTTGTTATTTGTGAGACGATTATACTGTATCTCAAGCTGTAGAAAGTCTGATTTAGCGAATGCATATTTCAGGAACAAGAGAGGCAAGCCGATTATAATCGACCCAGCACTCTATAGCTTCAATAAGTCTGAGATTTGGTGGGTTATAAAGCAGAGGACTCTCCCAACAGCTTTCAAGCTCTATACAGGTTCCTCCCAAATCCCTTTACTTATATTGATTGAAGCCGTTCTTAAACCAATCGGTTGCTTTCATGCCCCTCTCCAAGGGCTTCACGGTTATGTTTAATAGATTATTTTCTTTCCATGTCGACTTTTTCTTTCTTTTTTTAAAGCACCTTTTATGGATAGCTTATCACTAGCATGTGAACGTCTAAACTCTGAAGAGGCCACAGACATCACGGTTACCAAGTACATAGTACTTAAGGAAGTAAATTTATTTTTGTCGGTTATGGCCCCATAGTGCCACTTTTATTGTCTTCCCTAAGCGCCCAATGTTTACCATTTATTGCTGCAATTGTCCCCTTATTTCTCATCTCTTCAATCTCTCACGACGGTCCCCTTTCAAGTTTCAACAAACACTTGCTTTGTGTTTTCTTCAACACTCTTTTAAAGTTGTGCTTTCAGAAGCAGTAATAATAACTATTATATATGCCTAAAATGGTAGGAGTTGAATTGGAAGTACATGTACAATCTAAAAGTAGGATTCTTGACCTAAACGTTTCTGTCTAATCAGATCAACTTGGAAGCCAATCAGTCGGGAGCTTAGAAGGAACCCTTCTCACAAGACCAAGTAAATTGCAAAAACAAACCAAACAGAACCGAACCAAATCAATTTAATGATATAATAAAAGTGGGGTTTAACTTCTGATGAAGTATACGGTCGAACAGATTCTGTTTTGAATTGCTTGTTGTTAAATGTCCTTTTCATTCTCCTAATTCTCTTGATGGTAGTGCCACTAGTCAAGGTAGGTAAGTGGTGGATGCTAGTTCCATGTTGATGTCAATTATTAGCTTCCAGAACTTCTCTATAAAGTTTGTTCCGGCATCACATTCCTCCACGGCTCCACCCACCTACCAAAATTCCCACAAACTCGTTGGGCAAAACTCCAATGTGAAAAGAAAGGCCAGAAAAGCCTCAAGAATTGATGGATTCTAAAGGGGCATATTGGAAAAGGATCTTATTTTCCTACGACAAAAGTAAAACGTTTGTGACCTTTGACCATTAGATTTGGAATGAGAAAAGACGACCGATAATGCACATGCGAGATTGCATATCTAGGTAGAAAATGCACATGGCAATGCAAAACTTGTATAAGTCGGTGTCTGCTAGAAAAACAAAAGAATATATAACCCCTGGGCCTCGATTGTGGGAATGCACATGCTTTCCAGCTTGTACGGACCGGTTTACAAAGTTTGGATGAGGGGATGTCTGCGGTAGAAAAACATTGTTTAGACAGTGTACAGTTAATTAACCATTCATTATGAGCTTTAATTCAGATTAGTTTCAAACAAAATAGAAAAGAGGAATAAAATAGTCATGGTGTGATTCCAGTCCTATTTTATGTAGAGGACATTCTCAGTTTTATATTTTTCTTTTGCCAGGTTTTCTGAAGTATATATATATTGTAAAGTTACTTACTCCATTGGAGAGTCTTTAGGCTTCCAAGATTTTCTTACAAGGCATCATTTTTGGATTATACTTCTGATCAGTGACATTTTTGGGTATTCTAACTGGTGAACTCATTTCTAGATGTTATGTTAATGTTTGATATTGGTTTCCTCACACCCAGGTTCAGCTTGGACTTTACTGTCAAGATCTTTTGCCGAGTATTGTGTAGTGGGCTGGGACAATTTACCAAGAACCCTACTCCTCTACTATACCAACTTTGTCTCATCTCCTGAGGGATACTTCCAGACGGTTATATGCAATTCCGAATCCTATAAGAACACTACAGTTAACCACGATCTCCACTACATTACATGGGATAATCCTCCAAAGCAGCACCCGAGGTCCCTTGGGCTTAAAGATTATAGGAGCATGGTTCTGACCAACCGCCCTTTTGCCAGGAAATTTAAGAAAAATGACAGAGTTCTCGAGAAAATTGACCGACAGCTTCTCAAAAGACACCATGGAGAGTTCGCTTTTGGTGGGTGGTGTTCTGGGAGTGGAA
Organism: Morella rubra; assembly: GCA_003952965.2. Classification (NCBI taxonomy): domain Eukaryota; kingdom Viridiplantae; phylum Streptophyta; class Magnoliopsida; order Fagales; family Myricaceae; genus Morella; species Morella rubra. Next base: position 23,822,706 of record CM025850.1, on the reverse strand, counting down.
AGATGCATAATACCTGCTCATCTTTGCAAAGTGAAAACTATGGTGCTTTGAGGCCTGGATCCGGAGCGAGAAGGTTGAAGACTTTGCTATCAAGAATTCTTTCAGAGAGGAACTTCTACAAGCAGCAATGTAGATGATTCTTTAATGAAAATGAACGTCCCAATTCATATCAGCATCATGCTGGGTAATTCTTTAAAGCTTTGGGTCGGCTAGCTTTGGTTATTTGCTGCTAGAAATTTTCTACATGTACAGTGTGTGATTGTTATAAGCTGCTGGGAGATTTCACTGTATCGTACGTTGTCTTCGAGTAAAAGAGCAGGTGAAAAATTAGGCTTTTGCCATGGCGACCGGCGAGAGTTCAGCAACAGAGAGCTTTTGATCAGAGTATTATGGGGGCACACGGAATTCCGTGAATCGCGTGTGTACATACACCCCGTGCATAGGACATGATGATATGACGTCATCCTCATCTTTCCCACCCGTTTTGTCGCCAACAGTCTGCAAAATTAATTTCTGAAGATCATTTGTCTAATGTTACCCATCTTTGAACTTATCTTCGAAAAAAATACAGTTTAAGGTTGTCTTCTTCTGGAAGTTTTAAAAAGTAAGCATGTGCGACATGCATGCCCGTTAATAAATTTTAATTAAAAATTATTCTTCTAACATTTTCATATGCAAAATTATTTATCAAAAAATAGTTGAAGATAAAAATTGAGAAGCACTAAAAAAAATAATACGGATAAAAATAGAATGAATGAGAGGGATTTTGATATTTTTCACTTAACAAAAAAGCAAATACTATCTCAAGTAATTTGGCAAATAGACTTTCTAGCTTGTTAAATAAATGTCATGATAAAAAATTAAATAGGGTAAGTAGTAAGCTTTAATCTTAACAAGAGTTCTGAGATTACCTATTAATAGGTAATCGATGAAACTCATTAATGTGTTGACAATATCGCAACTTCTTTTAAGACTGAAAATTTAGGACTTAAACTTTTTCAAGTTTAAAATGTTGGATACTAATCTTCTGTAATTAAATAGGGTTTATAGGGTTTTTCTTTAGATCAATTAGCAGCTAATCACTTAAATTAAGTAGATTTTATTGGGCTGATCAATTAGTTATTAATAGCTTTAATTAAGACGAGTTTATAGGGCTTATCCTTAGATAAAAATAAGGATTCTTTCAATATAGGTCACCATAAAGTAAGGAGCTAATGGTTCTCTCAATCAACACTATTTAATAGGCTCCTTTTAGAATAAAAAGTTAATTAAAACTCTACATAAATTAGGTAGAAATTAAATTTTGGAATTTTACCATAATATTAGACATTATCATTTAACAGGGACTATTCAAAAATTTTAAAATTCGGAGCGTCCTATTTATGGGGACCTTGAGCAGGCGCGGCTCCCATACTCAGAGCCACCCTGACCGAGTCATTAATGTGAGGGAGCGGCTCACCTGCATGAATCTCTGAATGATTTTGACACCGAATCACCACATTTGCCATGTTTCCTGCATTGTCTCCCTTCTCTTCTCCCTGTTTTCCTGTCCGGCACTTTACAGACACACATTTACCCCCTAAAAGTCTCTCCGTCTCTCTCGTCCATAGCTGCCAACTTAAGAGATGGAATGAACTCAAATCACTAACAACAAAACCTAAACTCTCAATTTGAACTGCTATCTCAAGAAGCTTGGTTTTCTTCTTGCGATCAACTCATTCTGCAAGAAAAGAATGAAAAATCAGAAACCCCCCAAACGCTCTCTTTCTTATTGTGAAATGCCGAAGAATTATCCCACCCCTGTCCCCCCCTATTCTCAAAGTCCGAACACAAATAAGCGTGAAAGCGGATCGGAAAGAAGAGAGAGAAGATAACAGTTATATGTGGAATTATGTCTTTTGATTGAGACCCATGTACAAGAGAGACGGACAGAGTCAGGGTTTGACAGAGGAAACAGAGCAAAGAGGAAAGAGACAATGCAGGAGCCGTCGCATATATCTAACTTTGATACAGTATTTACCTCAAACTATACTGATAAAGTGAAAACTGTAGGTAAGATATTGGAGGAAATTAAAACCACTGAGCAGAATATAATGTCCATGGATTTAATTCCCACCAAATCTCACTTACAGCTTATACACTGTCTTCCCAATCCTCACATAGTGGGGGAAATCTAACACTGGAATCAGAACCATAAGTGCTAGATATTAAGAATGAAAGCCATATGCAGAAACTCAGACGGACGGGTTTGGTGCTTTATAGCAACAAGAATCATATATTTCTCATGATAGGAAGTGTACAAATCTTACCCTGAGGAGAAATCGTGTGAGGAGTTTTTAACAGCAGGTCAGTTTTTGTTTTCCCTTTTAAGCAAACAGTAGAATCTTAAAAAGAACAAGAAAAAACAATCCACGGTTCTTCCCAATTGGTCCACCCCTTGATATAAGTTGCCTTGAGTCCACTTGCTCAATGTAAAGGGCCTTTAGCCCCTTAAGTCCTATAACTGGGCTTATAGGCCCTTTCCTTGTACCGTGCTTGTAACTTTTCCGTACCTCAATAATCTAATTTAGAACAGGGCATTCCCTGATGTAATTATGTTTACCAATCAATACACTTACTGCAAAAATATAAAAACTAGCCTCTCTCTAATCCCACTCTCTCTCTAAACTCTCTTTGCTTCCCCGAACCTAGTGTCTCCTTTGGGGAGGGTGGAAGCTTCGGCTCCCTCCTTCTCCCTTCTCATTTTCCTTTTTTTCTTTCCTCCCTCTTCTCTCTCCCCTCTCCTCTCTAGCTCATTTGGCCGATGATTTTGGTTTTTTACTTTTCTTTACAGGTGGCTTACAAGCGGCATACGATGGCTTCTACCAATCTTCGTCGAGAACATGCCGCATGGATGCACTTAGCTGACCCCGATCTATGTAGCAAAGGGTCGCTGACACGTTCGAGACAGCGCGTATAGATTCACGCACCCCACGCAATGCGCATGGATCTCACGTGCTGAGCACTTTGGCTATGTCTGAGGTCTCCTCTGCCTTCGGTGACCTGCCTCACTTCCCCGGACTGGCCTCTGTGGCTCCTGTACTCCTCTCTAGGCAGTGGATCTCCTCCATTCGCCCCCATGTGCCGTCTCCACCACCATCTTTTCCGATCATGTTCTGGCTTTTGTTTGCTAGGTTTTTTTTTTATGCCTATGTTATGCTTTTGCCCATTCGAGCTTGCCTCTTTGTTTAAGGCTTGTTGTGGCTTTTTCTGTTGCTTGTTTCCCTCTGTTAGTCATATTAGCTTGTTGCAGTCTGTGACTTTTTTGCCCTTTGTGAGTCTCTGTATGGCCTTTAGGACACCCTGTTCGTTAGCCCGCCGACTCTTTTGGAGTGTTTGGTTCGCCCTTTAGAGCTTCCTGAAGTTTTTAAACTTCCTTGATTTTATTAATCAAAGCTTCTATAATTAACAAAAAAAAAAAAAAAAAATAATACACTTATTTGCTTACCCCCAAAAAAAAAAAAAAAATTGTTTAGAATAAAAGTAGTTATATTCAACGGATTATCCCAGCGTAGCACAAAAAATCCTGTGCACATTTGGCAATTAATGAATGTCACGTGGAAAGAACTGAAATTTTCAAAACTTGAACTTCTTCCTCAAAAGTGAGCTTCAGAAGTTGAGTTCATAATACTTAAAAACTTGATGGACCAAATACTTTGCTGGCTTTGACCCTACGACTCAAGTTTGAGTGTAGTTCATAATCAGCGACAGTGCAGAACAAGAAAATACCTAACTCTCTTTAAAATGAGTATGCTTAGCAAATTAAAGAAAAATTGACAATATCCTAAAATTGTTTCTAATAAAAGAAAACTCATTTGGCAAACAACGAAAACTTTAACTTTTAGAATCAAAAGATTTTCTCCACGATCTCTCGACCAAAACAGCGGAATGTGGGCTCTTTGAGCTCCTAAAAAAAAACTTTGAACTAAACGTAGTTGCCCTTTAAAGGGTCTTAAAATAATGTTCAAAACCAACACCTGAAAAGTGGTGCTTGTCTGAGACGGTTTTAAGCGCTTTTCAAGTGTTGGTCTAAACCCCAAGGTAGCACCTCTATATAAAAGAGTTTCATGGAAAAAAAAAATGTTCTTTTTCTAGACAATGTGGGACTAAGAAAGGTTTTTTTGGGTCTGGACCAATCCACCTTGGGCTTTGGGACCAATTGGCCTGACCCACTTTGAGCCTGCACACTCTAGGCCACGGGTCCTTCTCGGCTTTCATAGTCTAGTTTTTCCACTTTAGACTATGGGCCTTCTTAAGCTTCCAAAGTTAATTTTCTCAACCTAGGGCTTTGATCCCTTTTGGGCTTCCAAAGTCCAGTGTTATTTTTCAGCACAATTTCTGCTTTAGTCCAACTATTATTTTTTATTTTGTTGTTCAAGTTATTTTGAAACTCATGAAAGGATCTAAGGGAATAATTAGTCTTAGCTCCAAAGAGATCAACAAAACTGTCATCTCATGAATTTCTTTGATTACTATTTAATAATGTCTAATTCCACTAAATAAACATTGTTGTACTCCAAGATTAATTGTAATTTACTTCGTGCAATGATCTTTAGTTTTGTTTACTGGTTTTTGACCTCCTATGAATCTATACATAAAAAAATAAAGTCGCTTTGTACTATCCCTTTATTATTTCTATTTTTATCCTTGAGTTCCCCTAATTTCATAACACAATTATACAAAAATAGAAAAATACATTTTCTTTTTTATTCAGTACCTCTTGTTAAAATGCCTCGGTTGAAGATACCAAATAATTGATCTATTAAATCTATCCTAAGTGGATAATTCATATCTCTATAAGAGATTACAGACTCTTTATTTAAGAAAGTGTTCTCTACCTCATTTTATGTGACCACCTAACGTACAAGTATATTGGCCGGTTGAGAGCCTCATTTTAATTGAGTGAGTTCACACTACTTTGAGGGTTTTTTTATTAAAGCAAATATTCATTAAAATAAAACAGAACACCGTTTGAATATTACATCACGGAGCATCCAAAGATCAGCTGCTATAACAAACAACGGGAGAAAATTAACATCTATGAAATCAAAAACCTTAACACTAGCAATCCAAGCAGCCATCTGGTGTGCGATTTGTTTTGCCTTTGAGGAATCCATTGCAAACGCCCGCTTTGATGTCTTCCCAACAATACTTTAATAAGATTAGCGTAAAAAATCAATGGCCCTTCCAAGAGGAAGTTAGGGTCATTAACTATCCTGCAAGAGCTCAAGGAATCACTTTCCAAAACCGCATGCTGAGCTTGAATGCTTTCCGCTGTTTGACAAGCTAGAAGAATGGTTTTCATTTCTGCAAGAAGAGGACTGCTTGAAAAAACAAAGTCGCTTCGAGCACACTAAATACAACCCTCTAGTTGCTGGCCAGTGTACCTAAGAAGCTCATATTCTCTCGGACAGCCGCATCACAATTGAACTTCAAACATCCCTCCCAAAGGGTCTCCAAACTAGATTCTCCACTTGATCATGCTCTGTCCAAGCTGCCCAATGCTCCATAAAACGTCTTTTCATATTAGAAACGAGATCATATGGATAATGTTGAATACCACAGTGCACAGTTTGGTTTCGGACAAACCACATAACATCTGTAATAATTGCTGCTTGTAAGAGGAAGTCCCTCTCGCTGATATGATCCAAGGACAAAGCAGTTCTAGCATTCAGCACAATAGACATCCATGATCTGATATCAAGGTCTTAAATTCTAATAGTGCACAAGGGCCATCTTGCCTCGCCCCATAGAATATTTGCAAATAAACATTGAAAAGCAATGTGCTTCTTTGTTTCTACTGCAATGTGCAAAGTGGGCATTAGAAAAAATCCTCTGCAACTTGATCTGAAAGGAATGACAATTTGGATTTAACAGGGAGAGCTTTACTTATAATCTCTACATCAGGAGCTTTAATCTTCCTTGCAACTTTGCTTTCCATAACTTCTCTCAATCAAACACAAGTGCTCCATCAAGAGGTTGGAACCTAGCATCCTAATCAGTATAGTAATCCGACTTAACTGTAAACACCTGAGTATCTTCTAATTTCCATATCAACGTATCAGTAGGCAAAGGCGAGTCAAGGGGAATATTCATTATTCTAGTGACACATTCAGGCGTAAAAAGGTTCTCCAATTCTTGTCTTTTCCACTGGTTTAGTTCAACATCAATAAGCTCACCCACTTTAGCATTTGGCGAAAGTGTGATCAGATCTGGGTTTCTTGGTTGGGCTCGAAAACCAGGCATCTCTGGTATCCATGGATCAGACCACAGATTAATAAGATTGATATTTTTAACTACAAACATCATCCCTTTATCCAAAATATCTCTGCACTTTATAATTCCCTGCCAAATCCACGAGCTCTGCGGTTTTTTAGTACAGTTACTCAAAGAGGAAGAATCTCTAATATATTCGGTACTAAGGGCTTGAACCTATAGAGCTTCTAGTCTATTATTAACAAACCAGCCTAGTTTTACAATTAAAGTTTATTCACATCATGCATTCTACGAATTCCCAGCCCTCCTACTTCTTTAGGCAGACAGATAGATGGCCATGCCAATACAGTAAAATTCCGTTTGTCCTCCTTGAACTCCCAGAAAAAAATTCTCAAGACTTCTATCAAGCTCCCTGCTCCAATTCTTGTGTAGGAGTCGACATCCAATACGACGGTATGGTGGCACCTACTGCCTTGATAAGGGTTAGTCGGCCAGCCTGAGATAAGAATTTGACTTTCCAACCTTCTAATCTTTTGAACACTAGATCTTGAATCTTTTTGAAAGCTTCCTTCCTAGACCGAGGGATGCTTAAAGGTAAACCCAGATATTTGCCCCCCAAATTGACCTTTCTCATTTCCAGTTCTTGACAAATAGCAGTAACTTGCATTGTGTTATATTAGGAAAGAAAGAACATTGAGTGCTACCATTCAGCAAAAGATAGAAAGAGACAGTGGAAATGCACTTCCTTATCATCTTGATCCAATAGGTAGAAAAACCAAAACTATGCATGACCTCGAAGAGTAACTCCCACTCTACTCGGTCGTAGGCCTTCTCCATGTCAATCTTCAACGCCATCAACTCTCTCTTTCCTTTATGGTGCTTCATGGGCAAGGATATAAATTTCTTGGATGAGCCGGTTTGGGACAAAGCCGGCTTGCATGGGGGAGATAAGTTTTTGGAGGAGGGGTTTAGGCGATTGGCAAGGATTTTTAAGATAACTTAGTAAAGGACATTATAGAGGCTTATCAGTTGAAAGTGAGAAACAAGGCTGACATTATCTTGGGGATAAGAACTATGATAGTATGATTGAGGGATTTAAGGATGAAGCCTGAAGAAAAGAATTTTTGTACAACTGCTATCACATCCAATTTAACAATATTCCAATAAGAATGATATACTAAAGCGGTGATACCATCTGGGCTAGGTGCCTTTGTTACACCAATGGAATGCACTGCTAACCAAATTTCTCGTTCATCCAGTACATGACATAACATGTGGTTTGTTGACTTTTGTTCAATAACAAAGACACTTTTATCAAAGAGCCAAGGACAAGAAGTTTGAGGATTAAGAAGATGAAAGGAGCTTAAAAGTGAAGATTTAAGTGCATAGGATAATTTTGTAATTCTTAGTTTCGCTTTTGACAAGGATTTGAATCATACATTTGCATATCTTTCAAACCGTACATAATCTTCTTATCACGAGTTTGACAACCAAAATGCACCTTAAGTGTTCTCAAATCATCCTTATATAAACTCTCAAGCCTTAGTTATACTTTTGGAGAGTTGGTTTTTGAAATTGTGATTTAAAAAATGGGCCTTTTAATTATAGCGGTCTATATAATACTCTGTAGCCATCGACCGGCTTGTGTAGACCAAAAATTGATAGCATTTAAATTTTATGATAGTTGGGCAACGACTAGTTGTATCGGTCGACCTATATAAAGGTAAAATTGTCAAATCGACCTCTACTGACTAGTTTTGATATGTGGCCTATATAAGGACCTTTCTAAAGTCTCATAAAAGATAGAGAACAACCATATATCATTTCTATAGCTTGAGAAAGATCAAAAGCCTTCTATTCATATTTTTAATATCATTCACGTAAATTATACTTTTATATCCTTATCATTGTTTGAAGTAAAAGAGATATAACTTTCTATTTTCTTATCCACTCTTTAAGAGAGTTAAATAATTGTATCTTCTTATTCATAAAAGGTGATTCTTTTTCTTTAGTGAGTTTTTCACTAAAGGAGCTTAAAGAGGGTATATCTTAAGCTCGGTGGTTGTGAGTGTTGAGCTCGGAAAAATACTTGTAAGGTTTTCTAGCACCTGAAAACTAGAGTGTACACTATTTGGAAGATAGTGAGGAAAACTTCAAGGCTTGGAAAGAAGCTTGAGAAATGGATGTAGGCGAAGTTTGCCGAACCACCTAAAAATCTCGTGTTTGCTTCTTTAACCCTACTCTTTACATTTAGCACTTATTTACTTGTTGCATCAATATTTGCTTCATACTTGTGCTAAATTATCTTTTACTTTGTAAACACTATTTTTGAGGGTTAAAACTGAAAAATTTTAGAAACCCAGTTCACCCCCCCGCTTAGGTTGCCTTAATCTTAGGAATTACATGATTGTCTTCATCAGTGACCACAGGAGAGATTAAAGATGCAATGTTGGGACCAAGGGGAGGGATGATAATGCAAAAAGTTATTTTAAAAAAGAAATCAAATGGTTACCAATATCTTCACAGTTGTTAAGCCATCTATCTTCTTCCATTTTAAGACCTCTAATGCAATTCCTCCTCCTCCTCACCACTGTCAATAGGTGGAAAAACTTCGTATTCAAATCTGTCGTGTGCTTTCATGCGTGATTTACTTCTTCACATGACTTCTTTTATTTTTAAAGCTTCTTGTAAGTGCCCACTAAATCTCTTGTTCTATTGCCTCCGTTTTGGGAGAAGGATGCAATTATTGAATCCGAGATAGTTCAAATTGATAAATCCTGATCTGCTATTCAATATTTCCGAACGACCCTCTGTTCCATCTCCTCAAACTACATTTAACCATCTTGATTTTTTATGTGACTAGGAAAGCCAGAGCACCCGAGCAAGAAGAGGACCATGCTTCATCTACCACTTCCTGACACAGTGGTGAACTGACCTGAAAAGCCTCAAGAAGAAATGGTCGAGGTCCTGAAAATTGGTCTCCGAATGTGTAGAGAAGGATAGGAGCATGATCCGATGATGTGTGCGGGAATTGCTTCACCGTAGCCTTGGGTAAAAGCAACCTCAATTCTCCATTTGCTACCCCCCGGTCAAGTCTTACCCAAATAAAAGCTTGTCCATGTCTTTTGTTACTCTATGTATTCTGAGGTCCATTGAAGCCAAGATCTACCATCCCTTGCGTAAGCATAAAATGGTGAAGACCAATAGAGGAAGAGTTATCAAAAGGATTACCTCCTTTCTTATCCTGCTAAGAGAATAATGAATTAAAGTCGCCAAGGCACAGCCAAGCACCGTTAAAGGCATTCGCAATTTCACAAATTTGATCCTAGAAACACTGCTTTTCCAACCAAATTTTTGGACCATACACCAAAGTCAACATCCAAGGGATGTGCCCTAGATTAGAAAATATCAGCACATTGATAAAATGCTAACTTATATCCAACACCTCCAGATCAACTCTATTCCTCCATACTAGAGCCAAACCTCCCTTACAGCCCAAAGGAGGTCTATTACACAAAATTAACAAAATTCAAACGATGGAACACTGAACTAACATCGCTAAGCTTCGTTTCAACAAGAAAAAGAATGTTGGAATTAAACTTCCTGATCCATGCTCGAAGAGTTCAAACTGCCGCTGCTCAAGCTAAACCTCAGTAGTTCCAGTGAAATGTCCTCATTAATGGGTGTGAGGCAAGTTAAGGCTTGCCGCCCCAGCCAAATCTGAAGAATTACCTATACTGGGAGAAACTAGATTATTTTTGGCCACCTGTTCTAGCTTGAGATTGAGTTTCTTTTGTGTTTCCCTTGCTTAGTGCACCCATGATTTTTTCCACCCCTGCTGGAAGCCCCTTTTTCCTTTTGAATCTTATCGTGAAGCTTTAAAGAGACAATAGTACAGTCTGAAGAGATGTCAAGAGATGCCTTACCCTCCTTATATTTTCTCTCGATTTTGAAATGGTCAATAACTAGAGAACTAGTTGCTACTTCATACTTGGTTTGCAAATGCTGCATAGAGGACTGTGTCATAAATATGTTCGAATGGTTGAGCCCTTTGTCCAAGTTAAAAGGATCCTGAGCCCAAGGTAAAATAAAAAAGGCCTCAGTTACATCTTGGCAGATTCATTAGGATCCAAATGGGTTTAAGAGTGAGACGACTAAGTAATGGAAAAAGGAGAAGTGCTAGGTGGGCTGGACTTTATCAAGGCCCATGGGTTGTGAGTTAAAGTAAAAGGGCCGATTTTGGGGCTTTTGATAAGAGCAGCTCTAGGTGGTCCCTAGAAACCAGAGATTGGGTCAGAAGTGACAGAGAATTTCAGTTTACGCAGCTCCTTATGCACACAATCCTGAAGGTAGATGATCAGTCAACTTCAGGGTGTCAGAGAATCAGGGGTAATCCTAGAAACATTGTCGCGGCTAACACTAGTCGGCAAAGGTGTCCTTTGCGCTTGGTCTGGCTCCATCTCAGCACTAGTAGTGGAGGTGGCTCCCAACGATGAAGGATACTGAGGAGGGTAAAAAAAAATTTATCGGGTAAGAGATGACAAAGCCAAAGGATGAAAAACTAGTTGATTAATGTTCTAATCATAATGGAGCTTCACGAAGCGACCAACTTTACTTGGACAACTTTGTGAATGAGGAAACTCAGAAGACTCCTTACTATTATGGTTATCTATGGAAGACTTTATTGACTAAGCTTCAATGGACCATTTACTAAACTCCAAGCTAGGGCCATCAGCTTTTATCTCGGGACTAAATTTGAAGTTCAGGTCATTTGTAAACTCCAAGCACCGGCCCCACCAATTGTAATGCCTGACTAAAAAGTTCAAATGGACAGAGTTCAAGTTGGCGAGAAATGGGACTTTCCACCTTGCTTACAAGTAATTTTCCCAACCAAGAAAACTCAAGAGAAAAATTCATTCGACCTCTTAGTAATCATAATCGATACTCAGGACCCAACCATAACATATGAAGAAATGTGAAATCCAAAAGTTTAGTCATAGTACTACTTAAAAATCCTCAAATTCCACATTTAATAAGGATTACCATTCAAGATGACTCTTTATTCAAATTGAAACAATTACTACCAAGGTCTTAAGAAGACTCTTTATTCAATAATACATCAACTTGTAATTTTCTCATAAGCTATCATTTGAGATCTCCTATTACTCGTTGCCACCAACCCCTAAATCTGAAAGATAGAAAGTAAGTGGTGAGCTAAAACTAGCTCAGTAATTAGCAAATCAATAGGGGTAGGAAAAATGACAGTTTTATAATAATATCCAAGATCAAGAAAATGTAGTGAGTTATGCCAAACTAAAAACATAATTTATAACAATCATCAATGGTCACAAAGACTCCAATAGTCACAAGCACAAGGGTAGTTTTATTTTATACTCACAATACAAGTTTCAACATTTTAACAAAGCAAGCTAAACATTTCAAATAAGTTCATGAAATCTCATTTTACTCAAAATCTGTTTAGTTCCCATATAACACATCAAATCATATAAAATACGGTGCATGTGTAAAATCTCATCTTTTTCACAATACAAGAATTTTATAAAATCCCATTGAACCACCCCTTACCTTAAACGCTTAACCTGAAGCTTAATGTTTCTAAATGGATTGCTGAACAATTAATTAGAATCTAAATAAATTTTAAACATCAATCATCAATACCAACATGGAGTTCAAGTCATTCTTTGTGACTAAAAAAATAATAAAACTAGTTTTAGTTAAAGCATCTCTTTCGGAAAGCTTTTAGCCCTAGGTCATGTTTGCTTGCAAAAGTATTCTGAAATACAATAGGATTCAACAAAATTTACAAAACGAACATTCAAAATCTGAAAAAATTTTACATAAACACCAATACCTTTTACACAAACACCAATACCTTTTCAAAACAAATTATAACAAATATTGTCTCTCCATACTAACTCCAATACTTTTTTACTAAACAATTACATCAAATCATCTCACTCAACACCTTTTTACAAACTCCAACAAAAATTAAATATCTTTAAAACTTTTTATCAACTTTTACACAAAAACCTATAAAACTCTAATCTACATAAATATTCACAATTCTATCAAAATCTTAAAAATTTTACAATTTTTACAAACTGAACATCCCCCTAGAAACCATCAAATAATTATATTGTAAAGTTTGGACAACTCTTAATACTTTGTCTTTTCATCTTAACCCACACATATCTCCAATGTAAACCCAATGATAAAATTCCAGCAACACAATCGAGATTGAGTTGACAAAACTTCCATCCTCTGAAATCCCGTTAATCTATAAGAAAATACTATCATGAAAACTTCTCAAATCTTACCTATTATTACTCTACAACAACCCAAAATAATCTGAGAAATCTAGAAATCTCGAATTCAAAACTTCATCATAGATAGAAACTTGAAGAAGAAAAAAATACCCACATAAATGAGTTGAAAAGATTGGAAGAAAACCGCTTAATATCAGGAGATTGGCCCCACAATGCTATCTACAAAAGGCAAAACCCTATATTAAACCAAAAAAATTCGACCACAACCAAAGATGACATCATACCTACCTCCAAAATTACCCAGCCCCTGCGATTCAAGTGTCTCCAATGGCTACGAGAGAGAACTTCGAAAGAGAAAAAGAGCTTCGAAAGAGAAAGAGAGATGGAGAGAGAAAACACGACTTCAAGTGGCATTTCTTTAAGAATAGCATAGATACATCTTTGAATCTCAAATAGAGTTTGAATATGGCGAGATTTTAGGCGAGATGGGTGCGATTATTCAGATTTGGAAAGACACAAATTAAAATTTTATGAAACAAGTGTTTTAGCATTTCAAGGTTGAACAAACCTGTTGGTTTATGAGGCTCCAATGGAAAGGATAAGTCACTTATCACCAACACACCCTTTTTTTTTTTTAGATATTATAATCTCCTCCTTAAAGAAATTTCATCCCCAAAATTAGCTTACCATAATCAAGGAATACTAGATTGCGTCTCATATTCTTGTTCCCATGTTGCAAAACGAGGACTTAATTTTTCTCTCTTTTCAAAACATGACTCCCTTTTATCAACGCAACTCGCAAAAATACTTTGTCTTACACTTTGCACTTCAATTCCTTCCTTTGTTTATCTGCATAATTTTTCTGTCTACTCTGAGCTGCTTGCAATCTCTTTCGGATTAACCCAACTTTCTCACATGTCTTCTCTACGATCTATGGACCAAGAATCTTTCTTTCACCTACCTCATCCCACAAAATTGGAAATCTACATCTCTTCCAATACAAAGCTTCATAGGAAGCGATTCCAATACTAGATTGGTAACTGTTGCTGTAAGCAAATTCAGCTAATGATAAAGGATCGGTCTAACTACTTTTAAAATCCATTACATAAGCTCTTAACATATCTTCCAGAGTTTGAATGATCTTCTCTAACTGTCCAACTATTTAAGGGTGAAAGATAGTACTGAATTTTAACTGCATACCAAATGTCTTCTGCAATCTTTTATAGAATTCAGAAGTAAATCGTTGATCCCTATTTGATACAATCATCACCAGTATTCCATATAACCTCGCAATCTCCTCAACATAAAGTTGCGCTAATTTATCCAAAGTATAATTCTTCCGAATAAGGAGGAAATGCGCCGACTTCGTTAATCTATTTGTCACACCACATATTGTATCATGACTTTTATGCGACCTTGGTAAGCCCGAAATAAAATCAATACAAATATGTTTTCAATTCCATTCAGGAATCAGAAGTGGTTGTAATAATATTGAAGGTTGTTGATGTTCAATTGTCTTATCTGTTGGCAGGTAAGAAAATGCTCTACAAATCTGGCTACCTCCTGTTTCATATTATTCCACTGAAAATTTTCACGAAGATCTCAATACATTTTAGTACTACACTAATATACTGTAAAATGAGAATGATGTGCTTCATCAAGAATTTCTCTCTTTATTTGTGGATCATTTGGCATGCAAAGTTTGTTTTTGAATCTCAATATACCATCATCTGTCAAATTAAATTCAAATTTCAGCCCATTACGTACTTTGTCCATGATTCTTACCAACTTTTTATCCTTTTCTTGATTACTTATAATCCTTTCAACCAAACTAGGCTGCACTTTTAAATTTGTCAAATAAGATGAGGAATCTCCACTCATCGCTTCTATGACATCTCTCCAAATCCAACAAAATATGCTTTTGTGTAGTCACCATAGCAACTGTCCATCCACAATGCTTTTGACTAAGCGCATCTACCACTAAATTTGCCTTTCCAGGGTGATAATGAATCAAGCAATCATAATTTTTAATCAATTCCAACCATCTCCGCTGCCTCAAATTTAATTCTAAGTAAATAAATACTTCAAACTCTTATGGTATGTGTATATCTCTCACTTCTCTTCGTACAGATAGTGTGTCCATATCTTCAAAGTAAAAATTACTTTTGTCAATTCTAAATCATGACTAGAATAGTTTTGTTCATAATTCTTCAATTGGCGAGAGGCATACACAAATCACTTGACCCTATTGCATCGAAACACAACTTAAACCTTTTCGAGAAGCATCGCTGTATATAATGAAACCCTTTGAACATGAAGATACAGTCAATACCAGAGCAGAAACTAACCTTTGTTTTAACTCTTGGAAACTCTTCTCACATTCTTCTGTCCATTTAAACTTTGCATTCTTCCTTGTAAATCGTGTGAGTGGCTCAGCCATACAGAAACCCTTCAACTAACCTTCTATAATACCCAGCCAAACCCAAAAAAACTCCTAACATCACTCATATTGGTTGGTCTTGGCCAATAAGTTTCAACTTCGACTTTACTAGGATCGACTATAATCCTCTCTTTAGACACTACATGTTCAAGAAACACAATTTTATCATGCCAGAATTCACACTTCTTCAATTTGGCATATAATTGCTTCTCCTTCAATGTCTGCAATACCATCCTCAAATGTTCTTCATGTTCCTCCCAGGTTTTTGAGTAAATTAAGATATCATCAATAAATAATATCACAAATTTTTTCAAATATTCTTGGAATACTCGATTCATTAAGTCCATAAAAGCAGCCGATGCATTCGTCAATCCAAAAGGCATGACTAAAAATTTGTAGTGTCAATATCTAGTTCTAAAAGCTATCTTTGCTACATCCTCACTCTTAACCTTTAGCTGGTGGTATCCCGAACAAAGATCGATCTTAGAGAATACTTGTGCTTCCTGTAATTGATCGAACAGGTCATCAATCAACGACAGAGGATACTTATTCTTTACTATATCTCGATTTAACTCTCAATAATCAATACACAGTCTCATGCTACCATCCTTTTTCTTAACGAACAAGACAAAGGACCCCATGGGGACACACTAGGATGGATGAATCTCTTGTCTAATAATTCTTGCAAGTGATCTTTAACTCTTTTAGTTCTATTAGTGCCATTTTATATGATGCCTTAGATATCGGAGTAGTACCAAATAACAAGGTCAATGAAGAATTTGTTTTCTCACTTTGGGGGTAAGCCTGACAAATACTCGGGAAAATTGTTACTCTTCTTCTTGAGTATCAACCACACTGTCTAAATACGCATGACACCCTTTATGAAGTAGTTGGTTGGCTTTTAATGTTGAGATACATGCATCAATTTGAGACTCAACCCCTTAAAACAGAACTTCACATCATCTAAAGGAGTGAAAACTACCTCTTTCGCAAAACAGCAGATGCTAACATGATTAGCAGACAACTTGTCCATTCCTAGCATGACATAAAAATTATAAATATCAAGTAATATTAAATCTACTAATAATTTTCTATTGTCAATGCAAATTTCACATGACTTAAGCATAAAACTCGCAATCAAAGCATCACCCATTGATGTAGAAACAGACAGCTAATAATCAAGTTAATTAAGTTCTTTATCAGAATTTTTAGCAAACATTTGAAAGATGAATGAATGAGTCGATATAGTGTCAAACAACATTCTAGCATACACAGAACATACTTGTCACCACCTCATCGGTGGCCTAATCATCCTAGGTTGATAATGTATATACCCATCCCTGAACCCTTTTTTTGTAGAATTATTAACTTGAGATGATGACTGATTGGTATTCTTATTTGTAGGACACTCACGTGCAAAAAGATCAGGCTGCTTGCAAGTGTAACACAACTGAACTCTCGAGCAGGGTTGACCAAAATGATGCATTCTGCAACAGGGACAAAGCCTCTCATTTCCATGATGAGTATTTTTTGTTCTAACATTACCGTTTTTTAAGGAATTCTTGTTGTTGTCAGAACTCTACTCCTTGCCTTGCCCATCTTTTGCCTCAAATCTTCACTTCTTAGTATCTTTTAAGACATCTCGACGTCTAAAATCTTCTTCTCATGCCATACCCCTCCTCACTGTTTCAGTGTAACTATCAATTCAAGAAGCCACAATGAAGTAACAGATTTTGTCATTAAGACCCCTCTGACACTTCCTAACCCTTTTTCCTTCGTTAGCAATTAGATGAAGAGCGAAATGAGATAATTCCATAAATTTTGCAGCATACTGCTCCACGCTCAAGGTCCTTGAGCCAAATCTGCGAATTCCCTTTTCACGATGATCCTTGATTACCTTTGGATAATAAGTCTCATTACAAACCTCCTTGAATTTAGCCCTAGTAATAGGAACATTTTCACCAAGTTCTTCTTTAACCGTAATTCAATTCCATCCCCCCATCTCTAAGTAGCATCCTCCAAAGCAAAAGTCGTGTACTTCACCTTCTGCGAATCTATGCTGTTAAGAACTTTGAGTAGTTTTCCATCTTAGTTAGCCACCTTTGTACAGTGTTCGGGTCAGGCTCTCTCGTAAAGACTCTCCGAATGAACAACTTTCGCGTGCAGCTCCATTTCGTCCCAAAGCCTCAGCAAGTTTAACAAATATTCGATTTGCCACCGCATCCACTTTCGTTGGTTGTAGATCTTTCATTACAACTTGACCCGTCTTCCACATGGACAAACACAAAATCTTGTACTGGGTCTAAAATCTTATGCACAAACATCTTCTTGCTTTTGCACCCTTTGGCGGCATCTTTTCCCTAAAATTCTTTTGTCTCTAAAAGATTAGTGAAAGATAATGACCTCGAAATTTAAATGCAAAGAACAAATAATTTAAACACTTGATCTATAATTATAACAACAAAATACAAAATCCAAAATTGTTTCTAAGATAAAAACCTATCATATATCAAAGATCATATTCTAATTCCATTTCCAATACCTTACAAATAAACCAATATATTCAACTGTAGCCCTTAAAAAGGAGAACATAAGCCTATTTTCTTTCTCAATTTTAATCCTATGCTCTGACTTTGATCAAAATCTTCCAAAGAATCTACATAATCACAAACCTATGCACAGATACCACCGATACCGCCCCGACCCAAAAATTCAAACATATATAGTTCCGCATGAAAATGGAACTTTCCACCCTGCTTATGTCACGCCCTGTGCTAGTACTTACCCCCTAGGCTCACGTATAATAATCACATGCATACAAGCGGAGATTACTGCACAATATAAACTCTTAGGATCGCTTAAATGCCCTTAAATTTTCTTAGCGGAAGACTTGATTAAAAACGTTTATTTGATAAAAAGGGAAAGATCATTAAGAAATTATAAGTCGGAAAGAGATTAAATATCTTGAAGGAAAAAGGGTCAAATATTACTCGGAATAATTACACTTTATTTAGGAAAATCTTAGTAACGACTTAGGTTGGAAATTGATTAATATTGAAAATGATTAAAACATGATTAAAGGAAACCAATTAACTTGTAGAAATAAAATAACATAAAGAGATACATGGTTTTTCCTTTAACTGAACACAGTTGGTACAAAAGGGTCCTTCGTGTGGACTAAAAAAGAATAGGTCTAAGATATACAAAAATGTGAGCTTTCTATAGCCCACCTAGCCTATACAACCGCATTTCAAAGGATCAAAAATGGTTTGAAACACTGCCACCAAAAGAAAATAAAAGAAATAATGAAAGAGTCACAAAATAGACCTTGCGTTATAATCTTTCGGCCAAATAACCAACATCCTACTTAACAATAAAAAGGCAAGCACACATGGAAATAAAACAGGGCGAGTCCTACTGACTCCATAAGGTTGGGAAGTGGGCATGCTCAAACAAATATACCTCATGCTTCAAAACTAATAGCATCAGTGTAATGATTCCAAGACATACAAGGCATAGAAACAGTACAGAGAAAGCATGCAATGCAATTGAAATGCATTCACTCATCATATGGTTCCTTAAGATATTCCCGGTGTCTGCTTTGTTCACTCCTAGAGTTGGGTTATGCATCCCTTCTCTCCTCGTGGGACTGTCCCGGGCCACCTACTCCAAGACCTTTAAAAACAACGTTGTAGTGCCCAGAAGGAGTCCACCCACTCTGTGTAGTGGGGGGTTGCACTCTCCTAACATATGTCTGATACTGTCACTCTTTCTTTGGGAATCACCTCACAGGCTTAGGAATTCCTCACATTTGTTTTCTCTCTTATGATCTGAATGCAATTAATGCAGGAATATCATACGTGTGCAAAGTACTCATCCAATCATCCCATAATATAACTTGAAAATATAAATCAATAAAATGCTTGTAAACTTCAATGCATGAATAATTCAAGGTACAAACTCCATAAATTAAATTAACAAACTGATTTTAAATCCTCAATCAGTCTCTGTGTTATCTGGTTTTAAATTAACAGACATTTTTCCTTTAATTAAGATTTAATAAACTTTTTCTTTCAATAACATAAATTAAAGAATTAAACATGAAATTTATTATTAAATATTAAATTTGCCCTAAATCATCAAATGAAGGCTTCTTGGGCCTCCTTAGACCTTATTGGGCCTATCCCTAAAGTTTCAAAGTGTTCTGGGCTTATTTAGGGTTAATGGGCCTAAAATCCAATTAGGCCGCTAAACGGGCTTTGCGATTTGAGCCCCTAAACCTAGTTGTTTGATTCAAACTTGAGCTCCCTCATTAATTCATATGCTATACACAGCCATGTAATTATTGTTTCCGTTTGATCATTTTTACCCAACATTTTACGCAAAACTGCCCTTGGAGATCTCCAAGGGCATTTTTGACCTTTTTTGACATCCGTTTGGTATAAAATTTTTATTGGGACCTACTATGACTTTATACTACTTGTCTACAAATTTCATACAAAAATTTCAAGGGGTTCATAACAACGTTTTGGACAGCAATTGTTTTTCACTAAAATGCCCTAGTTCTCTCTTGCATGTGACATTTATGTGCTAATAATCCTTAAATCTAGTGATGTAAATCATCGTAGTTGAAACAATATGGTCACAGCATGTATTAGAATATAGATCAGCAATAAAAATCACATGCATCACAACTTCTTAAAAATCATTCAAACAAACACATGCATGATAATTTAACTCACAACTTCATCTCAAACCCTTTTGGCTTCATTTTATAGGGTATTGTTCTGTCATTTCATCCACAAATCCTTTCCATGCCATTCGGCCATCATCATGAGCTCATCATCACAATATCTCACAACCAATGCATGTAAAAGTTATCACAAAGGCAAATAACTTACATGCAACAAGTTCTTTAAAGACCTAAGCCAACCCATGGCCTATTAGTTTTCAAAAATCATTTTTGCTATTGTTATGACTAGTAACACAACCCAAAACCTCTTAAATTAACCAATGTTCACACAACACCTTTTTCTTACAAAAACTCCAAGAAAATAAATGATTTCTTCATGCAAGCATTTTTAGGGCAAGATCTCATCTTCCTCATCATTTCTAAACTATTTCATGTAGCATCAAACAACTGAATCATGTTATAAGTCCAAACAGCAATTAAATACTCGTGAAAAATCACATGTTCCCCAACAAACATGCACAAAACTAACCCTTACCTGTACTTGAAAGTAAGCCTTTCTTCTCCTCTTTCATTTTCTTTTCTTTCTCTTCCTTTTCCTCTCTTTTTCTTGGCTGATCCTCCATTTTTCTCTTCTTTTCTTTCTCTTTTTTCTTTTCCTCTCTCTCTCTCTTCTCTCTCTCTCTCATGCACGACCGAAACACAAAGTGCCATATATGAGTTGCACAAAAAGGCTTAAATGCCTCATCTCTCTCTCCATCATTATGCCCTAGAGTTAGGGGTACCTATAAACGTAAAGGGCTATCATTAACTCCTTGTCTACAAGCAAAAGCAACCTCCCTAATTGGGTAGTGACCATCAGTTAAGGTAATGAGGTGCCATTTGGCACAAAAACTTCTTTTTTTTTTTTTTTGTCTTATTTAGGATTAATAGCAATTAAATGGGATGGGGTCTCAACGAGGTGATCGGCCATGCCTCTCTACTAATGAGTTTGGTCTCTTGAGCCACCCAAGCCCATCTAAAGGTCTAAGCCAAGTCCAATTTTGAAAGCCTTAGGCCCAAATGTAATACAATGCAATAATTAACCATTTTTTTAAATGGTTAAACTCACTAAAACTTAAATGCATGAAATTATTAAAATCAAAAGATCATTTACATCACAATAATATAAGAAAGGAGAAATTATTAAAACAAAGGCTAAAAAATAAAATATTTAATCAAGAAAGGGAAATTCAGCCACATATATTAAAATTACATCAAATCAATCTAAAACATTAAAGGAAATAAAATCAAGTCAATTATACAATCTAAACACCTGTGACACTAATAAAAATAGTGATCAAAATTCCAAAGATTAGAAATTAAATTAAAGAAATCCTATAAGCAATTAATTAAATTATAAATATTAATCACAACACTAAGATCATGAATTCCTAATTAAAGCAAATAAAACAAGTACCAAAAGAGCATATTTACTAAAGATATTTAAAGTAAAACCTTGACATAAGGGTCTCAAAAGTAGCTCAAAAGGTTAAGGGTATCACAGCTTACAAGCAATTTTTTCAACCAAGAAAACTCAAAAGAAAAATTTATTCCACCTCTTAATAATCATAATCTACATTCATAACCGAACCATAATATATGAAGAAATATGAAATCCAAAATTTTAGTTAGAGCACTCTCCAAAATCCTCAAATTTCACATTTAACAAGTGATCCAAATAAACAATTTTCTCAAATAAAAATAAAACTACTAAAGTCTCCAAATTGAACCAATTACTACTAAGGTCCCAGAGGACTCTTTATTCAATAATCCACCAACTTGCAACTTACTTAGAAATTACCATTCGAGATCTCCTACTACTCATTGTCGCCAATCGCTAAATCTGAAAGATAAGAAGTAAGTGGTGAGATATACAACTAGCATAGTAAGTAGCAAATATATGGGTAGGGGAAATGACAGTTTTATGATAATAACTAAGATAAAGAAAATGTATTTAGGTATACAAAACTAAAAAAATAATTTATAACAAAAATATCTCATGCCAAGCAACATAGTGAAATCATCAATGGTCATAAAAACCCCAGTAGTCACAAGCACAAGGATAGTTTTATTGTATGCTGACAATACAAGTTTCAACATTTCAACAAGCCAAGCCAAACATTTCAAATAAGTTCATGATATCTCATTTTACTCAAAATCTGTTCAATTTCCTATATAACATATAAAATACGATGCACTTGTAAAATCTCATCTTTTCCACAATACAAGAATTTCATAAAATTTCATTGAAGGATACTTACCTCAAATGCTTAACCCAAAGCTTAAAGTTTCTCAAAAGATTGATGAACAATCAATCAGAATTTAAATAAATTTTAAACATCAATCATCAATACTAATATGGAGTTCAAGTCATTCTTTATGACTTCAAAAATAATAAAACTACTGCATTAGTTAAAGAATCTCTTTTGGAACGCTCTTAGCCTTAGAAACCATCAAATAACCATATTGTAAATTCTAGACAGCTCTTAATACATATTCTTTTCATCTTAATCCACCAAAAATCTCCAATATAAACTCAATGATAAAATTTGAGCAACACAATAGAGATCGAGTTGATAAAACTTCTATCATTTGAAACCCCGTTAATCTATAAGAAAATACTATCTTGAAAACTTCTCAAATCTTACCTGCTATTACTCTACAACAAGACAAAATAATCTAAGAAATATAGAAATCCTGAATTCAAAACTACATCATAGATAGAAACTTGAAGAAGAGAAAATAGTCAAACAAATGCGTCAATGAGATTGCAAGAGAACGAAAGAAATTTGACCACAACTAAAGATGACATCATACCTACCTCCAAAAATTACCTAGCACCTACAATTCAAGCGTTTCCAATGGCTACAGAGAGATAGAGAGAAAAAATATGACTTCGAGTGGCGTTTCTCGAAGAATAGTGTAGATACATCCTTTAATCTCAACTAGGGTTTGAATATGGCGAGATTTTAGGTGAGATGGCCGGGTGTGATTATTCAAATTTGAAAAGACAAAAATCAAAATTTTGAGAAACAAGGGTTTCAACATTTCAAAAGCTAAACAAACCTGTTGGTTTGTAAGGCTCCTGCGGACGGGATAAATCACTTTTCTCTAACGTACCGTTTTATCTCTTTCTTTTTTTTGGATATTACATCAACTGTGTCATGTTCTTAACGCTTATCTCCGTCATCTTGAATAATGGTAGCTCGTGAATCTAAATCCACATAGGAGTGGAACAAAGGTAGATTTCTCCTATCGTCAGGCTCGGACTCCATGGCTTGAGGATTAACATTTGACCACGAACATTCCACGAACCACCATTGAAAATTTGCTCCCAGACTATTAGATGCGAGAACGTAAAAAGAAAGGCATTGTTGCCTAAATCTATAACCTCTAAACTGTCTATGAACCTCCATGAATGCATAATAATCTCTCGTATAGATTGCTTGTTAATGATGCATTGGGGGATGATTTTTCTACCAGAACACGATGAGATTTCGCTTCATCCTCCTTCAGGATATCATCATAGTCTTCTTGTTCATCCTCCCAATTAATATTCTAGGTACAATCTACTAGCAAGGCCATTTTTGTTTCCAGGGCTTCTTGGACAAGGACAGTGGATTCATGATAAGAAAGGAGAAGGAGACGAAAGGGTGTGGGTTAAGAAGATGGAGAGATGATGAAAATGGTATAAACAGGAAACAAAGAGACATGAAGAGAATAAGAAAAGGAAAATGGTAATCCTGATGATGATTCAGAAAGCAAAAAGGGGTGGAAAGGGATAGCTCAATCCGGTCGACATGGATGAGGGTTCATGGGAAAGGAAGAGATTCTAGTAAAGACAGAGATAGAAGGAGCGAGGGGAGAGAAAATGGTAGAGCTCTAACAAGATAGCGATCATCCATACACTACTCTCAGGGTTGAAACAACATGTGCGATGACTCATTTATTTCTTTTGATAGTACTTTGTCGAATAAATATCTTACATGGTTTTGTTTAGTGTGTCAATCTCACTGTACAACACAAATCACGCTATCCAGGAATCTTCATTCTCATTATTAAAATAAACCATTGTGGATAACATGTTATGGTCTTATTAAATAAGATGCTCAATCTCATCAACGACCATCCACAGTTTATGATGTATTTATGACTTTTGAGCAATCTCCGCTTTATGTCTTCTGTGAATCAACACATAAATTAGTTACATAATTGAACTAATATACGCTCATAACATGGTACATTGTACATATTCTAATGATTGAGATATTATGAATAAACTCTTTTATTCATGAATTAATAACTCATTATTATTGGAATTGAGAACATAATTCTAACATTCCCAAAATTGAGTTTTTGAACGTTCAAATGCTGACCAAGCTCTCCTAGTGAGTGAGTAAATCCATTCGATTTGCAAGATATGGGTTAACAGACTTTTGTACAGCACTGTATCTCAACAATTTAGTGAAATTAGTCACTATAGGTTAAAGAAAGTTGCATTTGTGTTGGAAAAGGGGGCTTCTAACTTAAATGAGATTAATAACTTTTAAATAGGAAAAGTGATGGAAGAGGTAATGTAAGAGGAATGTGGAGACTAGCTGTATGCACCTTTTTTTCCTTTAAAATTAGGCTTGTACAAAATTATGGGACTTCACACCTTAATATAATGCTCACAATATATCCCAACTACTACAAGCAATCTTAGTGACCACAGGTTTTAACTGTCACCTCACTTTTCTTAATAAGGAGAAGTCCAAACTTGTAACTACTGGAAAGTGTGATTGCTACCACGCGGTGTTCTTCCATCATAAGGGAAGATTTTTGTAATAAAATTCGGACATACCACCGTCCTTTGCTAAAAAAAAAAAAAACTTCTAACTACCATACTCTTTGATGACAACATATCTAAACTACCTTTAAGAACCACTTTAATACCATAATAGCGATATTATAAAACTTTGCAAAAACTTTGTCATGCCACTGGACCCAAAATCAAGTTAACATTACAACAACTTCATCATATCTGACTTCGAGATAAATATTGCAGGATAAGCGTCGTGTTGAGGTACTCATCATTAGCTATCACGATAGATAGCTCTCTCTCTCTTTCTCTTACTACGGAAAGATATTCATTAAAAAGTACTATTGGTAGGATTCTGGAACCAGAACAGCAGAGGTCACAGTTTACACACGAGAGGACACTATCGAAGTGCCATGAAAATCTGCTTTAAGTAGAAGCTCCTGAAAGATAGGATCTACATTCTGTCCCCACTTCCCATGGTACATCAGCAAGAGCTTCTCTGCCGATGTCATACCTGCAGCAAAACCGTCATTATGTGTTAGATATTACCAAACGGGAATAAAATAAGTTCACGCCTGATCAGTTACCTGTTTTACCCACTTCTTCTAGCTCCTTCAGGTACACTGATTCCTCCAAGCCTCTCCTTTCCAAGCCATCCTACAGTGGAGGACATACATCTTAGAATTAATAAAGCAACCAATTAGCAAGCGACAACAGTATTCAGGAATCTATTGGTCAATTACCTTTGCCCACTTTATAACTTTTTCAGCAACATGTCTCAGCAATCTACCTCGAAATGGTGTATCGAGACCAGTCTTAGGAACCTAGTAAAAATACGTTCAAATTAAGTTTATTGTCATTATTCAGGTAACCACAGCTCTCTATAGTTCTTCACTATGTACTGGTACAAGGAGTCTTCTTCTGTCTTCAGTGAATCATTTTTTCTCAATTAAGGATGCCTCAAAAGGATAAATACATTTATTGTCAGTATATAAAATATTCTCTAACCTGCACGTTCTATAGAAACGGATTTGAAGTTGATCACTGCTAGAGACTATTTGCAGGGTTTCTTCCAGTGGCGGCCAAGAATTAGCCAAGCATGTCATGAATTGGTTATTCCCCTGATTTTACTGTCGCTACAAATAAAACTTTCTGTGGTAGCGGATTTCTAAGTTGGCTGCAGCTAAGAACACTTCCATTATAGTGGTTTTGCCTATATTCTTTGCATGAGGTTACAACTTTAGGTCCAAATCCATGACAAAACCTCTTTTCATCCTGTCTATGAATTTCGTTCTTGGTAATTAGAGGACCAGAGGCGTATCTCAGCCAATTTCATCACTCTGCTCCTTTTGTTTCTTCATATGTTTTGTGTGGCAAACAGTATTTTACATATCTGCCTAAAAAAATATGTTTAGCATTCTTGAATTTTCAGTTCTTTTCTTCGATTATTTTGTCCTACTTCTCAAACAATCCAATCAAAGAACATGTTTGCCCTTCAAGGCTTACATGCAATGATGCTAATTGCGTATGCAAATGACAACAGAATAGATTAAAAAAAAAAACAAGATAGTAACTTATAGACTTCCTCATTTCCAGAGGAGAACCTGCATTGTATACATGATTTCGATTACCTTATCTCTCAATGTCTGTCTTTCTTCTGGGGTCCAATCAGCGATAAAATCTAGGACATTTTGGAGTGAAACCTCATCATACAATAATCCTACCTGGCATTAATCACGGATAATCAGGGTTAGAGTACTGCTGCTGAGGGATATGCAAAAGGGCGAACGATTTGTCCAAACTAGAAGCAAATCATGTGAAATGTTTCTTGTTATATGGTCCTAAATGGAGAATGGATATGACTCCAGGATTGCCTGCGACATCCATTTCTGAGAGAAACATCATTTAAATATCTCAGAACAGTGATGCTTATTTCTTCTAGTTTGTGTACAATCAAATGATGCAGGAGAAGGCTAACTATTTATAAATTGAAGAAAGAGGCGGACTACCCAAAATGCAGGCAAGGCATGCAACATCCCCAAAGGCCCTGCATCAGCACCCCTCATTTCCAGGAATCTTTTTAACCTGACCTGAGCCAGTGAGAAAGTGCATATGCATCAAAATCTAAACACTGAAACTTTCAGAAAAAAGACCATAGAGGGGGGAACAATAAACCTCCGGATAAACTGTTGTCAAATGATTCTCCCAATCATTCAGAGTTGGATATTCACCCGGAAGAATAGGGAGTTTCCCTGCCATGAAGTCCTGCAAATTGATGATAAGATAAGAGCAATGCTACTTGTTATGCATTGAACAAATTGTTACCTCTAGATCAAAGTATGATAAAGATTAAATATTACTATACAAAATCCGAAAGGAATACAACATATGGGAGCAAACAAGAGTTTGAATAAAGCAGGAATTCCAAAAAATTTACAGAGTATCGAGGAAAGAGTAACAGATGAATTACCCGGAATGACATTCCAGAACAGTCAATATAATTCTTCCGCCGATAAACACAAATCATTGGAACATCAAGGGCATAATCAACATAACGCTCAAACCTGCGTAGAGCATCACACTCTTATAAATCATTATCTCATTCCAGAGCAAGTGTAGAGTGTTGTACTCGCCATCCATTTTGTGCTCTACAAACTAAATCCATAAAGGTTGAGACAGCATGGTTTGAAAGGCAAAACTAGTTGAGTATATGTGACATATCCTGTGTTGGATTGGGCTACACTCAATAATTTGTCTATGAAGCAAAGTGGAGAAAATAAAATACTTCAACAAAGGCTTTATTCCACTTACTTAAGAAATAACAAAAAGGTTACATGGATATTTATAGTCCACAATGAGACTTTACAACTTCTAAAACATAACACCCAAATAAATCTCACATAATTCACTATAGTAAATCTCATTTAACCCCCACATAATGAGAATAAACTCTTCAACTTTGTAACCTATGAGAATACTAAAAGACATAACCTCTCCATTAACTAATTTTATTGGAAATAAACTCTAATTAAGTTTAATAACTAACACCCCTTCTTAAACTTAATTTTTTTGTAACTCCCAACAAACTCCTTATCTTGCAAAATATTTCACCCTTGAGGGGCTTGGTGAAAATATCAGCAACTTGATCTTGTGACTTCACGAACTTGAGCTCCACCTCCTTTTTAGCTACACATTCTCGAATAAAATGAAATTTTGTGTCGATGTGCTTACTTCGATCATGAAAAACTGGATTCTTGGCCAAAGCTATAGCCGACTTGTTATCCACAAAAATCTCCGTTGGATCATTTTCCGAGACATGGAGCTCCTTCAACAAAGATCTTAGCCAAATTGCTTGACAAACACAATTTGACATAGCAACATACTCCGCTTCACAAGTAGATAATGTAACAATGGGTTGCTTCTTTGAGGACCAAGTAAAAGCCGCATTTCCATGAAGAAAACAAACCCGGATGTGCTTTTTCTTTCATCAACATCTCCAGCCCAATCACTATCACAATACCCCAAAAGCTTAAAATCATTTGAAAATGAATACAGTAATCCATGTTCAAGTGTACCTTTGATGTACCGAAGAATTCTTTTAGCCGCCTTCAAATGAGAGAAAGTAGGAGCTTCCATGTATCGACTAACAAGTCCAACCCCAAAAAGAATATCCGGCCTTGTGCAAGTTAAATATCTCAAACTTCCAACAAGACTTTTGAAAAATGTTGGATCTACTTTTTCTCCATTTTCATGCCTTGACAATTTGATGCCACATTCTACGGGTGTGCTCACCGGCTTGCAATCATCCATTTTGAATTTCTTAAGAATGTCTTTAGCATAACATTCTTGAGAAATAAAAATGTCATCCTCCATTTGCTTTACTTCGATGCCAAGATAAAAACACATGAGACTAAGATCCGTCATCTCAAACTCCCTAGCCATTACTTTCTTGAATTCTTCAAACATGGTAGGATTACTTCCTGTAAAAATCAAGTCATCCACATACAAACATACGAGAAATATATCTCCATATGAATTCACCTTTGTATAAAGAGCATGTTCATAGGGACACTTCAAAAAATTGTTATCTTGAAAGTATTTGTCAATTCTACTATTCCACGCCCTTGGTGCTTGCTTTAAGCCATACAAGGCTTTCTTCAATTTCAAAACTTTCTCTTCATGCCCTTTCACAATATAACCCAAAGTTGTTCCACATAGACTTCATTTTCAAGAAAGCCATTCAAGAAAGCGGATTTGACATCCATTTGATGGATTTTCCAACTATGTTGAGCCGCTAAAGAAATAATTAATCGAATAGTTTCCAAGCGGGCAACGGGTGCAAATACCTCATCATAGTCAATTCCGGGCCTTTGACTATATCCTTTGGCAACTAGTCTTGCCTTGTACCTCTCCACTCCACCACTCGAATTCTTCTTTGCTTTGTACACCCATTTGACGCCAATTGGTTTTTTCCCTTTTGGAAGTGTTGCAAGCTCCCACGTTTCATTCTTCTCTATGGCTTTGATTTCTTCATCCATAGCATTCCTCCACCTTTTGTCTTGTGTCGCTTCTTCAAAATTCATAGGCTCACTATTGGCAAAGAGACAAAAAAGTGTTAGATCATGTAATCTTTCCGTTACCTCCTCCGTGGCATCATAGATCTCTTGAAGGCTTCTCTTGCCTTGTGGTCCTTCGCTTGAACTTTCTTCCCTTGATGATGAAGTAGATGGACTTTGCAAGGACAATGGTGGTGTTGAAGGAGGAGAGTGCATAGATGGCTCCAAAACGTCATTTTCGTGCTCATCTTCAAAGAAATGAAGAAAATGATAATCTTCTTTCGAAGAATTCCAATCCCACGTACTTGCTTCATCGAACTCAACATCTCGACTAACAATGGTCTTGTGATCGGTTGGATTGTACAACTTGTAGCCTTTGGATCTTGAATCATAGCCGATGAAGACAAGTTTGATGCTTTTGTCATCTAGCTTGGATCTCCTTTCATCCGGCACATGTGCATAAGCAATACTTCCAAAAATACGCAAGTGATAAATACTTGGCTTGATTCCGCTCCATTCTTCTTGAGGAGTTTTGTCTTGCAAACTTTTTGTGGGACATCGATTTGATAAGTACACCGCACAAGCAACGCTTCCGCCCAAAATTCTTTTGGTAAAGCTTTGCTTTTCAACATACTCCGAGCCATGTTGAGAATGGTTCGATTTTTTCTCTCGGCAACCCCATTTTGTTGTGGAGATCTTGGAACCGTTAAAGGATGGTGAATACCATTTTCTTGACAAAATATTTTGAAGGCATTTGATGTGTATTCACCCCTTCTATCGGATCGTAAAGCCTTTATTTCATAGCCACTTTGTTTTTCAACAAGTGCTTTGAAATTTTTGAATGTTTCAAATACTTCCGATTTTTCTTTGAGAAAATAAACCCATGTTTTTCGGCTAAAATCATCAATAAATAGAAGGAAGTATTTGTTCTTACCAAATGATGGTGGATTGAATGGGCCACAAACATCCGAGTGAACAAGTTGTAGTGGTTTCGTTGCTCTTGTACTAGCCTCCTTTGGAAAGCTTTTTCTTGATTGCTTCCCAAAGAGACATCCTTCACAAAGTTGATTTGGATGCTCAATAGAAGGCAAGCCATTCACCATCTTCTTCTTGGCTAGCAATTGAAGTCCTTCAAAATTCAAGTGTCCAAGTCTCAAGTGCCAAAGCCAATTTGAATCTTCAACACAAGTCTTCAAGCATTTTGCCACATCGGTTTGAATGTTGAGTAGAAACATCCGGTTCTTTGTCATAGGAACTTGGGCTATCAAACTCCCAATTTCATCTCTTATTGAAAGACTACGATTTTTCATTAGAATATCATAGCCTTTCTCTAAGAGTTGTCCTAGACTCAAAATATTGCTCTTCATGCTTGGCACATAATAAACATTAGTAATAAATTGATGGCCTCCATTTTTCAACCGAATCAAAATTGTACCTTTTCCCTTGATCGAAACTTTGGACAAGTCTCCAAAAGTAACCTTTCCACTAACGGATTCGTCAATCTCCACAAACTTTTTTTATCTCCGCACATATGGTTACTTGCCGCATTGTCAAGATACCACAAATTCTTCTCTTCATTTTCTTCTCCTTTGTACGCCAACAACAAAGTGTGCTCCGTTTCTTCTTTTTCGACATAATTAGCTTCTTCTTCAACATTGTTAGTGCTTCTACACTCCCATGAATAATGACCATATTTTTCACAATTGAAACATTGGATTTGGGATTTGTCATACCTCCTTGGATTTGATCTTGAATTGTTTCCTTTTCCACGCCCTCTTGATGATTGTCCCTTGTCTCCATTATTGGAAAAATAATGATCATCTCTACCACGTCCTCTTCCTCTTCCATTTCTTCCTCGGCCTCTACCTCGACCACGGCCACGTCCTCTTCCTTTGTGACCTCCATCTCGCTCCTCTTCCTTGTCTTTGAGAGAGAGCTTTGTAGCTAGAACTTGCTCTAATGACTCTTCCTTCTTCTTGTTGAGCCTTTCTTCGTGAGCTTGTAGAGATCCCATGAGTTCATCAATTGTGATGGTTTCCAAATCTTTCGACTCCTCGATAGCCACAACGATGTAGTCGAATTTTGATTGCAAAGAACGAAGGATCTTTTCGATGACACGAACATCTTCCAACTTTTCTCCGTACCTCTTCATTTGATTGGCTATGGCCAACACACGTGAAAAGTAATCCGTCATTGACTCGGATTCTTTCATGCGTAAGACTTCAAATTCACCTCTTAGTGTTTGAAGTCGAACCTTCTTCACTTTGTCCACTCCTTGGTAGGAGGTTTGTAAAATCTCCCATGCTTGCTTGGAGGTGGTTGCATTTGCCACTTTTTCAACATAGCTTCATCCAAACATTGATGGATGAGCATGAGCGCTTGTTGATCCTTCTTCCGGGTCTTCTGAAAAGAATCCCTTTGAGTAGGACTCAATTGCGCATCCTCACTAGGCTCTTCAAAGCCTTTCTCTACAACATCCCATGCATCTTGGGATCCAAGCAACGCCTTCATTCGAATGCACCAATTATCAAAATTGTTTTTCGAAAGGAGAGGAAAATGAAAGGGAAATGTGGAATTGGCCATTTTTCTAGGATCAAGAACTTGGCTCTGATACCACTTTGTTGGATTGGGCTACACTCAATAATTTGTCTATGAAGCAAAGTGGAGAAAATAAAATACTTCAACAAAGGCTTTATTCCACTTACTTAAGAAATAACAAAAAGGTTACATGGATATTTATAGTCCACAATGAGACTTTACAACTTCTAAAACATAACACCCAAATAAATCTCACATAATTCACTATAGTAAATCTCATTTAACCCCCACATAATGAGAATAAACTCTTCAACTTTGTAACCTATGAGAATACTAAAAGACATAACCTCTCCATTAACTAATTTTATTGGAAATAAACTCTAATTAAGTTTAATAACTAACATCCTGCTGGTTAGAATAAAGAAACTTACCCAAAGGAGTGATCAAAGACAAAAGGGATCATGCCAGTGCGATTATTATCAGCATCAGTCCAAGAATGGCTGTGTAAATGGAGAAACACCAAAAAGAGGAACATGTGTGAAGGAAGTATTCGGAGATGCAAAGTGGAATTTTTGCAGTACTAGACTATGTACCTTCGCATGCTGAGGTGACCATTCGGTTTGCCTTCAGTGAAAGGAGAATTCGCAAATAGAGCTGTCGCTATCTGTTTCATTCGTTTCATAAGTTTTTTATACCTTTTGAAGTGAAAATCATTTTCAAGTGGAATTATAAACCCCGTAGTCTCTTACAGGCTGCAAAGCAAGACTTGCACGAAATTTCCTGATCATGTCAAGCTCTGAACTGAAGTCCAGATTAACCTACAAAAAGTCAGCCATTCAGTAAATCAAGAAGGAAAAAGCCGGTACGTTCATTTTCAAAATTATTCTAAAATACAAATATATTTAATAAAATTTCCAAAACAAATATCGAAAATCTTAAAAATTTATATACAAACACCGATACAGTTTACACAATTTTCAATAACTTTTCACACAGATTCTAATACTTTTTTTAAAAAAATTATAACAAATATTTCTCTCTATACTTTTTCACCTAACTTCAATACTTTTTTATTAAACAATTACATCAAATCATCTCTCTACACTTTTTTATAAACTCTAACAAAAATTAAATATCTTTAAAACTTTTCACTAATCTTTATACAAAAACCTATAAAACTCTAATCTACATAAAAATATTCACAATTTTACCAAATTAAACCTACAGTTTTTTACAAAAACGAACATGATGTAATTTGGCATTCCCAAAGGCATTCCTGCCTTTTTATAAAGAGATAAGTGTTAAATTCATTTCACCTGTACAGTACATGTCCTGTACATCACATCACGTGCAAGTGAGCCAACTTGAGGCCAGTACTTCCTTATAATCCCAAATCTTGCCTGAGCAAAATTACCTGATCAGTTTTCTAGTAACCAAATAAATGGATAGCTAAAGATATCTTTTCTGAAGGAGCATCAAAAACAAAAAATATAATTACGGATGAATTCAACAAAGCAACTATTACTATCAGGAAAGTTGGAAGGAGAAAAGATAAGTATACCTTGGGTATTATAGGTATGTCTTCAATTTCACATTTGGGCTGGAAACCAATTCCTAAGAATCCAACCCCCATTTTCTCAGCAACACTTTTAACCTTCCATCCAAACACATACCAGGAAGACAAGTCTTAGTACGCATTGCAATATGCTGAGGAACCCTATTCTAACATGCAGTGCCTTACTGCATGCTGAAACAAAGCTAATCCTCTGTTTCCACCTGCCCCGATATAATTTAAAGCTTCTACATATATATTCTTTCACCATCAGGAGAACTTCTTTTCTTCTTTCTTCTTTCTTTTTTTTTTTTTTTTTCTCTATCATGATCTCCCAACGTATTCTTTATATATATATATATATAGCAACTTAATTACCTGTGAAAGGTGTGAATTGATCTCAGCACAAGTCTGATGCAAGGTTTCAACAGGTGCACCGCTGAGCTCGAGCTGACCACCAGGCTCCAATGATATGCTTTGCTTTCCCTGGACCATCAACAATTATGTCATCCGGTTAGTTCACCCACTCTAAACGCTTCCCTTTCTGTTATCATAATGGCTTTGATAACAAAGGAAGAAAGATGCAGAGTTGTCTTCTTAAGATTCTTCTCGTTCTGCTTCAACATTAAGACAATTAGAAAAAAAAAAAAAAATCATTCTGAATTTTCTGAGAAGCAATGATATCGTTTATATTATATTAAATAAAAGGAAATTCTGGCCCCCCAAAAGCAAAAGGTAGAAGGAAATTCAGATAATAACAAAAGACGTGTTTTACCTGTACGAGTCCTATAATATTGTCACCTTCCATTACTTTGTCCCAATCAAATCTCTCGGCTATACCGTGGAGCAGCTCTGCAATTTGTTCATATCTTAATGGACGTAAAGTTCCCAAGTCAAAACCGAACTTTTCGTGTTCTGCACCAATTCTGCCAAGACCAGTACATATTAGTAACAAATGGTGCAGCACAAATTAAACAAAGAGAGAGTGCTTAGAGTAGAAAGAAGAAAGAAGTGGATGCAGTACTATATGCTTATGGGTGCTTTTGACAATTTTGGAAGTCAGTGAAAAAAAGTTGACTAATACCTAAATTTACAGATCGGATTCAAATGCTTTTTAGTTTTGTTTAAACAAAATTTTTTGTTTAATTTCGACCGTGTGGACGGTATGGAATTGATTTTTTTTTACAGAAAAAAAAAGATTTTATGGCAATTATAATTTTTTTTTTGGCCCAAAATTTCGATTTTGATGGATTACTAATTGCCACAAGTTTGAATCGATATGTTTTTTATCTGTCATCGCAATAGTTATAAAAAAAAAAAAACTTTACTCTTTACCCCTAAACGTGATTGAAGGGTTTAAACAAAAAATTTTATCAAATTGTACTTAAATTATCAAAATTCATCAATATCAACCTCGATACATTGGCTATTAAAATTGTGTCATCCAGCCAAATTTTTGGTAAATTTAATGGTAGGATATGGTAAAAGTAATGATAAATTTCGATAATTAGAGAGAATACTGTGACAAAATTAATAGTTTTAATATTATATGACATTTGACCTTATAATTTGAGTGTAAAAAGTGAAGCTTGGCTGGTAGGTTACTTTTAGATATTGATTTTTCCACTCTCGGTAAAAGGGAAATTAAGGTTGGCACTTTTTTTTCTCCCTAGACAACAAAAGTATTATATTAATAACCGGGAATAATACAATCACGATACATTGGCTAAGTCGAAGTTTTGAACCCTAAGCATCATTTTTAGGAGAGGTAGGAGATGATCACAGACAACACAATCAGCAAAAATTGAAGAACAACTAGAAAAATTGAACGGAAGAAGAAATAGCGATTTGTCGTGGGCTGTGCAGGGGGGTAGGAAAAGCAGGACAATAAATTATTTAGGAGAAAAGTTACCTCAACTTGAAGAAAAAGCATAAAGATACAACTATTATATATATATATACAAAGCACCATACTAATTACCTCCAGTTCCCCTTAGGCTTGCATCCGGAGGCCAAGTATGCTACAAGATCCTCTTTCGTGATCATTGGCTTGGTGGAACCAAAGCAGCTTCTGTAGGGCTCGCACCAACGATCACTCTCTGCCCGCGCCCGTGGCTACGTCGCATGATCCGAAGCTCGACCAAGTTACATGGCAAGCAACTCATGACACGAACTCCGCTCTCCTTCATCGGAGAATGCAAATCCCGGTTGTTTGCCGCTGTACTGGAAAGCATGGAACGCGACCAAACTGTCCAGGAAAAGACTGCCATGGCCTGCACCTGGAGAATCAAAAGCAAATCAAATGTTAATGAGAATGTTTAACCTTTGTCATTCTCCAGTAATTTTTGGTTTTTTTTCTCCTGTGCCATCTAACCATAATCGAACTTTGTGCATCTTTTTTTTTCCCTCTCTCTCTCTTTAATGTGGCCGTTATATCTCGTTGGTTTCTACGGAGACTTACCTAGTGATACAATATAATATTGGGCGAAGTCATTTTCTTGACATGGTAATTAATGCATGAAAGCTCAGAAAAATAAGAAAATAACAAAGGAAAAGGATATTATCTAGGCGGAGATCAAGACAGCGTGGAAATAATCTTTCCTCAGTTTGAGTGAACGACAGCAATCCTTCAAAGATGCAGAACAGTAGTACTGGCAGATAAAGCAAAAGTGGCTCTTTGCATGTACTTGCTCTTCATCTCTTCCTACTTAAATAATAGAAGTCCAACCACCTGCGAAGATATTAATCATTGACATAAAAAAGAATATTCTCAGATACTGTAAAGAAACCCCACGTGAAACATTGACCCTCTAAATTATCTATAAATTTTTATACCTTAAACTATCACTTTGTTATATTTCATTCTCTAACTATTAATTTTAGACACTTTACACGCACTTTTATCAAATTTTTGGACTAAAATTACGATTAATGCCTTTGACCCACTCTGCATATATTAAATGTATTGTTATCAATTCATTAAATTTTCATAAAGTATTATTGTCAAATGAGGGTGCAAAGTCTCTAACATTAACAGTTAGATGGTGAAAAGTGCCTAAAAATTTGACAAAATGTACAAAGTGTCTAAAATTGATAATTGAAGTGTGAAATATAAAAAAAGTGGT
The DNA here is from genome assembly GCA_003952965.2 of Morella rubra. Taxonomy (NCBI): domain Eukaryota; kingdom Viridiplantae; phylum Streptophyta; class Magnoliopsida; order Fagales; family Myricaceae; genus Morella; species Morella rubra. The sequence continues at coordinate 23,786,420 of CM025850.1, read as the reverse complement.
AATTTAGGGTGCAAGGTGTAAAACTCATGGTATTTTAAGGGTGAAAAGTGTAATTACCCCTATCCTCTTTTTGTATGTCCTTAATTTCTAACTTTTAATAATAACCTATTTATTTTTGTTTGGATTAAATACACTTTGCACTTCAATCTATTATTTTTGTCATATTGTACCTATTGATTATTGATTTTTAGGCATTTTACATTCCGTTAAAATTTTTAGTCAGTTTGGACAAAAATTTATTTTTTTACTTAAAAAATTATGATTTTTACTCTCACAAAAAGGTCATAATAAAAAAAAAATTTATGAAAATAAAATCTTTATTTTCGATTAAATCAACCACGTATTTTATCTTTACTAGTGCAGTCTTTAGACTACAAATATCAAGTAAATCTAACTTTACCGGAGAGTGGCTCAAAAAATTGTTGGCGTGACTAATTAAAACAAAACAAGAAAAGGCCTAATTTTGCATCATAGTGTTTCTGCTTTCAATTTTGACAGGTCCATTATGTAAGGAAAAAGCAAAACACAAAAGCTTCATCCGCGTGTGACAGGAGACAGATCTTTCTGGCATTAGACCAAAAGCTTCATCCGTATGTGACACGTGACAGATCTTTCTGGCATTAGAGCCTTTACATCCCACAGTGCGCACCAATTATTTGATTTGGACTCTTGCCCTATCCATATGTCCGAGATTATATGGTTAGAAAGAACAGGAAAATGGGTGGTCGTCCCCCCTTCCCCTCTCCCCATATTTGCCAAGACAAAGAACAGGAAAATTTGAAAATGGGCGAAGTACATCAACCAAGAGGATCACTTGTGAGCAAAGAAAAAGAAAGAAAATAGATACTGAGAATTTCCTTTGTACGACCTAAGACTCCAATGGTTGCTCTTTCTTTCTGTGTATTATCTTTTTCTTAATTAATTTGGCGGAAGCAGAGAGGGGATCCGCAAATCTCTAAGTGTCTTCACTCGAAAAAGCCAAAACACTTGAAAAAAATTTGAAAATAAATTAAATAACAAAAGATTAAAAAAACTAAGTGTGAAAAGAAAATATTCAAAAGAAGACGTAAAAAGTGAAATAAATCATAAAATGGTAAGTTAAATGAGAAAAATTACTATAGTATGTGAAATAACTCTAAAAAATGTCATTATGACCCTGCACTGCTTTTTAAAAAAAAAATCTCACATACTTAAATAAATAACCAGAAAATAAAAAAGAAATAGATAAACAACTGTAAACAAATTTATAAGAATAAATTAGATAACAAAATAGCAAAATAGCCTAAATAATAGCAATGCTAAATCTCTCAGATGAGGGTCGTGTGATGGCCTGTATAGCTTTGGGCTGAAAATCGACCAGGTCGACCCAAACAAATCCGGCCCATCAGTTTTGGGGCAGCTCGGTTCGACTGTCAGCACCAAATCGAGGGGTATGTATTAGTGACTTCGCCCTTTTTTTAAAAAAAAAATAGTAAGTTGGGGGGAGGGGGGGTGAGACGTCGTCCCCCCCCCCTACGCTAGTTTTTTCCCCCACGCCCCCTCCTGAAACCCTAGCCACCCCCACCCCTGCCAGCCTCTCTCTCTCTCTCTCATGCCCCCTCTCTTTCTCTCTCATGCGGCCACGCAGCACACCCTAACTCTCTGTGTTGATGGAGCCTTTAACAACTTCTCGGAGATCAATTGACTGTGGCTTGACAGCAAAGAAGCTGAGTGAGCCTCCCGAAGGTATCTCTTATACTTTTGACTTCGATTGGGCTCTGAAGAGAAAGCAGGTTGGTTTACTGTTTTGTTCGTGCATGTTCTGTTTTTGGAATTTGTTAAATGAATTAAATATAATTTGAAACCTAAGGATGATGTTGTTAATTAATTAAATTCTGCAGTTCGGCCGGTTCTATAGACCAACGGTTCGGCTATCGGTCTAGAAAATACACCAACCGAACCCCTCGGTTGGGTTGATGGTAGGGGCTGAAAACCAAATCGAGGGTCAGTTTTCACCCCTAGTGGTGTGAATTTGTGCAACCCATACCTCAGGGGAGTGGTGGAGGCACCTCAATCCTGCGACCAACCCCTCACACGGTGGGTCACCAACCAGGGTGATCTTTTTTTTTTCTCAATTTTCTTTTAGGTCTAATTTATTATTTTGAATTTACGGTATCTTTTTGTTTGAATTTGATTTATGCTTATATTTCATTGTTGTACTGGTCTTTTAGGATTTATTTCAGTTTTTATGTATCTTTTTGTAAATTGCATCTATCTGTTTTAAATTTTTTTGTTTTGTATGATCTGCAGCTCTTTTTATTTTGTTATTTATTTTATTGTGGAAATTTTATTGCAATTTTCTGTCTTTGTTTTTATATTTCCAGGCTGATTTTTTAACATTTGAGGTTTTATTTTTTCTTCCTTTTCTAACCGGTGGAGGGTTATAATCTTTAAAAAGAAAAGATTTTAATTTTTTTAATTTTTCTGTGTTTATTTTCGTCTTGGTTTTCTCTTGTATTTTGGTTTTTTATAAGTTGTTAGGTTTTCTAACTCTTTTAATGGTTTAATGGTGGGGTCATACGTTTTTTTAATTATATTTAATTTATGGTGTATTCTGTTTTTTAGTTAATTTTTCATTTTTATGATTTATTTCAATATTATGAGCTTTTTTGAAAATCTTTTGTTTTTCTCTTTTTTTTACCAGTACTTTATTTTGTCTTCATGTTTCATTCCTTTTGTTATTTATTTCATTTTCAACTCTTCCTTTTGTATTTTTAGTGATTTATTTAAATTTTTTAGGGTATTTTTTTTATAAGTGAAGGCTATACCTTTTTAGAAAAAATTTTTTTTTTTTTTGAGATTTTCTCATTTAATTTACCTTTCTCAGAATTTATATGAATTTTTTTAAAAAATTTAAAATTAAATAACGTGTCGTATTATTAGCAAATGAGAATTGGTGGCATCATTCTACACGTGATTTGTCATGTGTCAACCACTTCAGGTATAGAAGGAACCTATGTCAGGTCCAAAAGTTAACTTTCATATAGCGGAAAGATTGATTTAATAAATCCATGCCCGCTTCGGGGGTTTGTGAATAATAAATTTACTTCCTAGACCATAATTTTTTTTTTTAGTGCTTAAGTTTTGGCCTCTTTAAATAAATAATCTTTTAGTTTTCAGAAGATGACATGGTAGCCTCAGACAAGTGTGAAATTAGTTTTTTTTTTCTTTAATTAAAGACCCTTTTTCATTCCTAGATTTTATACTCATTTTAAAAATGGTTATTGAATTTTCAATATGATCACTGGAAGTTCCTGATTTTTTTTCATTTTGTAAAAAAGGTCATTCTGTTAATTTTAAGGTCAGTCACGTTAAGTGATATTCTGATATGTGTATAATCTTTTAATCAGGTTCCGACACTGATTATCGTTATGGATCTAACGTAGTCTGACGTATAGGGTTCATTTGGTGGCTATACTTAAAGCTCACAAAAAGACCGTATTGATAAAATTAAGGGAAAATGACAAATAAATCACTAGGTTTTAGTGCCTTTTTAAAAAACTCTCTGGGTTTGTGTTTTGAGTGCAAAAACTCACTCCGCTCGACGGCGTTACAGGACCTAACGGAGCTTGTCCCACGTCATATAAATAACTCAATCAGAGCTAGACACGCATTTAAAATTATACGTCAGCATTATTTGATATCTCGTTTGCCACGTCTGCCTGCCACGTCGTGCTCCAAGTCACATGCAATCAACTCGATGCCACGTCATTTAACTTATGCCGTTGATCATCTAATTAAGCCCAGAGTCATTTGAAACCACCGAGACTCATTCGAAGCAGTCGAGCCCTAAAATCGCACGAAATAGATAAAATCTCCAATTTCTAACGACCCCTAAAATCCCACTATCAGAAACAAAATCTCCAATTTCTTCAAGCCCTAAAACCAGTCAAGCCGTGGAATCTTCGAGCCATTTCTCCTTTTCTGTGCATTTGTCCTGCCACCAAGACTTTGAGCATTGTCAGCTTCATACGAAAGGTATTATCTCTGTGTTTACTTCTCCTTTTTTGTGTTGTTTGATTCTGTCTCCTACCTTGTTGACAATGGAGATTATTTTATGTTACCCGATTGTTTGTTGTCTTTTGCAAGTGGGCTTTATCTTGTTCCGCTCGACGGCGTTACAGGACCTAACGGAGCTTGTCCCACGTCATATAAATAACCCAATCAGAGCTAGACACGTGTTTAAAATTATACGTCAGCATTATTTGATATTTCATTTGCCACGTCTGCCTGCCACGTCATGCTCCAGGTCACATGCAATCACTCAATGCCACGTCATTTAACTTATGTCGTTGATCATCTAATTAAGCCCAGAGTCATTTGAAACCACCGAGATTCGAAGCAGTCGAGCCCTAAAATCGCACAAAATAGATAAAATCTCCAATTTCTAACGACCCCTAAAATCCCACTATCAGAAACAAAATCTCCAATTTCTTCGAGCCCTAAAACCAGTCAAGCCGTGGAATCTTCGAGCCATTTCTCCTTTTCTGTGCATTTGTCCTGCCACCGAGACGTTGAGCATTGTCAGCTTCATACGAAAGGTATTATCTCTGTGTTTACTTCTCCTTTTTTGTGTTGTTTGATTCTGTCTCCTACCTTGTTGACAATGAGATTATTTTATGTTTTTGTCCTACCCGATTGTTTGTTGTCTTTTGCAAGTGGGCTTTGTCTTGGTTCTTGCCATTTACGTCAAAGTTCCTTTGTTCCCATGTGCACTTGTGGTCCCAATATCAGTGATTGTTTAGTTACTTTGGTCCACTTTAGTCTTGTCAGTGCCTCAGCAAAGAAGGAGATGAATTTTTTATTCTTCCGTTTTTCACATTAACTATTTCCTCATCCGTTGATTTAATTTTCTGGCTGCTTTTTTATTGTTATTATTTATTTCTTATGCGTGTGCAACTGATGATTAGTTAGGCATGAGTAGTCTCTTGCACGAGTGGAATAGAGTTAACAATTGGCATTTTGGTCACCCAAACATACATGCCTAAATTAGCATAGTATTGAAACAAATCTATGTTCATATGCTTGATTATTTTTTAATTCACCATATTTTTATGGGGTAAGCTCTCTAATTTGTTGACATGCCTAAATTAGATGGTCAAATTAAGTAATATTGTTTAGTCATGTGAACTTGTTCCTCACTTCTCACGATTAGTGTCCAACGTCCTATTTTTGCTCCATGGAGATGGCACTCTTTGTGTGAATAGAATTTCTTGGAAAAATTGGAGTTCTTAGATTACAATGTTACAATCTAAGTTGCTGTGTTTTTGTTTGGCAGGTTTCAATAATGGTGAGGGTACTGATACACCACGGAGGGAAGTTCAGATGGGGGAAGAATATACGGGAGAAACATCTGACATGGGAACATGTGATGTGGACTACCTATCCACGCTTGAGCTTTCGCACTCGTCAAATCCCTTGGTTACCTTCAAGTGGGCAGCATGTGGTGGTCCCTAGACGATGACCCGGTGACTGAGGTTAAGCCTTTATTGGGTGATGAAGACATAATTGCAATGCAAAATCAGGTTTATAAGGAGCGATCTAATATACTCCATGTTTGGGTGGAGCATGCAGTGGACCAGCCTTGCTTCGCTGAGCCTGATGTGGAGTTGCATGTAGGTGAGGTGGATGTGGGTAGAGAGGGTAATTTGGGTGATGGAGCAGAAACTAAGGAGGGTAATTTGGGTGATGGAGTAGAAACTAAGGAGGGTAATTTGAGTGAGGATGTAGGTCAAGAGGGTAATATGAGTGAGGATAGTCACTCGGAGTCAGACTTGGATTATAATGTAGAGGAAGACATGGAAAAGCTCAGTGACTTGGATGAGACAAATGAAGATGTCTTAGATGCATGGTGTAGTGGGGATTCAGATGTTGGAGGGAATCAAAGTAGGCGTAATGACACTGTTGATTGGTTTGGGATATTCCCAAACACTGCTTCTGCAATTGGGCCACCTGAGCATGATGAGGATGATCCCGAGTCTGAGCATGAGGTTTCTGACGATCTGCCAAGTGTCGATGGCTTTGACTCTGAAGGTGCGCGTAGGCGGCAATTCCACGAGTTCAATGAGGATCAAGATCTTAACGGGGAAATCCAACTCTTTGCGGGTATGATCTTCAAGAACACAAAGATCTTCAGGAGAGCATTGAAGTTCTATGCAGTTCAAAAGGGATTTGAATTCAAATATAAGACCAACGACACTAAAAGGGTTCAAGCAGTTTGCTCAGAGGAGTGTGGATTTCGAGTATTTGCTAGGGAGACTCGTGGTCGCGATGCAATCCAAATCAAAACGTGGCTCCCGCGACATCATTGTGGAAACCATTATTGGAACAAGCGGTTGGACGTCGACTATATTACACATCGGTACATGCCAATGTTCCGAGACAATCCTACGATGCCACACTTGGCTCTGAAGTCTAAGATCTTAAGGGATTACAATGTAGACGTCCCCGCCAACGTTGCTATCGAGCTAAGAGGAGAGCTCTAGAGATGATAAATGACAAATATGCCGAGCAATATAGGCATATTTACTACTACGCAGAGGCGTTACAGAAATGGTGTCCGGGGACCACAATCAAATTTGCTAGAGAGGGGGATTATTTTCTGAGGATGTATATATGCCTTGACTCGTGTAGAAGGGGCCTTATTGAGGGATGTCGGCCTATTATCTCAATTGATGGCTGCCATCTAAAAGGCCAATTTAAGGGTCAACTATTATCTGCTATTGGTTTGGATGGGAACGATGACATATTCCCAATTGCCTATGCGGTGGTGGAGGCCGAGTGTTATGACTCGTGGACGTGGTTCATGACGGCATTATTGAATGATATTGGCTATCCGGAAGAGATGGGCTGGATCTTTATGTCCGATAGGCAAAAGGTAATACAAGCATATTACATTGATATAAATTGTTGTTTACGTTTTTATACTAACTATTACGCACTATGTTTTAATGATGTAGGGTTGCTGGAGACCTTTAATACAATGCTGCCTAATGTTGAGCATCGTCACTGTGTGCGCCATATTCATGCCAATTTCAAGAGCAAAGGCTATAAGGGTAAAGCCTTTAAGGATGAGCTTTGGGGTGCGGCTAGGGCAGCAACAAAGACAATGTTTGACGCCCACATGGAGAACATCAAACGCATGGATCCTGAAGCATGGGCATATCTGAAACCAATTGATCCTGCAGTATGGTCCAGACATGCATTCAACCAGAGAACGAAGTGTGATATGCTTCTCAATAATCTGGCTGAGACGTTTAATGCATGGATCAAGGAGGCACGGGACAAGCTATCATAACAATGCTGGAAATGATACGACAACAACTCTTGAATCGGTTTCAAAAGAAGCAAAAGAGGGCAGCAGATTATATGGAAAAACATCCGGGTGGTTTATGTCCTAAAATTCAAAAAAAGTTGGACAAAAACATCAATACTGCGAGGGATAGTATATGCCGATGGCAGACGGGTATGGATTTTGAGGTGGAGCATTTAATGCGTGCCGAATGGTGGTGAATTTGCAGCACCGTACCTGTACTTGCGGGAGGTGGCAGCTAAATGGCATCCCGTGCTCCCACGCGTGCTCAGCCATTTACTTCCACAAAAAGAAGCCGGAGGCCTATGTAGAGTCATGTTACAAGCTAAAGGTATATGCCAAGGCTTACTCGCATCTCATCAGAGCCTTGCCTGGCCCGAGTTGTGGCCACGCGAGAGAACGGATGTGATTCTGCCACCTATTGTGAGAATTCAGCCTGGCAGACCCGGAAGTCAAGAAGAAGAGAAGCTGATGAGCCACCTAATCCTTACAAGTTGAGCCAAAAGGGTTATACGGTGAATTGTGGAAATTGTGGAATGGTTGGACACAATGCACGAAGGTGTCCTCAGCCTGAGAATCCAAACAAGAAGGTTTGGAAGAAAAAAGTGAAGAAGGCGAGCCAACAAGAAGCTGCTAGACCTTTGGTAAGTATGACTAACAAATTATAAGTTGTTTTTATACTAACAGCTCTAACTTTTATTCCATGGATTGGGCATGTATCTGATGTTCCATGGATTTAGTGTCTCATGTGTTTGTATTTTGTGTGCGTGTTACACGTAAGAGAGAATACTTAACTGTAATTGATGTATCTTGGTAACGAAGAAGTGTCATTATTGGTAATAAAAGCATCTGGAATTATTGTTTCAGTTTGCTTATATATGGAATTATACGTCTCATTATGCATTGTGTTTTTTATTACAATAAGGGTCAAAACATCCAACTTCTCAGCCAACTACAAGTACAAACTTGCCTACATCTCAGCCAACTGCAAGCGTCCAGCTTCTCAACCAATTGCAGGGATCAATACCCAGGATAATTGCAGAAGAAGGCAGAAAGGCAAAGGGGCATCAACATCGTGTTGGGCCCATGAAAGTTGACATAGTCTACTATAAATTATGTAGTTTTGGGAAGCACCTTTTTGTAGTGCAAAGTGGATAGATTTTTGCTCTTTTATTCATCTGTCAGCATGAATTTTTGTAGTGCTTCTAAACAGCTGCCCAGGATGTTTTGTAGTGGTTTCCTGGGACCACATGACACATACGTTGTTGTTTAGTGAAGTGTAGTATAACTGTGTTTTGGTAGTGGTTTTTTTGAACCACTTGTCTTGTAATGAAGATAGCCACCTATTGTTAATACAAGTAGCAATACAAGTGTGATGTTTTTATTCATTATTGGTCTATACAAGTTGGAATACAACTTTATGTTTACTTTCATTACGTGTCTATGCAAATTTATGGATCACAGGTGGAACTACAAATTCAAACTTTATAAACTTCCAAACAGGGATAACATTACACATAACAGAACTACATGGAAAGTCACATATAACACAAATGCTATTAGCATCCACCTATATAACACAAACCGAGTAACACCTACAAAACAATACATTGAAAAAAGCACCAGACTAACACCAACAATCACAGCACGTCCTACAAGTCAATTTCTCTCATTGCAGATACATATTTGGTAGGTTAGAAGCTTCAAACAAAGCAGCCCCAACAACATGATGGTCACCCATGAAACAAGAAGCAAGTATAAGAGCCATTTTCGGCTTGCTTTGTGCGAGTTAAGTTCCTTCTCTGTAATCCTCAACTTTTTCAACAACCTAGGTAAAATTTCCCTACCACGCGAGCAAGTTCAACATCCACTCATTCGAAAAATCCACATTGACATTGTCCCTGCAAAAGAAAACCAAATGAAGTTACTAAATGAAGAAAAAATTGGTTTAGACATTTCATTGAACAACATATTCCCTTACCTTTCTTCCATTCAAAGCACAGCTGTAAAATCGTCTTCCAGGGTTTAAATCAGTCTACGAAGTCCATAATACTGCCTTCAAACCACATCTACACACCTTTGCGTTGCCATTTCGAGATTTTGTAACAGCAGATGATGAGCTCAAGGAAGACATCGTCCAATCCAATCGTGGAAGACCCAAACGGCAATGGAGAGTAGCTAAGAACGACCTTGTTTGAAGTGGGGAGTAGCTCGAAGGAAGGGTGGGGACGTGGTAGAATGGGAAGCAGCTCTTCTTCTTTAAATTTCTGGACCCTTTAGCACTTTGTGGCGTTGTATGAAATTTAGGGCATTTGAAATGCAGATCTGTTCTGTAATTGTTTTTGTAGGGAAGACAGGGACGTGGGATGAAGAAGTGGTAGAGGGGAGAGGGAATTTCAGCATACGTGGAGGGTTAAACACGTGTCTAGCTCTGATTGGGTTATTTATATGACGTGGGACAAGCTCCGTTAGGACTTGTAACGCCGTCGAGCAGAGTGAGTTTTCGCACTCAAAACACAAACCCAGTAGGGCATTTTAAACTTTTTGAAACCCAGTGAGTTTTTTAAAAAGCACTAAAACCTAATGAGTTATTTGTCATTTTCAAAAGTCAGAAACTACTTATGGCTAAAATAAAAAATCGGGAGAACTTTTTTTGTAAAATTGTTTAAAATATAGGACTAAAAAAGGTCTTTTAAAACTTTGTTTTCTTCATTAAAAACTATATTGGTTTCACATCGAAGCCATGACGAGGTGATGGACCGATGGTCATATTTTCCACAATTATAGAGATAAAAAAAAAAGGGAGCGTAAAGGAAAAGTCACCGACCCCTTACGCTGACTTTAATGATTGGAGGAGCCTACTTTATAAAAGCTCCAACATTTATTTCTTATGTTATGTCTCACCCATTAAATAGACACGTATAGTTTCAGTTATCATTAAATGACGAATCAAATCTATTGTGAAAAAAATCAAAGTCACTTTCATGTTCGCATTTTTGATGTGACAATCCATGGGGTTCATGTGTTATTTATTTTTATTTTCTATTATAATTCCGAAAAATACTCCAAGATCAATGCCTCGAAATAAAAGCCAAAAAGTAGTTTGATCCATATATATGACACGTAGCAGGCTTTTGGCATTAGCGCCTCGATTTTGCTTCCGAAATTTGTGCGCACCAATTATTTCCTTTGGACTCTTGCGCTATCTGTTGTCCCAGATTGTAATTAGTGCTTGGTTGGTAAGAACAGAAATGTGAAGATGGGCGAAGTACATCAACCAGAGGTGACCAATTTTCAGCAAAGGAAGAAAAAAATAATAATACACTTTTTTTGTTCATCAAAGATGGTGCCTAACTAACACTTACTTATAGATTGTAACTTGATGTCAGGATTTCATCATTTTTAACGGAAAAGCGTGCATAACACATTAATTATTCTGACAATTTTTCTCTCCCCATTATACCCCTGTAGTGTGAAACGAGTTGTCCATTTTTTTTTGTATCTCGCTTCTTGTCCAAACGAGAGAGAACATGGGGTGGGTCATGCCTAATCGAGGCCGCCTCCTCCCAGCACTCAAAGGAGATCATCGAGAATGTCAATCATGTACTGTCTCTTGACCATAGACGCTATCGTCTCTGACCAGCACCTCACCGAGGTAAACAAGTTGATTCCCATCGTGATTGTCGATCTACATTTAGGTTGCTAGGGCTTCTTCGTTCCCACCGAGGTAAACATCTTATTCCCATTGTGACTTTTGAACACAGGGTGGGTCATTCCCATTGCGACTGTCCAGTTTTCGTTCAATACGATTTACAATTTGTCGTGCATTCGGTGATTTAGTGATTTTCATTGAATTGAAGCTCAAACCCTGATACCTTGCTAGATCAAGATAGTATCACACATGTGCATAATGGTCCTCAGTTATTTCAAAGTGTTGGTCACTAATTGTGTAATGGTCCCGTGTTATTTGAATCTGGTTTCGAACCCTTGATTTTACAGTTTGAATGTCAATCACATTTTGTTTTTTTTTTTTTATAGAAACGTCCCCTTCAAGCTGTAACTCTTGCTCTAGAACAACACTGAGCTCATCGCCATTGCCAAGTCCAAATTGCTATTGTGGTTTGAAGCATTCTTGAAGACATAATTCATTGAAGGTAATTTTGGAAGTCATTTTTTAGCTGCATTAATTATAAGGTAATTTTGTCATAAATATAAAATGTCTAAACATCTATGTTAGTAACCAAGTAATTTGTTTTATGTTGTAGTTCGGCAAATCTTGTGGGTATTTCTCTTGGTACAACCCTAAGATGTGCCAACATAGTAGGAGAGTCTTGAGGTAGCTACAAGACCCGCATGATAGGATTAATGAAGAGGATGAAAGAGTTGACCAAAAAAGAGAGTTCAAAGTACACTGCTATGAAGGATGCACAACAGGAGAAAGATCAATTAGAAGTGGACACCCTAAAACTCAAGTTTGAGACCTTCGATGGGCAACAGAAGCAACATCATTGGAAGTGGAGACCTTGAAACTAAAAGCTTGAGCGTGTACAAGGCAATGTAAGAGAGCTCTACTGATCTCTTGGATTTTGTTTGGTGTTGTGATGTGTCTGTATTTTTCAGGCACTAATAATGGTCCTGTTGAACACTCAATGATATGTAGTATTCTATGATTTGCCATTAAAATGGCATGAGCAATTTACTTTCATTATAATGGTAAATCATCAAAGTATTTTCTTTCAGAGTGCAATACAATAGGCTGCTTACCATACACAATATAGTGCCAAAAAAAGAACATAGTGTCATACATATGCCAAAAGATACTTGTCTTTAAAAAGTCAAACACAATTCAAGTCTGGCCAACATAAGTTTCCAACAAAATTGATTGTCGTACACATCATAATGCAACACTAAATCCATCAAATACATAACAATACATAATATAGTCCGTACTATTGTCATTCCCTATAAAACACACAACTCGTGGTCTAACAAGCACGAAGATTGGCTAGCACAACAAGATGTACATGTCTCAAGTGTAGTATGGGTGTACGCAGTCCTCTAGCTTCCTACCATTGTAAAGGATGACAGAAAATGCACGAGGACATGGGATGCCTATCATGTCCCATTTCCGGCACCCACAAGTCAGGTCCCTCGAGTTCACCTCATATTGTTGGCATCCATGCTCCACTTCAAAGAGGCCATCACCAACATAGGTTGAGAGACAGTTGCAAGACTCCTGCCAATTTCTCAAGTATTTTCGAATGGATGGAATCCATCAGCTTTTTCATGCCATTCTTCTTCAACTAATATCTATGCATTAGCTTCTTTTGGATTATCTTGATCATTAAACTGCATTTATGTAACTTCGCATTAAACAAGTAATGTTTAGCTTGTCCCGTGCCTTGATTATATAAGCATTGAAGCACTCACTCAAATTGTTCACACTCAGATCTGACTTTGAGTATGTTAAACCATGCCCTTGACCACATGTTAGGATCGATCTTTGAGAGGTATCGCCAAGCATATTTGCTAAGCTTTTTGAGCTCTTCCATCTATTTATTGAATTGCCTCCCAATGTAAGTGGCTGCAGCTCACCATGACTTGTCTTTAAGAGCCACGCCTCGATACCCAGCATATCGAAAATTTGCATATAGACGTCGAACACATATACAGCGGTCTGTCATTGACATTACTTCATCCAAGCTAGGCATCAAACCCTATAAAGGTGTTACAAACAAGATATTAAAGTACAATTTCATTCATACTATAACAACAGAATACAACATATGAACTAGAAATATACTACTATCATTCATAATATTATATTGCCTCTATAAAGCAAACAGGATATGAAACTATAACTTGATTTTTGTCAATCGGATATGAAAGTCCACCCCCCCCCCCAATGAGTGGTTGGCCAAGGTTTGAGACAAGCATCTTCAGGAACCAGGTCCAACTATTTTTGATTTTCCCTTCCACTATGGCAATTGCGATGAGATACATATTGTCATTCAAGTCGCACACTATGGCGCTAAGTAGTTGCCCCTTGAAAGAAGCCTTTAGGAAACAACCATCCAAGCCAATGATTGATCTATAACTCACACAAAAGCCATTCCTCGTGGCTGCCAGGGATACATAGTGGTGCTAAAACGTCGGAGGGAGTATAGGTGCAATTCTTTCCACTTTCATAATTACACAACTTCCTCTATTTTTATCCCTAAGCATAATGCAATAGTCCAACAGATGATTGTATTGCTCCTTGTGGCCCCTAATATCTTACTCTTCACCTTCCTTTTTGCCTGATAACATTGACTGTCATTCACATTAAATTTCCACACTCTTTTAACCTCTTTCAAAATGACACCGACAAACATGTTTGCTTAAGACGTGAACTGCTCATAACACTTCTTGGCAATAGAACTTTGAATTTACAATGGAATTTCTACAATTTCTTTTGCACGAATGGTTTGGTTGGAATTATCTGGTTTGAACTGTCTTCTATTCCCTCATTCAACATGCATACACCCAATAGTTACATCTCTTTTCTTTACAAACCATGATGCACTTGTCACTACAATTCTTCTTAGACTGCACGTCTTTACCCCTCAACGAATTTGTTTTTGGCCCAATTGATCTAACCCACTTTGAGCTTGCACCACACTTTAGGCTATGAGCCTTCTAGGATTTCAAAGTCCAATTTTTCCACTTTAGATTATGGGGCCTAAGGGTGAGCAAAAATTCCAGTATGAATCAGAATTTTCGATTCCACTTCTGATTCTAGAAATCCGCTTCTAATTCTGACATATACCGGAACCGGTATAGGAAGTCATTTTTGGCAATTTCTGGAACTAGAAATTTCGGTAGAATTACCGAAAGTTCCGGTTCCAAAATTTATAAAATAAAATAAAATAAAAATAGCTCAAATAAAGAATAACATATGAAATTTGATTGAATGTTTATTTTGAATCAAGATTTTGGATGAATATTTTACATATATTCTTAATTTGTGATGAATAACTAAAAAACACTAAAATTTCCGATTCTATTTTTTTAAAAAAAAATAGGAGTTAAAATAAAGTATAACATATGAAATTTGCTTGAACGTTTATTTTAGAATCTAGAATTTTTATGAATGTTTTACATTTATTACTAATTGATGATGAATAAGAGAAAAATCTTCCAAAAATTCGGTCCAGAAAACATTTTTAGTTCATTAGGGCCCCAAAAAAATATGTCAAAAAAAAGTTCACATGCGGAATTGGAAATTTTGGTTCCGTTTTAATTTAATTCCTGTAAAATATCGGAATGGAACTGAAACAAAAAAAATTGCATTCCGGTGAATACCGGAAAGAACCAGAATTGGCCATTCCGGTTCCATCCATTCTGGTACTTACCCTTAGTAGGACCTCTTAGGCTTCTAAAGTCAATTTTTACCACCTATGCCTATGATCCCTTTTGGGCTTCACATGTCTAGTTTTGCTTTTTAGTCCAATTTCTTTCAAACATTTACCCAATTATTTTTGCTTTAGTCCAACTAATATCTTAATCTCGTAAAAAATATTATTATTTTTTCCTGTTCAAGTTATTTCATAACTCATGAATGGACCTTACAAAATAATTAGTCTTAGCTCCAAATAGGTCAATAAAACTGTCATCTCATGACTTTCTTTGATTGCTATTTAACAATTTTTAATTCCCCTAAATAGACATTGTTGTACTTCGATATTAATTGTAATTTATTCCATGCAATTATCCCTATTTTTGTTGACTGGTGTTTGACCTCCTATCAATCTATCCATAAAAAAATAAAGTTGCTCTGCACTATCACTTTATTATTTCTATCTTTTTATGCTTGAGTTCCCTAGCTTCATAACACAATTATTCAAAAACAAAAAAAAAAATACAATTTTTTATTTTGTTTCAGTAACTCTTACTGAAATGCCTCAACCGAAGATACCAAATAATTTTTCTCTTAAATCTACCTCAAATGGATAATTTATGTATGTATAAGAGATTATAGACTCCTTCTCTAAGCAAATGTGCTCTACCCCATTTTATGTGACCACCTAATATATAAGTATATTGGCCGCTCGAAAGCCTCATCTCTAAGTACATCAAAGTGATCTACACTACGTGAGTAGGTCCACACTACTTAGAGTTGAAAGTCAAAGCCAAACAACATGTGCGAGGACTCATTTATTTCTTTCGACAACACTTTGTTGAATAAATATCTTACATGGTCATGTTCAGTGTGTCAATCTCTTTGTGCGACACAAATCATATTATATAGGAATCTCCATTCCCATGGTTGGATAACCGTCACGTATAACATATTATGGTCTTATTAAATAAGACGCCCAATCTCATCAATGACCACCCACTATTTATAACGTATTGATGATTTTTGAGAGGTCTCTGATTTTTTTTTTTTTGAATCCATCTCATCGATCCCATAAATCAGTTATATAAGTGAACTATGCTCATATCATCATACGTTATACAAATGCTAATGATTGAGATGTTATGAATCTTTTATTCATGAATTAATAACTCATTATTATTGGGATTGAGAACACAATTCTAAAATTCCCAAAACCGAGTTTTTGAAATTCTTGTTGCCAACCAAGCTCTTTCCGTGATTGAGTGAATCCATTCTATTTGCATGGTATGAGTTAACATAATTTCACTGTATGAAAATCGTACTTTAGTGACAAGCCCACATGTCACTGCAAGTTAAAAACAAATTGACCCTATAGTGAATAGGCTACCACAAAAATTTGTCACACCGCCATCTAAGGGTGGGTACCGGAGTGGATGGAATAGAAATGGCCCAT
Source organism: Morella rubra (assembly GCA_003952965.2). Taxonomy (NCBI): domain Eukaryota; kingdom Viridiplantae; phylum Streptophyta; class Magnoliopsida; order Fagales; family Myricaceae; genus Morella; species Morella rubra. The sequence goes on along the minus strand of CM025850.1, from coordinate 23,770,235 downwards.
TCCGGTTCCAAAACCCACCATAACCCGTATTTTTATTTTGAAAACGAAATCTAGAAATTATGACGAGAGAGAGAGAGAGAGAGAGAGAGAGAGAGAGAGAGAGAGAGAGAGAGAGAGAGAGAGAGAGAGAGAGAGAGAGCCTGCGGGGCTATCTTCTCATTCTCGAATGGAATAAACGAAGGAGTCCTTCACTCCTTCATTTAAGTGACCTGGGTCATTTTGACCCAAGTCACTTACTTTCTTCTTTTTTTTTTTTTTTTAAAAAAAAAAGCAAGGCCTTGAAATGTTAAAAAAAAAAGGCCAGAACAGGAAAAATGGTATCCAATTCCAGTATCGGAGTATGCTGGAACCGTAACGAATACCCGATATTGAAACCAGACACGAAACTTCGCAGTGAATTTGTACCTCAACAATTTAGTGAAATTAGCCACTATAGATTGAAGAAAGTTACAAATGTGTTGGAAAGAGGGGCTTCTAACTTAAATGAGATTAATAACCATTAAATAAAAAAATGATAGAAGAGGTAACGTAAGAGGAATCTGGAGACTAGTGCAGTAGTGCACACCTTTTTTCTCCTCTCAAATTAGGCTTATACAAAATTATGGGACTTCACACCTATTATAGTGCTCACCATATCCCAACTACTACAAGCAATATTAGTAGCCACATGTTTTAGCTGTCACCTCACTTTTCGTATAACAATAGTCTAATATTACTTGTAACTTCTGGCGAGTATGATTGTTACTACAATATTCTTCCTTCATAAGTGAAGATTTTTTTAATAAAATTTAGATGTATTCTTGTATTTTGCTAAAAAAAAAAAAAAAATCTAACGACCGACTCTTTAATAGAACATATCTAAATTCCTCTTGAGAACCACTTTAATACCATATTCTCGATTCTAAAAAACTTTGCAAAGGTCAAGCATCTGGACCCAAAATCAATTAACATTACAACAACCTCATCATATCAAATGTCGAGATAAATATTGCAGGAAAAGCCTCATGTTGAGGCACTCATCATTATTTATCACGTCAGATAGCTCTCTCTCACTACATAAAGATATTCATTAAAAACTGTTGATTGGTAGGAGTCTGGAACCAGAACAGCAGAGGTTACACACGAGAGGACACTACCGAAGTGCCATGAGAATCTGGTTTAAGTAGAAGCTCCTGAAAGACAGGATCTACATTCTGTCCCCACTTCCCATGGTACATCTGCAAGAGCTTCTCTGCCGGTGTCATACCTGCAATAAGACCGTACCCCATGATGTGTTGGGTATTACAAACGGGAATAAAATAGGTTCATGCCTGATCAGTTACCTGTTTTACCCACTTCTTCTAGCTCCTTCAGGTACACTGCTTCATCCAAGCCTCTCCTTTCCAAGCCATCCTACAGTGGAGGACATGCATCTTAGAATGAAGAAAGCAACCAATTAGCGACAACAATATTAAAGAATCTATTGGTCAATTACCTTCGCCCACTTTATAACCTTTTCAGCAACATGTCTCAGCAATCTACCTCGAAATGGTGTATTGAGACCAGTCATAGGAACCTAGTAAACACATACGTTCAAATTAAGTTTGTTGTCAGTATTCAGGAATCTATTGGTCAACCACAGATCTCTATAGTTCTTCACTACTGGTACAAGGAGTCTCCTTCTGTCTGCAGGGAATCTTTTTTTCTTTTGGGGGCTCTCATGGCCTGCATTGCATAAGTGATTTCGATTACCTTATCTCTCAATGTCTGTCTTTCTTCCGAGGTCCAATCAGCGATCAAATCAAGGACATTTTGTAGGGAAACCTCATCATACAATAATCCTACCTGGCATTAATCACAGATAATCAGGGTTAAGAGTACTGCTGCTGAGGGATATGCAAAGGGGCGAACGATTTGTCCAAACTAGAAGCAAATCATGCGAAAATTGGTTTTAGATGTAGAAAGAGATCAAAGAAAGCAAATAATGTGAAATTTAGATAAGTTGCATGATCTGTTTTTCTAGATATATGGTCCTAAATGGAGAATGGACATGACTCCAGGATTGCCTGCGACATACATTTCTTAGAGAAACTTCATTTAAATATCTCAGGAGATGCGTATTTCTTCTAGTTTGTGTACAGTCAAATCATGCAGGAGAAGGCTAACTATTTATAAATTGAAGAAAGAGGCGGACTACCCAAAATGCAGGCAAGGCATGCAACATCCCCAAAGGCCCTGCATCAGCACCCCTCATTTCCAGGTATCTTTTTAACCTGACCTGAGCCAGTGAGACAGGGCATATGCATCAAAATCTAGACACTGAAACTTTTCAGAAAAAAGACCATAGAAGGGGGAGCAATAAACCTCCGGATAAACTGTTGTCAAATGATTCTCCCAATCATTCAGAGTTGGATATTCACCCGGAAGAATAGGGAGTTTCCCTGCCATGAAGTCCTGCAAATGTGATAAGAGCAATACTACTTGTTATGCATTGAAAAAATTGTTACCTCTAGATCAAAGTATGATAAAGATTAAATATTACTATACAAAATCCGAAAAGAATACAACATATGGGAGCAAACATGAGTTTGGATAAAGCAGAAATTACCAAAATTTAGAGAGTATCAAGAAAACAGTAACAGATGAATTACCCGGAATGACATTCCAGAACAGTCAAAATACTTCTTCTGCCGATAAACACAAATCATTGGAACATCAAGGGCATAATCAACATAACGCTCAAACCTGCGTAGAGCATCACACTCTTATAAATCATTATCTCATTCCAGAGCAAGTGTAGAGTGTTGTACTCGCCATCCATTTTGTGCTCTACAAACTAAATCCATAAAGGTTGAGACAGCATGGTTTGAAAGGCAAAACTAGTTGAGTATATGTGACATATCCTGCTGGTTAGAATAAAGAAACTTACCCGAAGGAGTGATCAAAGACAAAAGGGATCATGCCAGTGCGATTATTATCAGCATCAGTCCAAGAATGGCTGTGTAAATGGAGAAACACCAAAAAGAGGAACATGTGTGAAGGAAGTATTCGGAGATGCAAAGTGGGATTTTTGCAGTACTAGACTATGTACCTTCGCATGCTGAGGTGACCATTCGGTTTGCCTTCAGTGAAAGGAGAATTCGCAAATAGAGCTGTCGCTATCTGTTTCATTCGTTTCATAAGTTTTTTATATCTTTTGAAGTGAAAATCATTTTCAAGTGGAATTATAAACCCCGTAGTCTCTTACAGGCTGCAAAGCAAGACTTGCACGAAATTTCCTGATCATGTCAAGCTCTGAACTGAAGTCCAGATTAACCTACAAAAAGTCAGCCATTCAGTAAATCAAGAAGGAAAAAGCCGGTACGTTCATTTTCAAAATTATTTTAAAATACAAATGTATTTAAAAAAAATTTCAAAATAATATCAAAAATCTTAAAAATTTATACACAAACACCGATACAGTTTACACAATTTTCAACAACTTTTCACACAAATCTAATACCTTTTTAAAAAAATTATAACAAATATTCTCTCTCTATATTTTCACCTAATTCAATATTTTTATTAAACAATTACATCAAATCATCTCTCTCTATACTTTTTTATAAACTCTAACAAAAATTAAATATCTTTAAAACTTTTCACTAATCTTTATACAAAAACCTATAAAATTCTAATCTACATAAATATTCACAATTCTACAAAAAATCCTACAATTTTTTACAAAAACGAACATGATGTAATTTGGCATTCCGCTTTTTTATAAAGAGATAAGTGTTAAATTCATTTCACCTGTACAGTACATGTCCTGTACATCACATCACGTGCAAGTGAGCCAACTTGAGGCCAGTACTTCCTTATAATCCCAAATCTTGCCTGAGCAAAATTACCTGATCAGTTTTCTGGTAATAAATGGATCGCTAAAGATATCTTTTCTGAAGGAGCATCAAAAACAAAAAATATAATTACGGATGAATTCAACAAAGCAACTATTACTGTCAGGAAAGTTGGAAGGAGAAAAGATAAGTATACCTTGGGTATTATAGGTATGTCTTCAATTTCACATTTGGGCTGGAAACCAATTCCTAAGAATCCAACCCCCATTTTCTCAGCAACACTTTTAACCTTCCATCCAAACACATACCAGCAAGACAAGTCTTAGTACGTATTGCAATATGCTGAATGAACCCCATTTTCTTTTCTTTCTCTATGATCATTTCCCAACTTATTCGTCATATATATATATAGCAACTTAATTACCTGTGAAAGGTGTGAATTGATCTCAGCACAAGTCTGATGCAAGTTTCAACAGGTGCACCGCTGAGCTCAAGCTGACCACCAGGCTCCAATGATATGCTTTGCTTTCCCTGGACCATCAACAATTATGTCATCCGGTTAGTTCACCCACTCTAAACGCTTCCCTTTCTGTTATCATAATGGCTTTGATAACAAAGGAAGAAAGATGCAGAGTTGTCTTCTTAAGATTCTTCTTCTGCTTCAACATTAAAACAATTAGAAAAAAAAAAAAAATCATTCTGAATTTTCTGAGAAGCAATGATATCGTTTATATTATATTAAATAAAAGGAAATTCTTGGCCCCCCAAAAGCAAAAGGTAGAAGGAAATTCAGATAATAACAAAAGACGTGTTTTACCTGTACGAGTCCTATAATATTGTCACCTTCCATTACTTTGTCCCAATCAAATCTCTCGGCTATACCGTGGAGCAGCTCTGCAATTTGTTCATATCTTAATGGACGTAAAGTTCCCAAGTCAAAACCGAACTTTTCGTGTTCTGCACCAATTCTGCCAAGACCAGTACATATTAGTAACAAATGGTGCAGCACAAATTAAACAAAGAGAGAGTGCTTAGGAAGAAAGAAGAAAAAGAAGTGGATGCAGTACTATATGCTTATGGGTGCTTTTGACAATTTTGGAAGTCAGTGTAAAATTAGTTGACTAATACCTAAAATTTACAGATCGGATTCAAATGCTTTTTAGTTTTGTTTAAATAAAATTTTTTGTTTAATTTTGACCGTGTGGACGGTATTGGAATTGATTTTTTTTTTTAAAAAAAAAACGTGTGCAATATTTTATTTCGGAAAATGATATTTCATGGCATGCCACAAGTTTGAATCGATATGTTTTTATCTGTCATCGCAATAGTTATAAGAAAAAAGAAAACTTTACTCTTTACCCCTAAACAGTGATTGAAGGGTTTAAACAAAAAATTTCATCAAATTGTACTTAAATTATCAAAATTCATCAATATCAACCTCTCGATACATCGGCTATTAAAATTGTGTCATCCAGCCAAATTTTTGCTAAATTTTATGGTAGGATATGGTAAAAGAGTGATGAATTTTATAATTAGAGAGAATACTGTGACAAAATTAATAGTTTTAAACATTATATGACTTTGACCTTATAATTTGAGTGTAAAAAGTGAAGCTTGGCTGGTAGGTTACTTTTAGATATTGATTTTTCCACTCTCGGTAAAAGGGAAATTAAGGTTGGCACTTTTTTTTCTTCTAGACAACAAAAGTATTATATTAATAACCGGGAATAATACAATCACGATACATTGGCTAAGTCGAAGTTTTGAACCCTAGCATCTTTGTTAGGAGTGGCAGGAGAACACCGACAACGCAATCAGTTAAAATTGAAAAACAACTAGAAAATGAACGGAAGAAAAAAGTAGCGATTTGTCATGGGCTGTGCAGAGGAGTAGGAAAGGCAGGACAATAAATTAATTAGGAGAAAAGTTACCCCAACTTGAATAAATAGCATAAAGATACAACAATTATTATATATATATATAACAAAGCACCATACTAATTACCTCCAGTTCCCCTTAGGCTTGCATCCGGAGGCCAAGCATGCTACAAGATCCTCTTTCGTGATCATTGGCTTGGTGGAACCAAAGCAGCTTCTGTAGGGCTCGCACCAACGATCACTCTCTGCCCGCGCCCGTGGCTACGTCGCATGATCCGAAGCTCGACCAAGTTACATGGCAAGCAACTCATGACACGAACTCCGCTCTCCTTCATCGGAGAATGCAAATCCCGGTTGTTTGCCGCTGTACTGGAAAGCATGGAACGCGACCAAACTGTCCAGGAAAAGACTGCCATGGCCTGCACCTGGAGAATCAAAAGCAAATCAAATGTTAATGAGAATGTTTAACCTTTGTCATTCTCCAGTAATTTTTGGTTTTTTTTCTCCTGTGCCATCTAACCATAATCGAACTTTGTGCATCTTTTTTTTCCCTCTCTCTCTTTAATGTGGCCGTTATATCTCGTTGGTTTCTACGGAGACTTACCTAGTGATACAATATAATATTGGGCGAAGTCATTTTCTTGACATGGTAATTAATGCATGAAAGCTCAGAAAAATAAGAAAATAACAAAGGAAAAGGATATTATCTAGGCGGAGATCAAGACAGCGTGGAAATAATCTTTCCTCAGTTTGAGTGAACGACAGCAATCCTTCAAAGATGCAGAACAGTAGTACTGGCAGATAAAGCAAAAGTGGCTCTTTGCATGTACTTGCTCTTCATCTCTTCCTACTTAAATAATAGAAGTACAACCACCTGCGAAGATATTAATCATTGACATAAAAAAGAATATTCTCAGATACTGTAAAGAAACCCCACGTGAAACATTGACCTCTAAATTATATAAATTATATCCTTAACTATCACTTTGTTATATTTCATTCTCTAATTATTAATTTTAGACACTTTACACGCACTTTTATCAAATTTTTGGACTAAAATTACGATTAATGCCTTTGACCCACTCTGCATATATTAAATGTATTGTTATCAATTCATTAAATTTTCTATTATTGTCAAATAAGGTGCAAAGTGTCTAACATTAACAGTTAGATGGTGAAAAGTGCCTAAAAATTTGACAAAATGTACAAAGTGTCTAAAATTGATAATTAAGTGTGAAATATAAAAAAAGTGGTAATTTAGGTGCAAGGTGTAAAACTCATGGTATTTTAAGGTGAAAAGTGTAATTACCCCTATCCTCTTTTTGTATGTCCTTAATTTCTAACTTTTAATAATAACCTATTTATTTTTGTTTGGATTAAATACACTTTGCACTTCAATCTATTATTTTTGTCATATTGTACCTACCGATTATTGATTTTTAGGCATTTTACATTCCGTTAAAATTTTTAGTCAGTTTGGACAAAAATTTATTTTTTTACTTAAAAAATTATGATTTTTACTCACAAAAAGGTCATAATAAAAAAAAAATTATGAAAATAAAATCTTTATTTTCGATTAAATCAACCACGTATTTTATCTTTACTAGTGCAGTCTTTAGACTACAAATATCAAGTAAATCTAACTTTACCGGAGAGTGGCTCAAAAAATTGTTAGCGTGACTAATTAAAACAAAACAAGAAAAGGCCTAATTTTGCATCATAGTGTTTCTGCTTTCAATTTTGACAGGTCCATTATGTAAGGAAAAAGCAAAACACAAAAGCTTCATCCGCGTGTGACAGGAGACAGATCTTTCTGGCATTAGACCAAAAGCTTCATCCGTATGTGACACGTGACAGATCTTTCTGGCATTAGAGCCTTTACATCCCACAGTGCGCACCAATTATTTGATTTGGACTCTTGCCCTATCCATATGTCCGAGATTATATGGTTAGAAAGAACAGGAAAATGGGTGGTCGTCCCCCCTTCCCCTCTCCCCATATTTGCCAAGACAAAAAAGGAAAATTTGAAAATGGGCGAAGTACATCAACCAAGAGGATCACTTGTGAGCAAAGAAAAAGAAAGAAAATAGATACTGAGAATTTCGACCTAAGACTCCAATGGTTGCTCTTTCTTTCTGTGTATTATCTTTTTCTTAATTAATTTGGGGAAGCAGAGAGGGGATCCGCAAATCTCTAAGTGTCTTCACTCGAAAAAGCCAAAAATAAAATTTGTAAGAATAAATTAAATAACAAAAGATTAAAAAAACTAAGTGTGAAAAGAAAATATTCAAAAGAAGACGTAAAAAGTGAAATAAATCATAAAATGGTAAGTTAAATGAGAAAAATGACTATAGTATGTGAAATAATTATGACCCTGCACTGCTTTTAAAAAAAAAATCTCACATACTTAAATAAATAACCAGAAAATAAAAAAGAAATAGATAAACAATTTTAAACAAATTTATAAGAATAAATTAGAACAAAAAAAATAACAAAATAGCCTAAATAATAGCAATGCTAAATCTCTCAGAGGAGGGTGGTGTGATGGCCTGTATAGCTTTGGGCCAAAAATAGACCAAGCCGACCCAAACAAATCCGGCCCATCGGTTTTGGGGCAGCTCGGTTCGACTGTCAGCACCAAATCGAGGGGTATATATTAGCGACTTCGCCCTTTTTTTAAAAAAAAAATAGTAAGTTGGGGGGAGGAGGGGTGAGATGACGTCGTCCCCCCCCCCCCCTCCCTTACGCTAGTTTTTTCCCCACGCCCCCTCCTGAACCCTAGCCACCCACCCCTGCACCCCTCTCTTCTCTCTCTCTCTCTCTCTCTATGCCCCCTCTCTTTCTCTCTCATGCGGCCACGCAGCACACCCTAACTCTCTGTGTTGATGGAGCCTTTAACAACTTCTCGAAGATCAATTGACTGTGAGCTTGACAACAAAGAAGCATTTTGTTTGTTCATAAGCCGAGTGAGCCTCCGAAGGTATCTATCTATACTTTTGACTTCGATTGAGCTCTAAAGAGAAAGCAGGTTGGTTTACTGTTTTGTTCGTGCATGTTCTGTTTTTGGAATTTGTTTAAATGAATTCAATATAATTTGAAACCTAAGGATGATGTTGTTAATTAATTAAATTCTGCAGTTCGGCCGGTTCTATAGACCAACGGTTCGGCTATCGGTCTAGAAAATACACCAACCGAACCCCTCGGTTGGGTTGATGGTAGGGGCTGAAAACCAAGTCGAGAGGTTAGTTTTCACCCCTAGTGGTGTGAATTTGTGCAACCCATACCTCAGGGGAGTGGTGGAGGCACCTGAATCCTGCGACCAACCCCTCACACGGTGGGTCACCAACCAGGGTGATCTTTTTTTTTTCTCAATTTTCTTTTAGGTCTAATTTATTATTTTGAATTTACGGTATCTTTTTGTTTGAATTTGATTTATGCTTATATTTCATTGTTGTACTGGTCTTTTAGTATTTATTTCAGTTTTTATGTATCTTTTTGTAAATTGCATCTATCTGTTTTAAATTTTTTTGTTTGTATGATCTGCAGCTCTTTTTATTTTGTTATTTATTTTATTGTGGAAATTTTATTGCAATTTTCTGTCTTTGTTTTTATATTTCCAGCTGATTTTTTAACATTTGAGGTTTTATTTTTTCTTCCTTTTCTAACCGTGGAGGGTTATAATCTTTAAAAAAAAAGATTTTAATTTTTTTAATTTTTCTGTGTTTATTTTCGTCTTGGTTTTCTCTTGTATTTTGGTTTTTTATAAGTTGTTAGGTTTTCTAACTCTTTTAATGGTTTAATGGTGGGGTCATACGTTTTTTTAATTATATTTAATTTATGGTGTATTCTGTTTTTTAGTTAATTTTTCATTTTTATGATTTATTTCAATATTATGAGCTTTTTTGAAAATCTTTTGTTTTTCTCTTTTTTTTACCAGTACTTTATTTTGTCTTCATGTTTCATTCCTTTTGTTATTTATTTCATTTTCAACTCTTCCTTTTGTATTTTTAGTGATTTATTTAAATTTTTTAGGGTATTTTTTTGATAAGTGAAGGCTATACCTTTTTAGAAAAAATTCCCCCTTTTTTTTTTTTGAGATTTTCTCATTTAATTTACCTTTCTCAGAATTTATATGAATTTTTTTAAAAAATTTAAAAATTAAATAACGTGTCGTATTATTAGCAAATGAGAATTGGTGGCATCATTCTACACGTGATTTGTCATGTGTCAACCACTTCAGGTATAGAAGGAACCTATGTCAGGTCCAAAAGTTAACTTTCATATAGCGGAAAGATTGATTTAATAAATCCATGCCCGCTTCGGGGGTTTGTGAATAATAAATTTACTTCCTAGACCATAATTTTTTTTTTTTAGTACTTAAGTTTTGGCCTCTTTTAATAAATAATCTTTTAGTTTTCAGAAGATGACATGGTAGCCTCAGACAAGTGTGAAATTAGTTTTTTTTTTCTTTAATTAAAGACCCTTTTTCATTCCTAGATTTTATACTCATTTTAAAAATGGTTATTGAATTTTCAATATGATCACTGGAAGTTCCTGATTTTTTTTCATTTTGTAAAAAAGGTCATTCTGTTAATTTTAAGGTCAGTCACGTTAAGTGATATTCTGATATGTGTATAATCTTTTAATCAGGTTCCGACACATGATTATCGTTATGGATCTAACGTAGTCTGACGTATAGGGTTCATTTGGTGGCTATACTTAAAGCTCACAAAAAGACCGTATTGATAAAATTAAGGGAAAATGACAAATAAATCACTAGGTTTTAGTGCCTTTTTAAAAAACTCTCTGGGTTTGTGTTTTGAGTGCAAAAACTCACTCCGCTCGACGGCGTTACAGGACCTAACGGAGCTTGTCCCACGTCATATAAATAACTCAATCAGAGCTAGACACGCATTTAAAATTATACGTCAGCATTATTTGATATTCGTTTGCCACGTCTGCCTGCCACGTCGTGCTCCAAGTCACATGCAATCAACTCGATGCCACGTCATTTAACTTATGCCGTTGATCATCTAATTAAGCCCAGAGTCATTTGAAACCACCGAGACTCATTCGAAGCAGTCGAGCCCTAAAATCGCACGAAATCAGATAAAATCTCCAATTTCTAACGACCCCTAAAATCCCACTATCAGAAACAAAATCTCCAATTTCTTCAAGCCCTAAAACCAGTCAAGCCGTGGAATCTTCGAGCCATTTCTCCTTTTCTGTGCATTTGTCCTGCCACCAAGACTTTGAGCATTGTCAGCTTCATACGAAAGGTATTATCTCTGTGTTTACTTCTCCTTTTTTGTGTTGTTTGATTCTGTCTCCTACCTTGTTGACAATGGAGATTATTTTATGTTACCCGATTGTTTGTTGTCTTTTGCAAGTGGGCTTTATCTTAGTTCCGCTCGACGGCGTTACAGGACCTAACGAGCTTGTCCCACGTCATATAAATAACCCAATCAGAGCTAGACACGTGTTTAAAATTATACGTCAGCATTATTTGATATTTCATTTGCCACGTCTGCCTGCCACGTCATGCTCCAGGTCACATGCAATCAACTCGATGCCACGTCATTTAACTTATGTCGTTGATCATCTAATTAAGCCCAGAGTCATTTGAAACCACCGAGATTCGAAGCAGTCGAGCCCTAAAATCGCACAAAATAGATAAAATCTCCAATTTCTAACGACCCCTAAAATCCCACTATCAGAAACAAAATCTCCAATTTCTTCGAGCCCTAAAACCAGTCAAGCCGTGGAATCTTCGAGCCATTTCTCCTTTTCTGTGCATTTGTCCTGCCACCGAGACGTTGAGCATTGTCAGCTTCATACGAAAGGTATTATCTCTGTGTTTACTTCTCCTTTTTTGTGTTGTTTGATTCTGTCTCCTACCTTGTTGACAATGAGATTATTTTATGTTTTTGTCCTACCCGATTGTTTGTTGTCTTTTGCAAGTGGGCTTTGTCTTGGTTCTTGCCATTTACGTCAAAGTTCCTTTGTTCCCATGTGCACTTGTGGTCCCAATATCAGTGATTGTTTAGTTACTTTGGTCCACTTTAGTCTTGTCAGTGCCTCAGCAAAGAAGGAGATGAATTTTTTATTCTTCCGTTTTTCACATTAACTATTTCCTCATCCGTTGATTTAATTTTCTGGCTGCTTTTTTATTGTTATTATTTATTTCTTATGCGTGTGCAACTGATGATTAGTTAGGCATGAGTAGTCTCTTGCACGAGTGGAATAGAGTTAACAATTGGCATTTTGGTCACCCAAACATACACTGTATTGAAACAAATCTATGTTCATATGCTTGATTATTTTTTAATTCACCATATTTTTATGGGGTAAGCTCTCTAATTTGTTGACATGCCTAAATTAGATGGTCAAATTAAGTAATATTGTTTAGTCATGTGAACTTGTTCCTCACTTCTCACGATTAGTGTCCAACGTCCTGTTTCTGCTCCATGGAGATCACTCTTTGTGGAATAGAACACTTGGAAATAGAATTTCTTGGAAAAATTGGAGTTCTTAGATTACAATGTTACAATCTAAGTTGCTGTGTTTTTGTTTGGCAGGTTTCAATAATGGTGAGGGTACTGATACACCACGGAGGGAAGTTCAGATGGGGGGAAGAATATACGGGAGAAACATCTGACATGGGAACATGTGATGTGGACTACCTATCCACGCTTGAGCTTTCGCACTCGGTCA